>JARYZH020000091.1:0-716633 GCA_030021035.2 Notholithocarpus densiflorus | reverse complement strand
TGGATTTTTGGCCCAATGAGCCCAATACAATAAATTTGTAGAGAATGAGTCAAAGAACTAGGTCTTAATGAATTGGACAACGGCTAGTATTGAATTGCATGACAATAAAACACAAATAGAGGATGCTGATATCAATGGACTTTCTGTCCGAGGAGGTTAGATCTGTATATCATGATCACTCTCGGATACTAGGATGATTTAGATTGCTCTCCCCTCCCCTATCCTTCCTTCTCGGAATACCTTCCTCTCCATGTTCTGCTCATAAAGTCTTTAACTTAAACCATTTTGTACTGCCTGCTCGTCTTTGGATCGCTTACCTCCTCGGACGGGACCCAAGGCCCAATATGTGATTTGGGCCCTTAACCCCATAATAATAATAATAATAATAATAATAGTTGATAAACTATGATCAAAGAGAATAACCATTACTAAAAAGACAAAGTGGGAAACATAAAATTAAATAAATAAAATAATTAAACAAACCAAAAGTTTGACAAAATATAGGGAAAGACATGGGAAAAATGTGAAAAGGACATGTAGTAACCCCAAAAATATGTGCTTGGATTTTTAACAATAATGGGTTGTGTTATTTTGGTTGGTCTTTTTGTTTTTCCCTATTTTCCCTTAATTATATTCTTTTGGTTTTCTAGGATGGTTTTTTTTTTTTTTTTTTTTTTTTTTGAGAAATTTCTAGGATGGTTTTAATATAAAAAAATTCCTCAATTGGAACCTTCAACCTAATGTATGAAATTGGAATAAAACACCAACAAGATAGAAGTCAGCAAGAGAGAGAGAGAGAAGAATCTGGTAGAAGTCTCTCATTTTTCTAATCAATCTTACTTTCTCTAGTAATGACTTCATTCTTTCTACTCGGTATTGGTTATTTTGATCAAAATTAGGGGTAAAAGAAAAAATTGACAGTAAAGATGGAGGCACCGTTTGCGTAAAAAAAATAAAAAACCAAAGCTTGTGATAGTTTTTCAGTGCATTTGGGTTTCTGATAGTTTTTCAGTGCTTATTTGCATAGTATTTAACATTTATAAAAGAAAATATACAAATTTTGGTAGCTTGTATGACAAAATAACTTCTTACAAAAATCTAGTTTTGTTTTATTATTATTGTTATTATTATTATTATTGCATTTATCTTGATGTGGGGAGGAGGGGGGAGGGGATATCATCTAATATCTTGTTTAGTACATCAAGGTCTTTTAATTTTTAGCTACAGTTATTTTAGAATTGGTGGGTAAAAGAAATGTGTTTATCAGTCCTATTAGTTTTAAGGTAGTTTAATTAATTAAATTTTTTTCTTCCCTTTTCATGGTAGAAAATGGTAAAGAAAAAACTAAGTTATAAAATGGATTATGATTTTTGTAATGTGAATTGGTTTTTTTTTTCTTTTACTTTTCTTAATATGTTATATGAAAAATCAATAACTTTTTTATTTTTAATTTTTTTATTAAATATTATGAGTTGCTATATATTATTTTATTTAATTTTATAACTAAACAATTATAAAATTATATCATATCTAGAAGAAGTTTTGTTCTATTTCTTATTTCAATTTAATTAATTATTTAAATGTTATTATGGAATGTAATATTTTTTCTTACACAAACAATTTGCCTTTTAATGTTCCTTAAGAGTTCTTGTGAAGCCACATGGATACAATTAGTATATTATTACCAATTTAGTTTTATTAATATTAAACTTTCTTTCAAGGTAAAAAATGTGTATATTTGTTATTAATATAGCAATTTATAAGCATTTCTGCTAATATCATAATTCATTTAAATTAAACTCATGTATGTTAGTTGAAGCAATTAGTCTCAAATAACAACATCTCAACTACGAAATAAAAAAGGGTGAGAAATGTGCACACAAAAAAATAAGAAAGATTTTATTTTTATTTTTTTGGTTGAAAATGACCAAGATCTCTTTTAGATCTTATTTTCAATAGTTTACAACTAATAATATTAATTCGAGGTAATTTGAGTTTTTTTTTTTTTTTTGAGAAAAAAGTAAGTCAATTTTATTGAACTAAATCCGATTGGAATACTACATCCAAATCACTTGGTAGGGATTCTACCCATACATCTGTGTCTGCAGATAAAACTGTTCTCCTAGCTAAAGAGTGAGCCAATTTCCTTCCCAGCAAACATGTTTGAACTTGCAAAACCGAAGGGTAGCACCTAACCTTTTACATTCATCAGTATATGACCAAACAAAGTGCTACTTCTCCCCCTTTCATTCAGGACAATGATGACGCTTGAACAATCCCCCTTCATCTCTACATCAAATAAGCTCCACTCCTTAGCAAATAAAATAGCACGACGAGCTGCCATGGCTTTAGCCAACTCCACGAAATGCACAAGGGAATACGTTGACTCAGAGCAGCAATAATTTGACCCATATGATCACAGAACACTACTCCAATTCCAGCATAAACCGAAGCATCAAAGAAACTTGCATCAAAATTACCCTTGTAATTCTGCTTAGACGGAGGAGACTAGCGAGTTGGAGTACGTCGAGGAACAGCCCGAGATTGCTAAGCATTTGCATCGAGATACTTCATAATATAATCCTTTGCTCGATTGCCCAGCTCATGTAGCCTCCATGAAGGTTGCTTCTCTCTAAGTCGATTATGTCGCTGCCATAAACTCCACGCTATGGTAGAGAACAAAGCCACCAGAAACTGAGAGCACTGATGCAACACCTCCTCAAACAAATCAACAAAAGTCCTACACAGTTTCTGGTAGAGGGGTACAAAGGCCAAGTCAGACTTCCACACAAACTGAGCTTGATCACACAGCCAAAGACAATGCAGCAACATCTCTTGATGCTCATCACACTGATCACAGGTTTCATCAATAGGAACGTGTCGAGCTTACAAATTTTGCTTCGTCGGAAGTGAATCTATTGAAGCAAGCCAAAAGAAATGTCTAACCTTACTCGGAACTTGGATTTTCCAGATTTTCTTCCACACACTCTAAAGCTTTGTCCTTATGGATGAACTGGGAGACATGTTAGCTTCTGCCGATGCTAGAAAGCAGTAAGCTATGAAGCACGAGTGCGTTTCGGGACTCGGGTGCGGGTGCGGGACTCGACAATTTTTGAAAAAGTAAGGTGCGGGTGCGGCGGGACTCGGCGATTAAAAAATTATTAAAAATATTTTTATTTATACTTTCTATATATTTTTACTATTAAAATATTTTTTAAAAACACATTACTATGCCTTGATTCACAAGACAAAGAAAGAAGGCAAGAAACACATTACTATGCCTCTGAGGTGAGAATTTCGGCTTTTCCGGCTAGATTCAAGGCTGATTTCGGCCTGTTTTGGCCGTATCGGCCGTTTCGGTCGCCGACCGATATGACCCTATATGGCCAAATCAGCCCGATTCGACACGAATCGAAGCCGATTTGGTGCGAATCTAGCCGCGTCGGCGCGAATTCGAGAAGAAGAAAAAAAAAAAAAAAAAAAAAACTCAGAAGCGGCACCGACGCGCGGGCAACTGCGTCGAACGCAGCGTCCCGAGTCGGGCCGCGTCGGACTCGGGTGCGGCACCCTCCCAGCCGCGTCCGTGCTTTCTAGAGAGTAAGCACTCCAGACATTGTAAGCACCATCCACTATCAAAGGCCAAACCAGAAGGTTCTCGGTACAGCCCTCACCCACCTGAGTCCGACTCACCAACTCAGCCTCCCAAGGATAAAACACTTCTTTTAATTTGCCAGGATCCTAAACTCTTGTGTTCAGGTAGAATAGCTCACTAACCCTAGTGATGGAGGACTCACCCTGTGGGGAAATTATCTTGTTATAGGTAGGATCCGGAAGCCATCTGTGATTCCATACCTCAATTGCATGTCCACTTCCCACTCGCCAAATAGCACACTTCTCTATAACCTCTCGAGCCTACAAAGTACTTCGCCACGCATCAGAACATTTTTAAGGAATAAGGGCTGCCAAAATGCTTCCTTGAGGAAAATACTTCGCACTAAAAACCTTGTAAAGAAATGTATCTTTTTGGTGAATTAATCTCCACACCTGTTTGGCCAATAAAGCATTGTTGAATTTTTGTATATCTCTAAAGCCCATTCCACCCACCGATTTCGAAGAGCACAAAGAGCTCCATTTTACCCAATAGATTTTTCTTGAATCACCTTAACCCCACCAAAATTTCCGGATCATTGCTTCAATTTCCTTACACAAGCTAACTGGCATTTTAAAGACACTCATCGAGTAAGCAAGAATGGATTGGATGACTGCCTTGATCATGACCTCCTTCCCAGCTTGTGACAAAAGCTTTGCCTTCCAACTTGCATTCTTGCCCAGGTTCGCGCCTTCACATTGGTAAAGCAAGCATTCTTCTCTCTGCCAATAAAAGATGGAAGCCCCAAATATTTTTCATAGTGTTGTATAGTCGGAACATTAAGAGCCTCTTTGATAGAATCCTGAGTTTGAGCATCAGTATTCTTGCTAAAAAATAGAGGAGTTTTCTCCTTATTTATCATCTGACCCGATGCCACCTCATAATAATCCAACAACGTTTGAATTTTATGGCATTCCACCAAGGTAGATCTGCAAAAAATGAGACAATCATCTACAAAAAATAGGTGAGCAAGTTTAGGCCCATTTCTACAAAAGGAAAAACCCTCAATGTCTCCTTCCATGGAAGCCTTCCTAAAGATGGCATTCAACCCCTCAGCACAAAACAAAAAAAGATAAGGAGAGAAGGGGTCACCTTGCCTCAACCCCCTTGAAGGTGAAATCAAACCCTTCGGCTCCCCATTTACAAGGATGGAATAAGAGACTGTGCATATACACTCCATAATCAATGCCACCGAAAAAGCTTCGAAGCCCATTTTTAAGAGTATTTTTTCAAAAAAAACCCACTCCACCCGGTCATAGGCCTTACCCATACCCAACTTTATAGCTATAAAACTCTTTGACACTTTGCAATTAGTCTTCATATGAAAGAGTTAATTACACTTTGAGTAAAACTCTTTCATCAGTAATCAATCTATCAGCGATAAAAGAACTTTGAGTTTCTGAGATGATAGAATTAAGTAAAGGCTTAAGGCGATTAGCAATCACCTTATTAACAATCTTATAAATCACATTGCATAAACTAATAGGCTGAAAATCAGTGACTTTTTCTGGATTATAAACCTTTGGAATGAAAGTAATAAAAGTATGATTTATAGATTTCAAGATAGCACCTGAGTTTAAGCATGACAGAACTGCCTGATGGACATCCATTCCCACATCCGACCAATATGTCTGAAAAAACAAAGGTGGCATACCGTCTGGCCCTGGAGCCTTCAATGGCGCCATGTCCTTGATAGCAGCATCCACTTCCTTAAATGTGTAAGGTCGAGCCAAGTCAATCCTCATCTCCTTGGTCACAACCGCATCAGCCCCATCCAAAATACGCTCAAAATCATGAGGATTAGAGGAGGAGAATAACTTAGAGTAGTACTCATTCAGCAGACCAAAAAAGGTATCCTCATCTTCATGCCAAACTCCATTATCATCCTTCAAACCTTTTATAAAGTTTTTCCTCTTCCTTTGAGTGGTTGACCCATGAAAGAATTTGGTGTTCTTATCCCTACTCTTCAACCATTGGATCGGAGAGCGCTAATGCCACATCTTTTCTTCTTTGTCATACAAGACTGACAACTCTGATTTAATCTGAGCCACCTTCGTATAGATCCCAGATCTGACCGAGTCTTCCTCTACCCCCTATAGATGCTCTTTTAGCTTTTTTATATTCTTCTACACACTATCAAAATGGTCCCTATTCCAGGCTTTCAACATCTTTTTACACTTTTTCAATTTTTTGGTGGCCTTAAACATAGGGGTACCCTCAACATTACAATCCCATGCTTTTGTGACCATATCTCTACAACCTAGATCTATTAACCACATAGCCTCAAACTGAAACAGCTTTCTTCTCCATCTCTGACTTTCTCCATTTGAATCGAGAGCTAATAGAATCGGGTGATGATATGAAGTGAAGCAATGTAGATGTCAAATCCTAGCCGTGAGATATCTCAACAACCAATCATAATTTGCCACTCCCCGATCCAACCTTTCCCAAATCAATTCATTTCTTCTCCGACCATGCCAAGTAAAATTCAGCCCTGAATTCCCCAAGTCTACAAAGCCACACTGGTCTAAAACATCCCTGAACAATTGCATCTGATTATGTGCTCTCGAAGCACCACCCTTTTTATCCTTCATCTCCAGGAGTTCATTAAAGTCTTCAAAGCAACACCACGGTAATTTTGGTTTGGAATTGAGCATTTGAAGCATGTTCTATCCTTCAGTCCTACAATTTGTATTCGGCTCCCCATAAAACCCCGTTAATCGCCAAGCACTCTCTGAGTCCCCATCCACAATCGAGTCAATGTGGTATTTTGAGAAACTATCCACCCAAACCTTTATACTTCCTTTCCAAAGCAAAGCTAATCCACCACCCCGACCATCATTCAGGACAATGAATAAATCATCAAATTCTAACTTCTCCTTTATCCTAACCATTTGTTCCCTATCTGACCATGTCTTAGACAAAAACACAACCATAGGATCTTGTGCTCGTACAATGTCTACAAGCTGCTGAATTGCAAGCCGGTTCCGAAGCCCCCTGCAGTTCCATGCTAAGAGTTTCATTGTTGTCAATGGGGCTAGTCGCTAGCCTCCACCGATGGATGAACCTCATATATTGCCCGCCTTTTCCTGTTGCCTTCCACCTCCTCCATCTCCTCATTAGATTCTCGGGTCACCCTTTTCACTAACAGAGACCCTTGCTCCTCCTTATTCTTCCTAGGGACCTTTTGCCAATGTGAAACCTTCGAAACAGTGGTTCGAGAAGGGTCAGACTTACTACCCATCGTAAACAGAGAAGTTGGAGCACTGGGGACAAAAAAGTTCTTCAGAAATTGCGCCGACCCAGCTACCGTTGAACCCACTGAAACCCGACTCAAACCAATCCTCAAGTCTGACTCATCCGCTGAAACTCTACTTCCATTTTGATCAAACTTTGCCAAGTCCCTATCAATGGGGTCCAAATCCTCCTGTGAGGATAAAACTGAGTTACCTCCAATGGCAAAGCGTGCTACCAGTGGGATATGCGCAACCGTAATTGCCTGTGGTGACTTCGGCTCAATACCCACTGTGTCATTGCTCACCTCCCTGCTTTGCACCATATCACGCCCACCAGTAACTTCCTTAGGCGCACAAAGCTCTATACCAGTCACGCCTTGCTCCATAGAAGTGTTAGTCTCTGTGTTAAAATCTGAGAAAAGAATGTTGTCCTTGTCCACCTCCGATTCAACATTATCTGAGCTTTTGGTGTTGCCAACCTCGTCATCCTCCTCAAACCCAGCAACACGGATGACTGTTCGCCGTGACGGATTTGGAGTGCTAGTCCTTAGCCACGAGCCAAATTGTTTCTCAACATCAAGCACAGTCCCTTTCTTCCTCAACCTCGATGGGCAGTCCTTGTCATGGTGAGTAAGTCTGCCACACCAGTAGCAGATATTAGGGAGTCTTTCATACTTAAAACTAACCCAACTCGCTGAGCCATCTTTCCGACCAATCTTTCTGCCTTTGCACAGTGGGTCTGAGGGATTGACAATGACTCGAACTCATAAGAAATTGCACCCCTCACCGTTCCCCTCTTCAGTCTCACTTTCATCAACCATGTCGACCACCGACACAATCTCCTTAGCCACTCCCATGGAGAAACTACTAATGGGCAAATTATGCACCTGAACCCAAAAACTGGTCCTATCAAAAACCATGTTTCGCACATCAGTGTGCCTTGACACCCATTTAAGAGCCACCAAATTCTTATCAAAGGACCACGGCTCTCCCTTCAAGACTCGTTCCACATCCGACGGATCCTTAAACTCGAACAAAACCCTGTGGTTGCCCATGTCTCGTACTTCAAACCCCTTCCTTGTACGCGTCCACACATCCACTACTCAAAACTCACCGCATGACAAATTGTGGCAAAAATTGTCTAAATAGTTGTAGTCTTAGGATTGTTTGCCACATGGATGACAATTATTCGATAATAAATGGAAAAAATTGCATGCCCTATTAATTCCATTAATAATATATGGCCTCAAATGTGCACCATTATTTGCCACCTTAATTTACTCCTGAAATATAAGGCTTTCCATTATAAGACCTTTTGTTTCTTTTCTTTGCAAATTGTCTCCTTAAATCCATCGTTCATTTAATTGGATGTTATTAAGGTTTGGGTCCAGTTAATGGGTTCCCTTAGAACATTTTTTAATAGATTATTTTAGGAAAGTTTTGATATTCTCTATATATTCTTCCCTTTTCAAGTTTATATCATATTATGATTAAGAGATACAAATGGATCTATGAATTCACGTTTTCCAACTTATTTGATCACTTTGATTAAGACTTATCTGTGATTTCTTTTTTATAACTTTCATATGTTTATTTAATAGAGACCGTTTAGTTTATTTGTTGATTAGGTTTTTGGTTTTAGATTCATACTTTTGTTGGGTAATTTTACGGTACCCCCAAAAAAAGGGGTACGGTACCTACTAGTAGGTAACCTGCTATACCAAGTTACTTTTTTCTCACATTTGACGATTTCATTCTCACATTATGCAGTTCCAATATCACATGTGACAGTTCTTTGTCACGTTCGGTGGTTCCCTTACTTTTTTTTATCACATTTGACGGTGCTATCCTCACATTGTGCAGTTCCAACATCACATGTGATAGTTCTTTTGTCACATTCAGTGGTTCCCTTACTTTTTTTTATCACATTTGACGATTCAATTCTCACATTGTGTAGTTCTAACATCACATGTGACAGTTCTTTTGTCACATTTAGTGGTTCCCTTACCTTTATTTTTTATTTTTTTTCATATTTGACGGTTCCATCCTCACATTGTGCAGTTCCAACCTCACATGTGACAGTTTTTTGTCACATTCGGTGGTTCCCTTACTCTTTTCTCACATTTAATCCTCACATTGTGCAGTTCCAACATCACATGTGACAGTTCTTTATCACATTCGGTGGTTCCCTTACTTTTTTTTATCACATTTGATGGTTTCATCCCCACATTGTGCAGCTCCAACATCACATGTGACAGTTCTTTTGTCACATTCAATGGTTCCCTTACTTTTTCTATCACATTTGACAGTTCTATCCTCACATTGTGCAGTTCCAACACTACACATGTGACAGTTCTTTTGTCACATTTAGTGGTTCCCTTACTTCTTTTTTCACATTTGACGGTTTCATCCTCACATTGTGCAGTTCCAACCTCACATGTAACAGTTTTTTTGTCACATTCGGTGGTTCCCTTACTTTTTTCTCACATTTAACGATTCCATCTTCACATTGTGCAGTTTCAACATCACATGTAACAATTCTTTGCCACATTCGGTGGTTCCCTTACTTTTTTTATCACATTTGACCGTTTAATCATCACATTGTGTAGTTCCAACATCACATGTGACAGTTCTTTTGTCACATTTAATGGTTCCCTTACTTTTTTCTCACATTTGACGGTTTCATCATCAAATTGTGCAGTTCCAACATCATATGTGACAGTTCTTTTGTCACATTTGGTAGTTCCCTTACTTTTTTTTTATCACATTTGACGGTTTCATCCTTACATGTGATGTTGGAACTACACAATGTGACAGTTCTTTTGTCACATTTAGTGGTTACTTTACTTTTTTTTTTTTTTCATATTTAACGGTCATGTCCTCACATTGTGTAGTTCTAACATCACAGGTGATAATTCTTTTGTCACATTTAATGGTTCCCTTACTTCTTCTTTTTTTTTTTTTCACATTTGACGGTTCCATCCTCACATTGTGCAGTTCCAACCTCGCATGTTCCAACCTCACATATGACAGTTCTTTTGTCATATTCGATGGTTCCCTTACTTTTTTCTCACATTTAACGATTTCATCCTCACACTGTGCAGTTTCAACATTACATATGAAAGTTCTTTTGTCACATTTTGAGGTTCTCTTATTCTTTTTCTCACATTTGACGGTTTCATCCTCACATATTGCAATTCCAACATCACATATGGTAATTCTTTTGTCACATTCGATAGTTCCCTTATTTTTTCTCACATTTGAAGGTTTCATCCTCACATTGTGCAGTTCCAACATCACATGTGACTGTACTTTTGTCACATTCAGTGGTTCCTTTATTTTTTCTCACATTTGACGGTTCTATCCTCACATTGTGTAGTTACAACCTCACATGTGGCAGTTCTTTTGTCACATTCGGTGGTTCCCTTACTTTTTTCTCACATTTAACGATTATATTCTCATATTGTGCAGTTCCAACATCACATGTAACTGCTCTCTTGTCACATTTGGTGGTTCCCTTTTCTTTTTCTTTTTTCACATTTGATGGTTCTATTGTCACATTAGGCAGTATTAACATTACATATGGGCGCAGCCAACCCAACCCAACCCCACCAAATTACCTAATAATCGAAGAATATATATAACAAAAATACTCCTAAAGTCTCTAAAATTCCGAAATACCCTTAAATATACAAAAATTACCAAAACACATTCTAACAATTAAAAAATTACCAAAATAACCCCGAAACTCTCAAAAATTATTGGGATTTCCTTAAAACCTAAAAAATGATCAAGATGACTCTAAAATCTAAAAAATGACTAAAATACCCTCTAAACCTAAAAAATAATCAAAATACCCTTAGATACAAAAAAAAAAAGTTACCTAAATGACCATGAAACCTAAAAAGTTACCTAAATGACCATGTAACTTAAAAAGTGATAATAATGCCCTTAGAACCTAAAAAATGACCGTAATGCACCTTAAACCTAGAAAATTACCGAAATGACCCTGAAACCTTAAAAATTTTTGAAATACTCTTGAAACCTATAAGATGACCAAAATACCTCATTAAACCTGAGAATGGCAAAAATACACCTGAAACCCTCAACAATTACCAGAATACCCTTAGAACCTAAAAAAATGATCAAAATACCTTTAGAACCTAAAAAATGACTGAGTGACCCTAAAACCTAAAAAAATGTCCAAATACCCCATAACACTTGAAAAGGATAAAAATACCTTCGAAACCCTTTAAAATTACTAGAAGACCCTTAGAATCTAAAAAATAACTTAATGACACCAAAACCTAAAAAATGACCAAAATGACCTCGTAACCTAAAAAATTACTTAAATACGCTTAGAACCTTAAAAATAACCGTACTTTTGTCACATTCGGTGGTACCCTTACTTTTTTCTCACATTTGACAGTTTCATCGTTATATTAGGCAATACCAACATCACATCTAATTATACTTTTGTTACATTTGGTGGTACCGTTATTCTTTTCTCACATTTGATAGTTCTAATGTCACATTGGGCAGTACCAAATCACATATGATCATACTTTTGTTATATTCAATAGTTCTATTATTTAAAAAAAAAAAATCAATAGTTCTATTATTTTTTAGACACATTAGGTAGTACCAATATCACATATACTTTATTGATTCATAACAATCTTGGTAATAATTAAAATGTTAACAATGAATTTTCCCAAAATAGTTATAAACTTGAAAATTAACAAAAATACCTGGAAATTAAGGATTTCAAAAAATAGTCCTAAAAATATATAAAATGACTAAAATACATTTTTAAACTTTCAAAATTAATAAAAAAAATCACTGAAAATGAAGAAAGTAGCGCTAAAAATACCTAGAATGATTACAATACTAAATATTTTGAAAATGACCATAATAGCATCAAAACCACTCAATTTGGCCATGTTAGAGTGATATCTTGGATTTTTTTTAGTGATTGTAAAGATATTTTGGTCATGTTAGAAATTTTCAAGACAACTTGGTGATTATTGACATCTCATGAGTATTTTAATCAAACACATCTCAACATTTTTGGTGTCTTTATGGTGTTAAATTTTTTCAATGAAAAAAAGGTGACCCAAAGCAAACGTTATTTGTTAGGAAACATTTGCTCCTCTAAATGATTCCAAAGAAGCTATATATTTAGACCATACAATGATGTAACTGTGAACTCTAAAGAAGAAAATTGAAACCTAAAACAATTTAGGCCTCAGTGTGTTTTCTTGAAATTGAAATTGAAACCTAAAACAAATTTAGGCCTTAGAGCATGTTCTTGAAAAACTTGATATCCCAGATATGAAGGGAAAGAGAGTGTAAAATTTAGAAGCAAATAAATTATGTATTCTAATTAAAATAGCTAATGATATTCTTGTTAGGAAATAACAAAATGAAGTAATTAAGCAAAAGCAAAAACACACCTAACCAGCAGCAAGCTATAACTACATTTCAAAATAATATTAGATTTCAAAGTCTACCAAAATGCAATGTTATCAATAGTTAACAATTACATTCAATTGTTTTCAGTAAACATGAGCACTCCTAGCCAACCTCACACGGGCAACATCACAAATCTAATTGTCAACTACATTGCATGTGTGCATACAACACATACATTTGTAATCATGATTCATGAATGATACAAATTCAATCTCCCTTTCAATAAAAGAGAAAATTCACTAAATTGCAGCATTTTCCAGAAAATTCAATCATCAATTTATATAAATCACTGTCATTTGAGTGATCGAAAATAATCATGTGGTGGAATATTTCTAGTATTTTATATTATTTTGGAACATTGTTCATTTTCTTTTGAAAGCACTAGATTTGATGCCAACTTGTATCGCAAACGTTCTGACCAGTTCTCCTACAAAAAGTAGACACTGTTGATAAAGAAGCAGTTAAAGCAAATTATGTGAAAATTGTAAAACAAGTGAATATATAATGAATTGCGTGAATCTTACTAATAAATTAAAAATGATCCAAGTGGTCTTTTTGGAGGGCTAACTTGGAGAGCATCTTGCTCTTCAATGTTCTTCACTCTCCCCATACTCCTATCGCAATATAGCATGAAATAAAAACAAGGTAAGTAATAACATACATTAAAAAGTAAATAAATTTCATAGTTGAAAGATCCTAGAAATATTTTTTCACTCTAAAGTATTTCTTGCCCTACAAGTTATACCACTCCATCTTTAAATCTCCTTTTACTAAACTTAAATCCAAGTACTCTATTTTAGACTTGCTTAACCTAAAACATTTAGATTCTAAATCCTCCCTCTAGATTTGCAATAGAGGACAGTTCAAGGGAAGTTTATGTCCCCTTTAACCCATAAGGTTTTAGGTATGGTAATTGGTGAACCTATGTACCACTAACACTTGTAGTTTGTGGCCTTGTGGATTTATTTTTTGGTCTGGCATTATTGGTTCAACCTATCAAAAAGTGAAAAGCTTCTTCCATTTCACTCATTGCTGAGAAAATATATGGGGAGTTACTAGGAGGCAAGCCTACCTGCATGTGTGAGTAGAGAAGTCTCACACATAGAAACACAGGGCATAATAGTAATGACAGAGAAAGAAAGAGAGAGAGAAACTAGAGTTTGTAAAGAGAGTGTCTTTCTTGTCTCCACAAGCAGACAAGTGAGTTTGGCCTAATTGCCATGCATGGTTGAAACATACCATCACCTTTAAAAAAAGTTTCAAATATCTTACATTTTCTTCACCCTCATTTCATGCCAAAATGTTTGTGAGAAAAGAGAGATTGCAACCCCACCAACCCAAATTTCCAAGATGGTGTCTATTATTTGTCGAACAATGAGGGGGAAAAAATTAAACAACAAAAGAAAAATTCAAGTTCCAGACAGCAATAAGAACATTCAATCTAATTAAACAAAGGAGGAACATAAGGGCCAAAGAAGAAGAAAAAAATAAAGGAGGAAGTTAATTAATAAAGCGATTCAAATATTCCCTTGAATTAGAGTAACACTTAAGAAAGTGTGTTCGCTTTTTAAATTAAAGAAAAGGCCAATATGGCCTACAAAAGCTTTCTTAAAATCTCAGTTATGAGTAGAAATATGGGTGTCTTTTTGTCCACCTCTTTAATCAAGTCTCTCAAAGACCAAGCCAGTAGCAGCCTGACCTTGGAACTCATATATTTACACACTATGCAAATTTTCACTGCAACAACACACATGGGATGGAGGGACAATGTTATAATTAGAGGTAAAGCAAGCAAAGTAGGCACTGCAATAGAAATCCAAAGAAGTATAGTATAGAGCTATCTAGCTATAGCTTTAGCTTTAGCTTTTGACCTCCTCTCAGTCTATTGGTCTAAATTGGGAGACAGAAAGTCCTAGGATCTGGTGAGTTAAGAGGAATAAGAAGTGCAATGGTTTAAGGCGTGAGGGAATCTGTTGGTGGGGTTGTTGGCTATTTTGCTATTTGCTTGCCTTGGGAGGTTTTAGAAATTAATGCAATTCATTCTTTGCAGCTTATTATGAGAGACTCATTTCAAGATATGGAGGATAGCGATTCTAAGGCATTGAAGTTCATTCAGCAGAATGATACTGAGATGCAGGGGATAGATGAACTCAGTTCAGTGGCATGTAAAATGGTCAGATTGATTGAAACAACAACAGTTCCAATTGTAAGGGTTGATTCAGCCGGTCTCATCAATGGATGGAATGTAAAAATCGTGCTATTTGCTTAGTAAATAGGATTGTGCTAATTTAAGTCAAAACCCTATAAATCAAGTACTTTCATAGGCTGGTGAAGAAAAGAAGAGTAAATAATATGGGCAATGTTTATTTAATACTGACACATACCAATTGTAGCACATAACTGTCATGATTTCAGTGCAAGAAGTGTGTGCAATAACCGGTTTGCACTAATATTTACCCAAATAACAGAATATAAAGACTCAAGCAGGCATATGGGCAATGCATTGGAGTGACTAAGGACAAGTTGCTGCAAAAGTCCCAGTGAATCGACTTAAGTCTGGGCTCAAGTTGATAATCACATCACTTCAAAGTGCTATATGGCAGTGAGGTTTTTTCTTTTATCAAGAAAAAAAAAGGGAGAGAGGTAATGCGTGCCTTGAAATTGGACATTAGTAGGTCTATGACATGAGAACCTAAATTTACCTAGTGAGACAGTCATAAAAAAATATTAAAAAAACAAAACAAAAAAACCTTGCCATTGAGTAAGCACTAGCATAAAAAGTAGCAGTCCATTTCATTCTAGTTGCCCATCCAAAAATGCTATTGACTAATTCAACATGTCAATATAAAATAACAGGATGTTTCTAAAAATTTCGTTATTTTGATCTACAATCTCTTTAAATTTTTTTTTTTTTTTTTTTTTGATAAATCGGAAAATTTTATTAGCGCAGACACTAGAAACAACCTGAGATGCAAATAGCAAGCAAAAGTACAAAAAAACCCAATTCTATACTAGCCAAAATGCAACACAATAGCTCTCAAACTCTAAAACTCTAAAACTAGAAAAACACTCAAAACAAAATTCAAAATTTGATTCCGAGATGCTGCAACAGCTACAGAATTACAACTTAGTTGTACACCACATAGAAAAGAAATGAAAGAGAAACAAAGAAATAGCAACTCTATACCTGTGTCCTCCCTAGGACATAAAAGAAAATTTTTATTTCTTTATAAAAACCCTTCCCCCTTAAATACATAGTTGTTGCCTTTTTCCTCTGCTAACTAATAAAATACAAATAAATCCATAAAATTTCAACACCACACTAACAAGAACCCACACCCCCTGATGAGCAGAACACAAAGCCACAAGTTTTGGAAAAACTGAATCCCTAACAAGCACTTTCTGTGCCACTTATATGAAAGAACATTTTTTTTTTTTTTTTTTTTTTTGAGAAACTATGAAAGAACAAAATTGGTACCTCACCAGCACAGAAATTTGCCAACGTTACAGTGAAATGAAATTTAAGAGCGAAATTCCTAATTTTTCTCAAAAATCAAAAAAGAAAAATGGGCACAAAACAATGACAGAGAAATTAGGGTTTTGTTTGATTCTTACCTTAAACAAAATCAAAACGAGTTGATCCCTTAAAAAACCCTCAGCGGTGATTAAATGAGGACGTTGATGGGATGAAGTGAAGTTGATAGACATGGGAGAAGAAGCAATCTGAGGTTTTTTTAAAAGAAGGAAAAAGAGGGAGCACACGAGAGAGGATATGAAGTTGAGAGAGAATCACTTGTTTTTTTTTTTTTTTTTTTTTTTTTTTTTTTTTTGGCTTTTATATACTAACCTAGTCTCCCAGTAACAGGTTTCACACTAAACTTAAATCAATAGTCACAATTAAAATAACACCAATTAATCCTTCTAAAAAAGAATAATAACACCAATTAATGGTATAGATTTGGGTGGGTATAGTACCCACTAAAAAAAAATAAGGGGTACAGTAGAATGACCCACTATTTTTTATTTTTATTTTTTTTTTTTTTGGGTTTGGTTCTTTTAAGTTTGGGTAAGACTTAAGTACAGTACTTTGGTGCTGTTCCTTAGGTTCTCCTTTTAAGATTCTATCATGTGGATTTTTTCTCATGAGATGGAAGTGTATTTTCAGTTAAATAGCCACATGACTGAATTAAGAGATGAATCTAAGGAACAGCACCTAAAGTACTGTACCTAAGTGTTAGGGTACTTTTTTTTTACACCTAATTTTATTTGAATACCACCTATTTATTTTCAAATACCACTAATAAGTTATTGGGTTTTCCCAAATATTTTTTGCTCTACTATTATGTTAATAACAAATGTTTCATATCTCATTGCTTAAATTGGGTTATGATATAAATTATCACAAAAAGCCCAAAAACTCATATTTTATACAATTTTATTATCATTATTTAGCTAAGCCCAAAACCGGCCCTATGAACCCAATAAACACATCCTATTCTATTTAAAGCCAAAGAATACTTATGCTTGACAATATTTGAAAAGCCCATAATTCAAATCCATGGCAAAACAATTTTATCAATGGAATTCAAATCCATAATCAAAACCCATGGTTTAAACCCATGGCAATTTATTTATTCAAAACCCAATTCACATTAACAATATCAAAGCCCAATTCTAATTGTTAATATCAAAACCCAGTTCTCACTGGCAATATTTAAAACCCAATTTCCATTGGCAACATCAAAGCCCAATTCTCATTGACAATATCAAAGCCTAGTTCTCGCTGGCAATATTTAAAGCCCAATTCTCATTGGCAATATCAAAGCCTAGTTCTCGTTGGCAATATTTAAAACCCAATTTTCATTGGCAAAATTAAAGCCCAAATCTCATTGGCAATATCAAAGCCCAATTCTCATTGGCAATATCAAAACCCCAACTTACGTTGGCACTATTAAAAGCCTAAGCTAACTACTTGGCGCTATTCTATCAAAAGCCCAAGGTTATTAATACTTGGCAAAATACTATATCATAATTATTTCACTTAAAAGTCCAATAATGAACAATACTTTAGATTCTTAAATATATTACTATAATATTACAAGCTCATGGAATTTATGAAATATCTATTCTCAAAACCCATGGCAATCATCTTATAAAAGCCCATGGAAAATTATGATTATTAGACCCATGACATTTATTTATTTCATATTATAAACTCATGTTCACTATCTATCTTACATCACAACATTCATACTATTTATTACCGAAACTCATGGTAATTATTCGTCCTACATGTCCATTATGATTATCTATAGAGAAACTCATGAGAACATCACATTATTGGAGGTCATGGTAAATATTATTTTCAACAACAATATTGGAGGTCATTATTTAAAAAGGCCCCAAAGAAAGTATCATTTACAAAGTAATCCATAGTAAAAATTATGAGAAACTAAACAAGTTGTTATTTAAAGCCCATGGGAATTAATACCCAAAATCTATCATAAATATTTATTAAACCTCATGGATTCATTTTATTTCTATTAACAACTAAAGCCCATGAGGAGTAAAAAACCCATAGCAAAGCATGTCTTTAATGCCCATTTTGTAGGCCCAAGAATCTCATGAAATAGGGAACAAGCTCAAGCAAAGAAAGGGCCATGTGGCCCAACTAAAAGTGCTAAAATGGAGCAAAGTTCCAGCCCAAAAAAGGTCCCCAGCAAGAGGCTTGAAAGTGGGCAACCAGACCTTGTTCACCCCTAACCAAAAAACAACTAGAGACCCCTACAAGAGAACCAAGCCTTTGAGGATGAACTAGGGGCTGTCCCATCAGTTTTCTGCCACCCTCTACCTGACGTGAACAGTGCCTGAGGGCTGTCATATAAGCTGAAGTCTGAAGGATGATGGAACTCCATCATCTTCCCCAAGACTGTACCTTCAGTGGAAGGAGAGTTGAAACCAAGTTATCCAAATCTCAACAAATTGATGCTATAAATGTTAAAAACGTTCAAGACATGATTCATGTGCCAAGCCTATGAATCCTAAAGGGGAAAATTTGGGAACATGTGGTTTGGAGGGCATAAAGGGATCTCCAGCGGAACCCCCTGAAGTGGACTTAGAGTTTGACACCTGGCTTGGGGTGTTAATCTTACTTTTTGGGGGACCAAATCTCAATTGGAGCATTAGGATTCGTTCTTGATACATGCCTTAATCACATTGATTAAGCTCAACCCCAGAAATCCTGGCATTTGATGCAAAACACTCTAAAATCCCATCATTACCTAAAGAAGCAAGGCAACCCCTAAAGTAAATCTCCTACTTCTGACCAAAAATCCCAGGAAGATTAACCTTGATTCACTACCTCTGATTAGTCATACGTTTTTTGGATTCTTGTTAATTAATACTTTTCTAAAGCTCCATTATAAAAACATACACACCTCAGCCCACTAGAGGACAATTACCCTCTCTGAAACTCTGGGTTTGTTTGCTACTTTGCTCGTGGTTTAGCTTCCCTCAAGCTCACCACTCATCATCTTTAGCCCACACTTCACACAATCACAGCCTATAAATGTCTCTCAACTAGTCATAAACAGCTCACCACTAACAAAAAGCCTTAATCTTAGCATTAATCCCATCTCACTCAAAAAAAAGCTCACATTCATCTCATTCATGCCTTATAAATACACGCTCACCAAAATCTTAGCTTAATACTTGCTGCACTGAGCTGGGGATCTTTCTCTCCCTTCATTCCATCCTATTTTTCCTCTTTTATTTGTAACTATGGAGCCTTTAATCCTTGTTTATTATTATTATGATGAATGCCATAATGTTTTGGATACTATGGAAGTTTTCCCTTATGTTGACTTAATAATAATAAGGAAAACATATAATTTTTACCATGTAAACACACTTATTAACCTGGAATTACCCTACCGCTGGAGATAATACCGTATCGCTAGAAGACTAATTTGAACTATGATGCTGTAAAAGGATTAATAATATAACAAACTAACAACAGTAACGTGTTTATTGTGCTTTATTGTTGTCTTCTTATTAGGGTGCAGCCTCTATCTATTACTTGGGCGGACTTACACAACACCGAAAGACTTTGGGCTTTATTTCAAGGGTCCATTGTCGAGTTTCGGCTTAGCTATCCCATATTCTATTTGGGAACATCAAAATTTTCCCCTCAACACTAAGTTTTGTCCTTTAAGTTTTAATTCACATATTTGTAATATTTTATGAATAATGTAGGGAAAAAGGTTAGGTTGTGGATATAAATGGTAGATATAAATGGTTTTAATTCACATGAAGTTTGTTTTTTAATGCTTGCGAATCATTGTTTACACAAAACCCCCATCTAATTAAAAAAAAAAAAAAAAAAACCATACACACACAATCATCTCCCCAAAACGACATCATTTAAAACATTAGCTTACATACACAATCATCTCCCCAAAACGACATCATTTAAAACATTAGCTTCCATCCCTATGCTCACTAGTCACTATAATGCTCCATGGCGGCCTCACCCTTTCATCTCTTCATTTGATCCATTTAGCATGTAATATATATTTCAGGAAACCCTCTGTTTTGCTTCCTCAATGTCTTTATCTTTTCCAACTTTTTGGTTCCTCTCCATTGAGGCCTTAATGCTCCACAACTCGAAAATAATTACAAATCGTCAAAAGAAAATTGGATTCTTATTCTCGGATTAGAATATTTGTGTATTTTTCTCTATAGCCGCTCAAAGCATTGGGCAACAGACTTGGGTTCATCTATATTCCATTTTTTTTCCTTCAATTTCAGTGAATATATATGATATTCGTAATCAGATAGTTATTATGTTGCTTTGAAAAGTACTAAAAACGTGGGTTAGAGCCATGTTTTTAAGAAACGCAGCTATAAACTTGACCAAAAACGTGGCTATAAGCCACGCTTTAAAACGGAGTTGTAGACCAAATGGACCTATAGCCACGTTTTTAGGAGCTACAATCGTGTTTTAAAAATGTGGCTATAGCTTGCGTTTTTAGTAGTGGAAAATTGAAATTGAAGGTAAAAACAAAAAAAAAAAATCGTGAGTGAGCAATGAAGCTAGTCATAGACATATTGAGACATCTCTCCCAAAAATATGGAAAATGCAATCTGTGTCTCTCCATTCACACATGTACACTCTCCCTGTTATGTTAGGAGTATATGCCTACTACTAAGAAAGAGTTTGACTTATCTAGAGTACTTTTTTAATTGGAGGTCTCTTTTTATTTTAAATACACAATGACAAGTGGTAGTGGGTTTAATCTCCATCTTTTATTTAGTTAGTGGGTGATGTAGCAATTTCTCATTAAAACAAAAAAGATATTATAATTTAAAAAGTACTGAAAATAAGCCAAACCCACTAAGAAGTAATGTCTACATTTTTTGCATTTAAATACATAGTTCTATATAGAGAATGTGCTTTACATGTCCAGCATTTTTCAAAGATAAAATATTATTTATACTAATTTTGAAATAAATAGTGATGAAAATATTTAATTAAAAGGTACCCGTAGGTTATAAGCTAGTAATATAGTACTAGCCTCTAAGCACGCACTCATGTGCATGCTCAGAGGTTCTTTTATTTTTTTGGGTAAAATTTAATAATTTGTATCAATTATAATTTTAATATTTGGTACAAACGCATAACACTTATCACACCCCTAAGTTTTTTTGTGATTGGAAAATATAGTAATCCCAAATTAAAATTGATGCAAATTATTAAATTTTACCCAAAAAAAAAAAATAGTAACTTTTTAATGTGGGTTTCTAAAATATTAAAAAAAAAAAAAAACTTTTCAACGTGGGTTTAAAAAAAAAAAATTCAGCCAATTATAAAAATAAAGAAAGAGAAAAGTTTAAACGTGAAGTTTGTTTCTGTATAAGTGGGTTAGTGGGAGAGTGATTCTATTTAGTGAAAAATTATTATTTACAATGGGAGGATTGCTGATGTGGTCCTCCCTGACCAATGAGATGATGCTATCTATATAAATGTATGTGTGAGTTTCCTAATCAGCACAAAGAATAAAAAAAATAAAAATTATCAGATGATGTCACATTTGCATAAATAATAGCATTTTATTGGTTGGGAGGTCAAGGAGGACCACGTCAGCAATCCTCCTGGTGGACCTAATAATTTTTCCTATTTTGTAGGCAATATTTTAGTAGGAGTTAAAGATGTATTTTTACTTTGTTGTCCTTTAATTCTGTCTCTACTTAAATCTAGGAAAATAGGGGTATTTTGGAAAAAAAAAAAAAATCTGGTCTAAACATGAGAAGTTCCTTAAATAATAGTATAGATAATAAAAGCTTTTGAGGTCTTAAAACTTAAAAAGTCTTTATTTTAAGAGTCTGAGTTTAATAAGAACCTGGTATAAAAGCTTAGTTTTACACTTTACAATAAAATAATAATAAATCATGTATTTTTAAATAAAAGAGTAGGCACTGATATGCACCCAGTCATAATCAAATTAAAAACTCTATCACCCAAATATTTAAAAAAAAAAGAAAAGAAAAAAAGAAAAAAAGAAAGAAAATTAAAACCCCAACCAAACTTCTTCCCCTATATGATGCTGGTGATGCCACTAGACCGAAAAACCTCTGTCAGTGAAGTCAGAGTCTGAAATAGATAGTCGAAGCTGTTGTAGACATGTTGATCTATGCTGAATCTTTTTTTTTTTTTTTTGGAGAGAATTTCAACCTATGGCGTCCGGTCCTAATGATAGCTCTTTTATCATCAGACCAAGACACCAATCAGTTTTTGGTGTAGACAGGGATTGAACTCTAGATCTCTTATACAACCATCAGAGATTTTACCAGTTGAAATCAATGTGAACCAACATCCTTTCCTCGAAACAAAAGGAATACAATAAACAATAAGAGAAAATAAATTAAATTCCTTGAATTCCTTCCTAGCAAAAGAAAATAGAATGACATTTAAGTTCCGCTCGTGTACAAAGTTTGAATTGACTAACATTGATTTTTTCTTGGAAGTGTGATTGTTAACACATCTAATTTTTTATTTAAAAATATAGGAAAAATTACAATTTACCCGTTTGTGGTTTAGCCGAAATTTAAGGTTATGTTTGGTAATAGTTTTGGTTTTCTATTTTCAAAACTTGTTTTTGGGAATATAAATAAAAAACAATTTTATTGTATTTTTGAAATCAAAAACATGTTTGGTTAGTTGAAATTAAAAAGATAGCTTTTTGAAGAAAAAAATAAAAAATACTAAAATATGTTGTTACTAGAATTTGAATTCTAATGCTAACTCATTAAATGAGACAGATTCATTAAATTAAATGCGTTTTTTCATTGGCTTTTAAAAATTAGAAACTGAAAACCATGTTTTCAGTTTCCTTCAGAAATTGAGTTTTGAGAACAATTTTTGTTTTCAATCCATTTTGGGTTGCCAAACGAGTTTTTTAGTCTCAAAAATAGAAAACTGTTTTTGAAAACAGAAAATAAGGGGAAAAAACAGCTACCAAACAAACCCTAAGTTTTTGATCTTATTTGATCTTGTATTTTTATATTTTTTGTGTTTTTGGAGGAGAGAAACATAAAAGTGAAGCAAAATCACTTATTTAACCATGTTTTTAATAGATGTGGGTTAAGGAAATCTAACTGAACTAATCTCAAGTGGGTAAAGTGTCAAATTTCAAATTACAAGTAAGCAATTTAAATTTCAGTTAAATCACGAGTGAGTAAATTGTAATTGCCCAAAAATATATGAGGCGCCATAAATTATGGCACCTCATATATTTTTGGGGTTAAAAGTAGGCTTTTACATCTCTTACTCCCTCTATATTAAATTGTTTGGTCTAGTTAGAAAAACCCAATTATTTAGAAAAACATCATTGTCTTATCTCTTCAAAAAAAAGTTAAAAATTTTCTAAATTACCCTTAGAAATATTTATCAAAAAATTATTTTAAAACATTTTTTTTTTTAATTTGAATAAAGATGGCATGTATAGTGGATTTCAAAATTTAGGTTTTTAATTTTTTTTAATTTAAAAAATGCTCCCACAAATAAATTAAGGGCATAAAGGGAATATTAATAAATTAATAGTATTTGACTTTTCAAACAGGAATTCTTGTTTGCTATGCGAATTATGGAAAACTCATCCATAATGACCCATGTATTATTGAATTTTGACAATGATCAAATATAATCATATATATAACAAAGAGAGAAAATGGAGGAAGGCAACCAAATTATATTGTACTTTTAAGTCTTTAAGGCTATTTATTTCAAAGATATAAATGATTCAAATAAATTGTGCTTCAAGTAAATGAAAATAATATTTTATGTGAGAGATAAATGATCGAGTGTTATGCAAATTAATTTCTTAAAGCAAGAATATATATATATATATATATATATATAGGTTCTGCCATGTCATATGGTAACCCTCGTTTCTTATCTTTGTTTTCTAATTTTCATTTTCTCTCACTTTAGAGAGACAATAATAAGGTCACACATAAAGTAATTTAGTCACATACTTTGGAGTATTCTTAGATCATCTTGAGTGGTAACTTATCGTCTGATTAGCATTTTTTAAATTATTCATTTTGTTAGAATATGACAAAGGTCATCACATTAGACGATAGTGACAAAGGCAAAATCTTTTTCCCATTGGGTACAAAATCTAAACAAAGAAAAGAGATTGTTCAGAACAAGTTGTGTATTTATTCTTCGTTTATCACAATCATTTAAACGGTAATCTTGATTCTCATCACCGCGCACCCTTGGTGCGATGATCACTTTACAAGTACAAATGTTTGTAGAGTATGGGGGGTAAGGGTCAAGTTTCAAGTCTCTAAGAGGAAGGTTCACACACATATACACTTAGATTAGGCGGGAGTAGAAATTCTATCTTGTATAAAAAAAAAAAAAAATCTTGATTCTCAAAAAAAATTAAAAAAAATAAATGGTTATATAAAACTGCTGCATTCAATACGGTAATTAAAATTTAAAAAGGAACGTAGATTAAAACAAATTTATTTTAAGGATTAACAAAGAAGTAGTATTGGCATTTTAACTTATTTCTATTTTTATAAACGGTCACTCACAAATAATTTTGTCACATACTTTGTAGTCTTACCCCATATTGACATAAGTCACGGAACCACGATTTTAGTTTAGGGGGCAAAATTAAAGGAAAAATTTAAAAGAAAAATTAATCAGAAAAAATCAATTGAAATTAACAAAAAAAAAATATAACAATTATATACTCCTTTTTCAATACAATTTATTCTTCATACAACCTAAAGTTTGATCTAGAACCAATTCATAACTAATAACAATCAATTTAAAAGATTAATTTAAGTACATAATTTCAAGTATGTATTTTGATTACCCAAAATAAATAAATAAAGAGTAAAATGATTAAAAATATAGTAATATACCTAAAAAATTGTATATCACCTCATTGCCTTAATTGCTTTTAAAAAAATGTTTAGAATTTAACTTTTTTTTCTTTATTTGTCTTAATATTTAAATTTTGAGTTTCTAGCAAAAACTTAGGGCTTGAAATTATGTAAGAGCTCATAGAATAACTAGAAAAAAGAAAAAAAAGAAAAAATCAGTGGAGGGATAGGGGCAATATGATGCTCTGTTTGTTTTAATGAAAATCTTTGTGTAAAAATAGTTTTTCATGTTTTCCAATGTTTGGTAGTAAAAAAAAAAAAAAAAAAAAAATGAGTCAATGGAAAACTATCTTTGGTTAACTAAAAAAGTATGGCTTATTTTTAGAAATTATTCTCCACTAATATTCTTTGGAAACCAACTCTATCTCACAACAAGTTAAATAAAGAAAATTTGAAGATTATTTCTCATTTAATTTAAGGTTACTACCAAACATAAAAAAATAATATAATTTTATAGAAATTACTTTTTTGGAAAATGACTAATTTTATAGAAAACATGATTACCAAAACAAACAGAACGTGAGTGTGTGTATTTTTTCTTTTTTAAGTTTTTTGGAGTTATTTTAGTTAAAATATTAGTCCACTGCTCCAACCCGATCTTTGGGTTGTTTCAAAAAAAAAAACTCGATCTTTGGGTTATAGTATAATGAGAAAGACGATTTTTTATTTTTATTTTTCTAGAAAGATGAATTTGATTTGGATTTAAAAACTGTAGCGGCATAAGAAAGTTGAGTTGAATTTCAACAAGTTTCTTTTAATTTTTTAAATAATACATCATACTTATCTTCTTATATTTTCCACATATATCATTTCTTTCATTCTTTTGTTGAATACATATCTATCATTCTATTTTTGAATAAATCTATCATATATGTATGTAACTTATCTTTTATTTTTTCCATATGTATCATACATATCTGTCATTCTTTTTTTTTTTTTGAATAAATCTATCATATGTATGTAACGTATCTTTTTTTCTTTTTTTTTCCATATCTTTTTTTTTTTTTTTTTTTTTGAGAACTTATTTTTTCCATATCTAATTTTCTATCATACATATTTTTCATTTTTTTTTTTGAATAAATCTATCATATGTACGTAACTTATCTTTTATTTTTTTTCATATCTATCATAAATATCTTTCATTCTTTTTTTGAATAAATCTATCATATGTATGTAACTTAATTTAATTTTTTTCATATATATCATACATATCTTTCATTCTTTTTTTTGAATAAATCTATAGTATGTATGTAACTTATCTTTTATAGCCTGTTTGGATGGAGGGGGAATGGAGAGTAGAGTAGAGTAGAGTATGTAACTTATCTTTTATGCTAAATCTACTATACTCTACTCTATTCCCCCTCCCTTCCTCTCAATCGAACGGACCATTAGAGAGGGGGTGGAACAAACTTATCTCCGAACAAACTTATCTCCGCTAATAATTTTTAGCATAATTTTATTTATTTATTTATTTTGTCTTATTATCATTTTTAAAATTATTCTTTATGTTAGAAACTTAGAACATGACATGCTCACATTGGTCGAAGGATTGTCTTTTTCCCAATGGGTACAAATTACAAAATCTGACTAAATAAATGAGATTGATAAGTATGATTTGTGTATATACCTCTTCTTTTAACGCGATCATTTAAATAGTAGGCCTCTTTTTTTCTTTTTTTTTTCTTTTTTGAGAAATATATGAATGGTAATCTAAAATGATAAGTTGTTAGCCAGTATGATATTTTCCCATTATGTGCCCTTATTTATTTATCTATCTATATGAGAACAGTAGCCATTGTGGTCTAAGTCTAGGCAAGTGACACATTCCTTGAGAAGGAAAGAGAAATCTCTTTATTTAGTCTTCCGCCTTATTAAAACTTTGCATTTATGTTAATGTATTAATGAAAAATGCTACAAACACAACAAATTTCACAGCTCCTTTCGTAACTTATTAATTTTTTTTTTTTTTTTTTTTAGGGGCACAACTTATTAAGTTGGTTAAATATAATTGGTGGTGATACCATTCTCATTTGGACCACTGCTATCATTACTTTATAGCACACCATTTACAGATTGTCTCCTTAACAAGTGTGAAATTTGTTATCAAAGTCTTTGTGTACTTAGACTTACCCTGTATCAATTAACATCATTTTTTTTTTTTTAGAGAATACTAAATATTTTTTTAACATACACACACGGGGAGAGAGGATAAGGTTTTTTTTTAAAGAAACTTACAGTGGTGTATATCCAAAAGGGCCTAACATCATTCTTATCTAGTAACAATTTCATATAAAAATGTGCAATATATGCAAACTACAGCAAGTGGAAAAGAAATATAACTATGCAATAATAAATTTTTTGCATTTAAATCCAACAGGGAAAAAAAATCCCTTGAAGATGCAAAGCCTTGGCATATGATATGATATCTATAAAATGAACTTTTATTAACCTAAGCAAAGCAGAGCAGACCCCTTTTTTTTTTTTTTTTTAGAATATAGAGCAGACCTGGTCTGCCCTTTGCAATTGGGTACGCACTAAAAGTATGAGCAGATCAAACCCTTTTTTTAGAAGATAGAGCAGCGCAAAGCAGACCTGATCTGCCCTTCGCAATTGGGTATGCACTAAAAGTATGAGCAGAGCAAACCTTTTTTTAGGAGAAGATGGAGCAAAGCAGAGCAGACCTGGTCTACCCTTTGCAATTGGGTATGCACTAAAAGGATGAGTAGACCTGATCTGCTCTTTAATCTGCCCTTTGCAATTGTGCATGCACTAAACGTGGCCAAGTTTAGCAGGCCTGGTCTGCCCTTTGCATTTGAGCTTCACAATAAAAGTTTCTTAGCTCTTGTCTGCCCTTTGAAATTGGATTCTTCATAAAAAGTGACTAAATAATGTCCACTTTTTCTCTTAAATATGAATATCGTTGTCCACTTTTTCTCTTAAAGGTGAACTTCATTGTCCACATTCTCTCTTAAAGGTGAACATCGTTGTCCACTTTTACTATCAAAGGTGAATAGCGTTGTCCACTTTTTCTCTTAAGAGTGAACAGCATTGTCCACTTTCTCATGGCTTCTCTCCAAAAGTGGCCAATGTTATCCACTTTTCTTTTAAAATTTGCAAACGTTGTCCACTTTCTTATAGATTCTCACTAAAAGTGGACAACATTATTCAACTCTTTATCTTTCATATTAACTCTCATATCATTATATTTATATTATCATATTTATTCATTTTAACTAAATAATATTAAAATACTCCAACACTATTACTAGAAAATAATGTTGTTGGAATAATTGTACGGGTGTGGTTTATTTTTAATGGGTTATTTTGATTCAAGTCTATTCATATTGTCAATAATCTATGCCATTAAATTTTTTTAGTTAACAACAACATTATATATACAAGGATTTTTGCAAGTTCTGGTTACATCCAAATAACAAAAAATTGACAATTCCCGTCGTTTTATATTTTCTATGTACTTCTCATTGAAACAACGGAGTTTGTGATTGATGAGAGTTTTAAATGTGAAGAATGCAAACTCCATCTTCTTTAAGATTTTGTTTAATTAACCATGTCTTTATCCAAACACAAGCTAGCTATGAGTCATATTAGTGTTCAGACTTTGAAGTGTGTATTTCCTCCTATTTATGTTGTCGAGCATCTTGAAATGCATAATTTTGCAACAAATTGAGTCCACGTAAAAGTGAAACCATGCATATGGATGGACCAAAGTTAATTAATAAAGAAAAAAAAAATCTTACTCTCCTAGCTAAGACATATGCTATAGCATTGCTTTGCCTTAGATATGGGCGAAGGAAAAACCTCTGAAAATAGTTAAACGGAAAGTAACTTATTCCATCTTTTAAAATTTCAAATAAAGACATAACCTTATTCTAGAAGAAAGCAAGTCACTATATATAAAGTGACCACACACTGCATTGAAATTTGAAATAAACTAGCAAGAGACTAGTTTCTTTGGACTGAGAGTACATTCAACTTCAAACACCACAATAGGCAGCGATAGGAACTTCTTTTCGTTGAGCAATTGATGCAATGTGTGCATGGGCATAATCATTAAGATTTAATGGCTTGTATTGTAAAGGGTGTTGCTCATCAACAAATTCTTCTGGCACACATATCGTCTTATTGTTGTATGAAACCAACCCAAGTGAGTATCTCGTCTCAGAATTTTCACTCAACATAACTCGATGGATGCAAGCTTTTATCCTATCATTGCTCCATACCTTGGTCAAGCAAAACATGCATAAGTCAATTTCATTGGATACGATCTTGTAAAGCGTAATGTAAATTAAATAATTGGAAAAGTAGAATATTGGAAAGCTAACCGAAGCTTCTTTTTTTTTTTTTAGAAGAATAAATTAACAGAATTTGTTTCAGAATTTTACGGATTCTGAAAATATTTCTAATTGATCACTCCACTAAACCAAAAATAATTAATTAATAAGCTACTTCCAAATTTCACATAGTTTTATAGCAAAATTGAATTATACTTTCTTTGAATCCTAACATGTATTATGTTAGGAGCTTTTGCTTAGTGCTTATGTAACGAATTAAGTAACTGAACTATTTGCTTCTAATTAATTACTTTTCTATTTTCATTTGAATGAATAAAAATAAGTAAGGTTTACTGTAAGGAAAACGTAGAACTCTAGATTACACTCCGTTTGGTACAAGCCGAAATTTTCAGCTTATTTGCAACTTTAGCTTATTTTTGCTACTATTCATGGGTCTCACTGTACTTTTTGATACTATTCATGGGTCTCATTATACTATTCAGCTAACTTTTATCTTTATTTACAGTACATTCAGCAAAAATTGAAATAAGTTGTTTCCAAACTGACACTAATCAACAATTTTTAATTTTAGTCAAAAGCCTTGCAACTCAATTTACATTTTTTTGGTATTTCCAATGAAGATATTTAGTATTCAAATCCTTCCACCCCTAACAATTAGTGTATATACATTGATTGTAAAAATTTTAAAAATTGTAATTTTACCTTAAACAAAAACAATTTGCAATTTTGAAAATCATGACTAATTTTTATTTATCATACACATGAATTTTTATAAGATTGATTTCTAACTAGATAAAAATAATTACCAACTTTTTATAGTTTATCAATAAACGAATCATACCCATTTTAATCTAAAAATAACTTATTTTATTCTATCATGACATATTCGTTATTGAATCTAACATATTTGAATCAACATAACAAATTTTAAATATTTCTCTCAGTACTATTAACTAAGACAATATTCTACAGTCAGCACATTATACTAGCTTATCTTTATTCGATTTCCTATCACTATTACGAATGTTTCTCATGTGATTCTCATATTGATAAATATTTCTACGTAACATATATAGTATCAGAGAGAGGGTCAAGTATTTTGTGGCTAAATAGTATAATTCAAATTTCTCTTCTCAATTATTGTAACTAGTGTAACACTGTGCATATACACGGGTACAATTAAAAACAATCATAATTATACATTTTTTTTAGAAAAGATTTAAATTATACATAATATTAGCTTACACTTTTTTAAAACATACATTTCTAAAATATGTAATAATTTCTCATTATATATATATATAATTTATAATTTAATTGGATTTAGACTCTTTGGTTTTTTTTACCCAATAATTCACTTGCCACAAAAAAAAAAAAAAAAAAATGGATACATGGCGGAAAATTGGACTCCAGTTGAAATCTAAGTTAGAATCTAATTAGATTTGGACTCTTCGATTTTTATTCACTTAGCACAAAATTAAAAATTAAATGGGACACGTGGTGCAAAATTGAGAATCCAATTAAAATCTAATTAGATTTTTTATAAGCTTTGGCTATTAATATATATATATATATATATATATTTATATATATGTATATATATAATCAAATTTTTAAGTAAAAAAGAGATTAGGAATAGGAATATCTAAAGAAGTTTTGTATGAATAATAACCATTAATCTGCTTTTGACATATGGTATTAGTTATTACTCACCTGGAGTGCATCAGATGCCAAGAATAAAAAGGATGAAGGGGTGTAATCAAACCCAATTCATTCACCATCCTTTGTTTTTATCTCCGAACCCTTCACACGATTTTGGTGAATTATGGTAGTAAAGTGCTTGTCTGTGTGGCTTGGAATGCCTTGATTGGTTCCAGTCTTCTCAGGTTCAGTGTACTTCAAAAGGACCAAACTATGAGTAGTTGATTCCATGTGAGAGTCATAGTACTTCTTCACACAATAGTTTTCAAATACCATTCTCGTCACCATTTTGGCTACGTTTGGCTAACGCGTTTTGCGTCCACGTCTGGCGCAAAACGCGTTTCAGCCTCTTTTTTTTTTTTTTTTTTTTTTTTTTTTTTTTGCACACGGTTTAGGGTACAAATGGCTACTGTTCATTGAACAGTAGCCGTATTTTGTTGACTTTTCAGCTTCTTTTATCAGTTTTGTGGGTCCGTAAACAGTGCACGGGACCCACAAATTTCACTTTTCAACAACTTTTTCATTAAAACTGGGTTCTACAGTACTATTCACACATCTTTAATAGCTTCACATAGGAATTAGCACTCTCACTAATAAAGAGAAAAACACAACAAAAAGTGTTAACATATATAGTACATAGAAAACAAAAAGTATAAGCTATTAAAGATGACAAAATGTATAAAACTTAAGTACTAATCAAAGAATCAAAGTTACAGAATTTAAAAAATTGTACCTAAGTTTTATTCATTATTCTGTCAACCTTAGAATATTTTCAAAAAAACAATTAAAAAAAATCAATGAAGAAGATAAGATTAGATTATCACCAGTAATTATCATTCCCATTTGGCAGGAAGATATTGGTCAACTTTTGAGTTACATCTTTGGAGGTTGCATTATCGATCATCATGCGTTCGAAAGGAGGAAAAGAGGAATAGCCATGGAAAGGCCTGTCATAAATGACTTTCAGTTTGGTTTCTGTGGGGAACTCAAACAACTCTCCTATTGAGGTAAACATTGTGTTGTGAAGCTCTGAAAGAGTGCTTTTGCCAAGTTCCACCACAAAACAACCATACTTTTCAAGTGCATTGCAAACATCTTTGCAAGCGGAGAACCATGAAGTGCTTGTACCAGACTTCAAATCCAAGTTGGAGAAATCAAAAACTGGAATCTTAGCCTGTGTTTGGATAGCCATGGTTCTTAATTTTCAGTTCAACTAGGAAGCTTGAGGGGTGAGAAAGCAAAATTGTGTGGAATGCATTGATATGTCGTGTTATAGATAGGCAAAGTTTTTTTTTTTTTTTTTTTTTTTTTTTTTTTTTTTTGAGAAGAGCTTGACAATGCGCAATTTCTTGATTACATTTTTGTTATGTGCTTAAAAATTGACTCATGCATTTACAGTCCATATAAATATAATAAAATTTGTATTAGACTTAAACCTTACTGTTTGAGATTGAGGGAAAATAAAAGAGATGATGTCGGCATATAATGTAATTTTGCCTAACTTAAGTCTTTTTTCTATAAACTTTGCCTAACTTTGTGTCATTCATGCATGCCTGCGGTAAATTTATGTGGGACTTTTAGACTAATATTTTGGAACTCTTGTGAGGCTGGAGCTCGTGTAAAGCTATGATGGGCTGAATAGGTAAGGCAACACTTTGAAAATGCATTTGACATTGATGTTGCCAACTTTTTGTTTCTACTGTAAAGGCAGAACTTGCGCCTGGGCAGATGAGCAATTGGGTTTTGTAAAGATCTTAAACCCATTTGCAAAATTTTCCATTAAACCAAAATTAGATGAGAAAAATCCTTTTCACCCTCCAATCCACAACTCCAAATTTGCCTTTAAAAAACCTATAAATGGGTTTGGTATATGTGTTTGGACATAATATTTTCTTTTCTTTTTTTAATTAGCAGTATTTTAATAGACCCATTAAGTGTACTAAAAGGAAAATTTTGTGTACTCCCGGAGTACCATAAATGCGTACTCCTTCCTCTTACATGAATGGTGGGTCTCACTAATTAAATTCATAGTAGGACCCACTATTCATGTGAGAGAAAGGACTATACATTTATAGTACTCCGAAAGTACCTAATAATTTTCCATACTAAAAAGTAAAAACAATTTAGTGTCTCATCAACAACCGGGGGAGTGGGCTTATATATGCAGAGAACATTTAAATAAATAAATAAACTTTCTGGTGTTAAAATTACTCCAATCTTTAAATTACAACTATAGATATATAAGAATTAGGATCAATTAAGCAATCCCCCCCCCCCCCCCCCGGCCGGGGCGGCAATATGTACTATATATGAAACTTAAACAATCAAAGGATAATATTGACAAAAAAGATTTGATATTTTGGATTTATCTATAATCAACTATCACCGGAAATGTCCAAACAAGCAATAATATAAAAGTTAAACATCTTTATTCAAGACGGTAATATACTCTCTTTAAAAGAGCATCATCAAGTATCAATCAAAAGTGAAGTTCTCAACAATTTTCCTTTCAATATAAACAACTATTAAGTTAATTGTTGAGATAACTATTATGTTATATTATTTATATGATATAATATATATATATATATATGATTATCAAAGGAAAATATTTATCAATTTTAATAATCTTTATATATATATATATATACACACACACACTATTATTTAACTGGCTTCCCAGCTTTAGACTCTAAGTTTTGGATGTCCCAAAATATCTCAATCCCGCTAAGTTACAAGTTTTCATATTATTATTTAAGCAACTTCCGAAATGTGGACTCTTAAGTTTTTTATGTCCTAGTAGGTTCCGGTTAACTCAACTAGTAAAAGTCTCTAATGGTTGAATAAGAGATCTAAAGTTCAATTTCCGCCTACACCAAAAACCGATTGGTGTCTTAGTCTAATGATAAAGAGAACATCAAATACAAACTTCATAGGTTGAAACACTCCCTCAAAAAAAAAAAAAAAAAAAATTATGGCCCAAATATCCTCATTCTGCTAAGTTACAGGTTTTCAACTAACAGGGATAAGTAAGTTAAATTAAACCCCACAACTTCAAACCTCCCCGTATTGGCAATAGGCTGAAAAAGTATCTAAAATGTTAAATTTAGATATTTGTACCCGGTCAAAGTAAAGAACCAAGGCATATATATTTAAAATAGATTCCATTTTGAGAGTTGAAAAGGCACTATCTTGTGAAAGGTTCTATACATATACCGTTTCTCAAGGACATTTCTTTAGATAAACACACTGTTTTTTCCTCTTTTTGAATGGTAAATATTTCTTTAGCTAACAAATGCTCTTAAAGTATTGGTTAATAATCCATAAACCTTTTAGGGAAAAAAAAAAACAATTAATGTTTTGACAGTTTTTTTTATTTCCCATAAAAGTGGTGTCAAAACTTTCCTAAAATAGATTGTTAACCAATGCCCTAAAGGCACTCGTTGCATTAAATGGGTGTTGCCCAAGTACTTTTTTTTTCTTTTCTCTTTCTTGTGTTCAATGTTATAATTTTCAATTTATTTCAATATGAGATTTACACATTTGTCTAATAATATTACACATTTAAGAATTGTTGATAAATTCATAAGTGTCATGAGGTTAGCTCTCAAAAATGAACACATCTATGCACGAACATATGATTTTAATGTTTAGTTTTTGGAGCTAGCCTTATGACATACCTAACTGCATCAATAGTTAACAAATGTGTAATATTATTAGATAAACGTGTAAAATTTAAATTGGAATTAATAAAAAATTATGAAATTAAACAAACAAAAAAAAGTCAATAGTTGATTATATGTATATGTTATATGATAGATTAATTAATTTAATGACCAATAACAAAGGGAAGAAAAGTCATACTTCGGGATCCCAAGCGTAGGACTTGTAGCAAACTGTAATCTCAAATTGAAGTATGGACTGGGCCGGAATATAACTTTGCTTTAGAAGACTGGAAGTAAACCACCACGTGTAGGACTTGGAGCAATTGTAATCTCAAATTAGTGATAAAAAAATAATAAAAACAAAAACTTGTGGTATGTACTTTGGAGAGAGTGAGCAAAAAATTAAAGTCAAAACAGACTCGAAGAGCCTATTTGGCATCAGTTTTAACTTTTAATTTTTAATTTTTAGGTTTTATGTACAATTTTTTAAAACTTTACTATTTTCTATTTTTTCTCATTTTTTTTTAAATTTTTTTACAATACAAGTATACTTTAGTACACTTTTGACAAAAACTTTTCAACAAAAAACTAGATAAGGAGTTCCCAAACGGACACTAAGTAGTCTGGACCCTGGAGTTCTGGTTCCTTAGTTTGCTAGACTCTGGAGTCTGGACATTGCAGCGAGAGAGAGGATTCAAGCTTGGTGATGCTGTAATAGAAGAGACCATCCCGTTGTCAACTCCAAAGTAAGCTAGAAAAAAATTTTGAATAAGGAAGGAGCAAAAAATACAACTTTTTTTTTTCACTTTTTTTTTCTTTGTAAAAATTGTTCAAATAAGAATGTGTTTATCAAAATTTATGAATGTCCAATTATTTTAAGCTATTGATACAGTTATCACTTATAGGAATATAACCTTATTAAAAATGAACGTAAAATGTAATTTTAGAGTTTCTTAAAAAATAAAATTAATAGTAATTTTTTTTAAGAAAAAAAAATTGCAATTAATAATTATACATGGGTGCAAAATTTTTGCCAAGATTTTTTTTTTTTTTTTTTTTTTTTTTTTGAGAAAGGTTTGCCTAGAATTTTGAGGCGGCCAAAACCCAGAAGCATAATTTTTCTTTAATGGTTGGATCTTTATTCTCATTACATCATATTATCAATGGTTGTCCAACAGAGCAGATTAATTTACCTACAAATAACAAATGATTATTAAATTCAGACAACACTTTTAACTTCTATATCATATTCTTCTCGAAAAAATAAAAAATAAAAACTTCTATATCATATTCTTCACCTTAATAATAAATTTGTCTCTCTATCGCTAAGAAAGTAGGTTTCTCTGCTTCTCTTAGGCTGTAGAAGTTCTATCCCTTCTCGGAAGGAGAGTTTGTTCGTTCTTTGTTTCATTGTTCTCTGGGAGTATCACGTATACTCTTAGAGCTTGTGGGGTTTTTTTTCTAGGGGTTTGGGAAATAGTTTCATATATTCTCCTTCCATTTTCAAGTGATCCTATTATCAGAAAAGAATGGAGCAACTGACCAGGAGGTGGGAAAATCTGTCACTTTCAGATAAGGAGAGACAGGATTTCACACTCCCCGAGGATCATAGAAAAGGAGAATTTGTAATTGCTGCTAAGTTCTTAACTTTGCGTTTTCTTCAGATGGAAGCGGTAGCAAGAACTTTCAAGCAGCTATGGCATTTCAACAACGGATTTAGAATTTGCAATCAAGGAAACAATACCGTCCTATTTGTCTTTGATAACCTTGCTGATGTTGATAAAATCCTAAACAGTCAACCTTGGAGTTTTGATAAACACTTGATTATCATGCAAAGGTACACGAATGATGTTCCCGTCAACAAGCTAGCTTTTAACAAAGTTCCATTTTGGGTGCAAGTCCATGATATCCCATGTAGCTTTTTAACGAGAAAGGTTGCAAAGAAGTTGTGTGATATTGTGGGCGAGGTCTAGAAATCAATTGGTGCAGAGGACGACGATGGAGGTAGTTTTTTCCGAGTTCGGGTTATGGTGGATATCACTCTTCCTTTGTGCAGAGGAAGGGTCATCTCTCTAACAAATGGGAGCAAGAGTTGGGTAAATTTTAAGTATGAAAGGTTACCAAATGTGTGCTACTGGTGTGGGCGATTGGATCACAATGACAGGGATTGTGAGCTTTGGATAGAAAGCACGGGCACGCTGACCACTGATCAGCAACAGTTTGGTCCGAACCTAAGAGCACCACCGTACAAGACAGCGGGTAGAGATGTCATCTATGTCCCGGGGTATTTTGAGGGAAGAGCTCAGCGTCCTCAAGGCAAAACGGCGGTGGCGCAACCAGTGGATGTAGCGCCGGATATGGAAATGGAATGGACAGGTGGAGTAATGAATGCTGGAATCGTTACTGGCAATGAGTCACCTATTAATTCAGGGGGGGAGTCCATTACGGAGGAGAGCCTTAATCACGCCAACTCCAATCCGGATTTCTCGCAGTCAGTGAAGCACACGTTGGGGTGTACTGATTCGAGTTTCCCAGCAAAACCTAACGTGATTGAAGATGCAATAAATGTGCCCAACTCAGTAAGATCCGTTAAGGAAAAGATTACTTTAGGTGACTTAAATGTTGGCAATAATCTCGGAGACACAAATTTAAATCCCAAAATTGTCGAGTCAGCCACCACTACTAGGGTTCCGGAGTTAATGCAAAAAACCCTAGTTGATTCTAACTCGGCCAATCATGCACCTAACCCTACCATTAATGAGCCTTTGATCCAAGCTATGGATGGGGACGTGTCGCAACCTGCCAATCTCAGAACGTGGAAAAGAATTATGCGCCAACCAAAACCTAGTGAGGCAGAGGCCAAAGTTGAACAGGGGAAAAAAAGAAAAGCAAGCACTGAATTATCAGGTCAGCACGATGTACCTAGCAAGCGCATGCAGGTTGTTCAAGTTGATCAAAACACATCCAACGTATTGGTGGAGGCTGTGGAGCAGCCCCGCCAGGAGCCATGAGTCTACTAGTGTGGAACTGTCGCGGGCTTGGGAACCTAGTGACAGAGACAGAGCTTGGTGACATTTCCCGGGCAAAAGATCCCTCCGTCATGTTCATTGCTGAAACATGGGCGGATGAAGATAGGCTGAAAACAATAAAACACAGGTTACAGTTCGATCACATGTTCATGGTCCCTCGAATTCATAGAGGTGGGGGACTTGTACTATTCTGGAAGGATTCTGTCAACTTGAATGTGGATACTTCATCAAAAAACCACATTGATTGTATCATAGGAAAGGGAAGTGAAGATGCGTGGCGGTTTACGGGTTTCTACGGCGAGCTTATCACCCATAAAAGGTTTGAATCATGGGACTTACTAAGACAATTAAATAGGCAATTTGGGCTACCTTGGCTGTGTTGTGGCGACTTTAATGAGATTTTGAGAGGATCGAAGAAGATGGGAGGTAGTACTAGAAGTCACACACAAATGCAACTCTTCAGAGACACTATAGATGAATGTGGCTTCCTGGACATGGGCTATAAGGGACATCCGTTCACGTGGAAGAAGTTTTTTAGTGATGGGCGAACAATTGTAGAGCGTTTGGATAGGTGTTTGGCTAACAATGAGTGGTTGGTTCGTTTTGGGGGATCTACAGTGCATCATCTGACCTGCAGTACCTTGGATCACTCACCCCTGTGGATCATACCTGAAAATTTGGTGATGGTTACTTCAGAAAAACCATTCCGTTTTGAAGAGATGTGGCTTGCCGAAAAAGGGTGTTCTGATACTGTCAAGGCCGAATGGGGGAAGGGCAGAAACAACAATAACAATCCATCGGGTATTGTCAGGAAAATTGAGGATTGTGGTAAAGCTTTAACTAAGTGGAGCCGCAATAGCTTTGGTAGTGTCCGTAGAGAACTAAAACATAAACAAAAACTGTTGGCTAAAGCAGAGTTGGAAGCTCTTACCACGGGAGTGACTTTAGAGCCAGAATGCTCAAATCCGAAGTGAATGATCTCCTAGACAAGGAAACCAGGATGTGGTTCCAACGGTCTAAATCTTTATGGGCTATACATGGAGATAAAAACTCAAAATACTTTCACCGGAGGGCAACACAAAGATTGAGGAGGAACCGGATTGATGGGGTCAGAGACTCACAAGGAAGGTGGTGCACGGATCCAAGGGAGGTGGCTTCGGCAGTTTTAGATTTTTACAGTAACTTGTTCTCTTCTCCCCATACCTGCCAACCCAAAGTGGTATTGGACTCAATTCAATGCATTGTGACCAATGATATGAATAGGCAGCTCCTGGAGGAATTTTCGGAGAATGAAGTGCATGTGGCTCTCAATCAAATGGCCCCTCTGAAAGCTCCGGGTCCGGATGGGATGCCCCCTTTATTCTATCAACACTATTGGGATTTGGTGGGTAAGGATATCACTCAATCTGTTCTTTCTTTTTTAAATTCTGCCTCCCTTCCGAAACACATAAACCACACCTTTATCACTTTAATCCCAAAAGTCAAAAACCCTGAGTTAGTTTCTGAATTTCGCCCTATAAGTCTCTGCAATGTTTTGTATAAAATATTCTCCAAGGTGTTGGCAAATCGCTTGAAAAAAATCCTTCCTCATATAATCACTGAAAATCAAAGTGCTTTTACAAAAATCTGGTTGATTACAGATAATATCCTTTTAGCATGCAAATTCATAATTCTACAAAGGGGGGTTACATGGCTCTTAAGCTTGATATGAGTAAGGCGTATGACCGGGTGGAGTGGGCTTTTTTAGAGGCCATTATGAGGAAATTGGGGTTTCATGAGCAATGGATATCACTTATGATGCTTTGTATATCAACTGTATCGTATTCCATCCTAATTAATGGTGCACCAACGGGGTTCATTAAACCTACAAGGGGAATTAGGCAAGGAGATCCCCTCTCCCCGTTCTTGTTCTTATTATGCACCGAAGGCCTCCATGGCTTACTCTCTCAAGCAGCCTCGAGGGGAGACATACATGGCTTCTCTCTTAGTAGGAGGAGTCCTTCACTAACCCATCTCCTTTTGGCAGATGATAGCTTGTTATTTTGCAGATCTAATGTTGAGGAATGTCGGAAAGTGTTGCAAATATATGAGGTGGGTTCGGGTCAACAACTTAACAAACATAAAACCACAATTTTCTTTAGCAAATCCACCAATGAAGAGAGTAGGCAATTGATTAAAGATTGTTTGGGTGTGGAAGAGATTCGGAGTTATGAGAAGTACTTGGGGTTACCATCCTTAGTGGGTAGAAATAAAAAAAGAAGTTTCAACTACATTAAGGAGCGTGTGTGGAGGAAGCTTCAAGGTTGGGAAGAAAAATTACTTTCTCAAGCCGGGAGAGAGATCTTGATAAAGGTGGTGGCTCAAGCAATTCCCGCCTATTCAATGAATTGTTTCAAGCTTCCCATTGGTTTGTGCAACGAGATTGAGGGACTTATCAGGAAGTTTTGGTGGGGTCAAAGGGGAGATAGGAGGAAAATACATTGGGTAAGATGGGAGGAGTTTTGCAAACCTAAAAATGAGGGTGGGATGGGTTTCAAGGACCTAGCATTATTCAATGATGCCCTCTTAGCAAAACAAGCTTGGGGATTACTCCATAACACGAATTCCCTCTTCTTTAAGGTCTTCAAATCTAAGTTCTTTCCCCATTGTTCCATCATGGAGGCAGCGAAGTGCCACTCGGGTTCATACGCATGGAGGAGTATTTTAGTTGGTAGAGAGGTGCTAAAAGAGGGGTTGAGATGGAGGGTGGGCACGGGTGCAAAGATCAAGGCCTGGTCTGACCCCTGGCTTCCATCAGAGTTTCATCCATATATCACCTCCCTACTAGTCAGGGGCTTTAAAGACGTTACTGTAGCAGGCCTTATCAATCTGGATTCAGCTTCTTGGAACACTCCTCTGCTACATGATCTTTTCCTTCCAAGAGATATTTCTTTAATCAAGTCTATTCCACTGAGCAATATAGCAGCAGAAGACAAGCTCCTATGGCCCTTTACTCATTCGGGAGTATATTCTGTCAAGTCGGGGTACCATTTTCTTTGCAAATCCCAGAGCTTTGATGATCATTCTTACCAACTGGACATTGATAGTATATGGAAGAAGGTGTGGGGGCTTGAAGTGCAGCCAAAGATTAGAAATTTTATTTGGCGTGCAATTAAAGACACCATTCCGACAAAAGCAAATCTCAAAAGGCGAAGAGTAATCCCGTCCGATTGCTGTGATCACTGTCATAACACCTCGGAGAATACCTTACATGCGTTGTGGTCATGTCCCTCTCTGTTGCAGGTGTGGTCACATGATCAAAGCTGGAGGAACTGCTATACCAGGACTTTCCAGAGTTTCAGGGACCTAATTAAGCTCATTATTGATGAAGGTTTGGATTTGGCTAACTTCGCTACTATTGTGTGGATGGTGTGGCATAGGAGGAACGCTTTGAGAACCACCAACAAGCTCTTCCCGATTCAGCAAGTGCTTCCTGAGGTGCGGGCAGTCCGAGCTGCTTATGTTCGTTCCATTCATCCTGAACCCCCTCACCCACCCTCTCGAGGTTCAGAACGGGTCATCTGGAAACCTCTACCCTGGCCGAGACACAAAGTAAACTTTGACGGGGCTGTGTTTAGGGAGGAAGACTCAGTAGGTGTTGGTGCCGTGATTCGGGACGAGAAGGGTTTCTTGGTGGCTGCAATGTTGGAAAAGGTCCCACTCCCCTACTCGGTCTCTGCAGTGGAAGTTCTCGCAGCAATAAAGGCCTTGAGACTTGCTGGTGACATTGGTCTTGAGTCTTTCATCCTTGAAGGGGACTCCAAGATCACCATCGATGCTCTGGTAGGGGACAATATGGAGCATGCTGAGTTTGGAAACCTGATAAAGGAAGTTAAGTGGCTGTCAAGTCAGTTTGGTGATGTGAGTTATAGTCATGTTAGGAGACAGGGCAATTATGCCGCACATAACAGTGCTAGACATGCAAGACATGTTAGCGAGTATACGGTGTGGATGGAGGATGTTCCTCCACATCTTTCTGCTCTAATTCAAGCCGATTTGGCGTCTTTTGAATAAAGTTACAGTGTTCTTTCTCAAAAAAAAAAATATATATATATATATATATATTCTTCACCTTCAAACCTTTAGCTTCAAATGACACCCAGCAAATAGCATGTTGAACTTAGATTCAAATTTAATGGAAAATATCAACTCTTCCTATTTTTTCTCCTCGTGGTAGGAGTGCTCTTTCTCACTTCAGGTGAGTCTTCTTTTCCACAGCTTCTAGCAGTGGACTAGAGTCAAAAGGTGATAACACAATCCAAAGGACCACTTCTGTCGTGCACTATGGAGGCTGACTTCATTGACAGGATGCAACAGATACGGTTAACAGAGGAAGAAGGTGAAGTATTAGAGATTCGATCTACGAATCGAGATAAAACATTAGAAGAATGCTCCCTAAGCTTGTTGGGACGCTTCCTCTCCACTCGTCCCTATAACCTGAGAGCAGCAAAGGCAACAATACGAGCTGCATGGAAGCTGGGAAATGATGTCAGGATCATCGAGGTGGGGGAAGGAATATTACAATTTAAGTTCACATTGGAAAGCCAGTTGGTATGGGTCCTTAACAATGGACCATGGAGCTTCGACAATAACCTCCTCGTCCTCCGTAGATGGGAACAGGGCATGACGGCGAGGTCGGTAACTTTCTCAGTGCTACCTATATGGGTTCAAGTATGGGGATTGCCATTCGATCTCATCAATGAGGAAGCCGCGTGGGATATTGGCAAAGGCCTCAGTCATACGGTGGAAGTGGACAACAAAACTTTCTCGTCGGAACAAGCTCGCTTCATCCGAATCCGTGTGGAGATTCCGCTGCATAAACCAATTCGGCGGGGAGGATATGTACTCAGCCCTGAAGGAGATCGGGTAAGAGTGGGATTCAAATATGAAAGAATGGTAGGACTTTGCTACCAATGTGGTTTATTTGGCCATGATGCAAAAGAGTGTCCAACCCCAAGGGACCAACAACTGACCGAGAACCCATATGGGGAATGGCTGAAAGCGGGGCAACGAAAAAGCGGCGAAACACCGGACAGACGACAGAACAGCTCACCACGGTGGGAAACAAGGCAGAATCACGATCAGGGCTGTAGGGATCAGCCGCAATCAATGAGCGTAACTGCTCCAGGTGGCAATAATGACCCAAATGGAAAAAACGGAGAGTTGGGTAACAGCACCATTAATGATACGGTTTCACAGCAGCATATTGACGTGGAGTTAATGGGTGCGGAAATCACGGAGAAGAATCAGACCCTCAAGGAAAGTATAAAGGTTGTGGCATCAAAATCGGGTGAGGTAACGGATAAGGAATTAACCTCATCAGAGGCAATCAATCCCATGATTGCAGCCGATGAGCTAGTTAATGTCCATGCCAGTACGTTGAAGTAATAAAACCTACACCTAACCATGCAACTGTTGACCAAAACTTAATACCACGTGCAGCGGCACGTGAGATTATTAAAACACAAGAAACAAGGCCCAAAGAAAATACAGCTAAGTGGAAGAGAATTGAACGCCACAATAACCATCCTATGAGTATAACCAATATTGGCTCACACCAGACGGGGGTAAAACGAGCACAACCAGAAGATGGCCGCCAAGTGGAAGATGAGGATAGAAAACGGAGCAAGACCAGTGAAGACAACCAAGAAAAACTACTTACAACAGTGGAGGCTGCGGTGCAGCCCCGGCAAGAGCAATGATCATCCTAAGCTGGAACTGCCGGGGCTTGGGAACCAACGTGCAGTCGAAGTCCTCTCTCACTTGGTGAGGGAAAAAGCTCCCAAAATTTTGTTTCTCATGGAAACAAAACAGTCAGTTGATGAGATGCAGAAGATTCAAGCAGACCTACCATATCGGTGTATGTTAGCGGTGCCGAGTATTCGTAGAAGTGGCGGGCTGGCACTTTTGTGGATGGAGGAGGTGGACTTGCATGTCCAAACTTACACACGTAACCATATTGATGCTCTTATTTTTAATGGCTCTAACCCTACATGGAGATTGACAGGTTTTTACGGATGGCCGGAAGAACAAAGAAAGCACGAGTCATGGCAGCTACTCAAGCATCTTCACACTAGGATCTCAGCCCCTTGGATCTGTGTTGGAGATTATAATGAGATCTTGTCATCTGATGAGAAGCAAGGTGGTGTACCAAAACTGTTGAACCACATGGAAGCTTTCCGAGCTACCCTCTTACATTGTGGACTTAAGGACCTTGGTTTTCAAGGAAACATCTTCACTTGGAACAATGGTAGACATGGGAATGCATTTGTACAGGAACGACTTGACAGAGCATGTGCAACGGCGGAATGGAAGGAAATCTATCCAGAGACTCGGGTCTTTCATCTCCAAACCTCATACTCGGACCATATTCCGATAGTCATTACCACACAGAACCAAACCCAGCAGACTAGAAGAAGGAAAGTGCCACGAAGGTTTGAAGAAAAATGGGCTTCCAATCCTCAATGTGAGACCGTGATACAAGAAGCATGGAGGGCAGCCGTGAGAAATGGCAGCCTTATGTCAAAGCTCTTTGAAAAAATCAAAAGATGCTGATTTGCCTTGGTGGACTAGAGCCGTGCATCAGGTGCTAGTTCAAAAACATTACTCCAGGAGAAACAAAAACAATTGGAAGACCTATGTTCTTTAAACAGTGTTGACCATCTAGATGCTATTAAGGGACTAAAGGTAGAGATCAACAATCTGTTACACCAGGAGGAATTGTTTTGGCGACAACGGTCTCGCTCCATTTGGCTACCGGAGGGTGACAAAAATACAAAGTTTTTTCATCGAAGGGCCAGTCAACGCCGACGGAAAAATCAAATCTTGGGCGTCTTTGATAGTGAAGGAAGGTGGGGCACATTGGAGGATAGCATTGCTCACACTGCAAAACACTACTTCCAGCAACTATTCTCCTCTTCCCACTCGACCATTATTGATGGGGTGTTCAACTCAGTGGACAGATTGGTCACTCCAGGTATGAATGCCACTCTCCTTCAACGATACACTCCGGAAGAAGTCAAGACAACCCTATTTCAAATGCACCCTTCCAAATCACCAGGTCCTGATGTTATGACTCCATTCTTTTTTCAGAAATATTGGCATATTGTGGGGCATGATGTTACAGTAGCAGTGTTATCTGTTTTAAACTCGGGGCATATGTTGAGAAAAATGAACCATACACATATTGTTTTAATTCCTAAGAAAAATGACCCGAAACACATGTCTGATTTTAGACCTATTAGCTTAGCCAATATGGTGTCTCGTATCATATCAAAGGTTATTGCTAATCGCTTAAAGATTATCTTGCCTAATGTGATTTCTGATGCTCAGAGTGCCTTTGTGCCAAATCGTTTAATCACTGACAATACTACTGTAGCATATGAGCTGCTCCACAGATTGCAAAATAGAGGAAAGGGAAGAAAGGGACACATGGCTGTAAAACTCGACATCAGCAAAGCCTACGACCGGGTGGAGTGGACATTCTTGCAAAGAATGATGGTGAAATTGGGATTTGATCCTAATTGGGTCCACTTGGCAATGGAGACAGTAACCACGGCATCTTACTCCATTTTAATCAATGGTGAACCAAGGGGTTTTGTCACTCCTACACGGGGAATAAGGCAAGAAGACCCCCTCTCTCCATACCTTTTCTTGCTATGTGCAGAAGGGCTATCAGCGCTATTGAGGAAAGCAGGAGAGGCAGGGGTGCTAAAAGGGATCAAATCAAGCCAACATGGAGTTTGGGTTTCTCACCTCCTCTTCGCCGACGATAGTCTCTTATTTTGTCAAGCAACTATGGAGGAAGGGCAAAGACTTCTACAATTGCTAGAGCAATACGAAGCTGCATCAGGCCAAGCCATAAACAGACAAAAGATCACACTATTCTTCAGCAAGAACACAAAACAGGAGGTCAAGGAGTCACTTAAACAACTTTTTGGAGCAAGGATAATGACAGAATGTGAAAGGTATCTTGGACTGCCTATGGCCACAGGAAAATCCAAGGTTAATACCTTCAAAAACCTTCAGGAAAAAATTACAAAGAGAGTAATGGGGTGGAAGGAAAAATTTATTTCAAAGGCAGGAAGGGAGATATTGATTAAGACAGTGGCACAAGCGATACCGACATACTCTATGAGTATATTCAAACTGCCAAACTCCATATGTGACAACATAAATTCTTTGCTGGCCAAATACTGGTGGAAACAAACACAGGCAGAGAGGAAACTACATTGGGTAAATTGGAGGAAACTGTGTATGGAAAAGAAGGAAGGAGGGATGGGGTTTCGTGACCTCCATGCCTTCAACCTAGCGATGCTGGCCAAGCAAGCCTGGAGATTAATACATGAAAACCACTCTCTGTTCTACCGAGTTTACAAAGCTCGTTATTTCCCAAATTGCTCTTTCATGTTTGCTGAGTTGGGGAATAATCCTTCCTTTGTTTGGCGTAGTCTCCTAGCAGCAAGGGATCTCATCAGAGAGGGCTCACGATGGCAGGTGGGGGATGGTCAAAGTATTGGAGTGTTCACGCATCCTTGGTTGACTCACACCCCTGTACCACTAAATGATGCACCACCAGACATGAAGGTGTGTGAGCTAATCGACCAAGACTCAAGACAATGGGACCGAGGAAAAATAGATGCCATGTTCAGCCCTCAAACACGAAATGAGATCATGTCACTGCCGCTAAAAAACTTTAACTCTCATGACTCTGTTTGCTGGATGGAAAACAGAGCACAAAAATTCTCCGTGCGGTCAGCTTATAAGGTAGCGGCTCGCTTGAAAAACCAGCCCAAGGCAGAACATTCTGCAGCTCGGCTTCACGCATGGACATGGAAAGAGATTTGGTCCCTCAATGTGCCACCGAAGATACGATTATATGGCGAGCGTGCTCTAATTGCTTGCCTACCCGAGACAATCTACACCGCAGGCGTGTGCTTGTGGAACCGACTTGTGAGCTGTGCAAACAAGAACCCAAGACTACCACTCATATATTATGGACGTGCCCCTTTGCAAGAAACGTCTGGGAATTGATCAGGGGAAAAATCCAAAAATGCAGTAATGGAGACAGTGACTTTTTTCTTCTCTTTAAGCAAATGCAAACTAAACTGAGCAAACAAGAACTGGAGACATGGGCAGTTACAGCTTGGGCTATATGGAATGCAAGGAATAAAGTATACTTTGAACAGTTCCAACCTCAGCCACAAATAATTTGGGAAGGAGCAAGAGGCTTACTGGAGGAATACCAAAGCTTTATGGAAGCACAAAGAGTAGCGTGAATGTCCTGTTTTTAAGTAGCGTGAATGTCCTATTTTTAATGGAATCTTTATTCTCACTACATCATCTATACTACTATTTAAGGGGTTTCCTCCTCTCTTTTTTAGTTCAAAAATGCCCCTACACTCCTATGTTTATAAGTAGAGACAAAACTAAAAAACAATCCGGTAAAAATACAACTCTAACTCTCACTAAAACATTGCCTAAAAAATAAGGTCACTCTCCTGTTGATTTCCAAATTACTTTATCCACTTATATATTAGATTTGCAAAATAAAAATTATATATGAAAAATAACAACACAGGTTTCTTTTTATAATAAAAAAAAAAAAAAAATAGGACCACTAAACCCAACATTTTCACTTTTTTTTTCTTCTCATTTTTTCCCCTTTATCAAGACTTAAATGTTTCTCTCCCTTTTTTTTTTTTTTTTTTTTTTTTTGGTTTCCTTTCTTCTAAATTCTAATCTCACTTTTTTTTTTGTTTTTTTTTTTCAAATATCTTCTTCTTTATTTTTGAATTATTTTAAAAAAATGTTTTTTTAATGTAATCCTTTTTTTTTTCTTTGTAATGAATTATTTATTGATTTATTTATATTGGTGTTTGAATTGTTTTCTCTTCACATTTTTTTGTACCGCCTTTTTTTTTCATTTTAATGAACGTATTTTCTATGTCCGAAATAAAAATTACTTTGCGTGTAATTTAATTGGATAGAAGAGAAAAACATCTCAAATTGAAATAAATGAAAAATTATAACACTAAACCCAAAAGAAAAATTCAAGTAAGACCTTCAACTTCTATATCATATTCTTCACCTTCAATTTTATATATTATAACACCTTCAACATTATATTCAAATTTTTAATGAATCCTTATGTACCGATTACAATTAAACTTTTCCTCAAAGAAAAAAAAATATTACAATTAAACCTTCAACTTCTGTACGGTGCAGAACATAATTTTTTATGTTCACTAATATCATATTCTTCATGGTTATCCAAATTGAGCAGATTGACCTACAAATAACACACTCATGTAAAAAAAAAAAAAAAAAAATTCGGCTTGACTGGGTTTTTTTTTTTTGTTTTTGATGTTGGTAGTCTGTTCCCCTGTTTTGGTTGTGGTTGAACAGGGTATACGTTTTACTTGTAAATTGTTTGGTTATTTTCAATAAAGTTCTATCTCTTATCTCAAAAAAAAAAAAAAAAAATCACTCATGTATTAATACAAATCAGTTGTATTTGCAGCAACCTTGGCATTTAATTCACTATTAAAATTTAAAACTTATCATTTACTCATTAGTCATTACCCTAACCTATAGCATCACAATCTACCTATTCTCTTCTCCGTACCAAACCTACAACCTCTTATTGGCCCAAAATCGCCAATTTGATGTAAGCCTATCAAATTAAAATTCAGAAATCCAGCTGCACCAGAAACTATAAAGGTAGCCAAAAAAATAAAAAATTATCAAATTTCAATACAATGGCAACTACCCCTAGATGAAATTCAAAAGCCTTTGCAGATTCAGTTTATTATTTAGAACCCTTAACAAATCCGTAATAGTTTGGACAGATTGGGGCTCATATAGGCCTATTGTCTAGCTTAGACAGGTGCAAGAACCAAAAAACATAGAATATCGACTAGGTATTATGTACTAGTATATGATAAAGATATAGGTACCCAAACTACATGTATAATAAACGAAATGCACAATATTTATTTATTTTTCCCTATAACCATAATTTGAAATACTATAATATAAAATCTTATATATATACATGTTTGCATGTCACACACTCCTATATATTTTATTTTAACTTAAATAATGGGTCAATTTGGGTTACGTTTGTGGACTTTTCAACCCAACTTGAATTCCTCAAATTGAGAATTTCTCAAACCAACATTAGGTTAGGCCATTTTTAGGCATAATAAAAATTGGACTTTAATTCGACTATTTAATTTCAGCGTTCAATAAATTGTTTCAATTTACACAATTTGGCCTCATGTTCTAACTCTACAAAAACCAAGTCCTAAAATACAAAAATATATTGTCAATGGTCTTAGACTTCAACTGGCACATTTTGATTTTTTCAATGAAGATAGTCATGGCTCAAATTCTCATACCCGTTGTAACTATTTAAAACAAGTTTCAATATCAAACCTAAATCAACCTAACTTGACTTGATGCCTTGAGAATATTTGTAGTCTTCTTTTTTTTTTTTTTTTTTTTTTTTTTAAATCATAAGATGTCTATTAGTTCTTGATAGTGACACGGTGGGAATCACCAATGTTTTTAGTTGAATGCATCTTGTAAAGACAAATTAACAAATGAAAATCCTAATCCAATGGATGCCCACTCGATCTAGTTATTGCTTTTCGTTCTGTTGCTTCGAAATTAGCTGCTTCAGCTGTAACCACTCGAATTTTTTATATTTCTTTTTATTTCTCATCAAACAAATAGACTTGGGATCATCACGAGATCGAGCAAATGTTTTGTAAGAGAGAGATGAATTGCTTCCAACATTGGAGGTCAGTGGATTACGACAAGGGAGTTTTTTTTAGAAATTATCATGAGACATGACTTTTATTTGTAAAGTAGTTTTCAAATAAATTACCATGGTCTAGCACACCAACAATCAGAGGGTTACTTAAAGTAAATGGCCCAAGAGCTTGAAAATAAAATACATGTAACCATCAAGTTCCCGTAACATATTTCATGGCATGGTTTATTCCAGGTAAATAAAGGACTTTTATAACTGGGAAGAAAGCCAACCCATGAAATGAACATAATTTGCTATTCATTGTATAATAGATTAGGAATATCCATTTGTCAGTTGTTTCAAACTGTGCATATCAGACATGGAAAACAATAAAATTCTTTGGGGCAAAAGATGTCAAACACCACAATAAACTTTGATAGGATTCTCAGCTCCCTGACCTTCTTCTGATCTAACATAATCAATGTGATCAAATGGTTTATACTGTAAAGGGTGTTCATCATCAACCAGCTCTTCTGGTACATATAATAAAAATTTTAGGCAGCCACTTAACATTATATATATATATATTAGGTTTTTTATTTTTTATTTTTATTTTTAGAATACTAAGTATTTTAACATACACACATGGGGAGAGAGGAGAAGGTCTTAAAGAAAATGACAGTGGTATATATCCAAAATGGTCTAACTCTTAGATACACAGTACAGACTTTAAACCTCTCGAGAAGAAGGGAGAAAGTTTTAAAGAAACTAACAGTGGTGTATATCTAAAAAGACCTAATTCTTAGATACACAACATAGGTTTTGAACTTTTTTAACTCACACTCATTTTTCAATGTGGGATTAACTCACTGTTTTCTTTTGAGAATACTAAGTATCTTAACACATACACACACATAGGAAGAGGGGAGAAGGTCTTGAAGAAGCTGTCGTGGTGTATATCCAAAATGGCCTAACTCTTGAATACATAACATGGAAAAATAGCCCTATATGATATATTCTCCCTTTTATTTTTCTAAATATGAAAATTAGTTGGTATTTGTTATGATTGTATTTGTATACAGAACTATAGATTGTAGCACCATGGACTACACATGTATTATGATTATGTTATATATGGAACTATATATTCTAACATTTAAAGAAATATGATACATTATGATTTTAACGGAGGGAGTATTTTATATTATATAATTTTAAATTCTATACTACATTTAGACCCTTAATTAAAACTTCATCAAATCGTATTTTCTTTGAATGATAAAATATATACTTCTATATACAAAAACACAATCATAAATAAATGCCAAAATGTTAGAATATATAATTCTATATAAACAATAAATTTCTATTAATATTAATAATTATCCTATTTTATATTTAGACAAAAATATAAAAGGGAGAAAAAATCGAATTACCAACAAGTTCTCTTTATGAAATCGTGTCATGGACAAACGAGTGGTCCTTGAAGAGTCCATTTACAAAGAGCTTATATATTGAGAATTAATTTAATAGCCTTGTTATTTTACAAAATAAAGTTTAAAACTGTAATATTTATTAAAAAGCCCCTTCTGTTCAGCAATGTTTTGAGAGGATTTAGAGAATGTACCAATATGTACATCTCCTTTCCTTCGGTGATGAATCTTTAGAGAAAAGTTTCCGTACGTAACAAGAGAAGGGGTTGCTAGCTTGCTGAATTCAAATTCTTCTCCATCAATGGAAAAAAATAAGATGACTATAATGTACCAGAAAGGTCTGTCTAGTTGGCCTGGTTTTTTTTGGATAGATCATAATAAAAGTAGAAAATACCCTCATTGTAAAATGTTATTTACTTATGTGGTTTTTAAACAAAGACACCAAATTGTTACTAAAGTGAATAAGAAAAATGGATAAATATCTAAGCTTTTTATTTTAGAGCTAATTCATTCACAAATCCATGCTTATTACACTCGTAAAACATATGAATTTAAACGAGGGGAAAAAAAAAAGAACTAAAAAGAAAAACACCAGATAGAGAGAGGAATTTCATTTTCCATCTTAAAGCTTTGTGCAATCCGTTGGCTTGAAAGACACAGTTTTCTTCACAATGTCATAGCCTACCAACACGTTGGCTTGGGCCAAGTTACCGAAAATGGAGATTGACCCTGGTTCATCTGATGCAGCAACGAAAGCCAAGCACACGACTTGCTCATCTACTCTGATGAAGGTGGTGCTCGAACTCAGATTCACATCTGCACCGGTGAAATGAGCTGTGATACTTGGACCCCTAAAATCATCTGATGATGACTCGTAGCAAAGGCTTAGAACTCCACTCGGGTCTTCAGTAGGTGCTAAATCAATTTCGGCTTTTACTGCTGATTCAAAATCGGGGTACAAGTCTGATGGCAATATTGTCAATGTTGTGCCTGAATCAATGATAATATTGCCCTCTGTTGAATCTCCGAATTGGGAAGGCTTGATCAATTCGATTCTCTTTCTGCCTACACTAATTGCTTCGAGTGTTAGGTAGTAGAAGGTGTCAATATCTTTGGGGACTATGGGAGTAGACACGGCTCCAGAACCCGAAACCACGGCATTACTACCGAAATTCAATTTGCTTGTTGTATCGCCTTGGGAAGTTAATGGAATCAAGCAGTAGGAGAATTTGCCATCAATAGAAGAATCCAATTGGGAAACAAGAGAAACCGCACCGCCTCCAAGGCCAACAATCCCAGAACCGTTTGCATTGAAGGTTCCACCGTTATTGTGTCCACACCCTATGATAGTTTTAGGGAGAGGCACAGGGCGGCTTTTAGTTGATCCCAGAGTGAGAGTGTCAACAGCAAGGTCTCCATTTGAGAAAGATCGATCGCCATAAGACATGGAGTATGAGCAACTTGAATCATCGCTGCCTGAGCATGAGGTTCCTTTTAGAGACTGACATTGGGATGAAGAGCATGAAACTTCTTTGTACGTTCTTGACCTTGCAGGATCAAAAAGTGGAGCTGTTTGCTTGTAGCAGCCATTGCAAGGCTTGCACTGTAGCCAAATCAAATCACTACCAGTATCAGCAATGCCTAGGATTTGGACTGGTGGTGTACCAACAGAGTATTTCAAGAGGTATTCACCTCGATTTGAGATTATATCTGCTTGAGCTGCATTGGTAGAGAGTGAAGAAGTTGGCCTAAAATGATTGACACGGTTAATGGAACGACGCAAAGCCTTGGCTATGCGCTGTGAAGGAGTTTCTGAAGGGTCATAGAAGGGAGAGTTTGGAGAGTCACGGTGGATTAGATCCACACTAAAGCCCCCATTGGAAGCCTCAATGAGAGAAAAGCTACAAAGAAAAACAACGGAGAATGTAGTTGCCAATGCAGCGAATGAGAGAAGTGAGTGAATAGATGCCATGACTGGTTGATTGTTTGTGACGATGAAAAGGTGAAAGGATTTGAGTGTATATATAGCACTCTACATGGGGGGAGAACAGAGAAAATATTTAATGAGAGACACGAAAATGAAGATACGCTATTTGTGTTTTAAACAAAATCGAATTTCTTTCCATTATTGCGTTGATTTTCTTTGATTTTTTTAGTAAAGGCAAGATCTAATAATTTGATAATGGTTAATAGAAAAACATTTTTGGTAACGCGTGATTTGCATGCATTTTTACAGAATTACAAGAATCAATTATTTCCATGTAACTTATCAAAAAAAAAATTAAATTTATTTCCATGTAACGTTAGGGGATTGTTAGGGAAATTATTTAAATAATTTACAGATGGCAATATTAAAAGTATCAAATATTATTTCTTTTTTCTTTTTTTTTTTTAGAACCAAGTCTTTTTCTTTTTTTTTGAGAAACTTTTAGAACCAAGTCTTAATATGTAGATAAATGCATAAATATATTTCAAATATAATGTCATTTTTTGGTTGGTAGTAAATCGAAGCCGTTAAGATAAGATAAGTAGTTTTCTCAAAAAAAAACAAGAAAAAAAAAAAGATAAGACAAGTAGTATTATATTATGGGGAAATTATATTTTTCCACTCTAAACTATATTACTTTTTACACTTTGCCCCATGAATTATTGAAAAGCATGATACCCCCTTCCACCCAAAGTTATAACTCTGTAACACTTATTTTCTTGCCATCTGTTTTGGGCAGAGGATAAATTAGTGTTTTAATGCTACTTCCCGTGTGTGTGTGTTACAATACTTAGTATTCTTAAAAAAAAAAAAAAAAAAAAAAAAAAAAAAAAAAAGAGACTAATGGGTTAAGTGTTATAGAGTAATAACTTTGAAGGTTTAATCATGTATTTCGATAGTTCAGGGAGAGCAAAATGTAAAATAGGATATAGTTTAGGGTTAAAAAGTGTAATTACCCCTATATTATTGAATGCCAAAGTATGATAGTTAATGCGAGCTAAAGAAAACAATTCACAAGGTCTTAATCAAGTGACGGCAAGTCAGTGGTAGGTGAAAGGTGACGGTTATGTTACAGCAATTACCAGAGGGGTTCTTTGCTAACTTTTATGGAATTAGAGCAATTATAGTATGACACATTGCAAAGAAACAAGAATAATAACTGTCAAGATTCATGTATAAATAAGAAGAACACCCTCTCACAAAACAAACACACACTCATCTATCAAACCTGAGACATTGATTCTCTCATTCCTGAGGTTATCACTTCATGCTTTTAATAGTTAGACCTTATATAGAATGTGAGGTGTTTTGTAAGGGGTGAGATTCCAAGAGAGCTAAGTTGCAAAAAGAGGATATATTTGAAGTAATAAGATCTCAAAAATTTATCCAAACAATAAGTTAGAACATATCTTATAGGTTATAATCCCACCAATAAATCTTGTAAGTTATTATTATTATTATTTGGTGTTAAGTTTTAGACCCTTGGAAAACACAATATGTTTAACTTAATTTATTAGCCAAGTAGTTACTTAGGTCAATTAATCAAATCTAGGTTAAACATTCATCACAATCAGCATGCACATCGGAAATCTAAATAACACATGATGTGATAACTCAAGAAAACCAATAAAACAACTTGTTTCAAGGTAAAAAAAACCTGGGAGGAACCATCCCAAAAGAATAATCTACTATATTAAGTTTAGATTTACAATCAAGAATTCCAATTCGAAGTAAATCTAATACAGTTCCTAAATTGGGCTCTAAACTCCACAGACTTCCTTGATCTAGATTTGTTCTCACATGAACCACCTGTTCATGCCTTGAGCTTCAGGACACTTAATAGCTGAAGGCTTGGCTGCAACTTTACTCCACCGGTACTAGCAATATGGATTTGATCTCCAGTAGGTTTTTAATAGAGTTAGAAAGTATAAAACCTCATAAATCTCATAGGAGTAACTCTCAAAACTTGAAAAACATGTATTAGGGTTTTCCTTTTATACCTAGTAGTGTTGGACTCAAACCCAAAACGTTTTCGTGTGCTATTGGGCTTCAATTAAAATTATGCAGATCATAGTTCAATTGGTTGAGACTTGTCTTCGATTGGTCGAGCTTGACAGATTTTCAATTCTTCTTTCTGTAGATTGTACGTTCTTGAATCTTAACTTGTATCAACTTGAACAATGCTAAAACACTTCAAAGACACTAAGATTTTATACTAGACATATTTTTGTTCTCGGTTTGCCAACATACAACAAATATAGTTCCTAAACATTTATGACGAAATATTTAGACCTAACATTCTCCCCCTTTGGCAATTTGTGACAAAACTTACATAAAACATGAATTTCTCAATTCAAGAACTAACCCAATTACAATGAATTGCCCTATACAATTCCACAATCTACTATCTACAAGTTGCAATAATAGACAGCATCATCATAAAAGAATTAACTTATAAATTCCTGAAATACTGAAAACAAACAATTAAGGTATGTGTGGAAAATACAGTAAAAACATAACTTAGAACCACAAAACCAAAAATAAAACAAGGAAACCAATGGAAAACACTATATCTCATAATCATCAAGTTTGTGAAACAAGTAAAATAAAATTAGTAAAGAAAAGGCTTAAACAAAGCTAAACAATAAAAAAAATGTAAACACTAGAACTCCCCCTAAATACAAGCAACTCCCCCAAAGTACAAGAATTCTTCTCTAAACCTACTCTACTACTGCCCCTTTTTGTTACGTATTGCCAAAGGCAATCAACTCAGTCATCTGAGGGTGGAGGTGGTGGAAAAGAACTCTTATACTAATTGAACTCAACTTTGAAAATAGTAACATCCGTGTTTAGTGAGTCCAAGAGCTGTCCATGAGCTGCCTGATTCGTAAAAAAGGTCTCCATCATGGTGTGATGTGACAATTGTGTCTCAAGCACTTTCTCTATCATGGAGCAGAGAGATGGTGAATCTCTAGAAGTGCCAATAGTAGGAGCATCCTCATCAGCAACAACTGTTGGATCAATCTGCTCATCTCCTTGAGGAGGATCCACTTTTTGTCACTTTCTCGTTCCTTCACTTGTTGCTAGAGTCTTCTTTCGTGCTTTGCTTTGCTTCAAAACCCATAGGTGCCATATGATGAACAAGCTCAGAAGAGGACGAACAAACAAACCCTAGATACTTTAAGATCCTAAGGATAGAAACAATTCTTAGACGTGTTTTTGTTGACCTTTTCTATAGTTTGAATGAAAAGAGAATGGACAGAAATGGAGGCACCAGTGACAAGGGCATACATGAATATACACCGATTAGTAGGAATCGTATGCATATGAGAAATATGAAAAACACTATGACATGCAATCCTATACAAAAAGTAGTTCACTTCGGCCAGTTCACTAGTGTCAATTCCAGGATTATCTGCCCATGTCATTGGTTTGCCATATAGAAGTGACATGACATCACTGAGAGAGGGAGGATCAGTGTATGGATATGTTGGGTTACGGACAATAGGAATAGAGAGAGCATCAACCACTACTTTCTTAGTGATCTGATACTCATCACCTTGAATTCATGTAGTTAAGAAGTGACCACCGGATACAGTAGAATGAACAGACAAAATAGAGTAGAATTCTTTAATTATAGTTGCAGGGGGAGACTCTAAACCTGTACAAATAGGGAACCAACACCTAGAATATAGATTTTGCTGAGTGAAGGGACCCAACTCATCTAGATGTACTTTCCTCTCAGTCCAAATGGACCTAAATTTGACCAAGGTATCATATTTTATGAAGTTCTCTATGGTGTGATACCTAGTGGAATCAAAAGGTTCACTAGAGGATGATGTACCCCTAGACACTTTCTTCGCAGTAGTTTTCTTAGGACCCATTTCTAAGATCTAAAGAGGAAGTAATAGAAGAGAAACACAAAGAAAACCAAAGGCAGACTACATTAGAGAGATAAAAAAGATATAGGAATGCAATCTTGAAAATCTATATGATGCATGATGCATTGGCTCAAATGATGCATGAAACTAATGCATTAAGGTGTTCAAAATCACAGAAATTTGAAAATTGACCAAGAAAATCTAATTTTATAAAAAATCCCCAATTTATGAAGAACAAAAACTCTAATTTTTTAAAAACACACAAATTGAGAAATTGATCATCACAACAAGTATAGAACATGTTATAAACAAACAATCAATCAATAACAAGGATCAATTTTACCCAATTTAGCCCAATTGAACAAAATCCCCAATTTCTTCAACAACACATGAACCCTAATTTCAAAAAATTTCAAGAACCATGAATTTTTTTTTTAAATCAAAGCATAGGAATCATGTTAATATCATGTATACACAAAAACTCATTAATCATTTTAAATCAAAACACCAAAAAGAAAGGGTAAAAGTGATGTCTCGGAAGCTTGAAGAAAGCACACACGATGCTCTCTTTGATTGATAGAAACTAAACTGTTGGTTTCTGAGTAGTAAACCTCGAATTCACGAGGGGTTCCTTGAATTCACAAGATGATAAACTGGAATCCACTAGAGAAAATATTCCAAAAAAAAAGTATGTATTTTATTAATAATAATCTGTTTTGCTTGTGACGGCTACAAAATATATAAATACTGAGAAAGTAAAACCCTAAGAAGATTAAGAAATGTCTGAAACCTTAATTTGCACTAATTACGAGGTTAGGTGGCAAAATACCGAATTTTACCAAAAATGGTAAAATTGAGTTAAATACAAAATCATAAATTACTAACCTTAAGGGTCGTCTCAAAATAAGTAGGGACCTTATTTTAATATTTGAGCAAAAAGTTATTAAGGAAAAAAAAAATTACTATAAACAGCAAAATTGCAGTTTTTGAGGGCTAAACAGAAGAATTCGCCATTTTCAGGGGGGTAACTCATGGCAAAGCAATGACTATTGCTCAGAAGGTCATTTCACTTTAGCCTACCAAATTTTATGCAATTCTAATTCTGTTGCCCACGATTTCTACTAGTGGTTTTTTGCCTTGCACGATGATTTCAAGCACAAGTGAGAGTCCAAAAATGCCATGGCAGTCTGTTCTACATCAAAAAGAGCCTTACTAGATGTGTAGAACAAAACCCTTGAAGCTTTGACTTAGAAAAGAGAAAAAAAAAATGTTCTCAGAGGGATCGAGAAGAGTCAAAGAAAAGTAATAGAATAGGACAAAAACTAATCTATCAAAGGCTTAAGAATTAGGAATTTTTGAGTTTTGATTAGTCAAGAGGAATCGAGCATCGATCGAAAGATATTTCTGGAAAATTTCGATTGATCGAGCCTCAATCGAACTGGGTAGAGAGTTTTGGCCTAACAATTGGGCTTTTTCGATCAGTCGAGGATTAACTTTGATTGATCAAACTGGTGAAAAAAATTTCAATTTTGGAAAAAATCTGGAAATTTTGCAGAAAACCAACTCAAGAGTAGTTTTTCTGACATGAAATGCACATGAAAACATCCAGAAGGTTTCAAAAACATTTTGCACTCAAGTTCTCGAACTTAAACACAAACAAGAAATAAAAATCACTTGATTTACAACTTCTAAACCATTTTTCTTCAAATTCCACCCAAATCAAGAAAAGTGTATTAAACATCACTTCTCATGCAATTAAAGATGGCCAGACTAGACAACGCACACAATCTTATGTACAAAATTTAGCATCGATTTGCATGTAATGTGTGCAACTAGTAAGTGTATAAAACACAAAATATGTGATATGTAGATAGAATTTACTCAAATTTTCTACATTATCAATCACATTAGTTTGAAAGTGACTATCATCTAAAGAGTTACATCCTATAACTCCCACATTTGTTAGAAAACACGCTTGCAATCATTTTAAAAGCTTTTAGATTCTTTTTGCCTTTTCTTTTTCTTTTGATTTTTTTTTTTTTTAATTTTCTTTTTGAGCACAATCAAAGATATGATGCATGGGTATATAGGAGATGGAAAAGAAAATACCCTTTATATATAAATATATATATATATATATATATAATATTTTTAAACATCTTTTTCTTACTATGCAAGTGCTACACCTTACCAAGCACGGCTTTTATAATTTGCACACAAATGTTTATGGTTGGCGAGTTACAGTGGTGAAATGATTATTTATGCCTTTCTCCTGAGATTTTTTAGTTCTTACGATCAAAATATGTGACATCGAAATCAAGATCGTTTCATTAAAGACTAAATAAAAATCACATAATAGAGCATAAAGTAGCATAAACTAATGAAATGCAAAATAAAGCTTATCAAATCTAAATAAGGTACACAATCATGAATGTAAATTTTTATTGGCCAACCTTAATCACACACTAAATGGTGTGCAATGCAATTTTATTTTATTTTTTTGAATTTTTTTTTAAAAAAAAAAAAACTTAAAAACAACCTAATCAAACCTAGAATAAAATGCATGAATGTAATGCAGAAAATCAAACCCTAAACAAAAAAATTGTCCAAAGAATCCAAAGATGAAACACAAAGACCATGTCAAACAGGCTCATTTATGATGAGTCTTTTGCATCCACACCTTCTTAGATGTAGGCTTGAAGTTGGAGTTTTTAAACATATGAGATTTATGATCAACTCCAGAATTGGCATAGAGGCTAAGAGCTTTTACCAAATCATGAATAAGTGTCATAGGATCTTGTGCTTTTGGCATAGTTTAGTTGCTTGCTTGCTAGCATGCAACTTGAAATAGTTTGGGCGAGTATGCCCAGCTCCACCACAAAAATGACAAAACCACTGAGGCTTGTGTTGTTTCTTAGCTACAGGATGAGCAGACTGCTTAGGTTTGGTGTCACTTAGATCTACCCTGATTCTTCAAGTGGCTAGAATTTCTTCCTTTTGAACTCTTACTTCCGGTTTAGGCACAGAGACTAGAGGACACAAACTTAGTATGAGTCAACAAAGGAGAAGAACCATTCTCAACATATCCTAATCCTGTCTTGTCAGAAGAAGATTTTTGGACACTCAACATGTTATCAACCTTAGAGCTAGAATTCCTATCAAGTTGTTCTCTAGCAAAATTCAATTCTATTTCTAAATCCTTAACCTTTTCAGTCAAAGTCATGTTCTCAACTTTAATAGTATTAATCAATTCATTATCATCAAACAATTTGACTAAAAGGTTTTTCTTTTCAATTTCAAGAGTATCTATCTTTTTCAAAGGCAAGTCAGCATTCATGGCATCTTTTGCTGCAATCCTGCACAACTTGTAGTAAGCTTATTGCAAGTCAGCATTCTCAGAGAGTTCCTCATCAGAAGGACTTTCATTATAACCACAAATTCATCTACTACAGCAGTAGCAATGATGGCCATGAACTTACCTTCTTGATCACTATTTGATTTGTGATCTGATTCCTCATCATCACTAAGAGTGACAGCCATATATAGCTTTGCCTTTAAACCTCAAGTATGTGGGACATTCAGCTTTGACATGCCCATAACCTTGACATCCAAAACATTGTTGACCTAAAGAGTTGCTAGAAGATTGGCCAACCTTATCTTTACTAAAATTAGTTTTTTCAGATGAAACACCTTTAGGTTGTTCATTCTTCTTCACATTCTTATGGCCGACAAAGTTTTTGTTTCTTGCCCTTTTATTATTATTCTTCAAAAATTTCCTAAATTGTTTGCCAAGATAAGCAATCTGATAAGTAGAAGAGATCTCATCAACATCATCTACTGATTTTGAGGCCATAAATTTGGACTTATTGGTCTTAGGTAAGTCAGACTCATAAGTTTGTAGGGATCCAACAAATTCACCCACATGGATTTTATCCACATCCTTGCTCTCAGTAATGGCAGTGACTTTCGGTCTAAAGTCTTCAGTTAAGGATCTTAAGATTTTTCTAACTATCTTAGGTTCCTCATAAACTTCACCGAAGTTAAAAGCAGAGTTTACTATGTCATTGAGTTTAGCGTAAAACTAATCAAAGTTCTCATCATCTTCCATTCTGATACTCTCAAACCTAGAAATTAACTGTAGCAACTTATTGATTTTCACAACTTTTGTTCCTTCATGCACAGTTTGTAAGATATTTCAGGCAGTGTGAGCAACCTCTACATTAGCTATCTTTTCAAATTCTTCTAGCGAAAAAACATTGAATATTGCATTCATTGCCTTGCTATTAAAGCTAGTTGCTTCCTTTTAGGCATCAGTCCATTGAGCCACAGGAGTGGTAGGTTTTTTCCATCCAGTTTCCACAGACAGCCAAACTTTCTTATCCAAAGATTTCAAGACGGCTTTCATCCTCACCTTCTAGTAAACATAGTTATTCACATCAAAGTGGGGAAGGATCACCAAAGAGTGATCACGATCCATGACAGCAGGGGACAATGATCAACTCTAGGGAAAACTACCAAATCAAGAGCTAACCTACTCTAATACAACTTGTTAAGTTTTAGACCCCTGAAAAACACATTATGTTTAACCTAATTTGTTACCCAAGTAGTTACTTAGGTCAATTAATTAGATCTAGGTTAAACATTCATCACAATCAACATGCATAACGGAAATTTAAATAACACGAGATGTGATGACACAAGAAAACCAATGAAACAACTCATTTCAAAGTATATCAAGTTGAGATTTACAAAACTGAGCTCTGAACTCCACAAACTTCCTTGATTTGGATCTATTCTCACATGAACCACCTGTTCATGCCTTGATCTTCAAGACACTTGATAGCTAAAGGATTGGCTGCAACTTTACTCTACCAGTACTAGGAATATGGATTTGATCTTCGGTAGGTGCTTGATAGAGTTAAAGGTACAAAACTTCACAAATCTTACAGGAGTAACTCTCAAGACTTGAAAAATGTGTATTAGGGTTTTCCTTTTATACCTAGTAGGTGTTGGACTCAAACCCTAAACGTTTTCGTAGGCTATTGGACTTAAATCAAAATTCTGCAGATCACAGTTCAATTAGTCAAGGCTTCTCTTCGATCGGTTGAGCTTGACAGATTTTCAATTCTTCTTTCTACAGATTGTACATTCTTAAATCTTTACTTGTATCAACTTGAGCAATGTCTAAAACACTTTAAAGACACTAAGATCTTATACTAGACATGTTTTTATTCTTGGATTGCCAACGTACAACAAATTTAGTTCCTAAACATTTATAACTAAATATTTAAAACCTAACATTTGGGAACAAATTTTCCCCTTCATCCAAACAAATTTCTTATGTCAACCAAAATTCAAATTAAAGATAGAAAAATTGGACTTGACTTTAACCCAAATTTTTTGACCTGGAATAAAAACAGGTTAACCCAACCTGACCAACTAACCTATGACCCAACCTTTTATTTTAAACTACAAATAAATAGAAATTAGACCTTGAAATATCATTGACGTTGTTTGTGAAGAAAAAAGATTAACATTTTTAATTCTGACAAATAAATTCACAAATACCTTACTTCTTGGCAATGTAAAAAGAACATCAAAAGGAAGAGGCCTATTATTGTTGTTGTTTATATTGTTGATACCATATCTTGTACGGCTTTGATTTGCATGCCAAAATTACCAATTTAAGCCCTAAAAGGCCAAAAACTGCATTATTAATATGAAAAGAAAAAAAGTAACTACATGAAATAATTTGTTCAAAACATATATTGAATAAATTATTTTAATTGTCCAAGAGTTTAAAATCCTAAAATCACTATTTTTGACTAAGTTTTACCGACCCTGATTAGGGTTTAGTCAAGGTTTGATCGAAAGTCCAAACATCCGATCATGAAAAATTTATGCCCATGTTAAAAATCATGAAATTCTTGTTAAAATGACAATTCACCGGTCCAAATCAGAATTGAAACAGAAACAATATCACAAAAATATCAAATCTTTGATTAAAAGCCTTAGCCATTTTTGTGACGTGTGATTATAATTTAATTTCGATTAAATTATAATTAAACAAGCACTAATTAGTTCAAGTGGGGAGTCATTGAAAAGGTCTCATGATGAACTTTAATTTATAGTTTCTTTTTTTGAGAAGAAAAGAAAAAAATTAGCCAAAACAAGCTAAAAGAACATCATGAAGCTTTGGAGGAAAATCCTCCATCCACCGCTAACATGTCTCACATGTTTAGCAATGCTATGAACTATAGAATTACCCATCCTATGGGCATGAGAAAAAGAAATAGAGCAAAAAAAATACCCAAAGAAGATTCCACAGTAGAAATTAAATGTCCGAAGGAAGCAAAAGAAAAATCTTTAGAGACATATGTTATGATTAATTTCACATTGGAAATGATTGATTACATAATGAGTAATGCCTAGTCCTCCTCTGTTTATATACACATCACAATGGAATACAAAGGAAAATTATTATGTACTCCCGAAGTACCATAAATGCGTACTCCTCCCTCTCACATGAATGGTGGGTCCCACCATGAATTTAATTAGTGAGACCCACCATTCATGTGAGAGGAAGGAGTACGCATTTATGGTACTCCGGGAGTACACAATAATTTCCCGAATACAAATCCTCTGTACCACTTATAGTATTTCATTTTATATTCCATCAATCACTCTCTCACACAACCCACGCACACTCATCTATCAAACTAGAGACGTTGATTCCCTCATTCCTGAAATCCGGAGGTTATCACTTCATGCTTATAAGTGCATTATCATTGCTTCGCATGAATTAGACTTGTAACTTAGGCTTTGTAATCTTGTTACTATTATTAATATAGTATCTTTACTTTCCTTGTTCTCATTGTTAATCTACATATTTCACAAAATATCATATCAAGTTAGACTATACTGAACTCATTCTTTTGTGCGAAGTGAATTTTCTACCTCAAAAAGAGTTTATTTGTTCAAGTGGACATAAAAAAAAATTTTTCCCCAAAATATAATCATTTTGACGATGATCATACAAAATATGGAAAGATTAAAATATGATCGATGATTATACAAAATATATAGGGAACTGAAACACATTGACATCATATTCACTCTTTTCTGTACCATAAAAACTGAGAATACATTTCCTAACAAGAGAAACTTTGAAATCTTTTAATAGCTCGTCCTCATATAGAATCTGAGGTGTTTTTTAGTGGATGAGATTCCAAGAGAGCTAAGTTGCAAAAACGAGGATATATTTGAAGTAATAAGATCTTGAAAATTTATCCTAACAATAAGTTAAAACATTTCTTATAGGTTATAATCCCACCAATAAATCTTGTAAGTTATTATTGTTATTATTTGGGAACAAATTTTCTCGTTCATCCAGAAAAATTTCTTATACCAACCAAAATTCAAATTAGAGATAGCAAAATTGGACTCGAACTGAACCCAAAATTTTTGACCTAGAATAAAAATGGGTTAACCTGACTCGACCGACTAACCTATGACCCAACCTTTTATTTTAAACTATAAATAAATAAAATTTAGACCTTGAAATATCATTGACGTTGTTCGGAAGAAAAAAGGTTAACATTTTTTAATTTTGAAAAATAATTTCACAAATACCTTACTTCTTGGCAATGTAAAAAGAACATCAAAAGGTAGAGGCCTATTATTGTTGTTGTTTCTAATGTTGATACCATATCTTGTACGGCTTTGATTTGCATGCCAAATTACCAATTTAAGCCCTAAAAGGCCAAAATTTGCTTTATTAATATTAAAAAGAAAAAGTAATTATATGAAATTTTTTTTTTTTTGTCCTGTACATATATTGAATAAATCATTTTAACAGTCGAAGAGTTTTAAATCCCCAAATTACTATTTTTGACTAAGTTATACCAACCCTAATTGGTGTTTAGTCAAGGTTTGACCGAAAGTCCAAACATTCATATCACGTTAAATTTATGCCCATGTTAAAAATCATGAAATTCCCATTAAAATGATCTAGAGTATCAGTGCAAAAATATATAAATACATTTATAAATTTTTCATTGCGTATCGTATGATTTATGGCCAATTCATTTTTTTTTTTTTTTTGAAGGAAAATTCAATTCATAATTTATTAGAACTACAATCCAGCAACTTCTTTTTATTTTATTCTCAAAAAACTAACGAATGAATTTGTAAGAGTGAAAAAAAGAAAAAGAAAAACATAAGATAGGTAGAGAGGCATTGTTAAGCCTTGGTGCAATCCGTTGGCTTGAAGGACACAGTTTTCTTGACAATATCATAGCCTACCAACTGATCAGCTTGGGCCAAGTTACCGAAAATGGCGATTGAGTCACCTGCAGGAATGAAAGCCATGCACGAAATTTTTTCATCTCCAACGAAAGTGTTGGGCGCACTCAGCGTCACATCTGCACCACCGGTGAAATGAGCTACGATAGTTGGAACTTTAAAAGTAGATTGGGGGGAGTCGAAGCAAAGACTGAAGGTTTCCTGCGGGTCTTTAACGACTGCTAATTTAATTTGGGCCTTTAATGCTGCTTCAAAACCGGTGTACAAGTCTGATGGCAACAATGTCAATGTTGTGCCTGAATCAATGATAATATTGCCCCCTGCTTCTTTGGCAGAAGTCGAGGTGATTTTTGTTGGGCCAACACTTATTGCTTCAAGTGTTAAGGTGTAATAGACGTCAGCTTCATTGGTAGCTAGGGGTGTAGTCCCGGCTCTAGGACCTGATACCACGGCATTTGTACCAAAATTCAATTTGCTTGTGGCAGCGGGTTTGTCAAATGGAACCAAGCAGTAGGAGAATTTGCCAGCAATAGAAGTACTCAATTGGGAAACAAGAGAAGTCGCGCTGCCTCCAAGGCCAACAATCCCAGAACCTTTTTCACTAAAAAGTCCAGTGTTATCATGTCCACATCCTATGATAGTTTGAGGGAATCTTGCAGTTGATCCCAGTGTGACAGTGTCGAGAGCAAGGTCTCCGCCTGAGGAAGATCCATCGCCATATGTCACGGTATATTCGCAATTATTAGAGCGTACGCAATGTCCTGATACAGTCCTACATTGGGGTGCAGTGCATGGAACTGTTTTATATGTGCTTGACTTTGCAGGATCAAAAATTGGATCTGTTTGGTTGTAGCAGTCAGTGCAAGGCTTGCATTGTAGCCAAGTTAAATCACTGCCCGTGTCAGCAATTCCTAACACTTGGACTGGTGGTGTACCGACAGCGTATTGCATGAGGTATTCACCACTATTTGGGATTATTTCTGAATCAAGTGCATTGGTAGAGAATGAAGAAGTTGGCCTAAAATGATTGACACGGTTAATGGAACGACGCAAAGCATTGGCTAACCGTTGTTGGGGAGTTTCAGAAGGGTCATAGAAGGGAGATTTTGGAGAATCGCGGTGCATTAGCTCCAGGCTGAAGCCGTCATTGGAAGCCTCGATGAGAGATAAGCTACAAAGAATGACAATGGAGAATATTGTTGCCAATGCAACCAAGTAAGGAAGTGAGTGAAGAGATGCCATGACTTATTGTTGCCTGTTTGTGATGATGAAAAGGTGAAGGATTTCGGTGTATACGGTAAAGAATAGAGAAATATTTAATGTGAGAAACGAAATGAAGAAATGTCGAAGGCAATGCTAGAAACAAAATTCAAGTTTTTCCCAAAGATCTGATAAGTTGAGAATGGTTAATAGGAAGATGAAAACAAATTTGACGATCATACGAAATTTATAGGGAATTGAAACACATTGACAGCAAATTAACTATTTTCTACCAAGAGAAACTTTGAAATCGTTCAACAGGTCAACATCATATAAAATTCTTTATGACCTCAGATATGTGCCGGATAAATTGTTATTTGAATTAAAAATGCTTAAATTTGGAATTAGTGATAAATAAATAAGGTGGAAATTGATTAATTTTGTAATTTATTTATATTCAAATTGATTCCTATGTTTTAAGATAAAATTTTTTCCTATATTTAGGTAAGTCAAGCACATCACGAGATTTAAGAAAAAAATGAACTAAAAACATCTATTTGCTCTCTCAAATTCAGGAGATTGGTTAACTCAAATTGACTATATTATCAATTTACTAGCCTTATTGCACATGATCTGTGACTTTTTTTTTTAAAATATTAAAATTTTCATTCATCGGAATAAGAGACTTTTTAATTTTTAGAAAATGTTGAAATTTTATATTCATCCCAATTTAGGGTTTGTGCATTTTTATTTTACCAAAAATAGATAGAAATTTTCACCCACCCACGAAATAATGACTTCAATGCTATTTTGGTATATTAATTTTTTGGGGTTAGGTCTCATCACACTTCTGTTTATTCTCGATGATTAAAAAATGCATAAACCTTAAATTGAGAAAAATAGAAATTTTCAACATTTTCTAAAGATCGAAAAGTCTCTTGTTGACATGATTGAAAAAATTTAATGTTTAAAAATTAGAGAAGATTCAGAGCATGCATGAAGCGCATGCGATGAGAATAGTGTATATAAAGAAAGAAAGCAAAAAACTAGCGGCTGGCTGTGGGTTTTTTTTTTTTTTTTTTTTTGAGAAGAAGAATGACAAAACTTAGTTAGATATATATATTATTATTATTATATTCAAACACATGATTATACAAATAAAGATATTAGAAGTGGAATCCTTAATTAAGTGCTCCCCATGTATTTTTTATTTTTTTGAAAAGAATTTTCTAATTTATTCTACTTGGAGATGTAATGGATTATCTTTTCTAATTTATCTTTTTATTATTCTTATTTATCCGATTATTTGTGACCATCTCATGGTTGCATACACAATTTTTTAGAGACCTTTTTTTAACACATCAGCTTATCCATGTTTCAAGTGTATGTCTCCGTCATAATCTTTTATCAAAAATGTGTACGCCTCTCCCATAAAAACTTTAACAATACACTGAGTTCTTTGCTTTATAATATAGTTGTAAGTTTTTGTTTGTTGTTTTAGTAAGATAAAACTTGGGTATTGTAGGGACACAGAATTTGGTCCCCGAGGTGCTCACCTCGGAATTCTACTATAACAGTTCACACAACTTAAATACAAATAAACAATAAGAAATAAACACTTCACAATGGAAAACACAAACAGTGGATTTCTTTGACCATTCATATAACGCTTACAATTACAGACATTAACATAGGTGAAAGCTCGATTATGTGTTAAAACACAAGAGCTATTTAGACCCCCAAATTAAATATTACAGCTCGGTTGATTTTACTCTTACTTAAACTAAGTACGAAATAGAGTAAATACAAGCAAACAAACAATAAAACTACTGTAAGTCATATTCATCAAATCACAGCAGTAAAATGAAAGCTAAAAGAGTAGGGAAGAAGAATGCAAACACAAGATAACATGCCGATGTGTTATTGAAGAGGAAACCGAAGTACTCAGCGTAAAACCTCTCCGTTGCCCTCCAAGCGGTAAATCGATCCACTGGACAATCAGTTGAGATATATGAATAGTAAGAGACCCTCCAAGCCTAATCTACTCAATGCACCTAAGCCCTCCAAGCTCCTACTCCAACAAGGCTTCTCGGAACCGTGTCTTGTCTAGCTCTCCGGATCTCGCAATACGCCCGATTGCATCCGCCAAAGCTTGGCTTCTTCCAATACTTCCCAGTAGCACCAAAACCTCAATTGACACTCAGAATGGGTGTGGTAAGTGTTTGGGCTATCAACCTCTCAAGGATATGGAAATGGAGAGGTAGGAATTGAGGAAAACCACAATGGATTGTGTAGAGAATTGTGGGTATAACAATCTCTCACTTTCAAGAATAGTGGCTAGGGTTTTCTCTCTGAAACCACTACTCAACATATGTGGATAATGAGGGTATATATAGTGTGGGTAGAGACAGGGTGTATCAGATATGACACATTGGCAAAACAAAATATTTCACGGGTATCTCCCGGGAAGGCCTTACTCGCGAGACACTCGCGAAAACCAACTGTCACCATCTGTCATGACTCTTCGCATTCCAGTCATGTGCTGATCATATGCTCCACTTCGCAGGAAGGCTTCTTGCGAGCTACTCGCGAAATCTTCTTTGCTCTGTACTTTGCCTTGAGTCTTCACACTCTCTCTCACACACACAACCCTTACAAATAAATCACACATAAAATACAAGGTATATAAAATTGAACATAATTACAATCAAATTTGGCATGGAATTGAAGCCAACACAAAGTAGTTGCAAATCACAACTTTACAATAGAAAACTTTCTTGTTCCTGTGGTCACACCCTTAGTGTTACTTTCTCTCTCTTTCTACTTCTCTCCCTATGTAGATTTTTCAGATCCCTCTTTACTTTACCTCTCCTCCCCCTTTTATAGTTTTAATCCTTGCTCTTATCATCACAGCTGTCCTGTTACTTCCCAGAGCCTCAGGGATATTTTTCTCAATTTTATCAGATTCTTTCCCTCCCTTATCCTAGAACTCTGACTTTTGGGGGTTGTTGCCACTGTTCTGGCTATCTAACTTGCATTTAATGTGGCAAGGGTGAGGTAAGAACCTCATCACTGATACGGAGGTAAAGATCTTCAACCTTCTTATATGTTCCTGAACCTTCCCGTGGTTCCAGGAATCTTCTGGTAATCACACGTGGACCACTCACGCCCCATACCTCGGATAAGGTGGCACCTTACCATCTCCACAGGAACTAATCTTTTGCGTTACTCATATTTTCCGTGACGCTTGGGATGACCCTACTATTCTCCTTTCGTGGTGCGTTATCCACTGAGCTTTCCTTTCAAAACATAGGTCAGGCCCAACTCTTTCCCGTGGCCCAATTGCTCATTGGGCTTCAAGCCCGAGAGGTGATTGGTCCACTCCCTACAGGTATAAAATATTAACTGATTCTCAGATATAAACTTAAGTCTCCGATAAAGGGTAGACACAACTGCACCTGCTGCATGTAAGCAAGGTCTCCCTAAAAGCATATTATATGGAGATTCCACCTTAATCACCTGGAAGTTAACCATGAAAGACCTCGAGCCAATCTCAATCATTAGCTTAATCTCACCTTTCACTTCTCGGCTTGTCCCATCGAAAGCTCTAATAATCATGGTGCTAGGCCGAATAAGTGACAGGCCCACTTTCAAGCGCTCTAGAGTAGTCATTGGGCAAACATTCAGGGCCAAACCATTATCAATCAATACCCTTGCAATAATCATGTCTTCATACTTGACTACAATATGCATGGCCAAAGTGTGATAATTTCCTTCTAGAGGTAACTCATCATTTGAAATGGAACATGCATTTCCTTCAACACCTTCAAAAGGGCTTCATGGTGGACCTTGAAAAATAACAACAATGCCAAGATAGAAATCTGAGTTGGAGACTTGGTCAACTGCTGAATCACACTATAATTGGCCTTTCGGATAGTCTTCAAGAATTCCTCGGCTTCTTCAGTAATGACCCTATTCCTAACTAGTTCAGCTGTACCTTGCCAAGCTCATTCCTTCTCTTTTCTAATTCCTTAAGAGTGTAACATTGACCACTCCTAGTGAGTTCAGCTAAACCTAAAGAGATATTGGAACAAGCTTCTTCCTTCCTAGTACAGGTAGAGATCAAGGTCGCATCACATTTCCACGAGACACTGTGGTCATCCTTGTAAGGAAAAGGCTTTAACATACGAACAATCAAACCCTCCTAAGCCTGCAAATTAGGTGTCAAATAAAAGGTCTTTAAACTAATAACAACCAAACTAGGTAAAGAGGCCTGTAAAGCCTTTGTACCAAGTGCCCCAAAGCTTCCTTAAATAGACGTTGACAAAACCAGAGGAGTAAAACCTTGAATAGCTCAACGTGGGTTTCTTTCTGAACAAACCCTGGAGACAACTTTGCAATCTTAGGCAACGATAAAATCAGAGGGGCAAAACCCTTAATGGCTGATACAACCTGTTCCTTCTTCGGAGCTGAAACTTCTGAATCTAGAGATTTTTCCACTATCTCTTCAATAACAACCGAAGTTGGGGAAGCTGATGTCCATATCCCTAAAGGGACCTTGCAAACACGATATTTCAAGTACTCGCCCTAATCTTTCCTTAATCCTATGGTCATAGCGCTATGGCTGGTTCTGGCTTGTAATCCAGAAGGGCATAGGCTAGTCGCCATGCAATCACCCCTATGCATGACCTCTCTTTCTATCCAGATAATATCACGGTTAGCTAGACTTTGAACCTGTGCTCTAAGCACTCCATAATCGAACAAGGCATGCCTATCCCTACAATTACAAAACGAGCAGTCTTCCAAGTCAAATCCTGGGGCTCCCATATTCTCTAAAACAATATGGCTTTGTTGGGCTAAAGCCCACAACATGGCTTTCCATGGGAATAAGGGGGACGAGAAATCCAGAATCCTTTCTTCCACTATAGAGATAGCATTTACGTTCCCTTCTAGATGAGGAGGCAAGGGATTAGTAATAACATTCGGCCTTGGAGTGTTCTCAAACTGTATCAACTTGTTATCAATAAGATCCGAAATCTGGAGCCTTAGAGGTATGCATTCTTCTAAGGTGTGCCCTTCAGCCCTAAAATGGTGTTCATATTTCTTAGACAGGTCAAAGCTAGGTGTAAGAGGACTATCCTTTGGTCTAATAAACAGGGGAATCTTCAACTTCTTTTCCAACAAATAAGGATAAAGCTCCAACATGGGTATTGGCAATGAAGGAAACTTTTATGGCTCTTTCCTAGGGTATTAGGATTGATCTGGCCTTCCCCTCTTATTAAAAACTCGGTAAAGAGCTTGAGTTGGCTGAACCTACTATTGATAAAGTTGGGCAACCGGGCAGCATAAGTAGAGGTAGAACCTCGTGGCCTCTCAAGTGCCCTAGCAATCTTGTAAATATCGACTTCCTTTCCCTTACAGCCGGTCGCCTTCTTCACTTGTTGTTCTATTATAGAATTCAAAACCTCCAGATCGACTATATTCTTGCTCCTAATACCCTTATCAATATGCTTCCCAATAGGAATCATGCTTAAATGAGTGATTTGAGCACTAATCATCTTCTCATAGTACAGGGGCTTAAGGTTATTGATGAACCACTTAATCATTTCCTCTTCTAATATTGGAGGAAGCACTTGTGTGGCCAAATCATGCCACCTCTAGGCATACTTGCAGAAAGATTCCCCACTTTTCTTTTCTGCTTTCTAAAGGATTGTACGATCAAGAGCTATCTCAGTATTGAATTGGTAATATTACAAAAAGGCATTGGTCATCTCCCTCCAGCTAGAGGTCTTCTCCAATCTCACATACCATGTGGTTGTAGGGACAATTAAACTATCAGGGAAGATTTGACAAAGCAAAGGCTAATTGTCCCCATAGGGTGCCATCTTTCTACAGAACATGTGCAAATGGGTATAGGGATCTCCAGTGCCGTCATACTTGACAAACTCAAGTGACTTGAACTTAGGAGGCATAAAACTTGAGGGAAATTGGTCAAACTGTCTAAATTGACATTTCCCTGGGAGCCTAAACACTCCATGATGCGCATCTTTTCCGTCAAGGTTTCCACGTGACTCTTGACCTGACTATAGCTAGACTCCGAAGTCTTATCCTTAGAAGGATCCACTTCCTTGTTACCCCCCTGCTGGCCAACGGGCGGTGTGGTTCCATCATGGTTTGGATCTGGTAGTGGTTGCGCCTCATTTTCAGACCAAGGCCTTCCGAAGTGGGACCGGATAAGTCATGCCCTTCTCCTACAACTAGTTGTTGCATCATGTGCATCATTTATGCCATCTGCTCTTTTAGAAGAGCGATCTCATGGGCATTTTCCTCAAAGGGAGAAGTACCACTAGTAGACATCTCTCTAGCATGAGACCTGGTGATAATGGGACCACAATGTGGTGGTAACTTAGACTATTTCCTTTGAGAAATTTTTTCTCTTTATAATCCTGGAAAGAAAAAGAATGGGACGGGAAAGAAATGGGTTACATTTGAAAATTTGACAATATGGAAACACAAAATGAACACAAAGTTAGTTTAGGTCCTTGCTTATTTAAAATGAATCTATCATTTTAAAAAATTGGCTTTAAACCATTGGTCAGGTTTTTATCATGGTGAATTTCTACAGTGATGGGAATTAATGCATAAGCTTGGCAAGTAAATGAAACTTTCACATCATGCTTGAAAATGCGGAATGAATCTCTCTCTTTTCATTACAATGAAAGAATGCTTTTACAAAACTTGTCCTTTTACATTGCCCCTAAAACTGGGCTTTCACAATGGCCCCAAAATTGGGTTCTTTACAATACAAGAAAATTCAAATTTACAAAATATATAGGTTTCATTCTTACAGGCTTTGCCTTCTTGAAAAGATCTTAGACTTTGGCAGCATCTTCCTTGATGCGGAGTTTTGGCTACTTGCCATCAATTTTATTTGTACACATTTACATGACGGAGCCATTAGTGTATGCATGCATGCCCTTATAGGGTTGAAAACCCTTAGGGTTTGGGTATGATCTAATGTGCAAGCAACATAGTTACTTTTCCCTAAGGGTTGGTCACAAATGTTGTTCAAGCAGAATAGATAGAACCTGGAGTAGAGCACAACCTTTCAACACAAGCAAAAAGGGCAATCCTACAAATGGAAACTGGACACTTTCCCATTAACTTATTTTGAAAGAAATCCTAACAAAGATATCCTACCATAGGCTTAGATGTTCACTCGTCTTAGCTCTTTCTAGTCCTCATGTGAATTTGACTTACTCTAGGCCAACTATATGAGACACGACTTAACTAGTGAGTTGGTCCTAATCTTAAGGGGGACCTAGATCATCTAAGCCTTCCCTTCATAGAAGTTGTGGGATAGAGCGGATCAAGGGGGGCCTTTCCAGCTACTTATGTCCACCCATGGACCTAGAAGTGCCTACAAGTCGGGGCCCAGTAATTATCTAAGGTATGTGCGTCAGGTGGTAACCTTAAACTGCTAAGCCTTGGTTCGACTCAAAATGAGGGGTGATGTCACGCATTTTGATATGAAAGGGGAAAGACTTTCCAAGAACAACAGGTATATACATAGATAAAGGTTTAGCAAATATTAAATCTTACTACTCTAGGTTCGCTCATATGAAGGAAAGCAGTAAAGCATGCTTACAAAAGCAGGAAAGCTTCACACATATGAAAATACCTTAAAGCCAGTTTTGAAAAACATTATTGAAAAATATTTTTGATTTTGAAAATAGTTTACTAGAGATATAGTAAAAAAAAAATTCAAAAAGAAAGCCTCGAAGGCTAACGCCAATTTCAATATTTCAATATTTTATCAAAAGCTCTGAAGCCTAAACTCTTTAAATATCCCCAGTGGAGTCGCCAGTCTGTCGATGCCTCGCAACGGCCGACCACCCATCATAGCGACTCTCGCACTAATGCTTAAGCTTAGATGTTGTGAAAAGGATAAACCTCTGGTGTGTGACTTGAGTTGGTCAATTTTAACCTAATTACCAAAGATAGTGAAGTCGCCACCAATCATTGGGTTTTTTCTAAGGCGTGATTGGTCACCTGACTCTATTTGATTTTATTACTAATCCTAGGCTAAGAAAAATGGTCGTTTTTCCTAATCTAATGCGGACGGGTTAAAAATCTTGATTCTTGAGTTTGGAAGTCTGGTTATGTGTAGGGAAGGTGTTAGGCACCCCACAACGCCTGTCCGGAGATAGTCCTTTGTTTTGGTAAAATCTTAATTTTCGGACATTGGCAGTTAAAAACAAGTTATTAGCTTTAGCTTTCAAGGCTTTAAAGGAATTGGGCTTTGAGGTTTGATTTTGGAAAGGGGTGTGGTCTTAGTCAATGCTTTGCTAGCACATTTTGAAATTGTTGCCAAATTTCCACAACGAAAATCAGGTAGCATTTCACCTTATTTTTGTAACGGAAATCCGGCAACATTTCGCCTCTAGTGCTTCATAGCACACAAAGCACTATCCTCCCCAAGCTTTCACTGTGAGAATACAGCAACAAAGGTGCCCCACTTTCACCGCAAAAATTCAACAGAGTTTTACATTTGGTGCACTATGGCGCACCGGCAGGGTTTCGTGCCTGTGTGTATGGTGCGCATCAATATGTTCATACTAAGGCGAGCCAAAGCTTTCCAAAGCATCAAACATGTTGATGTGTGTCGCATACACGAGAAAACCAATGTCACTAGTTGACATGGATCGAGACATACACTATGATGATCATGCACACAATATAGTATGAATATGCACCTACAGCAATCATCTTGAACACATGCCCAACCCATGATTACGAGAGGGTTGCTCTCTAAACCGTAAGAGTCCATCATACAAAGTGCACAACCATCCACAAGCAGGCATATATATATATATATATATATACATATACATCATTCACAATGCAAGCACACAAAGTAGGGTAAGTAAAGCAGACATTGCCATACCTAAGAAACGCGGCCCAAGCAAGGTACAAGAAAAGAAAGCCTATTCTAGATACAAGGTTCTAAAGAAAGAGGCTAGGAGAGAGAAAGAGATAACCACACGAGAGGCTAAAACTCCTAAACTACTGAACATTGCCCATTTTGGGCTTGCGTCGTTTTGCTTGCAATTTTCCCTTTTTAGCTTGCACTTTAGAAGTCATGCCCTCGCTTCGAGCGTGTACATGCAACAACAAAGAAAACAAAGTCAGCAGACAAACAAAAGAGACAACAAAGAATCAAAGGAAGCATACAGAGCGGCAAACAAGGAAAGATAGCACACAATGGGGCAAACAAGCAAGTTATCAAATAAACAAGTAAGAAAGGGTGTCTTAGAAGGACAAATTAAGGTTTGGATTGGTATTTGTAGTTCCATTATATTGGAGTACAGACGAAACACATGCCATTAAGCAAAGTCCCTAAAAGGGACTCGGGATCTCGTGTACAAAAGACAGGTGCGAACCTGCACAAGATTATAAGTAGGAACTAGGCTTGATGATACAAACAAACACACAAAGACAGATGCATAAACACATAACCAAGGATGCAAAGATGCACACAAAACAAGGAAAAGCCAAACGAGATGGCACAAGGCAAGCATAGCAAGCATAAAGGAAGCCAAGCATGTTATCACACAAAGGGGAAGGTTAAGCATGTTATAAGGCACATACAAAGGCTAACATGAGAAAGCCTAACATGCAAGGCTAAGCAAAGAGAGAAAGGCAAGCGGCAAGCAAACCAAACATCACTAAGATGTACTCCCAAACATGGTTTCATCCAAACAAGCCACAAACGAGAAGAGGATACAATGAAATAAATAAGGTGGCCCCAAAGACCAACAAGCACAAACCCACAAAGGGAAAAACAAACAAATATAAAGCAAGGGCCTAGATCTAAACAAACAAGCATGTATCTAAAGCAAGAAGCAAACAAAGCATACACATGCAAAAAGGAACAAATCCAAAAACTTTTGTTGTAAACTTGGGTTTATGGATATAGACCTAGACCACTAGATCTACATCTACATCCTACCCAAAAGCCAAAGCACAAGAAAAAAGGCATAAACAAGAGATGTAAGGCTATAAAAGCACTAGGCATAACATCCAAACAAAGCTTTAAGCACAAACATGGCAACAAGCACATAAACACGTAGATCTAAGCACAAACATGAATTTTAGACATATCCCAACCCAAGAAGGCTAGGCTAACCACATCAAAGCAATAAAACATGTTAGAAAGCAAGTTGACATGCTAGGGAAATTATAAAACATGCTATGAAGCAAGATAAAGCAAGAAACATGCTAGGAAAAGATATAACAACATGTTATAAAAAATAAAAATAAAAAATAAAAAAGCAGTAAAAGCTAGGAAATTAAATGGGTGTAGATAGTAGCTAAAAAGCTACATCTACACCCTTAAACCTCAAATCCAAGGTGCCAAGATATAAAACATGCTATGAAGCAAGATAAAGCAAAAAACATGCTAGGAAAAGATATAAAACATGTTATAAAAAAATAAAAAATATAAAAAGCAGTAAAAGCTAGGAAATTAAATGGGTGTAGAGAGTAGCTAAAAAGCTACATCTACACCCTTAAACCTCAAATCCAAGATGCCAAGATCAAGGAGAGGAAAAAGAGAACAAGAACACTACCTCTTGATGTGTAGAAAAAGGTGAGGATTCAAAGGTTTTTGTGTGTGTTAAGAAGAGAATTTAGAGAGAAAGAGAGGGAGAAACTGCCCATAAAATTGGGGGGGGGGGGGGGGGGGGGGGGGCAAGGGGTATTTATTGTCAAAATCTGACCTTTTGGCTTTTGGCGGCCCTTTAGGGACTGCTAGCCAGCTCCGACAACCCTTTAGGGTGCGCTAGGCTAATTGCTGATGTTAGCAATTTTGTCATTTTCAATATTTTACTTTGATCACACATTTGAATGCATTCTGGGACTCCGATTGAGCTGATCTTGGTGTCCCTAGAAAGGTATGGATATCTAGTTTCCATAAAACTAAAGAAATGGAAAATCCAACGGTCGGATAAATGGTTATGGCCTCGAAAAGTGAGCTGATGCGCCCAACACGGTTTTCCAAATATCTCAACCGTTTTAACTCCAATTTCGACCTATGAATAGTCGTTGGAAAGGGAATTCAATAATCTTCATAATGACATTAGTTTCAACCTGTTCTAATGGTCAGATAAAAATTAGAGTTTCTATGCCCTTGGGAGTCTACCTGAATAGCTAGGGTTTGATGTAAAAGCATGAAAAATGTAGTTTTGGGGTGATTTTGACCAACTTTGACTTTTGGTCAACCCCGAGTTGACTAGGGGTATTTTGGTCATTTTTTCCTAAAAAGGCACTTCGAGTGCTCCAATGCCCAAACGGGTTATGCCATGTCAATCTAGATGTTGCCGTGGCCCCATAGGGAAAAGTTAATATTTTTGGATTTTTAGAGGTTCAACATGCAAATTAAAGACGAACAAAATACGGTATCTACAAGTAATACAAGTAAGGGAGATTTTTTAGAAGACAATAGTGTGAGGTTTTCATAGAATTATTTCGTTAGATAATGATAGGCATAAGTGGTGGAAATTTTTTTAAGGGGCTATGCCTTAGCAAATAACAGCTATGATGGAAGACATCCGAGGATTGCCAGCTTAGGAATGGGTAATTGTCCTACATTGCTTAAGAAAATGTGTCGTGTGTAGTATAACTTGCCCCACCCTTCCTTAAAAGTTACCATGGTTTTTGAGTGGACTTGTAGTATGTTTTTGTGTTAGAACCCATTTCCCTCTCCCTTGTGTGTGTGTGTGTTTGTTTCTAAAAAAAAAAAAAAGGGTAATTGTCCCACATTGCTTAAGAGAGTGTGTTGTGTATAGTATAACTTACCCCACCCTCCCTTAAAAGTTACCATAACTTTTGAGTGGAGTTGTGGCGTACCTTTATGTTAGAACCCCTTTCCCTCTCCTTTGTGCGTGTGTGTGTTTGTTTCTCAAAAAAAAAAAAAAAAAAATTGTAATTAAGGTGTTGGCCAAACCAAAGTCTTATATGAATTTGTTTTTTGGGACATTAACTGTAGTGCTTAAAGTTTTTCTATTTTCAAAATTTATAGAAAGCTTATAGAAAATGTTCATAACTTTAATTAAAGGGCTTACAAATATTGGTAAGAGGGTGGAAATTATCTTCTTTTCTAGATTTGTAATGCCGTATGTATTGATACATGGACTGGTTAGTGTAAATTTAATTTTGAAATGGATTTTTATCTTTTTGCATTTTAATAATTTTTCTAACTAAATAAATTTCTTTTCTCGCATTTTTTTTACGGTGCATAGGTTAGCCATTAGTAGTTGGTTATCCCATAATGTGCAACCAAGTGTTTAAACTTTTTGTTAAGTATTTGTTTTTTGTTTTTCACAAGTGAAGTGTTACTAGCTGGCATGAATGCAATGATCTTAGACAATTTTTCTTTGAAATTGTTATATGTTGATGCGTTACTAGATCATTTACAATGCTTTTGTAACTGTCAGTTTTCGACTTCTCATTTTTTATGCCCACCCTTTGATCATCGTAGATGAGAATTATCATTTATTGTGAGATGAAAAAAAAATTGTCATTCAAAAATTTGAGTGCGCTTCTTTATTTATCATAGTGAAGATTTTCTTTTATGTAGATTTTTTAACAGTTTCTTATAAATATTATGAAATCCACATAAAATTAAAAGCAAACAATTATTAAAAAGCAAGCAAGTTGGCATGTTTAAATAGCATAAAAGACATTTACAATATTATAACTCAAAGTCATTCTAAATGTTGATCTCAAAATTTTTTTTTTTAAATTCCAATTAATAAACAAACAATTTGATTATGTCGATTTCTTTTTAAAAAGAATGTTGTTAATCTAGAGTTTTCTAGTATCATATATTGGTTATACAAATATTAACAACAGCCATATTATTAATACTAATTAACCAATGCCTGTTTCAAGAATAATAATAATAATAAATAAATAGCAATCTACATAATCCTATAAAATATAGGCAAAATTCTTCAATTTTGATTTTTTATTATTATTATTGTTTAATGTTTCTATGCATAAGCATGGGTTATATATAAATATATATATATATATAACTGAACTGTTTTTTCTTCTCAAAAAACTGACATGAATTTTTAAAAGGAAAGAGACTAAAATAAAAAACACCAGATAGAGAGGCATTCAAATTTCCATCTTAATTCTTAAAGCTTGGTGCAATCTGTTGGTTTGAAGGACACAGTTTCATTCAAAACATCAATGCCTACCAACAAATTAGATTGGGCCAAGTTACCAAAGAAGGCGGCTGGCTGTAAATCGTCTGCAGGAACGAAAGCCAAGCACACAACTTCCTCATTTACACTAATGAAGGTGGTGTTAGAACTCAGCTCCACGTCTGCACCGGTGAAATGCGCAGTGATACTTGGAATTCTAAAATCATCTAACGAGGACTTGTAGCAGAGAATTAGTTGTCCAGTCGGGTCATCCACATATGGTAAATGAATTTCATCTTTTAAAGCTGATATAAAACCGGGGTACAATTGCTCAGGCAACGATGTCACTGTTATGCCTGAATTAATGATAATATTGCCTTTTTCTAGGTTTCCGGATTCGGAAGCACTAGTCAAGTCGATTCTTTTTCTGCCAACACTAATTGCTTCGAGTGTTATGTAGTAGTAGCTATCCTGTCCTAAGACTAAGGGAGTAGACACGGCTCCAGAACCAGATACCACAGCATTACTACCAAAATTCAATTTGCTTGTGGTATTGCCATGGGAAGTAAATGGAATCAGGCAGTAGGAGAATTTGCCATCAATAGAAGAACCCAGTTGGGAAACAAGAGAAATCGCGCCACGTCCAAGGCCAACAACGCCGGAACCATTTGCATTAGTGAACCTTTCGTTATCATGTCCACACCCTATGATAGATTTAGGGAGAGGCACAGGGCGGCTTGTAGTTGATCCCAGAGTGAGGGTGTCAACAGCAAAGTCTCCATCTGAGGATGATCCTGATCCGTCATAATAATCCACGAAATATTGGCAACTTGAATTATTACCGCCTGAGCATGAGCTATGTGGTAGAGACTGACATTGGGCTGAAGAGCATGAAACTTTTTTGTATGTGGTTGACTTTTTAGGATCAAAAAGTGGAGCTGTTTGATTGTAGCATATACTGCAAGGTTCACACTGCAGCCAAATCAAATCAGTACTCGTATCAGCAAAGCCTAGGATTTCGACTGGTGGTGTACCAACAGAGTATTTCAAGAGATATTCACCTTCATTTGAGCTTATATCTGATTGAGCTGCATTGGTAGAGAGTGAGGAAGTTGGCTTGAAACGATTAACACGGTTAATGGAACGACGCACAGCCTTGGCTATGCGCTGTGAAGGAGTTTCTGAAGGGTCATAGAAGGGAGAGTTTGGAGAGTCACGATGGATTAGATCCACACTAAAGCCTCCATTGGAAGCCTCAATAAGAGAGAAGCTACAGAGAAAGACAATGGAGAAGGCGGCTGTCAATGCAGCAAAGGAGAGAAGTGAGTGAAGAGATGTCATGAGTGGTTGTGATGATGAAAATGTGAAGGATTTGATTGTATTTATAGCACTCTACATGGGGAAAATGAAAATAATTTAACAGCATATTCACTTTTTTTTTTTTTTACCATAAAAATGTAAAATACATTTTCTAACAAGAAAATTTTGAAATCTTTCAATAGGCTAGTCTGGATTGGATGTAACCATGAAATATATGGGAATTGAAAATGATTTGTCAGAAAATTCTCTTTTCTACCATAAAAATAATATATTTGTTTTGACTTTAATATTTTCTAAAAAAAAAGGAATCATTTTTCTAAAAATCTTTTACTAGAAAATTATCACATTTTCTTGTGTTTGGTAGCAATCTTGAAATGAGTTAGAAAACTATCTTTAATTTGACTTTCCGTATTTAGTTTGGAGTAAGATAAAATTGTTTTTTAAAATACTTTAGTAAAAAACAACTCTATTTCATGTCAAACTAAATAAGGGAAGATATTTTCTTATATTTGGTAAAAACCTTGAAATAAGTTGGAAAACTTTAGTGAAAAACAACTCTATCTCTCGTATAAAGTTAAATAAAGGAAGTTAAGAAATAGTTTTAATCTTATCTATTATTTTCAAAGACTGCCAAACACAAGAAAACGCAAAAGGCAAAAAACAAAAAAAAAAAACAAAAAACAAAAAGCTTGAAAAGAGATTGAAAATAATTTAAATGCAAATTCATTCTTTCCTACCATAAAAATTGAAAACAAAAATTAAAAATATAATTTCTAACAAGGGGAAGTTTGAAATCGTTCAACAGCTCAACATCATAAAGAATCTGAGGTGTTTTGTAATGGATGAATTTCCACGAGAGTTGTGATGCCCCAATTTGATTGATTGTGTGATGTGTGTGGGTGTGTGATGAGTTCCATATTAGATATTTACTGAGTAAATCTAGGCTTTATTAACAACTACAAGGAGCCTCAATTGTGACTAGTCCTTTTGAGGTATACGCAGATGTGGCTAGCGCTTTTCCTTGGGTCATTACAATATGGTATCAGAGCTCTAGGTTATAATTTTGTAGACAATTAGGACTTCTGATGTTTTTGTATAGGATGTGGAAGAATAGGCTTGAATCATTAGATAAACAATGGGTATTTTTATGGGTTTGATAATTGTTTGAAGCTATGTGCCTGTATGCTTAGGATCATAAGAGTAGTAAAAGCTTTAGTATCTCTTGTATACTATGATTTTTCTTTGAGGTTTATTCAACTCTAAAGTGTTGTTTGTTTGGTTATAGGAAAATGCCACCCCGCAATTCTACCCCTTCTAATTCTGAGTCAAATCCTGAAAACCTTGAGGGTATTTTTAATGCTATTAGAAGTCTTGCAGAGGTGGTGGAAAAACATGTTAGTACTAGTGGAACAGCTAAGCCCAAAGATGCTGAGATTGAAGGATGTACCATTGAGCAATTCAGGAAAATGGGTCCTCCTTCATTTTTGGGAAACCTTGATCCTACAGAAGCAAAGCCTTGGATAATGCAAATGGAGAAAATATTTGATGTGGTTGGTTGTACTGAAGTGCAAAAAGTCTCTTTTGCTTCATTTACGCTGAAAGGGGAAGCAGAGCATTGGTGGAGATCCACTAAAAAGACTTGGACTATCTTCCTTGATGATTTTTATGAGAAATATTTTCCAGAAAGTGTACGGGATGAGAAAGAAGTGGAGTTTATGGAGCTCATTCAAGGGAATAAAACGGTGTTACAGTATGAGGCTAAATTTACTAAGTTGGCTCAATTTGCTCCTCATATTGTGTTTGATGATGTTAGGAAGGCTAAGAAATTTCAAAGGGGTCTATGACCAAGTATCAGAACTAGGATGGCAGCCTTACGATTAAAAGCTTATTCTGAGGTAGTGGAGACTGCAAAAGTTGTTGAAAAGGAATGTGAAGACTATCAGAGGATTCAAGAACAAGATAAAAAGAGATCCAAGCCTGAAGGATCTCAAAAAGAAAATGAAAATGACAAACCATTCAAAAAGAAGACTACAATAGAACTAGAGCCTAATGTGGTACAATAGGTAACAGAGAATTGTTCAAAGTGTGGTAAAAAGCATAACGGTGTTTGCTATTATGAAAGTGGGGCATGTTTTAAGTGTGGAAAAATGGGTCATCGTATCAAAGATTGCCCAGCTTTGAAGAGTGAGCCGATGGTTAAGCCTAATGATGTGAATCAAAGGCCAAAAATCCAAGGACGGGTGTTTGCCATTACTGGACAAAGTGATGAGGAAACTAAGTCAAGTATCATCTCCTTATTTTCTCTTATTAAGTGAAACAGTGGTTGCTGGCTTATGTAAGTATTGTATGGTTATGATAGTAGACAAGGAAGTAATGGCTAACTTATTTCTCTTTGAAATTTGAGATTTTGATACGATATAATGTAGATTGGTTATCATGATATTTTTGAGTTCTAGATAAGGGTTGTATTCAATAGTTTATTTTCCTGTGGAAATGATATTATGCATAGAAAATAGGCAATTGAATAAGATGACTGTGAGGGGGAAAAAATGTCTATTACCCAAGATTGTCCTTAAATCAGGTTACCATCAACTCAAAGTTAAGAAGGAAGATATTCTTAAGATTGCCGTTCATACATGTTATGGACAGTACTGAGTTTTAGTGATGCTAATTTGGTTGACTAATATCTCTCTATGTTCAAGGACTAAGGTATGTCAAGTTTAGAGGACTAAACTTATTTTAAGGGGGGAAGAGTGTAATACCCCAATTTTGTTTTTATGATTATTACCGTACCTTGCCTTTTTTTAATATAGAATTGAGGTACTATATGTGTGTGCACAGTAAGATGAGAGTAGACAATTTTGTGGTGCTACAAATAGGTGAGAAAAATTAAAGTTTTAGTGCATACAATTTAGTGCGGCAATTAAACTAATAAATAAAAGATGAAGATATTTTATGGGCTTCTTGGAGACTAAAGAGATAAGCTCAAGTAGATTTTAAACTCCAGCCCACTACCCCACCAAGCCCACATCTCTGATGTGTTAAAATATAAGTTGGAGGAAAAGATAAATTAGGGTTTTCATAGGAAGGGTTTTATCAAGGAGGCTAAGAGGTGTTTTTCCTTGGAGTTAGAGCACATACAATTGAAGAGGCAATTAGATTATTCAAGGTATGATTTTTCACCATTAGAAACAAAGAATTAAAAGTTTACAAGGCTATCTTGGAATCAGTTGTGATGTTAGATTGTTAAGAGGTCCTAAAATTATTACGTTTTCATTAGGACCAAAATCAAACTTCTGAACAATCTAACATAACAACTGATTCCAAGATAGCCTTGTAAACTTTTAAATCTTTGTTTCTAATGGTGAGAAATCATACCTTGAATAATCTGATTGCCTCTTCAATTGTATGTGCTCTAACTCCAAGGAAAAACACCTCTTAGCCTCCTTGATAAAACCCTTCCTATGAAAACCCTAATTTATCTTTTCCTCCAACTTATATTTTAACACATCAGAGATGTGGGCTTGGTGGGGTAGTGGGCTGAAGTTTAAAATCCACTTGAGCTTATCTCTTTAGTCCCCAAGAAACCCATAAAATATCTTCATCTTTTATTTATTTATTTATTAGTTTAATTGCCGCACTAAATTGTATGCACTAAAACTTTAATTTTTCTCACCTATTTGTAGCACCACAAAATTGTCTACTCCCATCTTATTGTGCACACATATATAGTACCTCAACTCTATATTAAAAAAAGACAAGGTATGGTGATAATCATAAAAACAAAATTGGGGTATTACAAGAGTTGTGTTGAAGGAGGGGAGGGGGGCTTGATGGGAGGATATATATGAATCTTGTAAATCTTGTAAGTTTAAACATTTCTTATAGGTTGTGGGTTCCAGTTAGTTCAACTGGTAAAGTCTCTGATGGTTGTATAAGAGATCTAGGATTCAATTCCCGCCTACACCAAAAACTGATTGGTGTCTTGGTCTAATGATTAAGAGCTATCATCAGGAATGGATGTCATAGGTTGAAAATCTCTCAAAAAAAAAAAAAAAACATTTCTTATAGGTTATATACGATAAGTTAAAATATTTCTTACAGGTTATAATCCACCAATAAATCTTGTAAGTCTCTTTTTGTTTTTTGGGAACAAATTTTCCCGTGCATCCAAGGAAATTTCTGACACAAAAGATAATTCGAATAATGCTAATGAGCTTTTTTTTTTTTTTTTTTTTTGAGAATGAACTTTAAAAAAAAATTTAATAACTATAAAAAGTGCAATAGTAATTTGACCTAATTTTTTTTAGAGTGTTTTAACCTCAGACGTCTACTTCTGATGATAGCTTTTTATCATCAGATTAAGACACCAATTAGTTTTTAGTGTATGCGAGGATTGAACCACAAATCTCTTATTCAACTATCCGAGACTTTACTAGTTAAACTAACTAGAACCTACTAATTTGACCTAAATCTCATTAACTCATAATAGGGCATAATTCACTTTAAGATACCCGTTAATAATTCTATAAGTCCACCTAAACCACTTGGACAAGGTTTCACTTTTTCCCACTGAAATTTATTTTGGGCCATTTATGATCATTTGCTCATAAGTCTGCCTAATATTCAAGAAACAATTCAAATGTGTCCAAACATCGCTTTATTTCCATAACAGACGCATGCAACAAGGCATTTATAGTAGGACAAATTACTGTAAATAAAAGATTTTTATTAGTTGCTCCATACTTTAAAGGAAAATTTTAGCCAAAAACACCATTTTGGTCCCTATATTTTAGAGTCAGTTAATTTGGTTCCTACATTTTTGTAGTAGTTAATTTAGTCTATGTTATTTTTATAAAAAAAATAAATAAATAAATAAATTTTTTTAAAAATAAAATGCCACCCATATCTAAACGAAATTGACCCTAGATCCACAATCACAATGACAATTAAAAAGGAAATACAATTTTTTTTTTTTTTTTTTTGTTTATCTTCCTCTTGGTGATGGAATCATTAACATTAATAGCAGAGATAATCATTGGCCTGTATTTGGTTAAGCCTCTTAACTCCAGTGGTTGTCTCTTCCAACCAATCTCTGCTTAATCTTATGGTACTTCTTGGGATCTGTCTTCATACCACTCTTCTTATAGATCTCCTCAGCCTTAACATCCTCTTGGATGAGGAAATCAACAATGCGATCAGGCCCACCATCTTGACCCTAGTGGAGAACACACTTGGTACACCACTGGTACTCCCGGAGGGTCTCGCCATTTCAGGCGAAGACCATGGCCGAGTAACGAGCAATACCTATGGCAGTGGCGAGGTCCCATGTTGAGAAAATATTGCATGAACACCAACAGACCTGGATCAAGGTCTCATTAAGGACAGACAATGTGTTGTATTTGAGTTCCATTGATTATGGGTTTGGTTCATTATCCAGACAATTTCTCTTTGTTTGGTCGTGTTTGGATCGAAAGAAAATAACATATACTTTTGAGGTTTTTTTTTTTAATTCATTTCTTTTTGGCTTAAAAATCATTGGTTCAAATTTTTTTTGTTTTTTATTTTCTGATGTGGTTTTTCCTATTTATTAAATGTTGAGGTGGCATTTTTTTATGTTAATTAAATTTTTTAATATTATTTCATAAGCCACGTAAGTTTCAAGTGTGCTAACTATGCACATTATTAGCCACATAGACATTTTCTGTTAGTGAGTCAATAGTAGAGACCAAATTGATGAGAAGATGAAAATAATAGGGATCAGATTTACTGCTACCAAAATGTAGGAACCAAATTGACTGTGATCCTAAAATGTAATGACCAAAATAGTGTTTTTGCCAAAAATTCATGGAGATAATAAATTCTCAAAACATTTTCATAGCACCTTTATTTTATTTTATTTTGATGTATGTAGGGCTAACCTTACTTTTTTTTTATTTTTTTTTTTTTTAAGGAAAAGGTCAATGCATTTTATTAAGGAAGACTATTGAGATCATCTTGAAATACAAATAAAGCGTCTAGTGATACATCTTCCATCCAGACGGACATATAAGAGAGGAGTTTTGCTCTCTTCGCTAAGGAATGAGCCAGCTTATTACAATGCTGATGTACAAGGGATAAATTAAAAGCTAAAAAATGCGAGCTAAGGAATAGGATGTCTCATGTAAGATGTCCATATTGTGCTAAGCTTCTACCACCATTCTTCAGTGCATTAAACAGAATCTCCGAGTCGCCTTCAAGTATTATGTTGTCAAAACCAATTTCCAATGCAAGCTCAAGCGCTTTTCTTGCTGCCAATACTTCAACCTCAATCACAGTGGATGGCAGAGGTAGTTGCTACGTTAGCGAAGCCTTTACAAGACCTTCACTGTTTCAGATGACAACCCCCAGGCCAGCTTTGTTGTCTTCAGCAAATGTAGCACCATCAAAATTGATCTTGTACCAGGGGGCTTCTGGAGGAGACCAGGATGTTTGTTGTTGGCTTCGGTGGAGTGATGAAGTCACTGGATTGGATAGGGCCTCAATCTGTCTTTCCCGAGAGTGCTCTAGTATTTTATCGAGGGGGAGAAACGGCTTGCCTAATCGAAGGTTGTTGCAACGATTCCACAAATTCCAAATGACAAGGGAGAAAAGTTCTGGATCCTTATTACCTGCAAAATCAAAATCAGCAAGGTCAGTGCGGCCTCTAAGTGTGTCGTGGTTCCACATTGGAATCTCTCTCCACATGGATTCCAGCACAGGGCAGCAGTAAAGGGCTAACCTTACTTCTTGGGAAAATATTTTGAGATTTTGGTATGACCGTAGAATAACTCTAATTTATTATGGCCAGTAACGTTTTATTTTGGGTTAAAAAAATTTTACAAGAAGATGAGGAGACCGAGATAGCACTATCCTTTTTGGAATGTGATATCATATCAAGCATTCTGTCACTCTATGTTACCTAAGATGGTATGGAATTTTCAATGCAATCGGTATATTATACATTCCTTTTCACATAAATGTGAACCACATATGGGTCTTGCACATAGAATCTATATTTATGTGAGTGAAAGTTGTAATACATCAATTGTACGTAATAATTTGTCCAAAATGACAACACTTCGAGTGAGAGTAAAAGCAAAGTACACATAAACCTAAGCTATCTATAATAATAATAATCCATGGCAACTTATTTATTTATTTATTTAGGTACGATATAATTTCAATCTATGATGTCGATTTCATGATGATTGCTCTTTATTATCAAGTCAAGAGGCTCAAGAAACCAATCGGTTTTTTGTGCAAAGAAAGATTGAATTCCAAATCTCTTATTTGAGAGATAAAATTATTTACCAATTGAGCTAATCGGAACCCAAAATTCAAAGCTACTTTGAAAAAGGTGTTCCGGTTTTCCTAGATTTTGACTCTAGCTACCACCATACTACCAACCAAAATCAATCTTGGAATAGGTCTGAAATCAACAACAGACTAAGGGGTTTTAAAAAATAGAAATGGATAATCTAGAATAAACTAGTTTGTAATCTCATGCATATGCATGAATACACTTAAAAATATATAATAAGATACATAATATAATTCTTATATATATAATTTAAATATTATTGATAGTCATTTTTATATTTTGTTAACTCTTTAAAAAAATTTGTAAGGATATTACTAGGTATAAAATGTAAATTGTCCATTTTTTTTATAATTATTGTGAAACACTTTTTTTTTTTTTTTTTTTTTTTACGATTCATTTATTCTAGACTCTTTGGTTTTTGTACTTAATACCTCACTTGGATGAATATTTAATGATGTGGTCTCACATTTTATTCTAAAATTAAGAAATAAAACTCTTTATAATTAAATAATTTAGGACATATGGCGCAAAATTGGAACTCTAATTTGGAATTCTAATTTGAGTTTCTCTCAGCTTCACCTATTATTATATACTAGCATGTAATTCCATGCAAACACATGAATGCATTTAAAATTAAACAAAATTTTTATTATAAAAATATAAATAATTAGTCAAATTATTATTATTTTTTTTAAAAACATGTAACACATGCATTCATGCATACGTATAGATACATTTAAATTTAAACACAATTTTTATCATAAAATATAGATAATTAGCAAATTATTTTTTTAAAGTAAATATAATTAGTCACATATTAAAATTCTTACCTAAATTTAATACTATTGATGATCATTTTTTTTTTCTAATTTTTAATAAGATAGAACGTGTTGTGATTTTTATTTTATTTATTTTTTAAGAAACACATGGTGATTTTTATTGAGTATATGTAATTGTGTGTATTTTTTAAAAAAAATTTTATAGTTCATTAATATTAGATTCTTAGTATTTTGCACTCATTAACTCACTTGACACAAAGATTAAAAAACTTAAGTAGACACATGGCACATGCTTAAGTGGATAATTATGGTGTAGTCCCCACATAAATTTAGACACGTGCAAAATTGGATTTTAATTTCAAATTCTAATTCAACTTTCTCTAAGTTTTACCTATTAATATATGGGTGCTGTTAACGGGTGCTGCACAGCACCCGTTAATGTCATAAAAATTCAAATAAAATATTCATGTCTTTTTAGGGATATGGAAAAAGTTGAGTATGTCATAGGCATGTGTCAGTGTAGATGGAGAAAGTCAAATTATTTTGCAACCAAACCAAAATGCCCTTGAACCCAAAATTGAAAAAGCATGTTTTTTATCTCTAAACTGGGATGCAAAGGACGCGGCAAAACCCCTGCCGCACCCGCGTTCGACGTGGCCCGATGCCGCGATGCGCGAGGGACGCCGCTACCTGCGCGTCAATGCCGCGTCCAGCTTTTTTTTTTTTTTTTTTTCGTTTCACAACTCGCGCTGACGTGGCTCAGACTCGGGCCGATTCACGCTAAATCGGGCTGATTCGCGCCGACTCGGGCCGTATCGGGCAAAACCGCCGAAACGGCTGATTTAGGCCGAAATTCAAAAAAAAAAAAAAAGGTGCAAAATGCACCGTTTGAACTTAATAAACAACCCTAAAAGGCCTAAACTCTCTCAGGCATTCTCACTTCATTCTAACTTCAACTCTCTCTCACTCGTCTCTCTGTGCTCTCTGCCTCTCTGTCTTTGCTCTCCGTCTCCCCTGTGAGACACTCAGCCACTCAGTCACACACATAATCTCACTCTCAACTCACTCTCACACTCACACAATCTCACTCTCAACTCACTCACAACCTCACCGACCCACTCTCAATCTCAAGTTCTCAACTCAACTCAAGTCTCAACTCTCAAGCTCGACCCACTCTTAAGAGTCTCAACTCAGGTATCAAACTAAAGCTTTCAATCTTAGTTTTTCAATTTTTTTAAGCTCAAGTTGATCTAATTTTTTTTAGTCTGAAGCTCACCTCACCTGATCTGTTTTTTTTAATTTTTTTTTTAATTTTTTATATAAGCTGTAATGTAATAATGTTATGACTTGGGTTTGATTTTTTATTTAGTTAATAGTTATTACTCATTGTGATTTGTGAATCTGTGAACTTGAGTTTGATTTATTATTAATTTATTTTGTTAATAGTTATTATTTGTAGGTTAAATTGAATCTATTGAATTTGCAATGGATGAAGTTACTAGCACAAAAACTTCACCTTCATCTAATCAAGAAGTGCCAAATGATGAAGCTCCTCTTTGGCAGTATGTGAATAAAGTAGAAAAACCACTTGGTTCTACTGTTAAATCAAGTGGAAACACACACTTTAAGTGCAACTATTGTGGTGTAGTTTATTTGGGATCCTATTCTAGGGTTAAAGCTCATTTATTAAAAATTCCAAATAAAGGTATTAAAGCATGCCCTAAGGTGACACCAAGCCATAGGCTGGAAATGCAGCGAATGCATGATCAAGTTGAGAATGATAAGTTAGAGAGAGAACGGAGAAGTCAAATTCCCTTACCCCCACCTCCCTCAGGCCGTGGGCCTATACCTATTTCCCCATTTCGGAGACAGGAAGGGAGTGATAGTACAAATCTGGTTGATGGTAAGAGGAGGAAGGTGACTGTGCATTCTCCTTTGGAGAGAGCATTCCATAATAATGCTAGACATGAATTGGATAGTAGAATTGCTAGGATGTTTTACACCAGTGGGCTTCCGTTTAACTTTGCAAGGAACCCATATTATCGTAATTCCTATGCATATGCTGCTACCCATAGCATTCAAGGTTATGTTCCTCCTGGATACAATGCCTTGAGAACAACACTTTTGCAAAAAGAAAGAGCTCATGTTTAAAGACTTTTAAAACCAATTAAGGACTTTTGGCTTGAAAATGGTGTAAGTATAGTTTCTAATGGATGGTCAGATCCACAAAGGAGGCCTCTTATTAATATTATGGTTGTATTAGATGGGGGTCCAGTGTTTATAAAGGCAATTGATGGGTCAGGTGAGTTCAAAAACAAACATTATATTGCTGGGGTGTTGAAGGATGCTATAAAAGAGATTGGACATGAAAAAGTTGTTCAAGTCATCACTAATAATGCTAGTGTGATGAAGTCTGCTGGAGCTCTTATTGAAGGTAAGTATCCTAAAATATTTTGGACACCCTGTGTTGTCCACACTCTCAATCTAGCTTTGAAGAATATTTGTGCAGCAAAAAACACTGAAAAGAATGAAATTACATATGAGGAATGTAGTTGGATTACACGTATTGATGATGAGGCATCCTTCATACGTGTTTTTATCATGAACCATTCAATGAGGTTGGCAATGTTTAATGAATTTTGTCCATTAAAACTGCTCCAAGTTGCTGATACTAGATTTGCTTCGGTTGTTGTAATGCTGAAAAAGTTGAAGTTGATAAAAAGATGCCTTCAAGTCATAGCTATTAGTGACCAATGGGCTTCTTATAGGGAGGATTATGTTGGAAAAGCTCAAAAGGTGAAAAATATGATTCTAAGTGATCTTTGGTGGGATAATGTTGATTATATCCTTGAATTCACAGCACCTATTTATGATATGCTACGAGTAGCCGACACAGATAAGCCTTGTCTTCATCTTGTGTATGAGATGTGGGATATAATGATAGAGAAGGTGAAGGCAGCAATATATCGGCACGAAGGCTTGGAAGATGATGAGTATAGCTTATTTTGGGGTGTAGTGTATGATATACTCATTGATCGATGGACTAAAAATTGTACACCACTACATTACTTGGCTCATTCCTTAAATCCTAAGTAAGTACATTTATTTTCTATTTTCCTTAGTTCCCCCTTCTAGTAAACACATACGTTTCATCTATATTTGTTTTTTAATCTTTAACTAGGTATTACTCCATTGAATGGCTTTCAGAGAATCCAAAACGCATCTCTCCACATCGAGATCATGAAATTTCTGTGGAAAGGAGCAAGTGTTTGGATCAATACTTTCAAGATGAGAATGACTTATTAAAGGTGGTGAAAGTTGAGTTTGCTGCATTTTCAGGAGAGAGGTTTCCTTCACCAGATGCCTTGACAGATAGGTGGGCCTTACAACCTTTGGTTTGGTGGCAATACCATAGCTCCTCATTTCCAACTCTTCAAACCCTTGCCCTTAAACTTCTTGGACAACCTTGTTTATCCTCATGTACTGAGAGGAATTAGAGCACATACAAATTCATTCATTCCTTAAAAAGAAACAAAATGGCTCTTGCACGCGCTGAGGATTTGGTATATGTGCATTCTAATCTTCGACTCTTGTCAAGGCACAATGAGGAGTACGTAGATACAGTAACAAAGATGTGGGATATTGCAGGAGACTCTTGGAATGAGAGCAACATACATGGAGGAGCTAGAATTCTTGAGAATGCAGCCCTTACACTTGATGAGTCAGAGTTGGAGGCCATGGTTATTAGGAATGCTAGCACTAGTGTTACTACTAGTGAAAGTGAAGTTTGAAATGAAGCTATTGATCTTGATGATGATGATGATGATAGTGTTTGATTGTCTTGTTGATTATCTTTTATTTTGTTTTAGTTTCAAACTTGTGAGTTGTATTCTAATTTCCGAACATCATGGAATGTTTTAGTTTCAAACTTGTGGGTTGTATTTAATTTATGAACATCATGTTTTAGTTATTATCTACTATTGCTCTTAAATTTGGTATATGTTTATATAATGTGAAAAAGTATGCTTAGCAATATATTAAAAATATAAATAAAAATATTTTTAATAATTTTTTAATCGCCGCACTTGCACCCTACTTTTTCAAAAATTGCCGAGTCTCACACCCGCACCCGCACCCGAATCCCAAAACACACCCATGCTTCATAGTCTCTAAATTACCCTCAGCCTTATTATGAACTCCCAAATTTATCCCTGCTCTATAACCACAAAATACACATAGAAAAGGCATATAGACTATAGAGAAAATTATAGTAACATCTGGGTATGGACAAGGACCTCCATCGGACCATCACTGATCTCACTTAACAACAAATTTAAATTTTCTAACACCGTTGGGTCAAGATGATGAGTCCTCTGATGCATCCATGTAACTTCAATTCCAATTTGGTTTTGGGGATACAGAGTGAGAGAGGAGTTGGTCTTGGGTGAAATTGAGAAAAATTAACTCTTAATGCTTTTCAATTGGCAGCTAAGAGGATGGATGAGAAATTTGAAAGAGTGGGTTCTTTGAAGATGTGTGTGCGTGAAGGAAAATGAAGAAATGTAGAAGAAGAAAGAAGATAAAGGTGTGGAGGAAAGCAGATAAAAGAGATGAAGTAAGTGGATATTTGTGAAGAAATGGGTGGATGAGATAAAAGAGGGAAAAAAATTTTAAAAACAGAAAAAAAAAACAAAAAACAAAACAAAGGGTTATACGTGGGTGGGTGTTAGGTAAGGGTATAAAAAAGCCTTTTATTTAATAAAAAAATATAATTGAATATAATGATTGATGGGACTATGACAGATATACATTTCATGGTGTTATTAATGCTAAGATATAATTAAGTACAAGAGATGTTACGTTCACAACATTTTCACAATAAATAATAGGTGGTTAGTTGTTATTGATTTAAATTTGAACCTAACACTAAGATTACTTTTTTGCCCCAATAATAACAACCAGTAACAACCTGCCACTTAGAATTTGTTGTGAAAATGTTGTGGACATATCATTTCTCATTAAGTATAAAAGGCCTGATATTAAAAAAAAGAAAGAAAAAAAAAATTATGAAAGAAACTATAATCCCTTATATCATATTATATATAATAAAAGTTGCGCTTAAACACGATGGTTGCGTCAAGTGACTTCATCAAATTGTAAATTGTTTTAAATTTTTAGATTTTAAGAAAATATATATATATAATTTTTCTTCTCCTATCATTTCTAAATGGATAAAAATCTTAAAGAACTAAATAAAAGTTGCTTCACATGACACAAATCTTAATTTGATTATAGTTGAATTACACTTGTTGTGCTTAATATGTCTCTGTGTAGTTTCCTTTAAGGATTATGTATTCAAATTGAAATAAAATTATATTAACCTTAGACTTTTTGTTTAAAGTTGCAACGTACCAAACATTTGCATCTATGGATTGAGCTTTGAGATGTTTGTTTCCCAGAAAAACAATGCATATGGTCTCAATTTGCAATTAATGCGGTGACAGATCATAATGTGGTGATATGGGGTACTGCAACGGGGTGGCAATTCATGTTCGTAGGTCGGGTTCATGTCGTGTTGAGCCATGAGTATTTGGCTATATAGGTTGACCCGAATCCGACCTGTTTAGTAAACGTGTCAGGAATCCTTAACCCGAACACAACCTATTTATTAAACAGGTCAACCCAATCCGACACGTTCAATTCGTTTAATTAACAAGCCATGTAAAGGTCAATACAAATGACCCATTTAATAATCTATTTGATTAATAGGTCATACCTAACATATATAATTTTTATCAATTCTCATATATCTAAAATTAAAATATAATTCTCATAAAAAAAATTAAAATTCAATTATAACTACAAATATAGTAATAAACATATAAAAACAAACCATTAATGAAGCAGTAATATCAAAATAAATAATGACTTTATAAGCTAAACGAGTCAGATAGGTTCGCATGTTTATTAAACGAGTTAGCCGTGTCAATCCAAATATGACTTGAACCCATTTAACATCAACCCATGACCTGTTTATAAACGGGTTAATCGTGTCGGGTTCATAGGTCGTGTCGGATTTTGCCACCACTAGTATTGCTTAGTGCTTATATGCTCACATGTAATAGGTTCCGTAACAATCAAATATACTTGACGTCTATGTATTATTAAAAAAAAAAAATGCATTAGACCAATATTATATTAATATTAGACATATATATACATATATATATATATATATATACACACACACTAGCCTTTAACTTTTTTTGGGTAAAAGTTATAATTTGCATCTATTATAATTTAGGATTTTTTTTTTTTAATTTTTCAAACAAATAAAAATGGTAAAATTTAGAGATAAGCAATAACTGTAATTTCTTTTTTGAACTTGTATAACTTGTAGAACTCTATACACCAATTTGAATATTGATTACGAAGAATAGATGTAAACCAATCACTAAACTTAGCGGTAATATGCCATATACAAAATGCATGTTTTGTGAGTGGTAATTCTTTTGAACATACATGGATCTTAATCTGTCAAAATTGTCGTGGGTTGTTTCTTCATTAAACATACAAAATTCTGCTAATAAAAAAATTTGTATTAGAACATGTTAACATTTCAAATGATATGTATTAATATTATTCCACTAATTAATTAAATAAAATGGAAAAACGGTTGTACAAAGTTATAAGATAAATAGAGTACCTTCATTAGCCATTGAAAAGCACTAGTTGTTTCATTTCGAAGAAGTGCACAACCAAAGAGAATTGTCTTTCCATGATTATTGACACCAACAAAAATACCAAAAGGCATATCATAAGCATTTACCTTGTAAGTAGTATAAAAAACAACCACATCTCCATATTTTTGGTACCAATCAAAACTATGAGGGTGCGACCAAAAAATATGCTCTAACCTTTTCTCTTCATCAGTTGTGAATGCATATTGAAACTTAGAATTCCTTTCTTTAGCAACTTTACAAAATTGTAAGAGATCCATAGCATCATTCACAGCATGCATCTTTCTCATTTTCATATAAAGATTACGAATGTCCTGTTGAAAAAATGGAAGATGTCCATGTTTCACATTTTTATTCAGTTCCATAACACGTATTATTTCTCTAATTGAAAGTCCAGCTTCTTTGTATAAGAGAATGCAATTTTTATCATCTTCAATGATAACTTGATTGGCCGGAAGAAATCGTACACTTGAAGGGGACAACAATTCATGATTGTGATCTACAACAAAAATAGTGACATGCCATTCTTTCGGAAAAATGTCTATTGACTTTCGCAATACAATAGTTAGCTGAGCTTTGCATCCACATTTTAAAGACATTCTATTTCGTTGCTCCTTAGATGGATCCACCATTTTTAGTGGTTGCCTACCTTCCCGATGACAAAAGAAATTACGACTTCCTATTTCTCCATTTTTTTTCTCCGAATGACCTTTTCGAATTGTAAAACCATTTCGATTTGCATAATTTTTATAGAAAATGAAAGCTTCTTCTTCACTAAGAAAACATTGACCAACAAAAGGCTCAAATTCATTTTATATTGAATGTATATCCTCATATTCTTCAATAACCCCCGTCTCATCTATTGGACATTCATTCCAATCAACTATTTCCCCTCCACGTGTGTTATTATTTTTTCCATCATTCAGAAACTCATTTAACTCACACACAATTCCTTGAAACACTTCTATGAATCTCACTTGCAGTTAAATCATCATCAATTTGTGCTATATTAAAACAAGAATTAAAAAAAAAAAAATCAATATCATATTATATGTTAAACGAAATATGGATTACAAATAAAATAAAAAATAATAGTACCTTCTTGAGGTGTTCATTTAAGTCAAAGTAATTCAATGGAACAAGTTGAAGAGTCTCACTTGCAACTAAATTGTCATCCATTTGTGCTACATTAAAACAAGATTAAAACAATCAATATTCAATATCATATTTTAGGATAAATGAAAAAAAAATGATACAAATAAAATAAAATAATAGTTCATTCTTGAAGTAATTCATTTAAGTTAAAGCAATTCCTTTTAACAACTTGATGAGTCTCACTTATAACTAAATTCTCATTCAACTAGATGAGTCTCAACTTGGTGCTATTATTAAAACAAGATTAAAACAATCCACATCATATTTTAGGATAAATGAAAAAAAAAATTATACAAATAAAAAAAGATTAACCTCATATTCAAATATATTTAAAAATGAATATGAATTTAATAAAATAAAATTATTGTACCTTGCAAAATAATTGCTTAATCCTTTATTGAACATTTGAACTTTTCTTCATCTCTTTTTTTTTTTCTTTTTGAAGTGGGTTTGATACTGGTAAAGTGAATGAAAGTGAGTTTGATATTGGTAAAATGAAAGAAGATGAAGAGTAAACTGTAAAATATTGATCAAGTGAAATTAGGTGGGAAATAAAAAGTGAAATGGAGGGAAATGTGTTAAAGGTGTGTTAAATGGGCATTTTTGTCCTATAATTACTGAAGAAACCAAGATACACGTTTTACACAAACCAAAGCTTAAAAGTTAATTTTTGCCCATTTCCTATGCAGGTGGGACCCAGGGGCTGGTTCATTAACAGGTGCTGGCCGGCACCTGTTAACAAAACCGTTAATATATATATATATATATATATATAGATGACTTATAAATTTGAATTTTTTTTAGTTATATGATTATGTTTTTTATGGTTTATTATATTGGACTCCTCATTTTCTACACTAAATTAACTAATTTAGCACAAAAATTTAAAAATTTAGATTAGATGAGACACGTGGCGCAAAATTAGACTCTAATTGAATTTCAATTTGAAAATTAATTGGATTTTCTCTTTGCTTTACCGATTATTATATATATAGACTAGCTTGTAACCCCATGCAAATGCATGGATACACCTAAAGATATACAATAAAATGCATAATATAGTTCCTATATATATATATATAAATATATATAATTTAAATACTATTGATAGTCATTTCATATTTTGTTAACTCTTTAAAACATTTTGTAAGAATATTATTAGGTATAAAATGTAAATTGTCCATTTTGTTTTTAATTATTGTGAAGCACTTTTTTTTTTTACGATTCATTTGTTCTAGACTCTTTGGTTTTTGTACTTAATAACTCACTTAGATAAATATTTATGATATGGTCTCACATTTGATTCTAAAATTAAGAAATAAAACTCTGTGAGAATAAATAATTTAGGATACATGGTGCAAAATTAGAACTCTAATTTGAAATTCTAATTTGAGTTTCTCTCAACTTTACCTATTATTATATATATAGCTATATAGATTGATAGCCAAAGCTTACAGAAAATTCAATTAGATTTTAGCTGAATTCCCAATTTTGTGCCACGTGTCCCATTTAATTTTTAATTTTATGCCAAATGAACTATTGAGTATAAAAATCGAAAAATCCAAATCCAATTAGATTCAAAATTGGATTTCAATTGGAATCTAATTTTCTACCATGTGTCCATCTAAGTTTTTAATTTTTGTGCCAAGTGAATTATTGGGTGCAAAAATCGAAGAGTCTAAAACCAATTAAATTCTAAATCATATATATATATATTATAATATGAGAAACCATTACATATTTTAGAAATGTATGGTTTAAAAAAGTGTAAGCTAATACCATGTATAATTTGAACTTCTTCTAAAAGAAATGTATAATTTGAACCGTATAATTGTGATTATTTTTAATTATACCCGTGCATATGCACGAAGCTACACACTAATAATAATAATTGGTTACAACAATAAAAAGAAAATTTTGAACTCTGATTCTTTTTAAATAAAAGAGAGCAAGAAAAGCTTAATCGTTACCAACATTATTTAATCACAACAATTTCTATACACATCATTAGGTGCGACTACAAATCAACGGTAATTTATATATATCATATACTATATATAATAGTAGAAGCTGAGAGAAAGTGGATTCCTACAATTAAGGAGGTGGTGACAAATAGAAAAAGTGCCTATCTAAAATTCAGACTCGTATAACTTAAAAAAGTGATACATTATATTGTTTTACAAGCGTAACACCATTTGACAATTTTGTGTATATTAAAAAGAAAACCCGATTAAAATAAAATAAAAAAGCGTTGCAACTAAAAAAACCCTAGCCACACAGAGAAGGGGAAGGAGAAGAAAAAACGCGTGCGATACAGAGGAGACAGAGAGAACTACCATCGGTCATGATGAAAGGTCCAAGAGGTATTGAGATACAGAGATAGAGAGAGACAGAGTTCGTACAGCGCCAAGAGAGATACGATGTACACAGAGATAGAAATTGAGAGAGGCGATGAGGCCTGTGGCATAGAGAAAGAAACAAAGAAAGAGGTAGAATCAAACCATCAGAACCACAAGCACATAGAAAGAAAAATCTATGGCCCATCAACACCGGTAAATTTTTTTTAGATTTGGGTATGAAACGTTACTTTTAATTGAGTTTTCCTGTTGGATAGGTTTAGATTTGATTTGTTTTTGTTTCGGGTTTTAAAACACAGAATGATTGAGATTTGAGAGGGATACAGAGATAGTGTTCGTGAATGTTGCTGCCACCAACGTCAATAAGGCATCCGACCACTGTCAATACGGCATCCGACCACCGTCAATAACCTCGCCATAGAAGAAAAATATATGAACCATCAACACCATTAGATTATCGGAATTGGCGCCGGCACATTCTTTCCCCCTTTTTAGATTTAGGTATGATTTTTTTTTTTAGATAAGATTTAGGTATGAAATTTTTTTTTTTTAATTCTTCGATAGGATAGGTTTTTTTTTTTTTTTTTCCTTTCTCTTTTTTATGACTCACAGAAATTACAAAAAAAAAATGATTTTAGTTTTGGCTTTTCACCATAAAGAAACGAAATTAAAAACAGTTTCCTGTAACTAATCTTAACGAAATCCTTGGGATCAGATAAGTGTAGGATTGACTGTTGCGCTGATATTTGTTTTCTCTTTTTCAATCTTATTTATTTAGGTTTATTGTTCGGTTAAGGTTTATCGGAACCGTAGGCATAGAGAGACAGGCCGTATACCCGTAACTGGTAAAGTTTCTGTTTTGTTTTTGAATTTTTTTTTTTTTTGTTTTTATTTTTTTGCTTTCATTTATAAATCTGGGGATTGGATATGATTTAGGTTGAATTTCTTGGTTGGATTGGTCTAGATTTTGTTATTTGTGTTAGGCTTCCATTAACAATGCCTTCTATAGTCTAATATTATAATACCAGTTTTAATATAATATGGTTTTAGATATCCAGTAAGTTAGTGCTTATGTTGGAGAGTTTGCAATCATCACAACAACCAAAAAAAAAAAAAAAAAGGATTTGTACTATGTACATCATACCTGTTTAATGAATGTCTTATAGACGTGTTTATTATTGGTATGATTTATTTTTTGGGGGTTTATTGCTATTCTCATCAAATTCAAGTTCTTTGAATGTATTAGTCATTGAAGGTAAAAGATAATATTTTTCTTATGCCCATTTTAATTATAGTTATCTAAACTAATGAACATTCTTTGCCTATCACATTCAGTATATGAATGACTTATATAATCTCACTGATGAACAATATTGGGTTATCGAACATTAGATTTTTTTTAAATCACAATATAGTTGTTCGTTTTTCAGATTTCAATTTGCTTCCAATAAGGTTCCATTTCTTTATTTCAGCATGTTTTCTTTCCTTCCCCCCCCCCCCCCCCTCCCTTTTTATTGTTGTGTTTGGCTGCAGAGAAAGTCTGCGATATTTTCAGAAGTATAATATGAGATTTTTTTTATTGGTAGGTGGTTGACAACTTTCATTGTGATTTGATGGTTGGGTTGTGTACATGAAAGCTTCTTAGAGAGCAACTTGGCTATTGTTGGTGGCAGTGTACAGTTATGAGGGAGGATTGTCAAGGTAATAAAAAGTTTCCACCTTTTCTTGAGTGTGAAAGGATTGTGGGCTGTTTTTTATTTTTTGGTTTTTATGGGTTTTCTTAATTCTTTCATGTTAAAGTTTATTGCATTGATTTTAGCAATGCTAATGAATTTTTTGGGGGGGAGGGTTTGTGTATAATATGATTGATAAAATTCCTCAATGAAGGAGTGGTACTGGTATACTATATAGATTAAAAAAGAGTTGTAGTTGTAGTTTCCTTTATTTTAATTTTTGTTTGTTAGCCCACCAAGGAGGTTAAATTTAATCTCAAACTATTGATATTGAACCATACTTTTATATTGTTATTTTGTTGTGAAAGTTTAATACGTAGAACAAGCTTCTTCTTCTTCTTCTTTTTTGTGTGTGCATGTTATCTCATTTATAAAATCTGCTAAAAATTGAAACCATCTATTTTTGGTATGGTTTTTGGAGCCTAGATAAGCTTGCTGTGAGGTAATAACTTTTATAAGTAAAAAAAAAACAAAAAACAAAAAACAAACATAAAACAGTGAGAAATGCTTCTGTCATTGATGATGGAATTTATATAGCAATTGATATCTATTGGTAAGCTATCTCGGTAAGTGAAAAAGATATTACAATACATAGTCTTCTGTAAGCCTAAATTAAAAAAACTACGATTGCAGACTACAAGATAGACTACAAGATGATAAAGCATGGTTTATTTGGCTGATACTAGAAAATAACGTAGCAAAAGGCCATAATGTTTCTATGATTGAACGCAATATGATATTTCGGTTTTGGTCTTTTTTTTCTTTTTTTCTTTTTTTCTTTTTTTCTTCTTTATATTGTAAGAGCCTATTGCATTATCAATAGAGAATTTGTTGTGTCAAGGATATTTAAAAAAGAATTTCGGACCCATTTGATTGAGCAGTCTATTTTACTCATAAGCCTAACTTTTAGTTACTTCTTGAAGTATATTTCTGTAATGCTTGGTTTTTATTTATGCAGTAAGTTTTGGATGTTCTAAAAGATGTTAAAAATAAAATAGTCTTGAAGATGTTAGCACTATTTGAAGAGTCAATTGCACTATAAATAGGATCAACAAATGTATCCAGTTTGTGCTGAAAATTTAGAACTGGGTATTGTTGAGAGTAGTTCATCTAATGAGGAGAAAGAATAATCTATTTAGGTAGTATTTCTGCACTAAAAAATGCACTTAAGAAATGAGAATGAAAAAGAAAACTTGATACTTCACAACTACTAAGTTTGGTTTAGGATATCAAATTTTAAGGCCTACTATTATTGGCATCATAAAGCACGAAACGGCTTACTAAGTTCTATTTTCCTTGAATACTTGGTACTATTTAGTTAGGAAAGATGATTGTTAAATAATATTAATGTTATAGGTATAATTGTTAGGATTAGTGCCCTAAAATCCTATTGTATGATGCATAGTATGTTATTATGTATGACATTATGTATGACTTAATGTTGTGATTAATAAAGTTGTTTTATTATTATTTAAAATAATGGTGACATGAATATTTGGATATTATCATATAGTTCATGAGATGCATAGTATGTGATTTATGTGAAAAGTCACAGAAGATATAAATCACAAGTTCTTTGTAAACTCAAAATTTTAGTTCTTAGTCGGTGATGAAGTTGGGCATTTCATCTGCGAAGACTATAACATATAAACTAAGATGATTTGTCTTGATCATGGAAGTGGAGACTTCTAGTTGATGTGTTGATATGTTTTAAGAGTTAAGACATATTGAACTGGACCGCTGTGAGATTTATTATTCTCTTAATGGCTGTCAAATGAATAATAAATTTCACGACTTCTTTTTACATGAACTCTTAATCCTGAGAGAATAATAGACCTGATCATGAAATGTAGGTTGCTTTGATATATCAAGAGTGAGATCTAAAGTTACGGTCAAAATCTCAGTATGTTGGGTAGCCATATTTAGTGTTGATGGAACATATATTCTCAAGATGGAATTCATAGTCTCTTAATAGAGATATAAAATATTCCCTTGAGATAAGTTTAATGGGTTTGTTATTCAGAATATTAGGCCTAACTACTTTAGTAAATAGTTACTAAAGTATATATTTACGAAATTAGATTTCATAAATATATGATGAATAACTTAAAGGATTAAACCGGGTACTCAAGGATTAAGATATAGTAATCTACAAAGTGACAGTCTTCATTCATGACTTTGTATTACTACGAATATTTTATGGAGTGGTTGCATGTACAATAAAGTATTGGGATATAATTTATTAATAAGGCCTAGAGTGCAATTATATTTATATAGTGGTATTAAATATAATTAATAGTAACTTTGGACTTGTCAAGAGTTGACAGAAAAGCCCAAGGCCCATTGGAGCTAGTGTCTTATTTGTTCCATTTTGATCCCACTCCAAGCCACATACTAAACCCCAATTGGAAAGACCCAAAAAGCTAGCCCAATTAGATAATCAGTTATAAGGAGAGAAACATACAGAATTTTTATATATGAACAAGAAATAATTTGTATGTGAGTGTTGGACACTCTCTAATTCTCCCTTGAACAAATTCATATAACTGATTAAGAGACCACACTTCTTGGGCATTAGTGAAATTGGAGTGAAGATTAAAAGTGTTCCCAAGTATTTCTAATCTTTGTTTTGAAATTCACCACACCAAGGTACACTCTCTTGTTTTTAAATTCTGAAATTTATATAGTACATGTTATCAATTGCGAATGAAGTAGATCCGTTAATTTTTCCGCTGCGTATATTTTGTATGCGATACAAACATGTATTTTTCCATCAATAGCATCTTATAACACTGATCTTGAATGCCATTTGATATTTTATTATGAATTAAACTATCAAAAAGGGTTAGGATAAGTGTATTAGTCAATAAAAAAATAAAAAAAAATAAAAAAAACAACGAAAACAAAGATATATCATCTATCTTAACATTTACTTAGAGATTGTTTTTGTGTAATGTGCATTGACTTTACTGTGCGTTTGTTGAGTTTGCAGCGTCTTTACCTGTTTGATAAAATGTGTTTGGAATTGCAATTTACTACTGTCATTTTTTTTTCTCCCAAATGTAAGGTTAATTGGAGTGCAATTTGTTGGGTCTAAATTTGCTGAAATATTTGACTTGCTGCAATTGAATCTTTTCGTTTAGTGGAGCAAAAGAAACGTTTTAGTTATATTTTTACTTTCTTATTAGCATTGTGTTCAGAGGTTTGTAGCAAATTAGAGAGAACGTTCTGGCTCTAAAAAGTTACAAATTTGCACCTTTCATAAATTACGCTCCTCTCTCTAAAGCCCCAAAGCAACCTTTTCTCATTCTACAACCCTTCCTTCTTACCTCTCGCCTCGCCTTTTTCTGAATCTAGCAACGATTAAGAAGCATGAAGTTTGAATCTGAACTGTTTAAATTGGGGATGTTGACAATGCTGCCGTTGAAGGCGAGAGTGGCCTCCATGATCGCTTACTAGCCTGTCCATTACTCCGACCCAGAAGACTGAGCCTTCCTTCACAATGGTTTAAAGGATGTTCAACAGGTTTATAACTCCAAAGATCAAAACTCTTTTTTCCCTCTTTTTGTTTGGTGGGTTTTGTTGAAATTTGCTATATGAATGAAATGTCCTATTTCTGAATGTGGGATTTGAAAGTTTTTACATATTTTGTAGTATTACATAAAGCCCAATTTGTGGATTGCACATTTTCATAGTGTTGTTTCTTTTACATTTACACAAACTGTTTGATAAAATTCTTAAGTGATGTTTTGTTGGCATTTTCTAAAAATGGCATTTTCCATACAATATGACAAATGTTGCCAACTAACGTTTTTATTTGGATTCTGTTTCTCCAACTTAAAATGAATTATTGGCTTCTATGGATTGCATCTATTCTTTGAACTTGATTTTAGGTTTCTTTTGATTCTATTCTTTTAGAAAACGTGTACATTTTCCAAAAATACTTGCAAGACTTCTCTTTATAGCAACATTGGCTAGCAAAGTGCCAAGCAAGTCCAAAGGTCCACTGTTAGCCCTAAAATCAAAGTCAAAATTTGTTTCATTTTATTTATTTATTATTTTTTCAATCTTGGGTCTCAAACTGTGTTTCTCATTGCTCAATCAAAATGTAGAATTTCAGTTTAAGGGTCATCAAGGCTGTTGGCCAATATTCTGTACTTATGGGCCTATCTATTGGGAGCTTAATTGCTAGATGAGATGAAACGGTAAGTGTTTTTCTTGAATCATCTTTTTCGTGATGAAATCCCTTTTAAATTTAATGTGAGATCTTTTCATTCAAATTTTTTTCCCTCATGTTGTGATAAATCTGAGTAGCTATATTATGGTTGTAAAAAATTTAATTTATTATGTAAAGTATTAATTTGGTTATAATAGAAAATTTCCTGATAATATTTATTTAAATCTAAAATTACATGTTCTTTTTGTGTTGCATGATATATGTTCGATGAAATTCCTTTTAAAATTGATATATGATCATAAATCTGAGTAGTTAAACTTATACGATGGCTGTTTAAAATCAATTTATATGGAAATGAATAATTTGGTTATAAATATGGAGAGCATGATTCTTCCTTTACATATGACATAATTAATTTTCCTGTGATTGTAGACAACTTAACAACTTTTATGACTCCATGAACTGACTAATTGTAGACAACTTAAATTTTGTGCATATTGTTAATAAGTTTAATTTTCTTTCTTGCTTGCTTTGTACTTCCTACGCATGGTTAAAAAAAAATTTCCTTGCTTGCTTTGTCTAATTTTGCTTTTTGATGACTTCTTCAAATAGTAGTATTACCAACAAAATAAAGAAAAAAAGAGAGAGGGAGAATTGAGGCTGTGGGTCATAATAGGTATGCTTTTTTTATTTATTTATATTTTTAAATGTATTGTTGTGATTTTATGAGGTTGTTCTGCCCCTTTGTAAAAAATTAGTCATTTGCTCTAACCTCTAAATTTAGAATGATGTCCTGGGACTATATAATGGTTGTTGGAGCATTAAAGCGAACTGCAGTGGCTGATGTTACAGCTTGAGTCATACAAATCACTCAATTTTAGCCTTTTGAAGATAAATAAGTATGTGTTGGTAGTCTTCCAAAAACTCAGGCATTTCCTACCCAAACATTGACCCAACTGTATGTAATTGATGGTCTCCACGTTAGAAAGATTCCACTAATGGTAATGATAATGGTAACTACATTTTAGTAATATGCTCACAAATTGTTTGATAAAATTCTGCTGTTGTTTTTTATTCTAAAATTTATTTTTATTGTTTATAATTTACGTTTTATGATGTGGAAAGAAGCACCAAGTTCCTATTTTGATGTTACTTATATATAACATCCATAGTCTATTGAATAATTTATGTGGTTAGAGAAACCGATTGAAGTGGATAAGAATGTATGATTTTCCTATCAATCTTGATGGGGCACATTATAGAGTATCTCTATTGTTGTTGTTGTTTCTCAATTGTGGTGTTCATGGCATTTAATCTAATCCAAAAGCAATATACATTATGTTCATGGCATTTAAGTTTTTCCCCCTTAAACCATCAAGGTGCTTGAAGAATTACTTTGGCTTTGGATTTTTTTTTTTCCTATTATTAAAGCAAAGTTACACTTAGGATTATATATGATGATCATTGTACATTTTTTTTGGCAAACCGATCATTAATGTAGCTTTAAGCAAATTAAATATACATGATTATTATTGAATTATAAAATTATAAAATTTAAAAAAAAAAAAAAAAAAAAAACTTATTGGAGGCCTTTTGTGGAATACCTAGCAGATATAGTCAACTGTTTTTACTTACAAAATACTTATGGAAAAAAAATAATAATAACAAGAGATATGGTTTTGTAGAGCCTAAGTAGTAACAGCCAAGACATACCCTATACTTTATGCAAGATTAGTTAATTGCAACAGATTAGGCAAACTTATTAGAAAGCATAGTAAAAACAAAAGAGAATCCTGACAATATATTTTGTTATTGTAAACTGATGGAAAAACCTATTAGAATTTTATAGTTCTGTTCTGTTTAGTCCAAAACAAAAACTAATTGAATCCACATACGTTTAAAAAAAATGACAAAAATATGCAAAGCAAAACCAATACAAACCCAAATATGTCAATTAACCAAATCTAAACTAAAATATTAGATAAATACAAGGTAAGTCAGGCCATCCTAACTAGTCAGTTTGATCTTTGAACTCTTCTTACAAAACAACCAAGTGTTTTATATGGCAAAGATCGCTGTATAGCTGTAACTAAAAACTAATTGAGACATACCCCATACTTTAGCCCAGATTAGTTAATTGCAAAATGATCAAATGTTTGGGAAAGAGTCTTCCCTAGAAGATTGTAGAGAGCCTTTCAAACTCTATGTGCCACTTGGTAAAACTTGGAAATTTCTTAAAGCCAAAAAAACTATGGTATTGAATTGCTTTAGTTAGTGTAGAAATTGACCAAAAACCAAAAGCACTTTCGCTTTATTTATGAACTAATCTATGATCCTCTTCAAACAAACCTTGCATATAACCTAAGATGGTTTTCAGATTTCAGCCTACCCCAAAGATTAAGTTTTCTTGATTTTGAGGGATTTCAGTTTGGTGATAACTTTGTAAATGAGAGTTTCAATTTCAAATAGTGTTTTTATATATGGATTACTTTATGTTGTTAAATTTGAGTTTGGTATTGATTCAAAATTTGTAATGGTTCATTTATATAAATCTGCCATGTTTTCTGAATTTTAGATAATTATTATTAATTACATGGCACACAAACACGTCTTATAGGATCTCAGTTTCTAGCGCCTCATTTATATTGGCTCTTATTAGGAATTTTGTATTTATAATGACATATTTTCCCCCATATGTTAATGCAGATCACTCATCCCTGACTTATAAGACTTTTGGCTACTATTCGATAACAGCTTCTAAATTAAATTGAAGGGTTAGGAAAGCTTAATTTCCCCTTTGTAGCTATTATTTACTTTGTAACTCTTTGTAGAAAATGAGTACAAGCTACATTTAATGCTTACCACAAAAATAATTTTTTTTTTTTTTTTAAATTTCGATTTAGAGATTTTTATTAGACGGGTTTAAAGGAAAAAGAAATGATAAGCTATCTAACACTAATTCATGTGATTTAGATTTTAGCTAGCAGAACTAATTTCGCATTTGTATGTGTTATTCATTTGGAATCAATTTAACAATTTTTTTTTGAAACTTCTGATATGTCCAGGTATGCAAAAAGATCATCAATGGCTTGGATGCTCACAACATTAGACCCATAAGACTTTTAAGAGACAAAGCATGAAGTCCATAAACAAGGGGTTAAACTATTTGAATTTTGGTTTATTTTAGGATTATAAATGTTATTTTGAGCTATGAATCTAAATTTGTATGATGTTATGAAGAAATGTATTTGTTTTTTCACTACTGTAAGTTTAATTTTTTCCCCTTATTTAAAGTGTGTTAGTATATGTTACTATGATGAAGTATGATTTGATTTATTTTTGATGATGTTAAATAAGAAAGAAAAATACTTTTGAGATGCTATAAAAATACAACAAAATTATAAAAAATTTTAAATAAAAATCCCGTGCATTTGCATAGGTTAAAAGCTAGTAATAATAACTAATAGTCGAAACGTTTGACTTTTTGTTGACTGCGCCTTATTGCACCACGTGACTACACAAATTATTGCCACGTTTACATTTAAAAACACTGTAAACATTGTGTCTTTTCGTTTGGTAGAAGAAGAAAAACATTTTAGTGAATTACATACACAATCACACAATGTTCTGTTTCTTGGGGAGTAGTTACAAAATATCAAACAAACACTTCTTTCTGGCTCCTGGGTAGTTACAAATTATGCACCTTTCACATTCCTTCCCACAAAAAAAAATACACTTCTTTCTTATCTTTTTTTCCCTACACGCTTCTCTCTCTCTCTCTCTCTCTCTCTTTGATAAATTATTTTCTGCACAACTTTGATACAATTTCTCTATACAAGCTTTCCTCTATATGCCGAAAATATCATAAGACTCTCCAATGGGATCTACGACTGTCTCTTCAAGGTACAGAATTGGAACACTATAAGTTGCATGTTTCACTTTTCTTTTTGGTGAAAAACAAGAAAAATAAATATTAAATAAAGGTTTTTTCTTCTGTCTTAATTTTTCTGATTCATTTGTAGAACCAAGTGCAGGAATGGTGGACATAACAAGCACGGCTGTGGTCATGTCAAGTAAGTTTATCAAGATCTGAATTTTTTCTAACCGCTGGTATTTTTTTTTTTTTTTTTGGTTAATTTGGAATTCTGTTCTTTAATTTCTTAAATTTGAGTCCCAATTGATTCACATAACTTCACGTATAGGATCATTGTCTCCTCAAAATATCAAAGACTGCCACTCCTGTAAGAGTCTCTCCTCCATTTGTCTTTCTCTCTGATTTCTTCTTCTTCTTTTTAATTGAATTTGATCGGTCTGATTTACATTGTTATTTTAGATTTTTCAGTGATATATATGGGCCCCGAAGCCACATGGCAGATAAGGATACAACAGTCAAGTTATTAGAATAATTGCAGCAGTTTATCCCTATCAAGCGGCAGTAGTTTTCTCTATAAAAAAAAAAAGTAGCAGTAGTTTTTTGCTTTTTTTGTTGATAGGGTTAAGTAGCAGTAGTTGGATTTGAAATAAACTCAATTCTATTTTGTAGAGTAGATTAGGTGATAAAGTTGGTTGTCATTACTCAGTAGGATGTTATTACATCATTAGCCAATTGTTTCGGCTATTTCAATTCTAATTTGTTTGCTATTTGAATTATTTTCAATCGGATGTAATCCATACCATGGCTGTATTTTATACAGAAAAGTGTTGAAATAAAGATCATTAGAAAATTTAAACCAACACTATCTCTTTTCTCTCATTAAGGAGATTAGTCATCTCAAATTGACTAAAATCCTCTATTCTTTTCGGTTGCTAAGGAAATTTTGCATGCAGGTTACTCATATGCAGTCAACGGCTAATTTTGATAGAGGAGGTACAATACTTGTCCTAATTTACTGTTGGCAAATGTATGATATAACACATAAAGTTGTTAATCTAAGCATGTTTGATGTCCTTTTTTGCGTCTTCATCATCATTGTTGTTGGTGATGCTTATTACAAAGCCAGTGCCCCTTTTCTTTCTGTTTTCATTGGTGGATAGGATTTTCTTTTTTGTAAATATATGGTTTTCATTTGGTAAAAGTTTGGGTTTTAATTATTACCAAAATGAGTGGATGAAAAACTATTCTCTTTCTTTGAATTGTGATCACCTTAATTTGCAAAAGAAACTCTGAATTCCACTATTGGCTGCAACCTGCTAAATCTTCTAATTGTTGATGTATGCTACAAGATCTCATGTTACTTCATTGGTAGATAGGATTTTATTTTTTGCGAATTTATGTATTTCATTTTGTTATAAGTTTGGGCTTTAAGTTTTCCCAAAATGAGTGGATTTAAAACTGTTCTCTTTCTTTGAACTTGTTTTCAATACCATCAGATTTATTGGTAATTGTAGTGTCAAAGCTATTCATATATTTTTGTATTTTACTCTGCAATTACCAGTTTTGTTTAATGCCTATGATTATGTTTGATGATAAGTTAGAATGAAAGCTTTTAACTTTGAATGTAAAAGTAACTTTATATAGGTTCTCAAAAAATATAATTGGGAAACTTTTTTTTATAACAATGGAGAGGGGAATTTGAACCATATTTATCCTATAAAGTAAAGCAACTACCTTATGCAATAAACGTATAAATATAATGCATTTTGGCTAAATTTCGATGCGTTTTGGGATGATATAATTATGTAATTTGATTTATGTTATTAAGATGTAATCTACAATTTTACATTGAAATTTTATTTATAATCTACTCATACCAAAATAATATGTTCTGCAGAGTGCAAAGGCAGATATTAATGTGGAGAAGGTTTTCTTTTCAATAGCAAGAGATATTAAATGAAGGCTTGCAAAAACTGATTCCAAGATTGAGGTATGTGGGCATCAATAACTTACCCTATCAGTAATTTGACAATTTCAAGCACACTTTGCAATTTTGTGTTGGTATATAGTGTCATATGGTTAGGGGAACAATCTACATTAAAATCAGAATTTTTCAATATTTACCCAACATTGATATCTAATTATGAAATTCTATTAAATGAACGTGGCCTAAATGGATTATGTAGTTATTTTATGATTCATTCTAAATTTTGAAACAGTCCATATTTAAAATAAATAAATAAAACAATTTAACATACTTATCATTGCATAGGTGTTCACTAAAGGCCTCTAATAGGTAAATTGATTTCTTATTCTTATATGATTTGTCTTCTTTTGTTTTTGTACAGACAAATCTCCAATGTTGGAGCTTAAATACTCTAAAACATTGAAAGAGAAAATCAACTAACTTATGCAGTAGGTGATTGATGGAAGGTGTGATTTGCAAATTGTCCTAGTCTCCATTTATGAATGTTGAGAAAGAAGACATTTGAGGTCTTCCGCTTAGGCAATTGTACTATCGCATGCTGTTTTAAGAGACATAATTTAAGAAAAAAGTTTCATGAAAGTTTTACATGAAAGTTTCATTTCATGTTTGTTATACAACTTCCTTATTTAAAGCATTAACATTCTTAATTTATGTTTTAGTGTCAATTCAAATGCCCTTTTCATATAATATAATATATGTTTTATTTGTCTACTTAAATAAGGAAAACAAACACTATTCAACTAAGAGAGATGCCATTGCATTGCACGGGTAAGCGACTAGTGTATATATATAACCAAAACCTCTAACTTTTGGTTGATTTTTGATTGCTGGCACCACAATTTTCCACGTCACCTTTCTTTTCTTTAAATTCTTTTTAACATTTTATTATATTAGAATTTATCAATTTAGAACCCTAATACAAGTATACAACTCCCCTTCAGCCTTCACGTCAAAGCCAAAGTGCTACACCCCACAACCTCTGTTTTCTAATATATGCCCTTCATAGCTTTTTTTTCTTCCTGTGGTTCTGATTTGGAAGACCGTTTTTGTTTTTGATTCACCACCAATCTCCTCTTTCACAAGTACCTTCTTTTCTCTTTCTTTCTCTCTTTGGAACGCTGGTCATTCAGGTTTTTATCTCTCATTCTTTGGGTTTTTAGTTTTGGTAGATATATTAGATTCCAATTGCTTCTTAATTTTTCCACTCCTACTTAGAGTTTCGATTTTAGGTTTTTGAATTTCTTGATAACATCTGTAAGCATCTGCCTTGTCAGAAATACAAGATTGGTAAACGCAAAATCTAAGCATTGGTGATTTGGAGCTCCTCAGGCGTGTTGCTAAGCAGTTTTAAAGTACTTTCAGCAGACCCATAATTTGATTGTTAGCCTGTAGCAAAATGTCATAAGGACTGAACCATTGAAAAATTGTGTTTTGTTCTTCTCAAATTAGTTGAGCAAACCCATCTCTTCCTACTAAAATGCACTGGGCAATTTATGTGTTTGTCGTAATTTGAGCTATTTTATGTTTTAGAGACTATATATGTCTTTACTTCGAACATAGTGAAATAATGGATTTGATAAACAATTCAATAAGATGATTTGCATTATGATGGAAAGGTGCAATTCTATGTTAAATATAGTTTTTCTTATGTTCTTTATATTTTCCCTATTTACATGTATTATGGTTTGCTTCCAACAATTTCATTTTCTGATTGTAAGTCATTAGAAAACAAGATAAATGTGTTTCATTTATTTTCTCTTTTGTGTATATTATTCGCATATTTCAATTAGGTAGTCAAAAGTAATTTGGCTGGTAAAAGGTATTGTTCTTTAATGCCAAATATTTGTTTGAATTGGAAGCCTTAAGAAACAATTTTCATGAACAAGGAACCCTCATTTTTTTGGTACATTTTATGTTCAGCTGGCCCTTGGTGTTACTATTAGTTACATATGGCTTGATCTTAATGAAAGATTTTTTCAAGGCAAAGTAATTGGGGTTTCTGTAATGCTATTTATCTCTGAGTTGAGGACTTCTTTCATTGTAATTTTGGATGGTTCTTGCTTCATGTTGAACGAAATTTCTTGAATTTGCTGCAAACCTTGATGGGTGTTGCTTAATGAAAAGTTATTTGTCTCATATATGTGGTCAACTACAACTATCACGGCCATTGCTCTTGCACATGGAGGGGTAAGTCCATATGACTTCAATTTTTTTTTTCATCTATCTTTTATAGCAAGGTCAGCAATCTGACACTGTCCCAAAAAAAGATTGAAATAAATATGACTCTAGGCTTACTTTGTCTTGAAGATTTTCAGTTTTATTTTTTTAAATGTATATGATATATGCTTACATTAACGATTTTTTTATATAGCGGATAATCTATTTGTCTTTTTAAGAAATTTCAATGACTAATATAATATTTTTGTCTTGGTTTGTCTCAAATTGTAATTTATAGGTTTTAATTTTCTATTTTCAGTTGGGCTGTAGCTGTTGCTCTGCAGATAGTTTTTGTTTCAGCAAATATTTTTTGAAATTCATACATATATTTTTATTTTGGTTGGAATTACTTAGGTTTTTTAAGTTAGAATGAGTTTTAAGATGGACAAGGATGTGTAAACTCAACAAGTAATGTGGGAAAGGCAACATGAACTTGTGACTAAGACATATGCTAGATACATGAAACTTTTTCTCCTTTTGATTTCAATTGGGTATTTGTTTTTGCACTCCTTATTTTGAATTATGGCAGGGTAATTGATGTTTGTCATGTTTCATTTATTATTGTTGTTTTTTTTTTAGTGTCTGAATTTTTGCTGCCTAGAATGTTACTTTTATGTTGATGAAATATCTTAATGTGCATATTGGGTTTTCATTATTGGATATTTGGTTGCACTTATTACTGCAATGCTGAATGGATTCCTCCATGACCAGTGGTCGCGCGATGTAAACCAACTTTGAACTTATAAATCCATTCCTATTCTAGAATTATAGGAGCATAAGTATAGTGATGATCTTATTTTTGTTTCAAATGGTAATTCGTTTAAGCTTGAACATTTTTTGCAGGGAGTAAGGCTTCACAATGTTGAAATTGTCAATTTGAAAGAAGCAGACAAGAAGAATTTATTAAATCATAAGAAGCTATACTGGGTACTTGGTTTAGATCATACGCTGCTAAATTTTATTGAGCTTGCAGATATGACATCAGAATAAGATATTTAAAGAAACAAACAGATTATTTGCAAGGTATTACTATTACCTTTATATTTTATTACTTTGGTAGTGTGCTTAGCATTTTGTATATCATTTTTTTTCAGGTATCATGGTGACATTGCTTCTTTTTTTGCTATTGTAACATCGTCATTTTGTAGAACTTTTAGAAGTCATCATGAATGATTATCGTTAGGTTCTGAATCAATAGTTCTGAATCTGTTGATGAAAGTTTTATTTGAGTGCTTTCAGTTTGTCAATGGAATGTTTTTTAAGTAAAAAAAAATTAATGTAGGATAGTCTATCATCCTAATATGATGCCACTCAATTTTATTTGGTAGTTTAGACTTTAGAGCTCATTCATGATAAATGTCTTTCTAATTATGACTGAGATTATGCATCGACAAGTTTCCAATTATTTGAAGTATGTAGTAGTTTCATTCTCAAAGGTTCTTGTTGCATCATATTGAACTCGACCTGTTTGTGTTTTGAAATTAACAAGAACTCTTATTAAAAACATGGTTTTGTATCTACTCTATGTGAAACATTGTAAAGAAGTAAACTTTGACTTTTTAGTTTTAAATTATAATTTTTAACTTCTGTAGTCAAACTAAGAAGGGTGAAGGAAATTTTTTTTTTTTAAGGAAAAATGCTTATGGATTTTATGAGATATATACGTGTTGATTGTGATTTTTATGTTGTAGAATGATGAAAAGAACTGAGAAGGAAAAAAGGACTTTGTTTAGGAGCCACTTGAAATAGGGAAGAAGCCTAAAGGTGGCTTCTAATGTTGTTGCACTTGGATGATTCAAAAGTTATGTAGACGTGTGCTTATGCATTATATGTGATGTTTTGTTTGGCAAAATTTACATTTCTGAGGTTCTTCAATAAATGATTTTTATTTTTTATTTTTTTGGAGTTATGTGTATATGTGTAATTGTTATTTATCTTAATTCTTACCTATCAAAAATATATCATCTATGAATATCTAGATGAAGGATTTGCACTTGATCCATTAAGACCAAATTCGAACATGCAAGTGATTCTGCTACCAATAAAAAGTTGGACAGTTCGTAACATGCAATTGATTCTTTTACCCAATTTTGTAGTCAAACTTGCAAATGATTCTAATTGTAAAGCTTGACAGTTTGTAACTTGCTTTGGATCCAATATATATTGAGTTGATCTCATTTTTAGTACCATATTTACAAAACCTGGAACATCGTTTTTTTTTTTTTTTTTTTTTTTTAAAGAAGGTAGTTTATATTTGTCATCTCAATATTGCTAAAAAGTAAAAACTATAGAGGTTGTTATATATTGGCACATCTCTTTTCTGGGGTACGTATTGATATTGTACTTAAAACACCAAAATAAATCAAATAAAATAGAGTTCTATTACTAATGAAGATAAAGATGAAGATGATGATGAGGATAAGGATTTAGCCTTCATAACTTATGAAATTATCAAACTTCTTCAATTCAGGAAAAATGATAAGGGTAAACCTCCTAGGAAATCTAAATCCTTAAGGAAGGGCAAGAATGAGAAACCCCTCATCCAATGCCATGAGTGCAAAGGTTTTGGTCACATGAGGATAGAGTGCCCAAACTACCTCATGAAGGAAAAGACCAAGGAGTCAAAAGATAAAGGGTTAGTTGCTACTTGGAGTGATACTGAGAATGACTCTTCTGATGAGTATGTGGATGAATGTAGTCACGTTATGGCCTTTGCTGCCTCAACCGATAAGGTGATTGTGGAGAGTGCTAGTGACAGTAAGGATTCTTCTGATGATGAAGTACCCAAAAAATTGACCCTTTAGGAAGCCTATGATAAGCTATGCACTGAATTTATAAAATCTGAAAAGACTTCTCATCTTTGTAGAAAAGAGCTTAATGAGGTAAAAACTGAAAAGGCTGATCTGTTAGTCAAACTAGATGAGACTACAAGGTTAGTTGAGACTCTTGTTGTGGAGAACACCACATTAGAAGAGAATGTCAAGAATCTTGAGGTTGAGTTTAGTTAAGCTAGAACTCAAATAGAGAGGATGTCTAGTGCAAAGCTTGATGAGGTCTTGAGTGCTCAAAAGCCTAGTTCTGATAAGACTGGCTTAGGATATGCTATTTCCTCCAGCCCCTCCTCTTCCATGGCTTCTAGATCAAGGACTGTCTTTGTGCCACAATCTGAGATAGGTGATAAAGGTACGAAATCCAAAACTATTTTGGCTAATTCTAAATCCTTTGTTAGACATCATGTTTGTCACCATTGTGGTGTTTCTGGACACATTCATCCTAATTGCTTTAAGTTGTATCCTCATAAGCAATTGTCCAAACGGTCACAGGTTTCCTCTCAAGGACCTACTCCTTTGTTTGGAGAGTTATTAAAAGTTTTGAGCTTTTTAACTCAATTTCAGGAGAATTCTAATTCTTCTATGTCCTTTAGTAGACATACTAGGACACGTGCCTTTTCATCTTCACGGCCAAAGACTCGTGCTGTGTGGGTGAAAAAGGAGCCTAAGACTTAATTGTCTTTTCTGTTTGTCCTCTACTTTAATTCTTTCTATCTAAAATTGGACTCTTTTTGCTTGATTTCTTATCTGCTTTTGGAATCATGCTTTCATGCATCTGCACCTTTCTATCATGCCTTCATGCATATGCATCTTTCTTTCATACTTTCATGTTGTTTGTCTGTTTTTGTTTGGTTGTTTAGTTTTTATTTTGTTTTGTTTTCAAAATAAAAATAAAAAATAAAAAATCAGAAAAATACAAAAACAATGTGTGTTTTGTGTACATTGGTACTTGTGTACCTTGGATGGCCAATGAAACAAAGTTTTCTAAACTTTGTATCTCTTGTAGCTTAGATGAGCATCTCTATGCACAACTAAGCAAGTGAGCTTTGTGGCTCTTATTTGTGATAAGTAATATTAAGTTATCTCTTGTACTTAACACTCATATCACTCTTTTTGACGGGAAGGATTAGAAAATCCTAAGAGAAAGGCATAAATAACCATCTCACCACTGTTGCCCGCCAATCATGAATGACATTTGTGTACTTCGGCATAGCAAAATTAGAATGTCAAATACTTAACATAATTGAGTATTTCTTTTCTATATTTTATATGCCCATGCATGATTTGCTTAAAAAGAAAATATGCAAAGAAAAATCAAAAGCAAAAAGATCAAAAATGCTTTTAAATATGATTGCAAGCGTGTTTTCTAGGAGATGTGGGAGTTATAGGATGTACCTCGAAGGTGATAATCCCCATCAAACAGTTATGATTGTGTGTGAGTTAAAGTGATTTACTCATATCTCAAATTGTCATAACATGTTGACACATTTGTATTCTTGCGATGCTTTTCACACACAACACGCAATATTCTTTACTACTCTTGATACATGTGCAGGTACAATGTGATTTGGCCATCACAACGTTTTACATGTGTTAATATATGCTTACTAAACTGCCTTAACTTATTTTTGAAATATAAAATTGGTTAGACTTGTTTAGTGTGTGTGTGTGTTTGGGATCCATGAGCTTAAAATCTTTGTTGAGAGATGATTTTGAGAGTCTAATATGTTGATTGGATCATTGGTTGAGTTGCATGCTTGATTGCATTCATATCTGTGTTTTTCTCTTATCGAAAAACTATTTTGAAAAGCTTTCTCGATACCTCCTCAATACCTCCTCAACACTTGGCTGTCTGTCGAGCTTCTTAAGCTTTTTCTTATCGCAATCTCGCCTACTTCTCGACACTTGGTGGATCAAACGAGAAATCTCCTGGACCCTCGATTGCTTCTCGACAACTGATGGATCGATCGAGCTTTTGTTCTTGTGTCTTTACTGTGTTCCTCGACACCTTCTCGACAGCTGTATCTATCGAAGTTGTTTTTCTCGACACCTTCCTCGACAGATGTCTCGACACCTCTATCTGTCTAGAATTACTGAGGATCTATATATTCTCTCTTCGCGATCCGATTCTCATTTCTTCGATCTCTCTCGATCTGTCCGCCCCTGTTCATCTCCCAAACACTATCTCTCTCACCCCAAACCTCTTCTAAAGGTGTTTTTAAAGCTATTTCAAGTCTTTCCTCACTTGGTAAGCTTCTAATCTCCTTCATTTTCATGCATTTCATGTTTTGAAACCTAGGTTTTGGGGTTTTTGAAAAATTTTGGGGTTTTTCAAAATTGATGAGTTATTGTTGAAATTTTGGGATGGATTTTCACTTAAATGAGTTTAAAATCTCATGCATTGCATCACATTAGCATAATAACAATATTATCATGCATTTTAGATGTGTGCAATTGTTTGTGTGCTGGTAGGATTGGATTGGTCTAAGCCCATGATGCAATTTCTTTTGCATGTCACATGCTCATGCATTTCCCATGCATACGTACTCCATTTTCAATATACTTATTATATTTGAATTGTTTTGGAGCTTTTCCGATTGTCTACTTCTCTCTCTCCCTCTCTTTCTGTTTACATTAGTCGTGTCTATGGCACCTAAGCATAAGTCAGCTCCGTCCCAGAACTCTTTGCGTTCTAAGGCATCGTCTTCTGATCCTACTCCGTCTCATCTTCAGTTCCATAATGAGGATGCCCGAAAGGACTTCTCGGAGAACTTTTCTCGACGAGGTGTTCATTCGGAATGCCGAGTCATTTTGGCAGACTTCGCCAACACTGACCTTCCCACTGTCATTCACAGTCGGGGATGGGAGTCACTGTGTGACGTCCCAGTCACTTGTCCGACCGTGCTGATCTAGGAGTTTTACTCCAACATGCATGGTTTCGATTTTTCAGTACCTCTCTTTTCTACTCGCGTTCGAGGTACGCGCATCATTGTCACACCGCAGCTTGTTATGGATGTGCTTCATGTCCCTAGGGTAGAGTCTCCTGACTACCCTGGTTGTGAGCGTCTACGGACTGTGTCCAAAGACGAGATGATTTCTGCGTTTTGTGAGTGCCCTTCTAATTGGGGTGAGCGTCAATTCACACCATGTAAGGCCTTTGCCAAAGGTCCTAGATTCATGAACATGGTGATGACTTTTGTTTTGCACCCACTCTCTCACTATAACTCTATCACAGAGCCTCGTGCTCAATTCTTGCTTTCTTTGTTAGAACACCTCACTATAAATTTTCCTTCACATTTCATTCTTTCTATCTTAGATGTGTATAGGGATATGGCTACTCGTGATAAACTCATTTTCCTTTCGGCTATCACACGGATTCTATGCCATTTTTCTGTTCCTTTTCCCTTTTCCGACCTTTTTTCTGTCATGTGTGCCATAGACTACGCTAGCGTTAAACATAGCAAGGCGGAGTTTCATTCTCGGCAGTCGACTTCAGCAGCTCTTCCCTCCCGTTCTGCTCCATCCACATCCACTCCCTCCTCTTCGTTGGGTGATGTGTCACTTGGAGACATCATGGCGCAGCTGCAGGGCATGGATGCTCGCCTAGATACACTCTCTACAGAGTTGTATCAGGTGAACGTTCATGTTGGTCGTATTACACGACGACAGGCGTCCATGGGTGGTTTTGCTCCAGAGGTTTCTCCTCCACCACCTCCAGTGGATTCTGATTCTGATGATGATGCTGATGGTGATGACGATGATGCTTCTGATGCTGATGATGGAAATGCTAGCTCTTCTGAGAAGATGTCTACTTGACACTCTTACCCTTTGTCACTCGTGACAAAAAGGGGGAGTAGTTTTGAATATGAGAGTAGTCATTCTTAGGGGGAGAGTTAGTATAGGACATTTTAGTTAGGGGGAGTGTTGTTGAGTGCTGAGAGATATAGTGAGGATATTATGTATCTTTTCTTTTCTTTCTTTTATAGATACATTGTTCTTGTACATTAGGTCTTGTGACCATATTTACATACATTGTGCTTATCTTTGATATGTTTATGATGATGTATGTTTCTTTCATCTACCCTTACATGTGTTGTTTCTTTTCTTTCTTTATACACATGTTTCTTATTCTTGTATGCAATCTTTTATTTCTGTTTCACACAAAGATGCCTTGATGAGTTTTGTTTAAAGTGTTTCAGAAATACAGGTTGTCAAAGTCTACTTACCATAAACTCTCTTCTTGCAAAGTTTTTCAAGAGTTTGTGTTAGACTTCTCTCATATGTTCATTTGTTTGTTGTGGTTTTGTCACGGATTGCCAAACGGGAAGATTGTTAGGACATATGTGTTTCACTTGTTAGGAACATATATCATGATTTTATGTAATTGGCTTATCCTTTGACAAAACGCACTTTACTTGTAATTGGGTAGATCTAGGACGTGTTTAATACTTCAAGAAACATGTTGTTCAAGTCTAATATTAAAGCCATGAAGATTGGACCAAGAAACAAGTGAAGAAAAGCTGTTCACTAAAGCTGGACAAATAGCTCAACAGCTAGCTATCGAGGTTTAATGAGGATAGACAGCTTCTCGACAGATAGCTATCGAGGTTACGGGAATTCAGATTTTCAGATCTGATTTTCGGCCCATGGTTTTGTATTTGTGTAGAGTTTCTTTTCTCACAACCCTAGACCTATATAAGGCTTATTTTAGAGGCCGTCACATAAGAGACTACAAGGAGAACATATGCAAAAGGTGACCAATGCCTTATTCTCTCTAAAAGAAGCTACCGCGTCTTTTGCACCTTAGGGTTTTGTAACCAAGTGCTTCTTGATCTTCATTGTTGATGAAGTGAAGAACTTTGCAGCCAACATCTTCTTCTAGTTAGTGATTGAAGTCGCGTACTGGGATTCGCGCAATTGGTTAGTCACGTACTGGGATTCGTGCATCAAAAGAGTGGCGTTCATATATTGAAGAGTTCAGAGGTTCTGAAGTGGTAGAAGGTTTCTGCTGTGAGTTCATCTACGGGGATTGTAGAGTCTAGGGACAAAGGTTTTGTACTAGATCTGAAACTCCTTTTCATTATAGTGGATTGCTTTTCGGGAAGGTTTCCCACCAAGTTTTTTACTGTGAAACTAGTTTGTTTCATTGGTTTTCCTGGGTCATCATATCTTGTCTTATTTACTTTTCCGCTGCATTTATTTGTGACATGACATTGATGTTTGTTTATTTTAACAAGATTTATTCATAATAAACCTAATTAACAACTTGGGTTTAAAACTTGTTAATTCTATCAGCCGGGGTCTAAATTTTCCAACAACGTCCATTTGATAAAACTTGAACCTCAAGTGACATGCCAGGGCTAGGAGAATTCTAATGGACTCCATACGGGCTACCGGGGCAAATGTCTCATCATAGTCTACTCCTTCCATTTGTGATTATCCTTGAGCTACAAGACGAGCCTTGTTGCGGATCACATTACCCTCCTCATCAGTTTTATTGCAGAATATCCACTTTGTGCCAATGATGTGCTCACCCTCCAATCTAGGTACCAAAGTCTAAACATCATTCCTCTGAAATTGAAGTAGTTCATCATGCATATGCAAAGCGCGTGGTAGCACAAACAAATCACAAATAACTAAAGTATGCAGTGTAAATTAAATTGACACGGTGATTTGTTTACAAATGGGGAAAACCTACACCGCAAAAACCCCACCGGGTGATTTTAAGGTCATCACTCCCGAGAATCCACTATTATCAAAACAAGCGGTTACAAGTAAATGAATCTCAGTACCTTATACCAACCTACAGTTGAACCCTTACCCCAATCCCCAATTGGACTTGTTCTGTAGTGACAATCTCTCCTTTCAATGAACGGCTCCCAGTACGTGACTAACCAATTTCAAGGATCCCAGTACGCGACTTGATCACTAACTTGAGAAGGATGTTGGTTGCTGTTAAGGACATATTTTATGTAATTGGCTAATCCTTTGACAAAACGCACTTTACTTGTATTTGGGTAGATCTAGGATGTGTTTAATACTTCAAGAAACTTTGTTTCAAGATCAAGTGTTGAAGCCATGCAAGTCTGTCCAAGAAACAAGCTGAAGAAGTAACTATCATTAAAGCTCGATAGCTAGCATCTATCGAGCTTGAAGAGCTATTCTAGCCCTGTGGCTCGACAGCTTCTCGACAGCAGTTCGACAAATAGGCATCTGTTGAGGTTTATGAAAAACAGAATTTCAGATCTATTTTGACTCTAATCTGTGATTATGTATTTGAGCCTTCTTTTCTCACAACCCTAGACATATATAAGGCTTATTTTAGAGGCCGTTACATAAGAGAATACAAGGAGAACATATGCAAAAGGTGACCGATGTCTTATTCTCTCTAAAAGAAGCTACTGCGTCTTTGCGCCTTAGGGTTTTGTAACCAAGTGCTTCTTGATCTTCATTGTTAATGAAGTGAAGAACTTTGTAGCCAACAATCTTCTTCAAGTTGGTGAGTGAGTCACATACTGGGATTCATGCAAAGGAGTTAGTCACGTACTGGGATCCGTGCATCAAAAAGGGTGGTGTTCATATATTGAAGAATTCAGAGGTTCTAAAGCGGTAAAAAGTTTATGCTGTGAGTTCATCTACGGGGATTGTAGAGTTTAAGGACAAACGTTTTGTACTAGATCTGAAACTTCTCTTTACTATAGTGGATTGCTTTTCGAGAAAGTTTCCCCCTAGGTTTTTTACTGTGAAACTAGTTGGTTTCATTGGTTTTCCTGGGTCATCATATCTTGTCTTATTTATTTTTTCGCTGCATGTTTTTGACAGGATATTGATGTTAGCTTGTTTTAACAATGTTTATTCATAATAAATCTAATTAACAACTTGGGTTTAAAACTTGTTAATTCTTTCAACCGGGGTCTAAATTTTCCAACAAGTGGTATCAAAGCGAGTACACTCTAATTGGATTAATTTCTTGAGTGTGATCCTTGACCCTCGTTGTCATGGAAACTCTTGATTGTTTTGATTTGCATGATCTTATGTTGAATGTTGATGATGATATTCAAGATGCCTATTGCAAGCTTTATAATTTTTGTATGAAATCTCTTGAATGTTCTACAAAATTAAAAGCTAAATTTAAAAAGGTCAAACTTGAAAAAGATGATTTGATTGCTAAATTGGATGAAGCCAATAATTTGAATGAGAATTTTAAAAATCAAATTTCATCTCAGGTGGACAAAATTAAAAGTTTGGAAGAGCAACTAGTTGAATTTAAAACTGAAGTTGAAAAATTAACTAGTGTCAAACTTGTTGTTGAGCCTAACTCAAAAGAAAAAGATTTTTATATTCCTCCATTTAAAAGGAATAATGAAGAGTTGAAGGCTAATTTTGCTAGGATAGACAAAAGTAAAATATCTGATGTTAACGCTAAAGTTTCTAAACCTGTGTCTAAAACTCCTCCTAGGAAGAATAAAAATTATAAATTTGTCCCCACTTGTCATCATTGTCATATTGTTGGTCATATTAGGCCAAATTGTCCTAAATTAAGGTCTTTGTCAACCTCTAAAGTTAGACCTCCTTCTAGGAAACCGAGTAGTTCTAAAACTACTCATGTTTGTCATTATTGTGGTGCTTCAAGTCACACTCGTCCTAATTGTTTCAAGTTGTTTCCTCATAAGCGAGTGTCCAATAGGTCTCATCCTTTGTCTAAAGGCTCTATACCTATTCTTGTTGAGTTATTAAAAGCTTTGAGCTTTTTGACTTAATTTCAGGGGAATTCTAATTCCTCTATGTCCTTTAGTAGTCATACTAGGACACGTGTCTTTTCATCTTCACAGCCAAGGACTCGTGCTGTGTGGGTGATAAAGGATCCTAAGACTTAATTGTCTTTCTGTTTGTCCTTTGCTTTAATTTTTTCTATCTAAAGTTGGACTTTCTTTCTTGATTTCTTATCTGTTTTTGAAATCATGCTTTCATGCATCTGCATTTTTCTATCATGTCTTCATGATTATGCATCTTTCTTTCATGCTTTCATGTTGTTTGTCTGTTTTTGTTTGGTTGTTTAGTTTTCAAAATAAAAATAAAAAGGAAAAATCAGAAAAATACAAAAACAATGTGTTTTGTGTACATTGGTACTTGTGTACTTTGGATGGCAATTGAAACAAAGTTTTCTAAACTTTGTATCTTTTGTAGCTTAGATGAGCATCTCTATGCACAACTAAACAAGTGAGCTTTGTGGCTCGTGTTTGTGATGAGTAAGATTAAGTTATCTTTTGTACTTAACACTCGTATCACTTTTTTTGGCGGAAAGGACTAGAAAATCCTAAGAGAAAGGCATAAATAACCATCTCACCACTGTTGCCCACCAATCATGAATGACATTTGTGTGCTTCGGCATAGCAAAATTGAAATGTCAAATGCTTAACATAATTGGGTATTTCTTTTCTATCTTTTATATGTCCATGCATGATTTGCTTAAAAGAAAACTTGCAAAGAAAAATCAAAAGCAAAAAGATCAAAATACTTTTAAATATGATTGCAAGCGTGTTTTCTAGGAGATGTGGGAGTTATAGGATGTACCTTAAAGGTGATAGTCCCCATCAAACAGTTATGATTGTGTGTGAGTTAAAGTGATTTTCTCATATCTCAAATCGTCACAACTAGTTGACACTTATGCAATCTTGCAATGTTTTTCACACACAACACGCAATATTCTTTCCTACTCTTGATACATGTGCAGGTACAATGTGATTTGGCCATCACAAGGTTTTACATGTGTTAATGTATGCTCACTAAACTGTCTTGACTTGTTTTTTAAATATAAAATTTGTTAGACTTGTTTAGTGTGTGTGTGTGTTTTTGGGATCCATGTGCTTAAAATTGTTGTTGTGAGATTATTTTGAGAATCTAAAATGTTGATTGGATCATTGGTTGAGTTGCATGCTTGATTGCATTCATATCTGTGTTTTTCCCTTCTTGAAAAACTGTTTTTAAGCAATCTCGACAGATCCTCGACACCTCTCGACACCTGGCTTATCTGTCGAGCTCTTCAGTTGATTTTTATCTCAATCTCGACACCTCTCGATAGCTAGGTGGATCGATCGAGAAAGTTCATGTCCTTACCTAATCTAAGTATATATTTGTATAAAGATTTCTCCTGAAGACTTGAACCCCGGCCCTTGACCCCTCCCCACCCCCCCCCCCCCTCTCCCTACTTTATGAGAACTTTGTACTTATAAAATGACTATCACGCCAAAGATGCACGATGATTAAAATGATTTAATTAATAGAGGGAAAATTTTAATTAATAACATTCATTTTGGTCTTCTATACCTCATGGGCTTATGCTTTAAAAAGTTTGAATGTTGAAAATTATTAAAGAGAGTTTAAAGATTATGAGAGAAATAGAGAATTAATAATGAGAGAGCAATAATTGGCAGAGAATTAAAGACTAGTATTATTGGTAATAAGTTGGGAGAAAACTATGGCAAAGTTACTCTAATCGAATCTAAGTGTATATATGTGTGAAGCTCCCTCCTGAAGACTTGAACCCCGGCCCTTGCCCCCTCACATTTCACAAGCACTTATATTTGTAGAGTGATCATCGCACCAAGGGTATGCGGTGGTTCCTTCTTCTTCTTCTTCTTCTTTTTCTTTTTTTAATTTAGCACATTTATGATTTTTTTTTTTTAATGCATGTTTTCTTTCCTTCTTTTTTTTGTTATTGACTTCGTATCTTGATTTTTTTTTTTTTTTTTTTTTTTTTGTGATAACAGATTAGAACTTACATTCACATGAGAGAATTTAATTTTATCATTTTTTTTATAATAAATCAATAAAGGAAATGTCTTTAAACCTATTAATTTTTAGGAGTAATTAAATCCATTTATTGATTATTAAAATTTTTGATATTACCAAATAAACATTAAAATTTCATAATTTAAACCTTGATATTACTAAAATTATTTTTTTAACAAATAAAATATTAGGTATAACTTATAAACTTATTATATATTTATTTTTAAATTAAAAATTTATTAACTAAATTATTTATGATATCACCGATTCAACTATCGATTCGAACAATAAATCGAGAACCACTCCCCAATTTGGTTTGTTTACCAATCTGGTTTTTAAAATTGTGGTTACACTAGGTGTAACTTTAATTTATGTTACACAACTCAATATATCTTTATCGGAAGCGAATTTTGACAAATCTACCATTAGATTATCTTCTTATACTCTACATATTTGCAAAATTTTAAAATGATTTGAAATCAATAACTATATCATCAATCATATATTTCAATCGTAAGCTTTTTTTGCATTTAAAATTGTGAATAACGTATGGGATTCTAGATTGAATAATAAATGACCAATTGGCACGAAACTGATGTGCGTGTTAAGAACATAGAGAATATATAATTTAATGATGAGTTTTTTGAAATATTAATCCAGTAAAAATTGAACCCAACTATATATATATATATAACTGGACTTTTTTTTTCTTCTAAAAAAACCAACATGAATTTATTAATTAGAGGAAAAAAACTGAAATGAAAAACACTAGATAGAGAGGCATTTCAATTTCCATCTTAATTCTTAAAGCTTGGTGCAATCCATTGGCTTGAAGAGCACTTGTTGATTCAAAATATCAAAGGTTACCGCCAAATTAGATTGTGCCAAGTTACCAAAAAGGGCGATTGGCTCTACTTCGACTGAAGGAGAGAAAGCCAAGCACACAACTTGCTCATCTACACTAATGAAGGTGGTTTTCGAACTCAGCTCCACGTCTGCACCGGTGAAATGCACTGTGATACTTGGAGGTCTAAAATCATCTAACGAGGAGTTGTAGCAGAGACTTAGCTGCTGGAAAGTCGGGTCATCCACAATTGGTAAGTGAATTTCATCTTTTACAGCTGATACAAAACCGGGGAATAATTCTTCAGGCAATATTGTCACTGTTGTGCCTGAATCAATGATCATATTGCCTTCTTCTGAGTCTCCGGATTCAGAAGGATTGGTCAATTCGATTCTTTTCTTGCCAACACTAATTGCTATGAGTGTTACGTAGTAGTTGTTGTCACCGACGCCTCCGTACAATAAGGGAGTAGACACAACTCCAGGACCGAATTCCAATTCAGTATTACTGAAACTCAATTTGCTTGTGGCATTGCCTTGGTAAGTAAATGGAATCAAGCAATAGGAGAATCTGGCAGCACTAGATAAACCCACTTGGGAAGCAAGAGAATTTGGGCCGCGTCCAAGGCCAACAATTCCGGAATCGCTTGCATTAAACAATCCTCCGTTATCGTATCCACACCCTATGTAAGTAATTGCACAGGGAGGCCTTTGCTTGATTCCAGAGTGAGAGTGTCAACAGCCAGGTCTCCATTTGAGTATGATCCATCGTCAGTAGTCACGGAATACTGGCAACTTGAATTTTTACCTTCTGAGCATGTGTGACGCTCTAGAAACTGACATGTGGGTGTATAGCATGGAACTTTTCTGTATGTGCTTGACTTTTTAGGATCAAAAAGTGGAGCTGTTTGATTGTAGCAGTTTTTGCAAGGTTGACACTGTAGCCAAATCAAATTACTACTCGTATCAGCAAAGCCTAGGATTTCCACTGGTGGCGTGCCAATAGAGTATTTCAAGAGGTATTCACCTCCATTTGTGATTATATCTGCTCCAGCTACATAGGTAGAGAGTGAGTAAGTTGGCTTAAAATGATTTACACGGTTAAGGGAACGACGCAGAGCCTTGGCTATGCGCTGTGAAGGAGTTTCTGAAGGGTCGTAGAAGGGAGAGTTTGGAGAGTCACGGTGGATTAGATCCACACTAAACCCTCCATTGGAAGCCTCAATGAGAGAGAAGCTACAGAAAAAAAAAAAAAAAAAAAAAAAAAAAAAAATGGAGAATGCGGCTGTCAATGCAGCAAAGGAGATAAGTGAGTGAAGAGATGTCATGACTGGTTGTGATGATGAAAATGTAAAAGGATTTCATTGTATATATAGCACTCTGCATGGGGAAATTGAAAATAATTTAAAAGCATATTCACTCTTTGCTACCATATATAAAAATGGAATTAATATGCATTTTCTAACATGGAAAAACTTTGAAAATCTTTCAAAAGGCTGATCTGGGATTGGATGTAACTATAAAATATATGGGAAATTGAAAATAATTTAACAGCAAATTAATTCACTCCTTTCTACCATAAAAATGGAACGTCACTCTTTTCTACCATAAAGTAGAAAATTTAAGATAAAGTTTGAAATTGTTCAAAAACTCAACATCAAATTGGCTATGTGATGGTGGGTTCCAATTAGCTCAATTGAGAAAGTCTCTAATGGTTAAATAAGAAATCTAAGGTTCAATTCCTGCCTACACCAAAAACTAATTAGTGTCTTGGTCTGATAATAAAGAACTATCATTAAGAGCAGATGCAATAAGTTGAAACTCTAAAAAAAAAAAAAAAAAAAAAAAAAAAAAGAAAAAAGAAAAAAGATAACACGAGCTAGCGGGTTCAAACTTGAAAAGACTTGGGATTGGTTTTTTTTATTTTTTATTTTATTTTATTTTTTATGAGAGTCAACCTGCCATTGGATTTAACTATGAAATACATGGGAAATTGAAAATAATTTAACAACAAATTCACTTTTCTACTAAGAAGCGCTTGCACGAATATGGACACGGGTACAGGTATGGATATGGTACGGTAACACAACACTTTTTGAAAAAGTAGAACACAGGTATGGTGGAGATGCATATATTATTAATTAATTAATTATTAAATATATTTTTATTTATACTTTTACATATGGTTAAGCATTTATTTTTCACATAATATTAAACATTTATCAATTTTAGAGAAATAATGAATATTTTATTTCTATATATTATTAATCATTTATTTTTGGTCAAATTAGGAGTAGTAATGGATAATAAAGCATATTCATTACTATTAAAGGATATTCAGAAATAAAGATATTTATTAATTTTAAAATGTAATATTATTAGGCGAAAACACAATTTTGGTTCCTACATTTTGAGGTTACAATCAATTTGGTCCCTACATTTTGGTAGCAGTCAATTTGGTCTCTGTTATTTTTATTTTACAATTAATTTGGTCTCTACCGTTAACTCAATAACGAAAAATTGCATTGTTGGAAAATCTAATATTAAAATATTAAATAAAATGCTGATGTGTTTGAATTTTAGTGGCCATATCAAATAAAAAAGCCATGTCAAATTTTTTTTTAAAACAATTTACCAATTTTTTTCCTTTCTTTATTTTTTATTTTATATTTCTTACAATTTCTTTTAAAAAAATAAACTAAAAAACTAAACAAAGCCCCCCGTCTCTCTCAGTCTTCTCCTTAATCTCCATCTCTTAATTTCTTCAAGTCAACACTCTGTTCTTACATGTCAAAATCTTCCTCTTCTCAAACCACTCCCTCAAACGAAATCAGAATAAAAAATCCCACCATCAACTAACACCTTCATCCCAAAAGCTAACCATTCAAGACCCACAAGCCACCCACTAGACCTCCATCAACTGAAGGCCCCAAACCAACAACTGAAACCCATCCCGAAAGCACAAATTGGTAAAGGGGATGCCCAGCCCCTACAGGTTGTACTCCGCATTCGTCATGGAACAAGGAGCAAGCATGAACACTAGAGGGTCCATGGGAACCCGAGGCGTGTCCTCACCCGCCAACTGGCAGCACACCCTCTCCACCAAGTAGATCACCCCCAATCCACCACCCTCAAAGGGCTGAGAGAGACTAGAAGCAACTATAGCAGCTACCTCCAAGCTCGGGTCCGCTATAGGGGCAGCTCTGGCCTAAAGACTCCACATGATCTGTGACAACACATGAAGTTAGAAAGAGAATCCTAAGGAGCATGCAAATAGTAGAAAGCAATATGTTTCTCACTTACATCATTAGAAGAGAGCTTGTCAAGGTGGGCCCAAATCGAGGTGACCCTCTTCAAGTCCACCGAAGCCCCCGAGCAACAAGACTATACTCCACGGCCCAACGCTGAAAAGGTATGACAGTTTGCAAGATTCAGGCATGGTACAGTTTGTAAGATGATAGTTTGCATGACTCAAAATTAACAATTTACAAAATGATAGTTTGTAAGATATTATGATACAATTTGCAAGACACAGATATGGCAGTTTACAGGGTAACAGTTTGCAAGATATGGGTATGAATGCAATTAGCAAGAATATGGTACGTAGTCCTAACCTAGATGGCATGTGGATATATGACTATAAGGATGAGAATGAATGAGCTACAAGAGAAAAAGGGAGAGAAACTAACCTCAAGGAGCTTCTAAGGCCCCACTAGCTGGCGTAGTGTCCCCCGGCTGAGAGTGTCCAAGGAGGAGTAGAGGTAGGCCAAGCATACCAACCCCCTGTTGGTGGTACGAGCCCTCTCAAAGTCTCCGAAGAGGGCCAACCACCTCAAAGACACTATCTGCCCACCATTGGCGAACAGGTACGCCCCTAACAGGTACAGTAAAAAGACCCTAGGCATCCAGATGCACTCCTTAGCCGTCCCCTGTGAGCGATGCATGAAGTCCGCCTCAAGATCAGTATAGCAGATCGTCTCAGTAGCATACCTTCTCCCTAGCAAGTCCGCACCCAGTCGAATGCCTGACTCGTCCTCCAGATTAATCGAGGCCCCATCAAACCGCAAGCCAGTCATGCGGTGGAAGTCGTGGGGAGTGATAGTCATCTCTCGGTCAGCAATGTGGAAGGTGTGGGTAGTGTCCCACCACCTCTCAGCTAGGGTCTGCGTCAAGACAGCACTGGCAAACCTCTCAGGCATCAAACGAATAACAGTCTCAAAACTTGCAGTACGAATATGGCCCTGAGTCTCCTCGGTAAGGATGTTGTACCTTAAAAGAGAATGGGATTAAATTCATGACTAAGTGCAAAGAATGATGGTAAAGTGATATTGGATTCACAATAGGATGAAATATAACATGGGATAAGCGATTGAGTGCAAAAATGGTGAAGGATGATGCTAAAATTGCAAACAGATGAAAAACGGATGAAAAAGAAGCTAAAATGCCCAAACTAGGGTTTCTGCTTGGCACCATGCATGCGCAGGAAAGATCCTGCATACGCAGAATTTTGCACGCATGCACAGGATAGAACAAGGCTGTATGAACCAGCGCACACAAGAATGAACACAAAAGAGTGTTCTTTGACATTCTCAAGCTTTTCTCAACAAAAACTCAACATAAACATGTTCCTACCCATCCTAAAGTGTCAGTTTTTCATCTAAACCCATCCCACAGCAAAAGTCAAGCATTTATAGGCCTAAAAATGGATTAAAATGGAAGATAAAAGGAAAACTTGAAAAATGAGAAAAGTTTGAAAAACTTACTAATCCGGCCTTTGCACCATTTGAAAGATATTGTTGTGATCTGTAGGTCAAGGGAGGAGCCATTGTCAGCCTTACCGCTCCATTCTAGCGGATGAAATGGAAGGCATCGGTGGAGAGGATGTAGGAACTCTTCTTAGGTGCCTTTAAAGGAGATGAGAGAGTTTGAGAAAGAAGTTGAGATTGAAGAAGAAGATGAGAGTCAGATTGTGAGGAAATGAGAGAGAGGCTAAAGGATTTTGTAGAGGGAGTTAGAGAATATGAAGAGATGAGGGAAGGTGAAGAGAAGCAAAAAAAAAAAAAAAAAAACACGGTTGGTAATCGTTGGAGAAAAAAATATGAAGAGGCAGGAACACACCCGATGGCTAAACTACATGTAGTTTAGCAAAAAAAAAAATTCTAAATATCCCATGGAGTTCCCAGGAGGCTAGAAGTGCAAAGGAAAATTCAAAAATACGCCCAAAAATGACAGAAATGCCCTCAATAGGCAAAGAACACAAAGACCCTAAAAGAGCATCTCCAGTGGATCAAAAATATCCCCTGTGGGTCGAAAGCATCAAAGACATCCCTCGGTGGATCAGAGATCATCATGAAAACTCCCCGTGAGTCAAGATCATCAACTAAATCCCAAGTAAATCCAGTATCATAGACGGATTCCCCCATGGATTCAAGACACAGAGGCAGCTACCTCGAGAGTTGTAAAACAAAATTTCCCCAGTAAAGCTTGGTAAAACCCACTCGAGGGTGGATTCAACATCAATCCCAGTGAGTCACAAGAAAGGTGAAGATAATTATTCCCTAATGGAAGAAAGTTCCCCAGTGAACAACACACCATCAAAAGATCCCCAGTGAACTACCCCCTCCTTAGTGGGCCGTACACCATCAAGACTTCATGATAGATCAGAATCATCACCAAAACACTTCTCAACAGAGTTATACTCCATAGTGAGTCCTTCAATATCCCAGTGGATCTTTCATAAAAAAAAAAAAAAAAAAATGGTCAAGCAAGTCAGAACATAAAAATTGTGCACATATCCTATGAGAATTGAATATGTAGGAACAAGTCCTATACCACCCAGAATTCGTGCACATATCCTCTGGGAATTGAATATGCAAGCACGAAACCCCATACAAATCAAAAAGGTAGAACACAAAACTTGTGCATGTATCCTTCTAGAATTGAATATGCTGGCACATATCCCATATAACACAGAACTTGTGCACATATCCTCCATGAATTGTATATGCAGGCACAGATCCTATACAAGTCAGAATTCGTGCACATATCCTACAGGAATTGAACATGCAGGTACATCATACAGAATTAGCGCACATATCCTACGGGAATTGAACATGCAAGCACGGTAGAAGAGGTAGAGATAGAGATAGAGACCAAGGTCACCCCAAGGCAAGAGCCTCACCAAAACAGGTAGAGATAGAGATGGAAGACAAGTACCACCAGGAGAAGTTTGAGGCAAGAGCCCCAGATGGACACCACATATATATTTCCTTTTAAGCTTGTAAGAGCACCCTTGTTTGTTTGTTTGAGCTTGTAAGAGCACCTTTGTTTGTTTGTTTTATTTTATTTTTTTTTTTTTTCAGTGACTCTAGGATAGCGAGTCACTCGCCTTTTGCTTGCAATTGGCAAAACAAGTTCTGGGATAGTGAACCTGTCATTGCTCATTTCTCAAGTAACAAAGGTGGGAATTCGGACATACGAATCTCACGCAACTCTTTAGAGTTGCACCCCGCCCCATGTATGTGTCATGTGTGTGGGTTAGGCCCGAGCCGTACGTCGAAACAAATGTTTTTTCTCTTATTCTTTTGATTCTATTAGCAAAGCTCATGAATCAAAAGAGGGGCATCTATAGACACCGCATTTTGTACCTCTTACGACTCGGGCCCCTGTTCCCCAATAATACTGAATTCTAAGACCCAAGGTTGGTTTAGGGCCCAATCAAATGTTAAATTGACTTGAGAAATGATCAAATAAAAAATATAACTTCTAATGAGCAAATAAATTTATTTTTTGGAAAAGTAAAGCCAAGCAAAACCCTCGCTATGTGCATGCAAGAATCAGCCTACGCACGCAGCTTTCTGCATACGCACGCAAGCACGATCTTGCGCACACATAGTGGATTCCAAGAACATAAATAAGGTAAGTTTTCTGCATTAATGCTGAGATTTGAAATGAATTCCACATCATCTGGGAGTCATTCCAAACCCCTATTTTCACACTATAAGTACCCTTACATAGTATATTTTCAAAACTCACAGAAATCCCACGGGAAAACACTAAGATTTGACTAGAAATAGTGAATCAAAGAGTGAGTTTTTCACAAAACATCATCAAGTCAATTTTCTTTTGATTAAGGCATTTTTTGGCCTTGGTCTTTGAGTTTAAGATTACTAATTACTCTTTCATTGAATTTTGAATAGATTTGACTGAGGGGAACGGTCAAAAATCAAGATTAAAGAGCTTTTGTTTGAGGTATTAGTCTAAACTTTTCTTTTTCTTTTTCTTTCCTTTTTGCACTTTAAACTTTCTGTTTGCTTTAGTTTCTTTGTTGTAATTTGTTTTAATATGCTTATGTAGTCTAGGTTTGTATAGTTTGATGTTTTAAAAGCATATTAGGTTGTTAGAATTTTCGTTTTGAAGTTCTATTATATTTGCTGTATTTCTAAGGTTTCTGGGCAGAAACCCACGTGCACATAATCTTATCTGTGCACGCAGGCTTGATTATGCACACGCAGGGTTGTTCATGCTTGGGCATGAACTAGCCCTGAAACCCTAATTTTGTTTCATTTGTTTTTGCTTCTTTTTTCACATGCAATACCTCTGTTTAGACTATTTTTCATGTTTTTATGTTTTTAAGCTTCTGTTTCACATGTTTAATTGTTTGTTTTTCTTTCACATGTTAGAATTAGGGTTTATCTTATGTTGTCTTATTTTGATGCCATGAACACACATTCACATGCTTATGCATATACCATAGGCGCTAAGTTGGTGCAAGGTAAGTGAGGTAAGTCATGCATTAGTATGAACATGCGTATTTGTATTGTTTGATGATTGATTTCATGCTTAACAGTTGGAATACATGTTATGACTTATGTTTGATTACCATGCCTATTTTGCTGCCTTGTCCTTGTTGCTGCCTTGTTTGGGATGTTATGATTAGCTAAATGCTAGGATGATGTGATATGTATGCTAAATGAATGTTAAGGGATGCCATGCTAGATGAATGTTAGGGTCTATGATGTGATGATATACATGATTAGATGAATGTTAGGCTTTGGTTGACAAACATGATAGATGTATGGATAGGAATGATTGATGCCATGTTGTGTGCTTAGATATATGCTAGTGTGTGTGTGAGTTAGGTGACAGTGTTAAGTGTTCCTTTAATAGGGTTAAGACATAAGCAATTGAGCAATTTTGGGTGTCTAACACCTTCCTAAGACTGTACCTTAACTCCTAACTCATATCTCTGGTAGTAAAATCAATGGTCTCTCCTCAAGAGGACGCTATATATATGGTTCCTAGACCATTGCAAAAACTAGGTGGCGACTCCCATTCATTGTGTCCACATCATACATCAATAGATCGTCTTTTCCCTCCTCTTTACAAGCCCACTCTCTAGAACCCTACAAGCTATAACCCATAACCATTTAGGCATTTTCTCTAAAACGAACAATTTTGATGGCAGAAGCCTGTAACAAGGTTGTCCGTTGTAAAGTTCAGTTCCTTTCTTGGACTTTTTGCTGTTGTTAGGCTTAACCCAAGACTGGGACAGTAAACTCACATCATCTTATTTGCCTAGAGTTGTTGCCATTGTTCTGTCGTGGTTTCTTTTGATTTGTCTAGCATTTTCTTTTTATCAATATTTGTTCCGCTGTAGTGTTTTGTTGTATTAGTTATTCTGCTACAGCAAAATTTATGGCATATCAAGGTGGTCGGTCAGTCTTTCTTTCTTTGATTGGACTTTTTATAAGCTTTCTCAGCTATGTGAACCCACTTCATGACAGCCCTAATTCATTTCTTATATCCTAAAGTTGGATGAAGCAATTGGAGCCTTTCATATGGCCATATCTGGAAGAGGTAAAAGAGAAGGAGAGAAGGCATAAGTGAAAGGAAAAAGAAAGAGAGAGAAAAAGAAGGCACGCAGGCCCGAACCAACGTACATAGGATTGAACACAAAAGGGTGTTCTTCGACATTCTCAAGCTTTTCTCAACCAAAACTCAACCTAAACATGTTCCTACCCCTCCTAAAGTGTTAGGTTTTTATCTAAACCTATCCCACAGCAAAACCCAAGCATTTACAGGCCTAAAAACGAATTAAAATGGAAGATCAAAGAAAAACTTGAAAAATGAGAAAAGTTCAAAAAACTTACTGATCCAGCCCTTGCACCCTCCAAAAAGTGTTGTTGTGATCTATAGGTCAAGGGAGGAGTCGTTGTTAGCCTTACCGCTCCATTTCGGCGGGTGAGATGGAAGGCATCAGTGGAAAGCATGTAGGAACTTTTCTTGGGTGCCATTGAAGGAGATGAGAGAGTTTAAGAGAGAAGTTGAGATTGAAGAGGGGGAGAGAGTCAAATTGTAAGGGAATGAGAGAGAGGTAGAAGGTTTTTGTAGAGAGAGTTAGAGAATGAGAAGAGATGAGGGAAGATGAAGAGAATGAGAAAAAGGAAACGGTTGGTAATCGTTGGGAAAAAAAGATGAAGAGGCGGGAACACACCTGATGGCTAAACTACATGTAGTTTAGGCCTCCCCGCTGAACTATGTGTTATTTGGCAAAAAAAAATTAAATATCCCCATGGAGTTCCCAAGAGGCCAAAAGTGCAAAGGAAAATTCAAAAATACACCCAAAAGTGACAGAAATGTCCTCAGTAGGCAAGGAGCACAAAGACCCTAAAAAAAGCATCCCCAGTGGATCGAAAGTATCAAAACATCCCTCAGTGGACCAGAAAGCATCATGAAAACTCCTCCGTGAGTCAAGATCATCAACTAAATCCCAAGTAAATCCAGTATCATAAACGAACTCCCCCGTGAGTCCAAGGCACAAAAGCAGCTCCCTCAAGAGTTGCAAAGCAAAATTTCCCCAGTAGAGTTTGGTAAAACTCCCTCGAGGGTGGAGTCAACATCAATCCTCAGTGAGTCACAAGAAAGAAGAAGATAGTTATTCCTCAGTGGAAAAAAGTTCCCTAGTGAACAACACACCATCAGAAAATCCCCAGTAAGCTACCCCCTTCCTCAATGGGCCGTACACCATCAAGACTTTATGCTAGGTTGGAATCATCACCAAAAAACTTTCCAAAAGAATTATACTCCCCAGTGAGTCCTCCAGCATCCCCAGTGGATCTTTCATCCAAAAATAGTCAAGCAAGTGAGAACACAAAACTTATGCACATATCCTTCAGGAATTGAATATGCAGGCACATATCCTCCGGGTCACAACTGAAGGCCCCTCTTTTCTATGCATAAGCATGGGTTATATATATAAGCATATATATATATATATATAAGCATATATATATATATATAAATAACTGAATTGTTTTTTCTTCTCAAAAAAACTGACATATGAATTTTTAAAAGGAAAGAGACTGAAATAAAAAACACCAGATAGAGAGGCATTCAAATTTCCATCTTAATTCTTAATGCTTGGTGCAATCTGTTGGTTTGAAGGACACAGTTTCATTCAGAACATCAATGCCTACCAACAAATTAGATTGGGCCAAGTTACCGAAGAAGGCAGCTGGCTGTAAATCGTCTGCAGGAATGAAAGCCAAGCACACAACTTCCTCATTTACACTAATGAAGGTGGTGTTAGAACTCAGCTCCACGTCTGCACCGGTGAAATGCGCTGTGATACTTGGAATTCTAAAATCATCTAACGAGGATTTGTAGCAGAGAATTAGTTGTCCAGTCGGGTCATACACATCTTGTAAATGAATTTCATCTTTTAAAGCTGATATAAAACCGGGGTATAATTGTTCAGGCAACGATGTCACTGTTATGCCTGAATTAATGATAATATTGCCTTTTTCTAAGTTTCCGGATTCGGAAGCATTGGTCAAGTCGATTCTTTTTCTGCCAACACTAATTGCTTCGAGTGTTATGTAGTAGTAGCTATCCTGTCCTAAGACTAAGGGAGTAGACACGGCTCCAGAACCGGATACCACAGCATTACTACCAAAATTCAATTTGCTTGTGGTATTGCCATGGGAAGTAAATGGAATCAGGCAGTAGGAGAATTTGCCATCAATAGAAGAACCCAGTTGGGAAGCAAGAGAAATCGCACCATGTCCAAGGCCAATAACGCCAGAACCATTTGCATTAGTGAATCTTTCGTTATCATGTCCACACCCTATGATAGTTTTAGGGAGAGGCACAGGGCGGCTTGTAGTTGATCCCAGAGTGAGGGTGTCAACAGCAAGGTCTCCATCTGAGGATGATCCGTCATAATAATCCACGGAATATTGGCAACTTGAATTATTACCGCCTGAGCATGAGCTATGTGGTAGAGACTGGCATTGGGCTGCAGAGCATGAAACTTTTTTGTATGTGCTTGACTTTTTAGGATCAAAAAGTGGAGCTGTTTGATTGTAGCATATTCTGCAAGGTTCACACTGTAGCCAAATCAAATCAGTACTCGTATCAGCAAAGCCTAAGATTTCGACTGGTGGTGTACCAACAGAGTATTTCAAGAGGTATTCACCTCCATTTGAGCTTATATCTGATTGAACTGCATTGGTAGAGAGTGAGGAAGTTGGCTTGAAACGATTGACACGGCTAATGGAACGACGCACGGCCTTGGCTATGCGCTGTGAAGGAGTTTCTGAAGGGTTATAGAAGGGAGAGTTTGGAGAGTCACGATGGATTAGATCCACACTAAAGCCTCCACTGGAAGCCTCAATGAGAGAGAAGCTACAGAAAAAAACAATGGAGAATGCGGCTATCAATGCAGCAAAGGAGATAAGTGAGTGAAGAGATGTCATGACTGGTTGTGATGATGAAAATGTAAAAGGATTCATTGTATAAATAGCACTCTACATGGGGAAATTGAAAATAATTTAAAAGCATATTCACTCTTTGCTACCATATATAAAAATGGAATTAATATGCATTTTCTAACATGGAAAAACTTTGAAATCTTTCAATAGGCTGATCTGGGATTGGATGTAACAATGAAATAATTGGGAAATTGAAAATAATTTAACAGCAAATTCACTCCTTTCTACCATAAAAATGGAACGTCACTCTTTTCCTCCATAAAGTAGAAAATTTAAGATAAAGTTTGAAATTGTTCAGTAACTCAACATCAAATAGACTATGAGGTGTTTTGTAATGGATGAGATAACACGAGAGCTATAGTGGGTTGAAAGTTGAAACTTGAAAAGGGGGGAAAGATATATTTGATCAACCTGGGATTGGTTTTTTTTTTTTTTTTTTTTTTTTTTTTTTTTTGAGAGTCAACCTGCCATTGGATTTAACATTTTAACTATGAAATATATGGGAAATTGAAAATAATTTAACAACAAATTCACTTTTCTACTAAGAAGCACTTGCATGAATATGGACAAGGGAACAGGTATAGATACAGTACGGCGACACTACAATTTTTAAAATAGTAGAACACGAGTATGGTGGGAATACGTATATTAATTAATTATTAAATATATTTTTATCTATACTTTTATATATGGTTAAACATTTATTTTTCATATAATATTAAACATTTATCAAATTTAGAGAAATAATGAATATTTTATTTAATGTATTATTAATCATTTATTTTTTATCAAATTAGGAGTAATAATGGATAATAAAGCATATTCATTACTATTAAATGATATTTAGAAATAAAGATATTTATTAATTTTAAAATGGAATATTATTAGGCGAAAACACCATTTTGGTCTCTATATTTTGAGGTTGCAGTCAATTTGATCCCTACATTTTGGTAGTAGTCAATTTGTTTTCTGTTATTTTTATTTTACAATCAATTTAGTCTCTACCATTAACTCACTAACGAAAAATGCCTACGTGACAAACAGGTTGTATTGTTGGCACATCTAACATTAAAATATTAAATAAAATGCTGATGTGTATGAATTTTAGTGGCCACATCAAATAAAAAAGACATGTCAATTTTTTTAAAACAATTTACCAATTTTTTTCCTTTCTTTATTTTTTATTTTTTATTTCTTACAATTTCTTTAATTTTATAAAATAATAAAAATAAAAAATGAAAATAAAAATAAAAACTGAAGAGAGCATTCTGTCTCTCTCAGTCTCTTCCTTAATCTCCATCTCTCAATTTCTTTAAGTCAACACTCTATTCTTACATGTCAAAATCTCCCTCTTCTCAAGGCACTCTCTCAAACAAAATCAGAATAAAAAATCTCACCATCAACTAACACCTTCATCCCAAAAGCTAACCATTCGAGACCCACAAGCCACCCACCAGACCTCCATCAGTTGAAGGCCCCAAACAAACCACTGAAACCCATCCCTAATCATCCCTAATCGCGGGTTATGATTTACAACTATGTTTTTGTTCATTTTAATTCCATTTCAAATTTTATTGTATTTTTCTTCAATCATTTCCTTGTAATTTTGTGGGATTTAATGTAAGGGTTGAGTGTGAGAGTTTGGTAAAGATTTGTGAAGAAAGTGAATTCGCGACTAACTCGTTAGTGGACAACCCGCGAAAGGCCACGTGAGAAACACATGCTGGAATTTGAACAATCCAATGCCAGGCTAGATTTTGCGAGTCACTTCGCGACTCAGACCAAGTCACGAGTGACCCGCGAAACTCACTGCCTGAACTTTTTAATCAGTGTTTTTCTCATTTCTTTACCAACACTACATAAGCCCACATTACCCACAAAATTGTAAGGAGTTTTTCCAAGGAACTTTTGAGAGAGAAAACCCTAACAATACACTTGAGAGTTAGAGATTGTAAACCACAATCATCTACACAATTTCTCTTAAGTTTTCCTCTACTCCTACCTCTCTAATTACACATCCTTGAGAGGTTCTTAGCTCAAACACTTACCTTACTAAATCTAAGTGCTAAGTGAAGTTTTGGTGCATGTGGGAAGCATTGTTAGAAGCCATCAATTGGCGGATGCAATTTAGAGCTCATTGCGAGATCTGGATAAATAGTGAAGACATGGCATGGCGAAGCCTGTTGGTAGCTGGAACTTGGAGAGTTCAAGTACATTGGGTAAATTAGGCTTGAAGGGTCTTTTTGATATTCGTGTACTCCAACTTTATTCACTAGTGGATCGATTTCGGCTTAGAGGGCCGCAGAGAGGTTTTTTGCAAAGTACTTCGGTTTCCTCTTCGATAACACGTCTCGATGTTATCTTATATTTGCATCTCTCTTCCCTTACTCTTTAAGCTTTATATTTGTTGTTGCTTGCTTGTGTTTATGGCTGAGAGAGTAGTTCCGGTTATTGGGTATCATTCACTCTTGTTCCGCACTTAAATAAGTTAGAGTAAAAGTAATTAAGCCGTGTTTTTAAAATTGGGGGTCTAAACAAGCTATAGTGTTTTAGCTTTCACATACAAAATACAATCTAGTGCTACGACTCCGCATGACGAATCTACTAGGTACTATAGCAAAATATTTATTGATTTGGTAGTGGGTTTGGTTTGGGTTGATTTATGGGTTTGATTTGGATGTGTATTTGATTGATGAGATGTCAACGGTCGTTGCCACAGACGCCAAAGCTCCTTCCTGAAGTTGCTGAAGATGGGTTTGTATTTTATCATTTGTGAGAACGTTTAGATTTGGTTAAACTCCCCAAATACAAATTCTGGGTTTGGGGAAGAAGAACAATGAATGGTGTTGAGCCAAAAAATATTTGGTAAAGTAAATGACGAGGTAAAAATTTTGTTTGGTTAGTAACTGCAAATTCTGGGTTTGGGGGAAGAACAATGAAGAACATTGTGTAAGAGGAAAATGAAATTATCTTTAGTTTAAGAAATTGTAAGAAAAAACAAAGAAAGGAAAAAATTGGTGAAGAAATTAAAAAAAAAAAAAAAAAAAAAAAAAAAGCTGACAGGGCTTCTTCTTTTTTGCCTTGTAAGCGCTAAATGGCCACTAAAAATTCAGACATATCAGTATTTTATTTAATATTTTAATATTAGACGTGCCAATAATACAATTCGTTTGCCACGTATGTATTTTCTGTTTGGGAGTTAACGGTAGAGACCAAATTGATTGCAAATTGAAAATAACAGGAACCAAATTGTAAAGTTGTGATTTACAACTATGTTTTATGTTGGCTTTATTCCATGACAAAAAGTGTTGTAATTGCTTTAATTTTGTTCCTTGTATTTTGTGGGATTTTATTGTATTGGGTTTAGTATTAAGTTGGTGAAAACTCAAGCTTAATTGAAGATTAAATGGATTTCGCGAGAAGCTAACCTGCGAAGTAGCCACGTGAGAAGCACATGACTGGAAGCTGAAGAGTCGTGTCAGGCTGTCAGTTTCGCGAGTGTCTCGCGGGTAAGGCCTTCCTGCGAGATAGTCGCGAAACATTCTGCTTGGAGGATTTTTAAGTGTGACTTTCTTACCCTTCACCCATGCTATATATACCCTCATTACCCACAAATTGTAAGATGGCCATTCAGAGAGAAAAAACCCTAGATAAGTTTTCTACAACACACACACCCATCTTTTAGAGAGAGAGCTATTCATTCTTAGTGAGAAATCATTCTAGCCTCTTCTCCTTCCCTCTCCCATTGTCATACCTTGAGAGGAGATTTGTACCCAAACACAACCCACACCTTTTCAAAGTGTAGAGAGTGTTTTGGAGCTTGGGAAGCTTTGAGGATTTGCCAAAAGAAGCCGGTGAGGCTTGGCGGATGCAATCGGGCAAATTGCGGGATCCGGAAAGCTAGACAAGACACAGTTTTGAGAAGCCTTGTTGGAGTAGGAGCTTGGAGGGCTTAGGTACATTGGATAGATTAGGCTTGGAGGGTCTCTTGCTATTCGTGTATCCCAACTTATTGTCTAGTGGATTGATTTACCGCTTGGAGGGCGGTAGAGAGGTTTTTTGCTGAGTTTTTCGGTTTCCTCTTCGATAACACATCGGTGTATTATCTTGTGTTTGCATTCTCTCTTCCCTTACTCTTGTGCTTTACTTTTATTGCTTGTTGTTCATGCTTATGCACTAGAGTAGTTTTATCAGTTTATTGCTCTTCATTTACTCTTGTTCCACACTTAGATAAGTTAGAGTAAAAGCAATTTAGCCGTAATTTTTTAATTGGGGGTCTAAACAAGCTCTTGTATTTTCACACAAATTCGAGCTTTCACAAATTGACCGCTACCAAAATGTAAAACCAAATTGACTGTGACCCCAAAATGTAGGAACCAAAATGGTGTTTTTGACATATTATTATTTAGACCACAAATGTGCTTTTTGTTTTGTAAAATGGTATTTGATTCCTCTTGTTCTCGTGTCCCAATTGTGTCCTGCATTTTTTTAAAATTTTTTTTAAAAAGACACAACTGGGACATCTTTGCAAAAGTATTCGAGGAGTGTCAAGTGCCTAACATGTATCCGACATGAGTACGACACCTCAAATAATGTATTCGTGCCACCTAGCTTTTTTTATCATAAAATGGAAAATACATTTTCTAACAAGAGAAATTTTGAAATCATTCAGTGAGCTAATCTAGTATTGGATGTAATCATGAATATATGGGAATTGAATATAATTTGACAGAAAATTCACTCTTTTTTATCATGAAAAAGTATGTTTGTTTCAACTATATCATTTTTTGGAAAATGAATCATTTTTCAAAAATATTTTTCTAAAAAGTTATTTCATTTTCCTATATTGGATAGTGACCTTAAAATGAGTTAGAAAACTATCTTTTGACTTATCATATTTAGCTTAGCGTGTGATAGAGTTGTTTTCCAAAAATAAATTAGTTAAAAACAACTCTATCTTATCCCAAGCTAAATAAGGGAAGTCAAAAAATAGTTTTCCTCTAACCTCTTTTTTTTCCTAATACTACCAAACACAAGAAAATGCAAATAAAAAACTATCTTTACATAAAGTTTAAAAGCAAACTCATTCTTTTCTACCGTAAAAATTGAAAATAAATTGTATCAAAAAAAAATTAAATACATTTTCTAACAAGAGGAAGTTTAAATTGTTCAATAACTCAACAACATGTAGAATCTGCGGTGTTTTGAAATGGATGAGATCTCACAAGAGCTGGGTTGAAAAGGGGAGTGGCGGAGGATACATTTGAAGTAATAAGATCTCAAAAATTTATCCAAACAATAAGTTAAAACATTTCTTATAGGTTATAATCCCACCAATAGATCTTGTAAGTTTTTTTTTTTTTTTTTGGGAACAAATTTTCCCATTCGTCCAAGGAAATTTCTAACACCAAACATAATTCGAATAACACTTATATGAACTATAAAAAATTCATAACTATAAAAAGTGAGATAGTAATTTGACCTAAATCTGATTGACTCATCATATGATATAATTCACTTTAAGATACCCATTAATAATTCTATAAGTCCACTTGGACAAAGTTTCACTTTCTCCCATTGAAATCCGTTTATCGTGGGCCATTTACCATCATTTGGTCATAAGTCTACCAAATATCCAAGAAACAATTCAAATGCATCGAAACATCGCTTTTTTTTTTCTTTTTTTTTTTGAAGAGGAAACATCGCTTTATTTCCATAAGAGATGCATGCTACAATACATTACTAGTAGGAAAGAATACCGTAAACAAAAGATTTTTACTTATTGCCCCGTACTTTAGTGGAAAAAATTATGTACGTAATAAAATCTCAAAAACATCTGCTGAACCACGTTCATATTATTTTATTTTAATGTATGGTGGACTGACCTTATCTTCTTGTAAAAATATTATGAGATTTTGATATAGCCGTAGAATAGCTCTAATTTATTATGGTCAGTAATTTTTTTCTTTTTTTGTGTTAATAACATTTTAGAAGAAGAAGAGTAGGCTGACTTGGCATTATATCCTTTATGGAATGTGATAACTTATTAAGCAATCTGTCACTCTATGTTGTATGAAATTATTGAATGTAATCGGTATATTATATATTCCATTTCACATAAATGTGAACCCTATATGTAAGTGTTGCACATAGAATTTACATTTATGTGAGAGAAATGTCTAATACACCAATTGTATGTAGTAATTTCTCCAAACGACAACACTTCGAGTCAGAGTAAAAGCAAAGTATAGATAAACTTAAGCTATCTATAATAATAATCCAAGGCAAGCCTTTTTCTATTTTCTTTTAAGTACGATAGAATTTGAATCTATGGTGACCAATTCGTGATGATTGCCTTTTATATTATCAGGCTAAGAGACGCAAAACACCTATCAAATTTGGTGTAAGCGAAGACTGAATTCTAAATCTCTTATTTGAGAGACAAGATCCTTTATTGTAGCTTTTAGATGGAGTTTGTGGTGTACTTTTGTGTTACAACTCTACTCTCTCTCCCTTGTGTGCGTGTGTTTGTTTGTTTATAGGAAAAATTTGAATAAAAGTAACAAGAAATGCTCATAAGATTTTCAAGTGAGAGATTGTTTCTTTAAAGTCCCTTAAAAGCTTTATACCCATGAAGCTTTGCTTGTAGCTCCAAGTCAAAATCTGATTAGTTTTCAGCTTCTTTCTTTTTCCAATTGTGTTTTTTTTTTTTTTTTTTTTTCTTTTCTCTCTGCCACTCTTTACGATTGCTTCAATCCTTGGGTCATCCACATCCGAATCGGTTGTCTATCAATATTTGAAGATGCAAAAGTTGTTCATGGATAACAGGCAACCCAGATGAGTGTTCCTTAACCTGAACCAAGTCAAATAGTGACATATTTGCTGAACTTATAGCCATCGAGCAAGATACATATCCTAGGCTAGCCAAAGGAAGAGCATTGATACTTATTTTTAACATGAAAAGCAAATGCTTTCATTTTTAGCTAGGGCTATTCTCGACTTAATGTGTGGCATGTGCATTTTCATTATATAATTAATCCTAAATCTATTAACAAGAACCATGGTTTTTTTTTTTTTTTTTGCACGGTAGCTTTTATGTCATGGTACTAATTTATTAACTTCATAAGAAATACATATATAAATAAATAATAAAAAAGCCAAGATTTTATAAGTTATTTGGCACCTCTTCATGCACGAAGTACTTAAGGTCTAGGGAGAAAAGAATTTGAGTTGTGTGATTAACAACATAGTGTAAGTTTGTGACATATTTATATATAAATATATATATATATATATAGGTCGGGTTCAAGTTACATCAGGTATAACTTTAAGTAATGTTACACCGCTCAATATTTTTTAATTGTATGCGAATTTTAACAAATCCACCGTTATAAAAAAATAAAAATAAAAATTCACGTAGATCCTAAAACGTAGGACACTATTTTTATCTCATTTTTAAATAACACGCCACTAAACCCAAAATAAATAATAAATAAAAAAGAGTCTTGTCGCTAGTGGCAGAGTTTGGATTTTAGTTTAGGGGGGGGCAAGATCAAAAGACAATAATAATTAAAAAAACCTAAAATTATTAATTGATATTAATAATAAAATTATAAACAAACAATAATTGTCATACAAAGCCTATTAGAATTAAACAATTGTAAAATAAATAAACAATTGTAAAACATCTAATTCATAGTTATTGATGATCAATCATCAAAGTAAGAAATTAATCTATATGCATAAAGTTTAGAGATCTAATTTGATTCCTCAAAATAAATTGAGAAAATAAATTTCGACTTATCTCTATTCTTTTAATTATTTAAAATTTTGATTTATGGTAGAAACTCAAATTTTGAAACTATGAAAATGTAAGAGATGAAGGAGAAAAAGTAATGGACATTTTAATGTTTTAGTACCATACAAGACGTGTAATTAGAGCTCCACGGGCTGAACTTCAAATGAAAAAAAGGAAATTTAGTTAAGTGAAAAAAGAAAAAGATAAAAAGAGTTAATATTGGTCAAAAGTGTAAACAGCTTTAACAAGTTTAGTTTGGTGGCATTTATTTTGTGTCAAATTGCTTAAAGTGGGAGGAGATGTTTTAGTAACACCATAAAATCTCACGATATTTTTACAATAAATTGAGGTGTTAGTATATCATTAGTCAGAATAAAATAAAATAAATTATTCTGAGATTCATCTCAACTAAAAATAAGAGTATTGTGAAAATATTGTGAGATTTTGTTGAGTCTCTAGAATTTCTCAATTTAAAATTTTGATATTTTATTATTTATTTCATGTCATGTACAGTTTGTTTAGAGAAACTATTTCTTTGTTTTTCTATTCTATGTCAGGAGAGCTAACTCAACTTTATATAAGCATATATAATGGACTTCTTAGGAGGAGCCAGGGGGGCAAGTGCCCCCCTTTAGCTCCGCCCGTGCTCGTCACACGTGCAAAGCATGTGTGATGAGGCTAATGTGTGTGTGTATATATATATATATATATATATATAATATCATTTAAAACTTTACATACATAATATGCTATCTAACAATTTAAATAAATTAACAGATATTGTAACTGTCTAAACCGTTCCACAAAAACAAAAACAAAAAGTAACTATCTAAATCATGCATGCTTAATATATATGAAACTTATAATTATTTGGAGGCTGAAAGATGTTAGTATGATTTATATTTATTCATCCTTAAAAATATATGTTTATGCAATTTCATTGCCTAACATAAAATATATGGCAATTCCATAAAGGAAAAATGACGCAATAATTCCATATAAGAGTAATGTGGTGAGCATAAAAGATAATTAAAAAAGTCAATTCATAATTATTTTTTTTAGGAAAATTCAATTCATAATCTATAACTACAATCCAGAATTTGTTTATTCAAAAAACTAACATACGAATTTATAAGATGGAAAAACACTAGATATAGAGGCATTTCAATTTCCATCTTAAAGCTTGGTGCAATCCGTTGGCTTAAAGGACACAGATTTCTTCACAACGTCATAGCCTACCAAAAGATTGGATTGGGCCAAGTTACCGAAAATGCCGATTGAATCTACAGGAACGAAAGCCAAGCACACAACTTGCTTATCTACCCTAACGAAGGTGGTTCTAGAACTCAGATTCACGTCTGCACCGGTGAAATGCGCTGTGATACTTGGACCACTAAATTCATCTGATGAGGACTTGTAGCAGAGACTTAGAGATCCATTCGGGTCATCTGTAGTTGGTAATTTAATTTTATCTTTTACTGCAGATTCAAATTTGGGGTACAAGTTCGATGGCAACATTGTCAATGTTGTGCCTGAATCAATGATAATATTGCCTTCTGAATTTCCAGATTCAGAAGGATTGATCAAGTCGATTCTTTTCCTGCCAACACTAATTGCTTCGAGTGTTAGGTAGTAGAAGGTTGTATATTCTCCGGAGACTAAGGGAGTAGACACGACTCCAGAACCGGATACGACTGCATTACTTCCAAAATTCAATTTGCTTGTGGTTTTGCCTTGGGAAGTTAATGGAATCAAGCAGTAGGAGAATTTTCCATCAATAGAAGAACCTATTTGGGAAGTAAGAGAAATCGCGCCACGTCCAAGGCCAACAATGCCGGAACCTTGTGCTTCAAAGGTTCCAATGTTATCGTGTCCACACCCTAGGATAGTTTTAGGGAGAGGCACAGGGCGGCTTTTAGTTGATCCCAGAGTGAGAGTGTCGGTAGCAAGATCACCGTTTGAAAAAGATTGATCGCCATAAGCCACGGAATATAGGCAACTTGAACCAGCGTAGCCTGAGCATGAGCTTCCTGCTAGAGACCGACATAGGGATGAATCGCATGCAACTCTTTTGTATGTTCTTGACCTTTTTGGATCAAAAATTGGCGCTGTTTGATTGTAGCAGTCATTGCAAGGATTGCACTGTAGCCAAGTCAAATCACTACCAGTATCAGCAATGCCTAGGATTTCAACTGGTGGTGTACCAACAGAGTATTTCATAAGGTATTCACCTCCATTTGAGATTATATCTGCTTGAGCTACATTGGTAGAGAATGAGGAAGTTGGCTTAAAATGATTGACACGGTTAATGGAACGGCGCAAAGCCTTGGCTATGCGCTGTGAAGGAGTTTCTGAAGGGTCATAGAAGGGAGAGTTTGGAGAGTCACGGTGGATTAGATCCACGCTAAAGCCTCCATTGGAAGCCTCAATGAGAGAGAAGCTACAGATAAAGACAATGGAGAATGTGGTCGCCAATGCAGCAAAGGAGAGAGGTGAGTGAAAAGATGTCATGACTGGTTGTGATGATGAGAATGTGAAAGATTTGATTGTATATATAGCAATCTACACTACATTGGCGGAGAATAGAGAAAAATTTTAATACGAAATCAAGGAATGAAAAAGTCAACGACAATGATACGCTGTTTGTTTTTTCCATTCTTGTGTTGATTTTCTTTGACTTTTGTAGTATTGTTATGTAAGATCTGATAACTTTGTCCAAAATAAAGAATGATTTACATGCATATTATAGAATTACAAGAATCAATTATTCCATATAAGGCTGGGGAGAAGATGAAAATATGATGATCATACGAAAGACAAATTCAAACATTTATTACACATAAAGCATGATTATCTTGAATTTGATCTTTTTTCTTTTTTGAGAATCAACCTGGTACTGGATTTAACTATGAAATATATGGAAAATTGAAAATAATTTAACAGCATATTCACTCTTTTCTACAATAAAAATGGAAAATACTTTTTTTTTTTTTTTTTTTTTTTGAGAAAGAGGAAAATACATTTTCTAACAAGAGAAATTTCGAAATTTTTCAATAGACCAATCTAGGATTGGATGTAACTATGAAATATCTGGGAAATTGAAAATAATTTGACAGAAAATTCACTCTTTTTACCATAAAAAATGCACTGTTTGTTTTTACATTGACTATCAATTTTTAAGAAATACTTTTTTGAAAATTATATCATTTTCCTAAGTTTAGTAGCAACCTTAAAATGAGTTAGAAAACTATATTTTAACTTCCCTTATTTAGCTTAGGGTGAGATAAAGTTGTTTTCTAGAAAATTTTAATGGAAATCAATTCTATCTCAAGCTAAGCTAAAGAAGGGAAATCCAGAGATAGTTTACTTTGAAGTTTGAACCTTTTTTTTTTTTTTTTTTTTTTGAAAAAAACAAAAAAAAATTATTTTCACATAAGTTTTTCTAACAATATAAACTTTGAAAAGATTAAATTCTATAAGTATATAGAGTAAAACCTAAAACTTACCCCTCTAATCTCAACATGCCACATCATCATATTACAAATTAAAGTATAGGCACAATCTCACTTAATCAATTCTAATACTCATTTGAAAATCAAACTTAAATGTGAGTTTATTGAAATGTTATTATGTGTGGTAGGATTTATTAAGTTTTAAATAAAAAATTTATGTGGCAATCTCTTATTGGATAGTATAAAACATAAGTTTTACACCCCGTCCTTACCGAATTTGAACTCAACTTTGAAATCTTTCAACGAGCTAATCTGTGATGAAATTAAATTCTATAAGGACTTTGTGTAAATCCTTTGGTTTGCACCCTCCAATAAGAACATGTTACATCACTGAATTACTAAAACATAAATATATCTTATCACACACGATAACATATCAAAAAACACCATATTTCAGGTTTAATGTAAAAGGCTAATATGGTGTTATTTGGTGTAGTAGGATATATTGAGTTTTAAGTAAAAGACTGATGTGGCAATCTCATATTGAATAGTGTAAAACATGAGTTTTACACCCCATCCTTACTAAATTTGGACTCATCTAGGATTGGATGTAATTATGAAATATATGGGAAATTGAAAATAATTTAACAACATTCCTTAATCTGGGTATGGCTTACCTCTAGTATTTTTTTAACTGGAATCTCATTTTATTTTCATGAGAAACAGCCATATCACCCACTAACTAAATAAATTGTGGAGATTAAAGCTCACTACCCATTGTTATTGTGTATTTAAAAAAATAAAATAAAATAAAATAAAAACCTCCAATTAAAAAAGTACTAGAGGTAAGCCAAACCCCCTTAATCTGTACCAAGTCAAATAGTTGACATATTTTCTGAATTTATAGCCATCAAGGAAGATGCATATCCTTGGCTAGCCTAAGGGAGAAGTGTTTTCATTTTTAGCTAGGGCTATTCACGACTTAATGTGCTGCATGTGCATTTTCATTATGTAATTCAAAATTTGTTTAGAACCCGGGTGATTTTCCCACGGTATCTTTTATGTCATGACACTAATTTATTAACTTCATAAGATATAAAAATAAAAAATCCAAGAGCCACGGTATCTTTTACGCTCCGTTTGTTTCGAAATAAAATATGTTACATATTTTACAATGTTTATTTGGATGTAAAATTTGGTCAACTGTAAAATTAAGCCCCCTAAAGTAAAATGTTTGGATCAGTAAAATATGTAAATGTATATTGTTTGTTACCTTAGACTACTAAGAAGAATATGAGATGAAGAAAGAGGAAATAAAGGGTAAAAATGTCAACAAGATATAAGATCTATTAATCTGAACATAATTTTAACAATTTCATTTAGTCCAAAGTTTTGGGGTGTAAATGTAGCAAATGAAACTTTTGTGGACTAAATTGTGATAAGGCCAAATGACAAGGATAAATTGTAATTTACCCCCAAAAAAATGTTCTAAGGTTACCAACAAATATAATGTAGTTATTGTCATATGTGAATGTGATATTGTTATGATCTGTGAGGGTCTCTTTTTGACAGTGTCCAAGCCCAAGCTTAAGCAAGGACCCGGGGCCCTCTTGTTGTAGTTTGAAGGAACTGGGCTTGGTTCACCGCAGCTAAATGGGCTGTTTACGAACCAAGTAGTGCACAGAGCAAAGATCCTACAACATGTATACACTAGCAAGCAAGAATATATGTATTGAACAACAAGAAGCACAGTAAAAGGAAAGCAATATAATAAGGAAAATCACACAATAACTGTTAGGGATCCTCAAATCAATATGAAATATTTGATTATTTTCTTAATTATGGATTACACTGTGCTCACTAAGACATGTTACAAGGTCCAAATGAACTTAAAAATCACAGACTTGGATGGCTATTCAAGCCTCCAAGACTTGCAAAATTTGAATCCCTTTGAATTCGAGTGTGCTCTATAGTGGCTGTCTTGGGATACCGAGGAGTATTTCTCTTTCTTTTTACAACTCTCCCTAAACTTTTTACAGAGTTTTCTCAATGATTCTGTAATGGTTCACTCCTGCCAAAAAAATTGTCCTTTAATGTTGGCTGCCTTCCCCTTTTATAGTGTCATTTTAGAGTTCGAGGTACCACTGATTTCCCCCCCTTTGGCTCCCTGGGTACCAGACCCCCTGTTATGCCAGCCACTCTGACGGCTGATTCTTTCTCCGTTTTTCATAGTTTTCCTCTTTTAGTCCTGTTTTCCTGAAAGCCACTTGCTGACTTTCCATTCTGGGGTGCTCTTTGGAGAGCTGACCTTCAATCTCTCTTCCTTCAATGTTTCCAAGCCTTTACCTTTTCAGACCTAGCTTTTGGCTGCCCTTCCTCTTTGTCATTTTTCCCAAGTGAGTCAAATCCTTCCCTGCCAAGTCGAAGGTTTTCCCCAGTTACTTCCCCTTATGGCTCATCTTTCTGGGTTCCCCGAGGTACCAGCCTTTTGTTCACGAGTTGTTGCTTTCCAAGCTCTCTGGTTTTTTACTGCATCGCTGAGCGTTTAAGAATGACATATCTGTCCTTTGTTTCTTGTGCTTTTTGGTTCCCCTTTCTAGTTGTCTCAATCCCACTTTGGCTGTGCTGCGCGTCCCAGGGATCCTGGGCCCTTGGCGGTCTCTAGGATCCCGGGTAATTCTTTCTACTGGACTCTCTTTGGTCCTCTGATCTTGGCAGGCTGGGCCTTTTTTCTTTCTTCCCTTTGTTTCATGGGCTTTGAAACCTGCCCCTTCATGGATCTTGGGCTTCAAATCTTTTAGGCCTACCATCATTTGCTTTTGTGAGCTCAACCCCTTTTTCAATTTTTTACTTTCCATGGAGTTGGCCCAAGGTGCTATTTCTTAGGGCTTTGTGTTATGATTTTTTTTTTTTTGAACCTCAACACTATCCAAAACTAGAATGTAATCCATGCATATGCATGGATGTATTTAAAATTAAACACAATTTTTATCCTAAAAATATAAATTATTAGTCAAATTATTAAAAAAACAAATAGCATGTAACACATGCATATACATGGATACATTCAAAATTAAACACAATTTTAATCAAAAAAATATACATAATTAGTCATATTTTTTTTTTTTTTTTTTAAAGTAAACGTAATTAGTCACATATTACAATTCTTACATAAATTTAATACTACTTATGATCTTTTTTTTTCTAATTTTTAATAAGATAAAACATGTGATGATCTTTGTTCTGTTTGATTTTTATTGAATATATGTGATTGGTTTTTTTTTTTAATTTTACGGTTTATTAATATTAGATTCCTAGTATTTTGCACTCATTAACTCACTTTGCACAAAAATTAAAAAAAAAATTAAGTGGACGCATGGCACAAAATTAGCCCACAATTGAATTCTAATTTAAAATCTAATTGAATTTTCTCTAATCTTTGACTTTAATTATATGTGTGTGTGTGTGTATATATATATATATATATATGGTTATATAAGGAATCTATGTGTTTAACGAAAGACGTTTGGATTTTGCTTGACCACATAAAATATTATCTCGTAAGTTTTTTAGGCCTCAACCCAAACTTATCATGGCAATCCAAGAATGTCTGTATTCGACTTCTACGTATATATTATTTTTACTTACTATTCTTTTATAAAGTTATTAAAAAAAAAAAAAAAAAGTTTAGCTTAACTCCAGTACTTTTTTGTAATTCCCACCCCCAATCAATAATGTAATAACTATCATCATCCAATAATAGATGAAATGTAAGGATAAGATAAAATGCCAATTTTAGAGGACATTATTCTAATAAATATTTTTGAATCAGTTTAAATTACATTCTATATTTAAATGCTCCATTAGAATCTTGACACAAAACATTAATAAGTACCATAATCTGTTTACCAGCACTGCCAATAGCAATGAATCTTCTAGCATGGAACTGTCGTGGGCTTGGGAACCCACGTACAGAAAGAGAGCTTGTTGAAATAATACATGCAAAAGATCCCTCTGTCATGTTCATAGCCGAAATATGGGCAGATGAAGCAAGGCTAAGTCGAACTCAAAAGTCAGTGGTATCAAGGACAACTAAAGGAGGTGGGTTGGTGCTGTTTTGGAAGAATTGTGTTAAACTAGATGTTGTTGACCCACACAGGAATTATAACGATGCAATTATCAATAGAAATTCTGACGACGAATGGAGGTTTAGAGGTTTCTATGGTGAACCGAAGACAGCAAAGCGAGATGAAGCTTGGGCTAAACTAAGAAGCTTGAAAAGGGGCCGAGATATTCCCTGGTTGTGTGCTAAGGATTCTAACGAGATAATCAGGCAAGATGAAAAATTGGGCGAAACTTTGAGGAACTATAACCAAATGCAGTCATTCAAAGATGTTATTGATGATTGCAGCTTCATGGATTTGGGGTTTGTTGGTCCCAAATATACCTAGAGTAAATATGTTGATAATGGGAATTTGATTTGGGAGCGGTTGGATAGGGGCTTGGCAGTAAACAACTGGTTTTTGAAATTCCTAGGTATCAAAGTATTTCACCTTCCATGCAACTCTTCAGACCATCTACCGTTTTTTATAAATTTAACTGGGTTGGAGATGCCGGCTAGAAGAAAAATCTTTAGGTTTGAAGAGATGTGGTTGTCGGATGTGAGTTGCGGGGAAACTGTTGAAGCAACATGGACTAACACTGTAGAGCCAAACAGTGATAGTCTTATCTTAAGAAAAATTGCTAAATGTGAGAAAGATATGACCTGGTGAAATCACAACTATTTTGGAACGTGAGGCGAGACTTGGAAGCAAAAAAGAAGTTGTTGATCTTAGTTGAGGAAGAAGCAATGGTGAGCGGTAACAACTCATCAGTTCGACATCTAAAGGCAGAAATAAACATTTTAATTGATAGAGAATCCAGGATGTGGAATCAAAGATTTAGAGTTTTATGGCTAAGCAAAGGAGATAGCAATACAAAATTCTTCCATAGCAAAGCCACAAAGAGGTTCTGAAGAAATTCAATATTTGGCATCAAAGTCACAAATGGGAGATGGTTGGACCAAATAGTGGATATTGGGGAATTTTTTATTCAATACTACAGTGAGCTTTTTTCCTCCTCAATCCCTCATCAGGTTCAAGAAGCTCTTCAAAACATTCCTCGGATTGTGACGGAGTCAGTGAACTCTAAGCTCGTTAGTACTTTCCATGATTGGGAAGTAATGAATGCGCTTAAGCAAATGGCTCCTTTAAAAGCACTAGGTCTAGCTGGTATGTCTCCGCCATTCTATCAGCATTTTTGGCCGTTGGTGGATCAAGAAGTGACTAGTTCTATCCTTTCCTGGCTTAATTAAGGTACTCTACCCTCACCTATAAACCATACCTTTGTTACTCTAATCCGTAAGGTTGACTGCCTAGGGTTGGTAACGGATTTTCACCCCATCAGTTTATGCAATGTATTGTATAAGATTTGTTTTCTATGGAATTAGCAAATAGGTTAAAAAAAATCCATCTATTATCACTGAAAATCAGTCGGCCTTTGTAAAAGATAGGCTCATCACTGATAATATCCTAATTACTTTTAAGACTTTACACTATATAAAAAAATCCTTAACTCAAGGAGTGAGGATTTTATAGCTTTGAAATCGGACATGAGTAAGGCATATGACCGAGTTGAATGGGTTTATCTGTAGGAAATTATGAGAAGGATGGTTTTTGTAGCAGATGGATTGTTCTTATTATGGTTTGTGTTAAAACCGTCTCATACTCTATTTTGGTGAATGGCGAGCTTTAGGGACTTATCTACCCGTCTAGAGGAATTAGGCAGGGTGACCCACTCTCCCCCTTCCTTTTACTTCTATGCACTGAAGGGCCACATGGCCTTATTTCAAAGGTAGCAGCTAACAGAGAGCTTAAGGGCTTTTCTATTTGTAGACGAGACCCTAAACTAACCCATCTGTTTTTTGCAGATGACAGTTTGTTGTTTTGTAAAGCAAATTCTGAAGAGTGTGGCAACATTATCAAACTGCTATCTACCTATGAATCTTCCTCTAGGCAAAAAATCAACAAGGAAAAAACAACTCTTGTCTTCAGCAAATCAACAACTAGTGATGCCAAAGAAATTATCAAGGGCCTCCTCGGGGTACAAGAGATAAAATTTTATGAAAAGTATTTGGGACTACCATCACTGGTTGGAAGAGGCAAGAAAGCAAGTTTCAATTACATCAAGGAGAGAGTCTGGCAGAAGCTACAAGGGTGGGAAGGGAAACTGCTTTCACAAGCTGGGAGAGAGATATTAATTAAATTTATCATTCAAGCCATTCTAACATATGCTATGGGATGTTTCAAACTCCCAATTGGTTTGTGTCATGAAATTGAAGTCATGATCAAGAAGTTATTATAGGGACAACATGGAGATAGGAGGAAAATTCACTGGATATGGTGGAAGGAATTAACAAAATCAAAGATGGCTGGAGGGTATGGGTTTCAAAGATCTGATCCATTTCAATGATGCTCTATTAGCAAAACAAGCTTAGCGACTTTTGAATAACACTGATTCTCTATTTTATAAAGTCTTTAAAGTGAGATTTTTTCCACATTGTTCTATTTTGGAAGCAAAAGATTCAGTTTCAAGTTCATATGCATGGAAGAGTATTTTAAGAGGGCGCAATGTTATCCTTGATGGTGCTTGCTAGAGGATTAGAGATGGTAAAGACATCAAGATTTGGCAGCACCGTTGGTTGCCCATAAAACAGCCTCCCAAAATTACCTCACCAGTCCTAGAATCAATGGAAGATGCTATGGTTGATTGTTTGATAAATTCGGAAACTAGAACTTGGAATCATGAGATGATAGAGGGAATTTTTATCCCACAAGAAGCTGAAATCATCAAAAAAAATTCCTTTGTCAAGAAAGGAAGCTGTGGACTCTACCTATTGGCCGCTAGAACAAAACGATGAATATTCTTGTAAAGCAGGCTATAGGTTTCTCAATAAGGAGGATGCAGACCCACTCCATGATGATCCACCAGCTAATGATGATGGCCTTTGGAAAAAAATATGGTCCTTGGACTGCCCAAACAAAGTGAAACACTTCCTTTGGAAAGCTTGCAAAAATTCGCTCCCCTCCAAGAGTAATCTAGTTCGCCGCAAAATGATTCAGGATCACACCTGTGATAGATGCTTGGGACCCTCGGAAAGTGTAATACATGCACTGTGGAGCTGTCTAGCAGTTGATTTTGTTTAGGAGGAGACGACATGTTGGGATTTTCGTGAAACTGAAGCATTCCAGAACTGCAACGACTTGGTAGCGTGGATTTTCAAGCATGATAAACAGCCAGAACTGTTCTCCATGATTGCCTGGTCCATCTGGACCCAACGGAACCAGATCTGAACTGTGCAGCAGCATTGCTCCGCCAATCAGATCGCACATGTCACCAAGATCACTCTTGAAGAAGTCTGGGCAATCCGATCTACTGCTTCCACTGCACCCCTTCAGGTTCCATCCCAGACACATACATGGCAACCACCCCAAGGGGATGTTTTCAAGGTGAACTACAATGGGGCAGTTTTCTCAAAATCAAACGGGTTAGGTCTTGGCATCGTTATTTAGAACAGCAATGGGGAGGTCATAGCTTCATTGACACAACAATTGAATCAAGCATAAAAACCCATTGAAGTGGAGGCCATGGCAACCATTAAAGCTCTGGAATCTGCAGCTTGTTAACGTGTATAGTGTTGTGGGCTTTAGGCCCACCTAGATTACTTGTATAGCACACATGCTTGTACTACACTCTTACTTGTATTGCACACATATGCCTCCTATATAAAGGCTCTCATATACATTCTTTAACTAGGAAATACAATACTATAGATTTCAGTATTTCTAATATGGAATCAGAGCCACAGCTCTGACCTTTTCTTAGCAGTCTTGTCTTTATTGGTGTTACTCCATTCTCAACATTGCTTTCGCCATCATAGCAACCACCGCAGCCTTTCGCCGTTGAACCTCCAACGTCTTCCAGTCGTCGTCCTTGGGTTTTAGACCTACAGCCGCTGTCGTTGAGAAGTTTCACACTGCAAAGACCACTGCCTTTTGCATCACCGCCGCGAATATTGCTCCGATTAATTTTCTGCAGGTACCACTAAGATCGTCTTGCGCCGATCTACAAACTCGTGGAAGCCTCAAAGCCATCGGAGACCGCACGCGCCCCTACACGCCGCTCAAAGGTTCTATTCCGCTGCTTACATGCTTACGTGCCTCCACACGCCACTTCACATCCGGGTTGTTTCTCCACGCGCTCCCACACGCCGTGTCTTCAGGTTACGCTCCTTCACGCGCGTTCACGCACCTCAACCCTCCTGCTAACGTCATAACTGACGTCATTCTGCCACGTTAGCCCTATTGCGTCATCACTGACGTCACTTGCTTGCGTTAGCCGCTGACGTCATCATTTGACTTCTAGAGGTTTGACCGTTAACTTTCAGCAGGTTTGACCGTTGACTTTTTCCCATAGTTGACTTTTTGTAGTCCAGGTGTTCCTTATCTAGTTTTTCGCGTAGATTTCATTTCTGCAGACCATTTTTCCATATTTTGCTTCTAAATGAAGAATAAGGACAAGTCTTCTTCCTTTTGCAACAATCGTCGCCAACAATCCAACAAACGTTTTTGCAATTTTTACAAACGTTTTGGCCATAATATTGAGACTTACTATCAACGCAACAAATCAGTTGTTTCCATTTCTGTTGCTACAGTTGCTAACACTGAGAGTGTCCAACCCATGGCTCCCGTCTCTGCACAGTCTCAGTCTTCTGGATCCACTTTCACCATTTCCGGAGATGACCTTATAAACATCATCACTAATGTCATTCATATGATTGGCAATGCATTTTATTCCTCTTCTCTCTCAACTTTATCTGGTATGTCTCCTACCTCTTGGCTTATGGATTCTGCTTGTTGCAATCACATGACACCTCACTCGTCCTTATTTTCTGACCTTAAACCTGCACCACACCCTCTTAATATTCGCACAGGAAATGGTTCCACAATGTCTGGTCATAATATAGGTTCCATTTCGACCTCCAACCTCTCGGTTCTTGGGGTCTTTAATGTTCTTGACCTTTCTTACAATTTATTTTCTGTGGGACAATTAGCTGAGTTGGGATCCAAGGACGGGACAGGAGCTTGGGACCGGTCCCAGAGTTGGGCGTATGTTTCCCGTGGACAACCTTTGTTTTCCACTTGTTACTCCTGTTTCTATTGTTGCAACTGCTGCAGTTTCTTCTATTCCTTCCCTTGTACTTTGGCATGCTCAACTTGGTCATGCATCTTCCTCTCAAGTACAACAATTGGCTTCTAGAGGTTTGTTAGGTTCAATGTCTACAGAAAATTTTGATTGTGTTTCATGTCAGTTAGGAAAACAATCAACTTTGCCTTTCAATACTAGTGAATCAATATCCACTAATATCTTTGACTTTATTCATTCTGATGTTTGGAGGCCTTCCTTTGTCTCTAGTATTGGTGGATCTCGATATTTTGTTGTCTTTGTTGATGATTACTCTCGCTATAGCTGGATTTTTCATATGAAACATCTTTCTGAATTATTGCAAGTATATTCTAATTTTGCAAAAATGGTTAAAACACAATTTTCCAAATGTATCAAAAATTTTCGATCTGATAATGCTCTTGAGTACACTCAATATGCTTTCCAAGCTGTTTTGCATTCCTATGGCAGTGTTCATTAACTAACTTGTCCAGGTACCTCTCAGCAAAATGGTAGAGCCGAACGAAAACTTCGTCATATTCTTGACACTGTTCGTGCTTTCCTTCTCTCAGCGAAAGTTCCTTCTCCTTTTTGGGGCGAAGCTGCTCTTCATGCTGTTCATGCTATTAATCGCATTCCAAGTCCTGTTATCCAAAATCAAACTCCATATGAGCGCCTTTTTGGGTCACCTCCAAACTATCACCACCTTTGCTCCTTCGATTCTGCTTGTTTCGTTCTTCTTCAGCCACATGAGCATAACAAACTTGAGCCTCGATCAAGACTTTGTTATTTTCTGGGCTATGGCGAAACTCAAAAGGGGTATCGATGTTATGATCCTGTCTCTCATCGTCTTCGTATCTCCCGCAATGTTGTCTTTTAGGAACATCGCCCCTTTGTCGAGCTCTCTCACTTTCGTGCCTCCCTATCTTCCTCCTCTGTCTTAGGTCTTTTTCCAGATAAGGCACATATTCCTTCTGTAGCTGCTCCTGATCCTCCTGTAGTTGCTCCTGATTCTCCTGTAAACTTCTCTGTCCAACCACTAGATATCCTTAATCCCTTTCCTAGTTCACCCTTTAATGAATAGGTGGAAGATGAACAGGTCGAAGACAAGCTACCCAACCCTGAGCTTCAGTCCCCTGCTCCTGCTCCACCTGAAGATCCTGCACAAGACATTCCACCTCGTCACTCAACTCGGGTAAGATCCATTCTTGCACATTTACTTAAATATCATTGTTACACTGCCCTTGCTACACTGCACGAGCCTCACACCTATCGTGAGGCTTCCACTGAACTTTTATGGCAGATTGCAATGAAAGTGGAACTTGATGCATTATTTAAAAACCATACTTGGGATTTGGTGACTCTCCTCCCTGGGAAATCTATGGTTAGTTGTAAGTGAATCTACAAGATTAAGACTCACTCTGATGGGTCCATTGAGCGCTACAAAGCTCGTCTTGTTGCAAAAGGTTTTACACAGGAGTATGGGATTAATTATGAAGAGACCTTTGCTCCGGTTGCTCGAATCTCATTTGTTCGTGCCCTCTTAGCTGTTACTGCTGCCAATAAATGGGACCTTTTTCAGATGGATGTCAAAAATGCATTCCTTAATGGGGATTTAAGTGAAGAAGTTTATCTACAACCTCCTCTTGGTCTCTCTGCTGAATCAAATAAGGTTTGTCACCTTCGACGTGCACTTTATGGTCTTAAACAAGCTCCGCGAGCTTGGTTTGCCAAATTCAACTCTACCATCTCTCGCTTGGGTTACATAGCCAGTCATTATGATTCTGTCTTATTTTTTCGTCGCACTAATAAAGGCACTATTTTACGTCTCCTGTATGTGGATGATATGATCATAACTGGTGATGACCTTAGTGGCATTCAAGAACTCAAGGATTTTCTTAGTCAACAGTTTGAGATGAAAGATCTTAGACATCTCAGCTACTTCTTGGGTCTTGAAATCACTCATTCTACAGATGGAATTTATATTACTCAAGCCAAGTATGCCTCTGAACTCTTGTCTCGAGCTAGACTTACTGATAGTAAAACTATTGACACTCCAGTTGAGCTTAATGCGCATCTGACTCCCTCAGGAGGGAAACCATTGTCTAATCCCTCTCTTTACAGACGCTTGGTTGGCAACCTAGTTTATCTCACTATCACTCGTCCAGACATTTCCTATGTTGTTCACCAGGTGAGCCAGTATCTGTCTGCTCCACGATCGACTCACTATGCTGCTGTTCTGCGCATTCTTCGATACCTAAAGGGCACTCTCTTCCATGGTTTTTCCTACTCTGCTCAGTCTCCTCTTGTTCTCCGTGCATTTTCTAATGCTGATTGGGCAAGAGATCCCACTAATCGCAAGTCCACCACTGGTTATTGTTTTCTTATTGGTTCTTCTCTGATTTCTTGGTGAAGAAAGAAACAAACTCATGTGGCCTGCTCCAGTACTGAAGCAGAATATCGTGCCCTTACTGATACCACATCTGAGCTCCTTTGGCTATAATGGCTTCTCAAAAACTTAGGTGTGTCCACATCCTCTGCTACTCCTCTTTATTGTGACAACCAGAATGTCATTCATATTACTCACAATGATGTCTTCCATAAATAGACTAAACACATCGAGATTAATTGTCATTTTATCTGTTATCATCTTGTCCATGGTGCTCTCAAAGTCACATCCTAAGGGACGCCTTTGTGATTTGGTTGACAACCTCAAGTTGATCTCACACCCACCTTGAGTTTGAGGGGGGCTGTTAACGTGTATAGTGTTATAGGCTTTAGGCCCACCTATATTACTTGTATAGTACACATGCTTGTACTACACTCTTACTTGTACTGCACACATATGCCTCCATTATAAAGGCTCTCATGTACATTCTTTAACTAGGAAATACAATACTATAGATTTCAGTATTTCTAACACGGCTGAACTGGGCTTGGATAGAGTGGTTGTTGAGGGTGATTCAAGCATCGTTATGACAGGTTTGAAAACAAAGGATCCAGGCTTGGCTTCCTATGGTTTGCTTGTTTTGGACGCATGCATTTTTGAGAACTTATTTTCAGAATTATCCTACTCTCATACTAAGAGGGAGGGTATCAAAGTTGCACATTATTTGGCTAAGCTAGCAATTAGTTACCCAAATAGTGTAATTTATACAAGGACACGGATTTCCTCCAAACATGTTTGCAGCAATTGCTGCAAACAGAGATAGGTGTCACCAGACAGTCTTAACCCTAACGTTAACAGCGTTAGCCAAACAGTCTTTCTCCTCAAACACGCCTCTGCCTCTCTCTCATCTCCTCCACCTCTGTTTTCTCAGCAAACTCAGACCGGCAAGAGCTTGGGTGAATAGGCGGAATCGACGACGGCCACATGCAGCGGCCGTTGATCTCACTGGACCATATCTCCATTCCTCCTCTTCACCCGCTTCCCCCTTCACTAATTCCGCCCCATTCACTTTCTCACTCAGCCGATGCCGCTCCAATAAATTTGCCGCCAAGTACCACTACTCCATCGTTTCTTAACATTCTCCTTGACAATGACAAATGCAATGGTTCTCAATTTGTTTAGATCTAATTTTCATTGAATTTGTTGTAATTAAAAAACAAAAACAAAAAAAAAAAAAAAAACATTGTTTTTTTAAAGATAATTATTTCCTCAAATTGGTTTCTTAGATTGCATTATATTTGAAGTTTGAATATTTGTCCTTATGATTATTGCCATAGCTGAGTTCTATAGCTTAAGAGCTTATGGTTTTGTTGGTTTTGAATGGGTATTTATTGTTAGTGGCAAGGATTTATATACTACTTATTTTTTGGGAGTTTTTTAGTATAATTTCTGTTGAATAGGATGTTTAGGTATTTTGAGTTCTAAATATTGTTGTTGTTGTTCATCGTGACTGTTTGTAAGACTATAAGCAACTACGGTTTTTTGCTAGGTTTATTAAAAAAAATTGAATATTATTTTTCATATTGAATATTCTTAACACTATTGTTTTTTATTGGTTTTTGGATTTAGGAAGAAGCTCAAGTAAAACCTATTGATGGCAGTCCAAACACCCCGAGTAAACACAATAAGGAAATTAAGGCACCAATGATTGGAATGAAATTTGATTGTGATGATAGTGCATATGAGTTTTACAAACAATATGCTCATAGAATGGCCTTCAATGTAAGGAAACAGTATGTTAGGTGAGGAAGTGTTGGACATGTTAAGAGGAGAACATTTTGTTGTTCAAAACAAGGTGAACGAGCTATTGACAAATGTCGTGAATAGGTATCTTTCCATCACCCAATTTCACGAATTGGTTGTTTAGCACAAATGACTTGTCAACTTCAAAAGGATGGTATGTTAGAAGTTGTTTCTTTTCACGAACAACATAATCATAAGTTTGCTCCTTCTCCAATAAAACACATGTTAAGATCAAATAGAAAAATTACACTTGCCTAACAAGCTTTTGCAGATGATGCAGAAAAATATGGGGTATCAATAAAACAAACTATAGATTTGTTGAGCATGCAAGTTGGTGATTATGAAAATCTTGGGTTTTTGAATGTTGATTATAAAAATCATATAAATTCCAAGAGGAGAGAGGCTTTAAAGAGAGAAAATGGTTGTGCTGTGATGGATCACTTTAGAAAGATGCAATTAGAAGATCCATCTTATTTTTATGTTATACAACTTGATGATGATAATCAAATTTTGAATATTTTTTGGGTTGATTCTAGATCTATAGTTGATTATGGACACTTTGAGGATGTTATATGTTTTGACACCACTTATCGAACAAATTCATATGGTCAACCCTTTGCTCCATTCATTAGGGTTAATCATCATAAACAATCAATTATCTTTGGTGCAGCTTTACTTTATGATGAAACTATAATGTCATTCAAGTGGTTGTTTGAAACTTTTTTGAGTGCAATGTCAAGGAAACAACCAAGAACTATATTTACAGATCAATATGCAATAGAAGATGTGTTTCCTGAATCAAATCACTGTCTATGTGTGTGGCATATTTATCAAAATGTTGCTAAGCATCTACATCATATATTTAATTCATCAAGCCAATTTCAAAATGATCTTAGTAATTGTGTATATGATTTTGAAGATGAAAATGAATGGATAGTTGCTTGGAATAACATGCTTGAGACATATGATCTAACTGATAATCCATGGTTGCATGAAATGTTTGATGTGAAAGAGAAATGATGTATGGTATATGGTCGACATATGTTCACTGTCAATATGAAAAGCACTCAACGCAATGAGTCAATGAATAGTGTGTTGAAGAAATACTTGAAGCCAAAACATGGTCTTTTGCAATTTTTTGGACATCACTCTAGAGTATTGTCTAATAAGGGAAGTCAAGAACTACAAGCAGAGTTCAAAATGAGGCAAACAACACTGGTTTTACTATTTGATTTTGAGATGTTGAGACATGCTGCAAAGTTGTACACTCTAGAAATATTCAAAATGTTTCAAGATGAATATGTGAAGATTGTGGATTGTACTATTTACAAGGCTAGTAAATCTGATTCTATCACAGAATACAGAGTGAAATATCGAAACAGAACTCAAGAGCACTTAGTCAAATATAAAGCCTCAACAACTATAGTCCAATGCAGTTGCATGAAGTTTATCTGTTTGGGAATTCTATGTTCACATGCTTTGAAAGTTCTTGACAAGAAAAATGTTAAGAGAATTCCAGCCCATTATGTATTGAAAAGATGGACACAAGATGCAAAGGTTGGTTCTATCAAGGACTATCGTGGCATTGATATTAAAGGTAGTGCTCAAGAGTCAATGGGAAGGCGTCTTTCTCATTTGAGTCACAATGTCTTCAAATTAACTCACTTGCAGCAGAGAGAGAGAGATGATGTATGAACATGTTGATAAATGTTTTGACAAATTATTGAAGGATTTGGAAGAAATGAGAAATAAATGTTGTTTGTCCTTTATGGAGGGTGAGGTCCATGGTGAAGTTGTTCCCGAGAATGTTTTACAACGTGATGGTGGATTTGAGTCACATGTGGACATTTCTCAAGGCATATATGGGATCAAAACAAAACCTACTATAGGTCGTCCAAGAGGAGGGTTGAAAAGTTCATTAGAAAGGAAAAAAAAAATCTCAAAGTAAGAAGGATCAACCCAAAAAGACTAGTGGAGCAAGACAAGTTCAATCACGTGGTGGCCTAAATAGAGTAAGTTCATTTACGTTCCATTATAGAACATGAATTTGTAGGTTCATAAATTTGTTTTATGTGACAATTGTTTTTTTTCCCACATAGGTCTATTCCTCAGTTAATATTAATTCTCACAAAGAACATAGTAATGTTGAACAACCATCACAATTAGTAGATAACATAACTCAAGTATGATGCTACTACTTACATATTTTTTCTAATATTCTATTAAACAATTACTACTATTAAAAAGTGACACATAAATTTATTTAAATGTCATATACAGGGATCTTTCAATTGTAGTAATTTGGTTGGACAAGACAATGTTGTTAGGTTAAATGATCTGAATCAGGTATACTTATAAATTTTGTCAAATATTCTACTACCCAGTTACTTTCATTAGCATAGAAAATGAAATATTGATTTGTTTAAATGTTATATGTAGGAATCTTCTAATTGTGAATTTTTTGGTTAGACAAGATCACATTGGGTTATATGGCTTGAATCAGGTGTATATAGTCGTTATGAATTTTGCTACAACTTAAACTTATATTTTCCTTTTAGTTATTTTTTCCATACACTTATTTTATATTTGGTGGCATATTTTGCAAGTTTCAGTAGATCCTAATATTGACAACCTTTGAAAAACACCATATTGGTTGTTTTCCTTGTGTTTTGCACAGTTTTTGGACAACATATTGGCTATTATATAACATCTAGTGGACAAAACTTTGACAGTATTTTTTGAACAGCACATCTGACTTTGACAGATTTTTGGAGAATTCTGACAATTTGGATAGATTTTTTGGACAGCACAATTTGGACAGATTTTTTGGACATCACAATTTGGACAAATTTATTTGGACAGATTTTGGATAATTTAATATGCAATGGGAAAGTTCATTTTTATATTTTTGTATCTATGTATTTGCATATTTGAACAATGCAGCTTTAAATGAATGCAATAGAATGATATGGATGGAAATTTAAATTCAGGAACTTTGAATTTAGCAATAGATTTGTTGAGCTTTTCTTTTTATTTGGCTCTATTTTAAGATTCAGAAAGTTTAAATGGCAGAAAACATTTCAAGTGAAACAAATATAGCCTGAATTGCAGAAGAAAACAGCAACTTTTGCATAAAAAAGCAGGCAAATTATTTTTTTTTTCCTATTTTTGGAGATGGTTTGTGCAGGCAAAGCTAGTGGCACAAACCTTCTGTGTAAGTAGTGGGGATGTTGATGATCAGCAAAATCAGGCCATGGAACATGCTTATTTCTGTTGTGAGCTAGTTGCATGTGGTACATGATCACATGGCCCACTACCAGAGGTCCATAATCTTCAATCACATGTAACATCAGTTAAACAACCTAAATCTAAACAAAGGGAGAGGAATAAAGAGTGGTACCACAGTGTCACCTTTATAAATAAAGTAAAAGAACATATAATAATTCTTTTGGTTGGCAAGGAACTAATAACATTATGTCAAAACTCAATTTGATGTAACAAAACCATATATGATTCTCAGAGCTCATCCCAAATAAATATTGCAAGAATTGTAATGTAACACATTACTAATACAAATGACAAAATTATACAAGGCTTAAAAAACATTCTCATGATGAGCTCTGACTTTAATTCCAAGGATGTGATATGGACTGCAAGCTTCTATACATTTTTGAACATGAACACGCAAACTCTGACAGTGCTCCAAAGAGTTCTGGCAAGTGAGATCTTAAACTTGTTAAAGTCTTCTCCCTCACCTGAATGCACTGCCTCTCATAGGCTTCCTCCTCCTCTTCCAACCTCTTCTTTGATACATCTATCGCAAACTGCTTTTCCGCATGAGATAGTTTTGAGGTTTATCTTCTGTCCCATCTTGTTCCAACTCATATTATTCCAACTCATCTGTTGAATCCAAGGATTGCATGTCAAAAATGTATCTTGTATGAAGATGACTCACTGCGGCCTTTACTTTCTCCAATGCTTCAGAGTTGGTACCTTGTTTCTTATGCCTGTTCAGAGAAGCAACCTTCTTCTGGTATTCAAATTTCATAAGCTCACCTGCCTATCCAGCAGCATTCAACCCCAAAGAAGAAAGTTTATAAGTAATGTATATGATTACTTTGTAATAAAATTATAAATAAATGCACTACAGAAGCAGCACTTTTAGTGAACAAAAAAATTTGCATAAAGATATATGCGTAAGTTAATATCGACAAAAATATTATATTTACTGAACACAAGCGAACTGTCCTATATCAGCCTAACACAAGGTTGAAGAGTTAAGAATTAACATATGCATATAATCTAATCAAAGCACATCAATAATGTAGCATTTGTCTGCAGAATCATTGTTTTTCTTTTTTTCTTTTTTTCTCTTTTTGAGTATTTGTCTGTAAAGTAATTTTATTTCAATCAGGAGCAAAAGTATACTACCCTCAAGCTCACAAGGTTATCCTACGAACCAAAGAACTTCTTTGGAATGGGCTTGGGCCTCATCTACTCCTCTCCTTTGATCAATATCTTAGCAAAAAAAAGTAGAAAGGACAGAGTAACATATTCAAGAAACAAAATTTAAGTGCCTAGATCAAGTTTGGACTGGTCCTACTTCTCCTCTCCACTTTTTACGGTGTCCTTTTCAAAATAGGCAACTATGGATTGCAACAAATAGCAAGTATTTATCAAATTCTCACCTCTGCCCTTGGTGGTAACATCCCACTCTTCCCCATCTTCATTGACAAGAAACACATAACTAAGACAAGAAATCTATATGCATCCAGATTCAAACTTTTAAAGTTGTAACATCAAAGCCTGAAGATTAGCAACTAGACACTCAAGCCCTCAAAATTAAGGATAGAAAGTTGCATAAGTTGTAGGTGGTAAAAAAAAAATATTAAATAACAAGGCCATACATATGCCAATAATAAAAATCTACTAGTAAAGTTTCAGCACCATTCAGTTTGAGTTCTTTTTAAAAAATAAAAATAAAAATTCTTCATTACATTCACACATGCATTCCAGTAATGTTGCAAATAGTGGTCCTACTAGATAGAATCATTGGTGATGGTGTCGTTGTGAGTTTGGCCTAAATTTGACAAAGTTGCTAGAAATTTCTTTGGTGAGAGTTTTTGAGAGATAATTAAAATAATAAATTGATGTTTCAGCGAAATCCTACCTTGGATTCCCAACCTCTCTATCTGATTGACTCAAATTGTGCATCATACCCCTAAAGCACATCACCAACTTCATGACAAATTGACAAGCAAGCTGAGATAACTAAAAGTTTTTATTTTTTATTTTTTAGACGTAATAACTAGAAGATTATCTACGTGCACCAATTCTTATCAACTTAAAGAAAATCTCCATTACTTATACTCAAGAAATGCTCAAGCATACATGTGAAGGCCCATAAATTTAGCAAGTTGCACACACACAAAAACAACAATAGAAATACAATATAACAGCTGGAGCCATTCTTCCAAAATGAATGTGCCAAGGATTGTATTATATCACTAGTCATTTTAAGAACTTCAGTCATCTTAAGGGGTTAAAGGTCTCTGTAAAATCAAAATATATAATTGATGCTGCACAGAATCAGTAGGCTGAATGCTTCGGCTTCGGTGGGCTACTGGTGGTTGCGAAGGCCTACAAAGATGAACACACAATCAAAGGGGACCGGTGTGGACCGGCCAAACACCCTCCGATGGCTAAGTTAGTTTCTTCCTGGAAAAGAGTTTCAACTTTTAGAAGGAAAATCTCAGAATACACTTGCCTCATTTTGATTCAGACTGGTCCTTTATATAGAGGACCTTAGAGCGGTTATTGGCTTGGTAACTTCCCCAAGATTTGTGGAATTCAGTGAGTCCAGACATAACTTCCTCAACGGCTATAGGAGTTACAACCGTTGATGGAAGTTATGTACTTAAGAGGAATCCATGGCGATGAATTCGGGTTGAGTAACCGTTTCAAGGTTTTAGGGCTCGAATCTTCCATACTCTCAAGTGAATTTACACTTGAGAGTTTCCAAGTGTCGCGTGGTCGTCCATGCACTTCGTGCATGGAAGACTGGTTTTCTGACGGTGTTATGTGAGTCATCCATGTGCTTTGCCCATGGACGACCCTATTCCTCAGATGCTGTGTGAGTCATCCATGTGCTTTGCCCATGGACGACCCTAATGCTCTGACGTTGTGCAAGTCGTCCATACGCTTTGCCCATGGACGACCCTACTGCTTAGACGATCAACTAAAATACTTGGCTCAAGATCATGGATGATCAATATGGACGACTATGAGTTGTAATTTTTACTATCCCATCAGTTGCCCCCTTGTCCAATGGTCGTCCAGAGACATTATTGGGTTTTACTATTTATCTTTGTGGTTCTGAAAAAAATTTTTTTTTTTTTTTTTTTTTGGCCACGTGTCACGACTTCATTGGTTGACCTGTTATGTCGATTGCATTTTCCGAAGAAATTGCCACGTGTCTTCTTCTGAATGGCCGGTGTCGTTTCGTTGACCCCATTTCTGGGCCCTATAAATAGGTGCATTCCCTCTCTTACCCCTCACATCTCTCATAATTTTCCTTCTGTCATCTCGTCCAAAAGCCTCGTCTAGCATTCCTTCCTAGTTCTCAGGTATTTTCTTTTCCTTCTTAGGTTTTCGTCTTATCTATCTTCATTTAAGTCATGTCTTCGTCTAGTGGTAGTTTAGAGAAGGAGATAGACGAGTACCAGGACGTTTCTTCTGGAAGCGGGTGTAGTTATGAGAGTAGTGAAAGTAGTACAGCTAGTAGTAATTCTTCGGACGAGCATTATTCGTCTGGGGTTCCTGGTATTCCTTTGGAGGAATTCCAGGAATTACAACGTAGGATGGCTTCTGGATCTGGGGCTAGCTCGTCCAGACAGCCACCTAGCCCTCCTCAAGACGAGGAGGAGGAGGATATCATTTATAGTTGTGCCCCTGAAGTAGCGTCCATTTTAGATGCTGCCAAGTTAAAAACCCTTGTAGATAGGTACCAAATTCCTAGTGAGTTTAATCCTCGTCTACCCATGGACGGAGAATAGTGTTGTTCTCCTTCTTCTGGTTTAGGAATATACACTTCTTACCTCTTAGCTGGCCTTAGATTTCCTCTAAACTCTTTTTGTAGAGGTCTTCTCCATAGGTTGGGTATTGGACCTAACCAGCTCAACCCCAATGGATGGAGGACAGTAATTGCCATGCAAGTGCTGTGGCGTGAGGCATTGGAAGGGAACTGTCCTATCACAGTGGACGAGTTCCTTTACTGCTATAAGCCCTCTGAAATAAAGAAGTCTGCTGATTTTTACCAGTTCTCGTCCAGAGGCTCTTACTATAGTTTAATTAAGGGCCGTAGCTCATCTGACAGACTTTGGAAAAAAGAATTTTTTATTATTTCTGGAAATTGGGCTGGGGACCCAGTTGATGTGGGTAATGCCCCCTTTCCACCCTTTACCAGTCCTCTAGGTCGTCTTCGTCCTGAGGGTATATTTCCTTTCCATTTTTATTTTGTTTCTCTACACATTTTACCATTTTCAGTCGTCTAACCCTTTTTTCTTTGTTGACGCAGCTGTTGTTCGTCCACGCTTGGACAAACTTTACTTGGATCGAATTGACCAAGTACGTGCCTTCCCTGGGAGGACTTTTCACTATCTAGTGACTCTCAGTCGTCTAGCTACGTGGGGACTCGGCCCAGTACCTACTGCTGAGAATCTTGGTCACGAGGAGACTACTCGTCGAAGTAAGCATCGTCCGTCTTTTTTTTTTTTTTTTTTTTTTTTTTTTTTAACTTAGAGTTTCCTCGTCGTAGGGATGGCTACAATGAGAGAGAACAGAGAAAAGAACATTACTAGTGGGGACGAGAATGTTACTGCACCTCCAGTCGTCCAAAAATCTTCCGTCCAGGCTGGGAAGAGAAAATCTAAGTCTATATCCAGTGTTGTGGATTTGGACGACCTTCCAAGTCGTCGAGGTCCTAAGAAGCAAAAACCTGCCAAGGCTTCTGTTCCTAAGGTTCCCAAGTTTACACCTCCGACAGTGGAGCTGGACGACCCTCCAATTGATGTAGAGCCCGTCCAAACAGTTCATCCCGTCCAGACCGATCCTACTCCCCCTCCAAACAAGATTCCTCGCAAGCCTCATCCGTCAGAGCCATTTGAGCGTCCTTCTAACCTGGTGTTGGACGAGAACCACGCATGGAGGACGTTCAAAGGGATATCACTGATAATGAAGTCAATGAATGCTACAATATGTCAGTGAGGGAATTTGAACGTTCTGGTATCCATGACCTTTTTAAGGTAAGTTTCATTCGTCCTTGTGTGTTTTCAGTAAGTTTTCAAAATGAAATATCTAACTTTCTTTCGTCCATACACAGGCTATGTCAAAATTTTACACAGCAACTTGCCAGGCTAAGGAACTTGCCTCAGAGGCCAAAGCTGCTAAGGATAAGGCTAAGGAGCTGAACAATGAAATTCTGCTAAAGAAGGGGGAGGTACTTAGGTTGACTGAAGACTTCAATCGTCTGCAAGGAAGTGAGACGAAGCTTAAAAACGAGGTGGAAGAACTTAAGGCCGATAATATCGAAAAAGATACTCGCATCGTCCATCTCGAAGGACAAGTTTCTGGATTTGCCTCGTCCTTGGAGAAAGCACGTGAGGAAGCCATAGCAGCCTTCAAGAAGTCTGACGAGTACAAGAATCGTCTAGACAGTCACTATGCAGCTGGCTATGAGGACTTTCGCGCTGATGCCAAGGAAACATTTCCTGACTTGGACTTTGATTCTTTCAAGCTTCCCCTTGCTACTGAGAGCTCCTTGCTGCAGACGAGTTTTGAGGACGTCAGCATTATGGACGATGCTAATACCGAAGTGACCCAGGACGATCCTAAGTCTGGGGGCAATGCCCCCAGTGGTTTATCCAAGTAATTTTTAGATTTTCCTTAGAAAGTTCATTTTATCTTTATTTAAGGTGCCCGTTGTTTTGGGCTTTATTGTAGTACAATTATCTCGTCTAAGCTTATGAATGAGCCTTATATACAATCAGTTATATTGTAACTCAAGGGTTGTTTTGGACGTTGGTCGTCCACCCTTCTTTTTAAATTCTATGAATGTTTTCCATTTTCAGCTTTTTATAATATTTGAATGTTTGAATCTTTATGTACGAGCTTTATTTACATCGTCCATTTGTCAAATCATTTTTCCTCGTCTTGAGTATATGGTGAATTTCTTCTTACATCACCGAATTTGGACAACCGATTTGGGACGACCATTTACTCGTCCTTAACTAAATTGTCCTCAGTAAAGGCTCGTCCTTGTACTGGATTATTAGGCTGGTTGGATTTGCCTACGGGCTTAAGTCCTTACACCATCTTTCGTTCGTCCATGGTTTAGACGATGCCTTAGGTTCTATCTTGTTTTAAGCTTTAGACGAACATACCTTGGTTTATTCTTATCATTTTATCCTTCAAGGAAAGCTCATGGACAAACTTCCTTGCGTCCAAGGATCTTGTTCGTCCTTTATCCTTTAAGGAAAGCTTATGGACGATACATCCTTGCGTCCAACCAATTATGTTGACTGGAAAAGGAATTTGGACATTGTTCTTACAGCTGAAGAGCACAAATATGTGCTTACTCAACCGTGTCCTAGCTTTCCTTCAATAGATGCTCCTTTTGAGGAAAAACAGCGATATGATCGTTGGTTATGGACGATACATCCTTGCGTCCAAGGATTTTATTCGTCCTTGATTGTTTGCCTTTCGTGGATCACTTCTGAATGAATTTACAACAAACGTAAGATTCCCATACAATTACATATAGATTTAAAAATACACTATATATTTGGAAATCCAAACTATGCAAAACATTCGTCCACAGGCATGGCACATGCTTGAGAGCTAGTGCCTTTAGGGAATTAAAAATACTTAATACAACATAACTTCATCCATGAGCAGCACTAAATACTTGTACATATGAAACACATAGTAGTAGTAGTAGTAAGCAACTATGAGAAAACACTAGGCAACACATTACTTCAAACGTTTAAAAAGCTCGTCCGTGACAATACTCGTCCATGATCACCCTATTGATAATATCTTCTTAGGTGTTCAACATTCCAAGGGTGTTCTAGCTTCCTTCCGTCCAGGGCTTCTAAGTAGTAGGATCCTTGCCTCTTGCAGTTGATGACCCTATAAGGTCCTTCCCAATTTGGTCCAAGCTTCCCGTGGGCCGGGTTTTTGGTGGCCAAAGAAACCCTTTTAAGGACGAGATCCCCAATGTTGAAACGCTTGGGTTTCACCATGGCATCATGTTGCTTTGCCATAAGATTTTTGTACCTTGTTGTTCTCTGCTCCGCATCCATCCTCACCTCGTCTATAAGATTGAGGTTTAGACGAAGCTGTTCTTCGTTTTCCTCTTCTTGATACTTCATCACCCTGTGGTTGGTCATGTGTACTTCTGCAGGTATAACTGCTTCACTTCCATAGGCTAGTTTAAAAGGAGTCTCCCCAGTAGGGGTTCTCACTGTTGTTCTATAAGCCCACAAAACACCTGGTAATTCGTCTGGCCATACCCCTTTTGCCCCTTCAAGCCGAGTCTTGATAATTTTCAACAATGATCGGTTTGCTACTTCTGCTTGTCCGTTGGCTTGTGGGTGGGAGGGTGAGGAGTAATGATTCTTGATTCCCAATTGCTCACAAAAATCCCTGAAAGGTGTGTTGTCAAACTGTCGTCCATTGTCAGACACTAGTACCCTAGGTACCCCAAACTTGCATACAATGTTCTTCCAAACGAAGTTCTTGACATTCTGTTGTGTAATAGTTGCTAAGGGTTCAACTTCCACCCACTTAGTGAAATAATCTATTCCCACCACTAAAAACTTCATTTGCCTAATTCCGGTTGGAAAGGGGCCTAAGATATCCAATCCCCATTGTGCAAAAGGCCAAAGGGCCATCATTGGGGTAAGATATTCTGATGGCTGTCTAGGAATATTACTGAAACGTTGACATTGAATAGTTAGCCAGTAATATCCTGCACGGACGATCTTATGGACGAGCGATCTAGCTCCTGAGTGGTTACCACATGCTCCTTCATGAACCTCCCTCAATACGTAGTTCGCCTCGTCCGGAGCCAAACACCTTAAGAAGGGCTGGGAGAAGCCTCTTTTGTACAACACTTCGTCCAGGAGGGTGTACCTGGCTGATCTAACCCTAAGCTTTCTGGCTTCGTCCTTCCCCTCTGGGAGCCTTCCGTCTTTCAGGTACGATACTATTGGAGTCATCCAATTTTCCTCACCTTCTATCTGCAATATTTCTGGAAAGTCTATGCTTGCCATGTATTGTATTTCATCGAACTCGTCCATTGCTTCATTCGCGGAGGCTTCCTTTGCCAGAGTATCAGCTTCCATGTTCTTTTCCCTTGGGATTTGAACGAAATCAGCTTCTTTGAATTTCTTCACAAGGCGTACCACCTTCTTTAAATACCTCTTCATTCTGTCTTCCTTGGCTTCGTATGTTCCATTTACCTAGCCTATGACTAGCTGAGAGTCTCCCAAGACGAGTATTGATTCTGCTTCTACAGATTTAGCCAACTCCAACCCTTTAAGAAGGGCTTCATACTCCACTTCATTGTTAGTTGTTTGGTACTGCAAGCGAACCTTGTGCTTTAATTTGTCTCCTTCCGGTGACTCTAAAACAACTCCTATACCTCCAGCATGCAATGTAGACGATCCATCTACATGGACAACCCATTTTTGATTATCTTCTCTTCCGCCTAAGTCCTCATAACTTGGAGTAAACTCTGCTATGAAATCTGCCAAGGCTTGAGCCTTTATTGCATTTCTCAGTTGGTACCGAATGTCAAATTCGCTAAGCTCGACTGCCCATTGAATCAGTCATCCTGCAGCTTCCATCTTGTTCATTGCCTTCTTGAGCGGATGGTCCGTTATGACATTGATGACATGAGCTTGGAAGTAATGTCTTAACTTCCTAGAAGCTATTATTAGTGCAAAAGCTAGCTTCTCTATCAGTGGGTATCTTCCTTCTGCTCCTCTGAGTGCTCGGCTTGTGTAATACACAGGCTTTTGCACCTTGTCTTCCTCCCTGATCAACGCTGAACTCACGGCATGTGAGGACACTGCTAAGTACAGATACAGTTCTTCTCCTTGCACGGACGGACTTAACAATGGAGCCGTGGTGAGATATTCCTTTAGATCTTGGAAGGCCTTTTGACACTCGTCCGTCCATTCGAATGCCTTCCTGAGGACTTTGAAGAAAGGTAAACATTTGTCTGTGGCTTTCAAAACAAACCTGTTCAGAGCTGCAACTCGCCCAGTGAGGGATTGGACTTCCTTGATGTTCTTCGGTGATTCCATGCTCAGTATGGCTTGGATCTTGTCTGGATTTGCTTCAATTCCTCTTTGTGAAACCATGAATCCTAGAAACTTCCATGACGATACTCCGAATGCACATTTACTTGGGTTCAGTTTCATCTTATATCGCCTAAGTGTCTCAAAGGTTTCCTGTAGATCGTCCAAATGGCTTCCTTCGTCTAGGCTCTTCACAAGCATATCGTCAACGTACACCTCCACATTCTGTCCTATCTGTGGACGGAACATGTGATTCACCAACCTTTGATAAGTTGCCCCTGCATTTTTTAGACCGAAGGGCATCACCTTATAACAAAATAAACCTTGACTGGTAATGAAGGAGGTTTTTTCTTGGTCTGCCTCATCCATCTTTATCTGATTATATCCTGAGAAGGCGTCCATGAAGCTCAACAACTGATGACCAGCTGTAGAATCCACCAATTGGTCGATGCGTGGCAAAGGATAACTATCCTTAGGGCAAGCCTTGTTTAAGTCAGTGAAGTCTACGCACATCCTCCACTTTCCATTTGCCTTCTTCACCATCACCACGTTAGCTAACCAATCCGGGTAATAGACTTCTCGGATAAACTCTGCTGTGGTCAATTTCTGAACCTCTTCCTTGATAGCCTTATCTCGTTCATGAGCAAACACCCTCTTTTTCTGACGAACAGGCTTGGATGAGGGGTATACATTCAATCGATGAGTAATTATACTTGGATCGATTCCTGGCATATCATCGTGACTCCATGCAAAAACATCAATACTCTTCCTCAGGAACTGAACGAGGTCTTTTTTTGTCTTCTCCTTCATACTTGTTCCAATTCTGGTGAATTTTTCAAGATCATCTTCTTGCAAAAGAACATCTTCCAATATTTCAGTGGGCTCCGCAACAAACCTTCTTTCCTCAATACTCATTGTCTGCACCTGCTCGTCCAAAGCCATCATGGCTAAATAGCATTCTCTAGCTGCCAACTGATCTCCTTGTGCTTGTCCTATCCCGCACTCCGTAGGGAACTTAACTGATAAGTGGTAGGTAGACGTTACTGCCTTCCAACTATTCAGAGTCGGTCTTCCAATAATAGCATTGTATGAGGACGAACAATCCACCACGAGGAAACTGACTTCCTTGGTTATCTGCTGGGGGTATGATCCCACCACTATAGGTAGCGTAATGGTGCCAACAGGTTCCACCTTCATTCCTCCAAACCCTATCAATGGTGAACAGACTGGACGAAGTTGATCTCGTCCAAGCCTCATCTGTTGGAAGGCAGGGTAGTATAATATATCTGCTGAACTTCCATTATCCACCAACACTCTCCTGGTTGTATAATCTGCCATGAGTAAAGTTATAACAATGGCATCGTCATGCGAATGATGGATCATTTCAGCTTCTTCGTCGGTGAATGAGATAGTAGATTCGTCGGTCCCTCTCGTCCTTGGTGATCGTCTAGAGAGTTGGACGTTTTACACCACTTTGAGATAAGTTTTTCTTGACTTGGAAGACTGTCCTGCTGAAGTCCCTCCTATGATAACCCTTATTTCTCCAAGCGGGGGCCGTGATGATTCTTCCATCTTTCCCTTCAACTTTTCATCTTTTTGATCTCTTCCAACGAAATACCTTAACTTTCCTTGTCTAATAAGATTCTCAATCTGCTGCTTCAAGTCGTAACACTCGTCCGTGTTATGGCCATGATCTCTATGGAAGCGACAGTATTTATTCTTATTGCGCTTGTTAGGATCTCCTTTCATCTTCTCTGGCCATTTCAAGGAAGGATCATCCTTGATCTGCATGAGCACTTGATCGAGAGGGGCATTTAAGGGTGTATAATTCTGATTCCTGATTGGGGGGCCCTGCTTCTTGTTATCCCGGTCCTTTCTATCTTCCGTTCATCCCTTCTTTGGACGAGAACCCTGCTCAGAGTGTCGCACGGGGTTTGCTTCCATTCTTTCAGCTCTCTTCCTCTTCTTAGCTATGATTGCGTCTTCTGCATTCATAAAATTTTGGGCTGAATGGACGAGTTCAGCCATAGATTAAGGTTCTTTCTCATAAAGCTTGTGGATGAATAGGTCTGAGTTAACCCCATTATGGAAGGCCGCCAAGAGTAGCTTGTCATCAACCTCGTCCACAGTCAGTGCTTCCCTGTTAAAACGAGAGATGAAGGAGCACAGGCTTTCATTCTCCCCTTGTTCTATAGTCAACAGGCTGGACGAAGAACGTTTGTGTCTTTTCCCTCCAATGAAGTTATTGACAAACAACTTACTTAACTCTTCAAAAGAACTGACTGTGCTTGGAGGTATCTTGCTAAACCACACTCGCGCTGGGCCCTTAAGGGTGGTAGGGAAAGCTCTGCACATAATCTCGTCTGGAACCCCTTGGAGATGCATTGTAGTCTTGAAAGTAGCGATATGATCGAAAGGATCACGCGTCCCGTCATACGAATCCAAGGAAGGCATTTTAAACTTTGGGGGCAAAGGATGACCATTGATGGAAGCCGTGAAAGGGGAATCTGTTCGATGAACCAAATCTTCTACGGGATTTGCCCTTCTCATGTTTTCCCTCATCTCGTCCATCACTTTTTTCATCTGATCCATCTCCTTCTCTAAATGTGGCACCCTTCGCGAAGTGGTCCCCCTTGATTGACTTTCGGGCTCAGCATTTCCCCCCTATCTTCTTGACTCTGGGCTTGTTCTTCAGCATATCCTTCACGATGCTGCCTCAGATTGATCTCCCTAGTCAACTGTTGGTTTTGACGAGTTAACTCCACCACGGCGGCTGCCATGGATTGTATATGTTGGATGAAAGGCGGCTGTGCGACAGGCGCTGATTGGCGATCTCGATGGGGATTGCTAGAAGCATCCCTACTCTCTTGATGGCCTGGGCTAGTAGCCCTTGATCTTGTCCGAACCATACAGCCTTTAGTCGGAAAAGGATAGAATTGCAAAAACTCGAAGTTTCTTCCTCCCCACAGACGGCGCCAATTGATGCTGCACAGAATCAGTAGGCTGAATGCTTCGGCTTCGGTGGGCTACTGGTGGTTGCGAAGGCCTACAAAGATGAACACACAATCAAAGGGAACCGGTGTGGACCGGCCAAACACCCTCCGATGGCTAAGTTAGTTTCTTCCTAGAAAAGAGTTTCAACTTTTAGAAGGAAAATCTCAGAATACACTTGCCTCATTTTGATTCAGACTGGTCCTTTATATAGAGGACCTTAGAGCAGTTATTGGCTTGGTAACTTCCCCAAGATTTGTGGAATTCAGTGAGTCCAGACATAACTTCCTCAACGGCTATAGGAGTTACAACCGTTGATGGAAGTTATGTACTTAAGAGGAATCCATGGCGATGAATTCGGGTTGAGTAACCGTTTCAAGGTTTTAGGGCTCGAATCTTCCATACTCTCAAGTGAATTTACACTTGAGAGTTTCCAAGTGTCGCGTGGTCGTCCATGCACGAAGACTGGTTTTCTGACGGTGTTATGTGAGTCATCCATGTGCTTTGCCCATGGACGACCCTATTCCTCAGATGCTGTGTGAGTCGTCCATGTGCTTTGCCCATGGACGACCCTAATGCTCTGACGTTGTGCGAGTCGTCCATGCGCTTTGCCCATGGACGACCCTACTGCTTAGACGATCAACTAAAATACTTGGCTCAAGATCATGGACGATCAATATGGACGACTATGAGTTGTAATTTTTACTATCCCATCAATAATTAAGCAAAAAATTAATAATCAGTTCATGTAAAATGGAACCGCACTGGGTACAGCTTTTTTTCAGGACAAAGTGTGAAAAAACAAAGCAAAAAGAAATACTACAATATACCTTCACTTCATCATATAGCTTCTCTGAGGCTAGCAACTTATCCAGCACCGTGGCATGAGTTTCATGCTCTTCTGAGTCAAAGTCATCCTTCCCATCATCAACATTAGGTAACCCTCTAAATGACCGATTCCATGTAATCACACGCATCACTCTAGCAGAATGATCAATATGTCCTGTCAAGCAATTACCAACAAAGTTTAGGTATGAATTTATGGGATCGACATCAGCTGAGTGAGAAAGTGAATGGGGCGGAATCAGCGAAGGGGGAAGCGGGTGAAGAGGAGGAATGGAGATATAGTCCGGTGAGATTGGCAGCCGCTACATGTGGCCGCCGTCGATTCTGCCTTTTCACCCAAGCTCTTGCTGGTCTGAGTTTGTGAGAAAACAAAGGTGAAGGAGAGGAGAGAGAGGCAAAGGCGTGTTTGAGGAGAAAGACTGTCTGGCTAACGCTGTTAACGTTATGGTTAACTGCAATCCCCTTAAAATGGGTCATGTGCAATTCACATAACCCATGACCCTTGCTTATGTGTCTTCTTATTTAATTAACACCTGTCTCTGTTTGCAGCAATTGCTGCAAACATGTTTGGAGGAAATCATGTCCTTTATACTATGAACTTAAAGGGCTTTTTTTATTTGGATTCTTCAATTTTGATGCTTAAAATACCCTCATCATACCCACTTATAAGTTTTTAACTATCGAGGATAAATATGTAAATTAAAACTCCTATACTTTAAGACCCACAAACTCACGTACACTTTGCCAATTTCTCTCATTCTTCTTCAGATTGAAAACATTTGGTTTAGCTTTACATCTTCTTCTTTCTTCTTCTTCTACTTTTAGATTTGGTTTCTAAACAGTTTAAACGGACTATAACAAAGGCTCCAACAGCTTTTTAGGTTCTATTTTTTGCAAGTTCCTTTTTATTATCTTTTATTTTCTTTTATTTATCATTGACTTTCTTTGAGTTCTTACTTGCCATAGCTGCCAAGTACTTACCCGTGGATGAATGTGATTAGGAATTCAAAGGTGTTTAACGGTTGCTTATTACCCGTGGGCCATGGCTGACATAGAAATTTCAAATAAGAGGGTTTGTACTTAAACTGGCTTCTTGAGAAAGGATATTGGTAAGGCACTTTCTTTTTCATTTTGCAAACTCTCTTTTGGGGTTTTTTTTTTTTTTTTTTTTTGGGGAATTTACGCTATTTTTTTTAGAGGATTAGGATACTTGGTTTGGTTTTTTTTTTTTTTTTTTAAGAATTTACACTTTTTTTTTATAAATAAAAAAAAAAATTAGGGGTGGGAATTTAAGGTTTTTTTTTTTTTTCTAAATCTCTTCTTCCCTATTTGAAAAGAATTTTCTATTTACATTCAGTTAGTCCTTAGTCCTTCCTCTCTTTCTTTCTTTTTCTTTTCTTTTCTTTTTTTTTTTTTTTTTTTAGACTCAAATACTCTTAATTGTTCGATTACTCTTTTTTTTTTTTAAATGTTTTTTATAGGGAAGTATGTTGGGTTACTTTAAAGAAAAGAAAGAAAAAATGTCAAAAAAAATATTATCATATCAAAATCATGGTTTTTTTAAATCTTAAACAAAAATAATTAAATTTAAAACAAAGTGATAAACATCAATTAGTTATAGATAAACTTCTCAGATTTAGATCCTCTACGATTCCTAAGTTACTCTACTGTTAGGACATATGTGATTTGATGTTAGGAATATATGTCAATATTTTATGTAATTGGCTAATCTTTTGACAAAACGCACTTTACTTGTAATTGGATAGATCTAGGATGTGTTTAATACTTCAAAGAATATGTTGTTCAAGTCTAGTATTAAAGCCATGAAAATTGGACCAAGAAACAAGTAAAGAAAAGCTGTTCACTAAAACTGGACAGATAGCTCGACAGCTGCTCGACAAATAGCTATCGAGGTTTAATGAGGCTCAACAAATACTATCTATCGAGGTTACAGGAATTTAGATTTCCAGATCTAATTTTCGGCCCATGTTTATGTATTTGGGTAGGGTTTCTTTTCTCACAACCCTAGACATATATAAGGCTTATTTTAGAAGCCATTACATAAGAGAATACAAGGAGAATACATTCAAAAGGTGACTGATGTCTTATTCTCTCTAAAAGAAGCTACTGCATCTTTGCGCCTTAGGGTTTTGTAACCAAGTGTTTCTTGATCTTCATTGTTGATGAAGTGAAGAACTTTGCAGCCAACATCTTCTTCAAGTTGGTGTGTTAGTCACATACTGAGAGTCGTGCATCTTTGGTTAGTCACGTACTGGGATCCGTGCAACAAAAAGGGTGGCATTCATATATTGAAGAGTTCAAAGGTTCTGAAGCGGTAAAAGGTTTCTGCTGTAAGTTTATCTATGGGGATTATAGAATTTAGGGACAAAAGTTTTGTACTAGATCTGAAACTTCTCTTTACTATAGTGGATTGCTTTTCGGGAAGGTTTCCCCCCAGGTTTTTTACTGTGAAACTAGTTTGTTTCATTGGTTTTCCTAGGTCGTCATATCTTGTCTTATTTATTTTTCCGCTGCATGATTTTGACATGATATTGATGTTTGTTTGTTTTAACAAGTTTTATTCATATTAAATCTAATTAACAACTTGTTAATTCTATCAACCGGGGTCTAAATTTCCCAACATCTACTAATAGATTTCTTTAAATCCTAACTAAATTTTATCATAATGTCACACTAATTTGCCTTTTTTTTTTTTTACTTTCAACAACAAAAATCCTTAAATTTAGGTTTCTTTTTTCAGTTTCTTTTCACGTTCTATTTCGTTTTTTTTTTTAAAATATTTTTTCACGGTTTGGTTCATCCAGTAAGGAAGAGGTTTTTTTTTGTTTTGCTATATATTTTCACGTTTTTTTTTCATTATGTAAGGATGATTTTTTTTTTTTTTTTATTTCTATAGAATTATTGATGTAGGTTACCGTCGGATAAGGATAGAGGTCACACCAATTCTCCACGTTGATCTTTTTAATTTCCCTAAAATTTAGCTTTTTTATTTTCTTTCAAAAACAGATATCCTAAAAATTAGGTTTTTCTTTTTTTGTTATATTTCTTTTCACATTCATTTTTATTCTCTACATACAGATGAGTTTTGTTTTGGATAGAATTATTGATGTAGGTTACCGTGGGATAAGGATAGGTTTTTTTTTTAATTTTATTCAACTTACCGTGGGATTTTTTTTTTTTTTTTTTTTGATAATTAGGGTTGTTTTGAACTCATGAGTTAGTGGGAGAGTGGTTTTTTTTTTTTTTTAAATACTTATCCCAATCTTTTCAAATACTGCACCATGTACAAAAATAAATTACAGTTATTTCTAATCTCTTAAACAAAGAAATGCACATGAAATGCACATTTATCCTTTTTATTTGTTTGAAAAAATAAAATCACGTACTATTTTCAAATACAGTTATTGAAATCATGTTTTAAAAAACATCTCAAGTTCATCTTTTTTTTCAAAATTATCTTTCTTAGACTGGACTTTTATTTTGTTCCAAAATACCCTAAAAAAATAATCAGTAACTCCTCTTAGAATTAAGGTCAACAATGTCAAACACCACTCAACCTTCCCTTAAAAACATAAACTCAGTGAGCATATGCTTGATTTGAATTTAAGTTATCATAATGTTTTTTTTTTTTTTTTTTTTGATAACATGTTATCATAATGTTGTATATGCTATAAAGTTCCTATTTGTAACAAAAAAAGTAATACATTTTACAATGTGAAAATAGGTTAATGGCAAATGCAGCTAGAAAGCAATTAGAATGGGGAACAAAAGGTATTGCTACACCAACTTTTTCACCATAGCTTGCGTAGTTTGGATATGATTGTTTTACTATGTTTCTAATGTAGTGAATTTATATACAAATTACTTTGATGTAAATATTTCAAATTCCTTACATTGATCCATTAACTTCTTAATAATAGATTCCATAAACATTTGCACCCACTATTTTAAACTGATTATAATTACAAAATCATATTATACATTTTCACTTTATGTAAATTTTTTATTATTTATTTTGATAGTCTAAAAATAAACACTAATCACGCATTCTTTGTTATTGGAAAAACTAGCCAAGCACGCGCGTTGTGCACACTCAGAGACTCTTCTATTTTTTGGGGTAAAGGTTAATAATTTGTAACTATTATAATTTGGGATTATTACATTTTCCAATATATAAAAAACCTAGGTGTGTGATGAATATTATATGTTTGTGAGTGATTTTTTTTTTTTTCACACTCTTAGGTTTTTTTGTAATTGAGAAATGTAGTAATCTCATATTATAATAAATGCAAATTATTAACTTTTATCCAAAAAAATAGAAGAACCTCTGAACACGCGCGTGAGCGCGTGCTCACAGGCTAGTATGTATGAAGGATGTTTCACCATCAATTTTCCCTTTTGTTCAAGCTGATTTAGCCACCGTTTTGGAATAAAATAATTTAGTGTCTTCCTTCTCCCAAAAAAAAAAATACCATAATTACATATTAACAACTATCTTTATTATTAAATCAATAATTGGAAAAAAAATAAAAAGACCGTTAATAATCATCATTAATATTAACTTTCACATTTAATCAAAAAATTATTAATAACTACAATAATTATTAATTTTCATATTCATACAAAAAATAAAGGAGATAAGAAATCATATTTTGTTTTTTAAGAAAATTACACAGGTTCCTAACTAGTTTAAACTAGTCACTAACTGGTGCGATGCACGGGATAGTTAAATAAAAATTAAAAGTATTTATTCTGCTTAAAGGTCTATGACTTGACTTAAAAAAAATGTATAACTTGAAAATGAATGAAAATAAGTAATTTTTGTTCAATATAATGGTTTAGAAAAATTCTTTTTCTTTCATATCATTGGTTCCACATAACACATACCGACGTGAGCTATTCTACGGTGATGACTTCACACAATACTCAACTGCAATTAAATCTACCATCCAAACCCAATCTAATCTATGTTATCTTGATAGTAGATCTACAAATTGCATTCTCATATCCTCCATCATTTAGAAGATAACTGAAATAATGATTGTATCTAATGTATGAATTTTATTCTTTTACACTATAAAATTATTAAAATAATTAAAATAAAATCTAATGTTCTGGAAATTTTTTGCAATAGAATTTTAAATTTCTTAGAACTTAATTAATAGAGTTTGTATTTTACCTAAAAGTGAACTATCACAATTAATGAGAATTTAACCATTTTTTTGTACAGAGAAGATAACCATAGGCCCAATTTTTATTTTATAGCATACGATATTACAGTCAGATCCGTACCAAGTGTAATACGTTAGTCCATTATGATAGTTCCAAATAATATCCTAATACTTATCTATATGAATTTTCTTTTTAATGATGCTATAAAGGATGGAGTTTAATAGAAGTTATTTAAGATCCAACATATCCAATTTTTTTTTTTTTAAATGTAATTTCAAAAATCTTTTAATTCTAAATTTTTTTAATCATAAAATAGACTCTATCTAAACTCTAAAGGAAAGCATTCGGAATCATCACATCATTGATACCATATCATGATGATTGCAAATAGCAATATTATTATTCATGATTAATAGATGAACAATGAAACTGTGAATTAACAATTTAACAATTCAAATACCAAGTTTAAACTACAGTAACACATATACAAAAAACTCCAAATATTGGAACATACTTCTTCTGTCATTTTCATTATTCAATCAAAACCAAAGTTTCAAAGATAATTCCAATTATATTAAACCCAACACATACATACACGTAAACATAAAGAATTCCAATAATAAAAACAACAATCTCCAAAAGCCTCTGTCTAAAATAGTCACAAATTTTTTTTTTTCCAAATTGTGCGTTCTTTTGTTCTTTTTCCTTTTATATTTCATCATTTTTTTTTCTATTTGACCAAAATATCTCTTATATATGTTAACATTAAACCTGATAAGAAAACTTTATATACATTTTGTTTTGAAGGCGCTCCAAGAACCAAAATCAATACAAGAGACTGTACAGCAAAGTGGTGTTAGAAGAATAATCCCAAAAAATATATATATATTTAAAATATAATATTAGAATGAAAATCCGAGTTGAAATTGTAACAAATAATCCCTAAAAAAAACTATTTATAATATAATATAGGATTATGGATTTCTAAACAAATTTGGTTAGAGTTATGGATTCCTAATCAAATTTGGTTGTATAATTTTTTTTTTAAAGGATGAATATGTTGGTAGAGTCCATTTGATATAATATTTAAATCCTATTGAAATTAAAAATGATATATATTTGTTGAGTCTCATTTAATATAATTATAGAGTTTAAATCTTATTAAAATTATAATTTCTAATCAATGCTAATATATATTAAAAAAAAATGAAAAAAATAAGAGAAAGAAAATGTGATTGATAGATATAAGGAAATATGATAGATTTGTTTTTTTAAATGTCATCAATGTAGAAATTATAAAATTAATGGAGATATATTCCGTTTTTTGGGATACATTTATATTAATGGAGTTATTATATATTTTGTTAGGATTATCTAAAAATTCCCTGATTAGGTCTTCTTTAAGTATAGTAGTTGTATGACACCAAACAACAAAAAGTTTTTTTTTTTTTTTTTTTTCAAAGAAATTTAAAAAATTTTCTACAATTTGGTGCTATAAAATCGAAAGAATTATCAAAGGTCAACCAAAAGTCAAAGGCTTCGGTTTTATATATATTTATATATATATATATATACTAGAGTACTATTTTAGGGGGTTCCCCTATTTGAATTTCTCAATTTTTGATGCCTAAAATACCCTCAAATTTACCAATTTGTAAAGCTAAATAAATAGGGTTATACATGTAAAATTACTAATTTAAAAACTACTAAATTTTAGCTAAATTTAAAAAACAGTTTCTTTTATCCCTAAAAATAAAAAAATAAAAAAACTATCCCATGTTCTATGATTCTATCCAAAAAAACCTACCCGGCCACCCTTTTTTTTTTTTTCAAATTTGTGGATAACTACAAGTTTAAAAACTCAAGTAAAATACTAATGTTCAGATAAAAGTAAAACTACCACTCTCCAACAATCACAGGCTATTTAATTAAAAATTCAATGAATAAAAAAACCTACTCCAAGTTAATTTTTTATATTCACGTCCTCCTCCCTCACCCTCAAAAATAGGTCCCACAACTATTTGTAATGCCAAAAATTTCATAAAAGAAAACTTTGATCTTTGATGCATCTCCACTCTCCACATTCAACTTCCCACTACAAATCCTAAAATGTAGCTTACCTCTTTAAATTTTAAAAATTAAAATACTCACTTCTATATAAATAAAAAATTCTTACTACCAAGCAGTTATTTCTATATATTAAGAGGATTTTTAGAGTTAGTTATTGCCTTTTGTACTGTCAAAATTACCCCTCTTATAACAACACTACAAAATATTACATACTACACTTAAAACAAAAACAAAAAAAATCTAAGGACATATAAAGAAATTAGAATATTTATTTTAGTAGAAATCGATCATATCCAAAAAAAAATCCAAAAGATTTCAAATACCACATTCAAACCCACGTTCAACTTATCCCTTAAAAAAAACCACTTTCAAATTTATCCAAAAAAAGAAACCCTACTTTTAAATCTTTAACAAAACTTTCAGATAACTACTGCTAAAACAAACTGAAGTTAAAAACAAATTCATAAAATTTTAAATACCACTACCACGTCCAAAATTTTATTAAAAAATAAATAAAAAAAGTACCACGCCCCAGCCCAACCCACATTCATATTCTTATAAAATACAATTAAAAAAAAATCTTTAATTAACAAGAGTTTCAGATAACTACTACTAAAAAAACTGAAGGAGGTTAAAAATATGCAACACATGTATGTGTTTTGAAATTCAAATTCTTAAATTTTAACTAGCCTCTGAACATGCTCTCATGCTCAGAGGCTCTTCTATTTTTTTTTTTTTTTTTTTGTAAATGTTAATAATTTGCATCTAATATAAATTAGAATTACTACATTTTCCAATCACAAAAATACCTAGGGGTGTGATGAGTGTTATGCGTGGAGAAAGGTTAATAATTTTAATATTTGGTACAAATGCATAACACTCATCACACCCCTAGGTATTTTTGTGATTGAAAAATGTAGTAATCCTAATTTATAATGGATGAAAATTATTAACTTTTACCACAAAAAAAAAAAAAAAAAAAAAAATAGAAGAGCCTCTAAGCACACGCATGAGCGCATGCTCAGAGGCTAGTATGTGTGTGTGTGTATAGGGTTTGATTCAAGTTACACCTGGTGTAACTCTAAGTAATGGTACACCACCCAATAACTTATTATTGAATTCATGTAATGATAACAAGAGTTTCATATCACTACTACTAAAAAAACTGAAGGAAGTTAAAAATATGCAACACATGTATATGTTTTGAAATTCAAATTCTTAAAATTTAACTAGCCTCTGAGCATGCGCTCATGCACGCACTCAGAGACTCTTCTATTTTATTTTATTTTTCGTAAATGTTAATAATTTGCATCTATTATAAATTAGGATTACTATATTTTCCAATCACAAAAATACCTAGGGGTGTGATAAGTGTTATGCGCAGAGAAAGGTTAATAATTTTAATATTTGGTACAAACGCATAACACTCATTACACTCCTAGGTATTTTTGTGATTAAAAAATGTAGTAATCCTAATTTATAATGGATGCAAATTATTAACTTTTACCAAAAAAAATAGAAGAGCCTCTAAACATGTGCGTGAGCGCATGCTCAGAGGCTAGTGTGTGTGTGTGTGTATAGGGTTGGGTTCAAGTTACACCTGGTGTAACTCTAAGTAATGGTACACCACTTAATAACTTATTATTGAATTCATGTAATAAGAATATAACCGTTGAATTACATATTCTATATGTTCTTAATATGCATGTCAATTTTCATGACAATCAAATGTAATTTAGCATTCGATTTATAAATTCAACTTTTATGCATTATTTCAAACTACAAAAACTTAAATTTAAACATTTGATTGATGACATGGCTATTGATCTTCGATCACCTTGAAATTTTGCAAGCATAAAAAATATACGAAGATAATCTAACAGTGAATTTGTCAAAATTTGCATTCAATTAAAAAATATTGAATAGTGTAATATTGCTTAAAGTTACACCAGGTGTAACTTGAACCCAACTCATATATATAAATATATATATATATATACTTTCTAAAAAAAAAAAAAAGAGTTTAAATTAGAAAGAAAATAATCGTATGTAATGGTAATAGCCAACTTGTGTTAATGGACAAAAAGCCATGCATGAACGGCACCTGGCCTACCAACATCAGGCAGGCGTGAGATTAGATAATTTGTACACGTTTACAAAATGAATAACATACTTATCTTATTTATCATTAAAAAAAAAAAAAAAAAAAAACTTTTTAAATTACTTGGATTATCAACAAAAAAATAAAACTTTTAAAATTAACATACTTATCTTATTTATTTTAAAAACTTTTAAATATTGTCATCTTCTTTCTTTTTTTCTTTTCTTTTTAAAAAAAAAATTATGATCTGATAGTTTCATCTACCCATATATTATTCCCGACGGTTACATGCAAATTGATTCTTGTACATCATCCGTTACAATAAGGTTATGTATCTTTGTCTTTATCCTATATGCATTCCTCAATTAAAATAAATAAATAATTTTGCATAAAATTTATCTTTAATTATACATTATTTTCATTTGCTATAATATATGAACTTATTTTTTTATTATATACGACCACTTTTCAAAAACTCTCACATTTGCTATCCCAAAAAATAATAATTCATATCAAATTATCTATTATACTCTATATTTTATTTAAATCGTATTTCTTTATCAATTTTTTATTACTCTCTCAAATCATTTATCTCTGTCTTTATAAGTAAAGAATTATTAAAAAATAAATTTGCATATAAACCATAATGGTATATATATTTGCACACTGTAACTAGAATCTTATTTTGCACAATTTTTCAGGAGCTAACATGAGTGTTTTTTGGGGTTGTTGGGCAAATTGTGGGTCTCATTCTATAGTAGATGGATTGGTGTGAATAATTTTAAGGGTAATGTTAATGAGTGTCCTTAGAGTATTGGTTAACAATCCATTTTAGAAAAAATTTGACACAATTTTTATGGAAAATGAAAAAAGCTGTCAAATATTTATTGCTTTTTTTTTTCTTTTTCCATAAAAAAATTTTTCAAATGGATTGTTAACCAATACCCTGAGAGCATTTATTACAATTTCTCTAATTTTAAATACACCTGGATTATATTAATGCGCTACTCCTTTCACATGAACTGTCAATAAATTTGTTTAATGGGATTTGTAATCTATTATAACGTGAGAAAAGAGAGTATCACTTTTGTTTTGAGTTCTCCAAGAATAATTACTCCATGTAGGATGATATTTATAAACATACACTTAGATCCTGCACATTTTCATCTTCATCACCTTTTCAAAATGAAAATCATGGCATCTCATCATCACTCACTTCTCTCTTTCGCTACATTGGCAACTACGTTCTCCGTTGTCTTTCTTTGTAGCTTCTCTCTCACTGAGGCTCTCAATGGGGGCTTTAGTGTGGATCTCATCCACCGTGACTCCCCAAATTCTCCCTTCTACAACCCTTCAGAAACTTCTTTGCAACGCATAGCTAATGCCTTGCATCGTTCTGTTAACCGTGTCAATCATTTTAAGCCAAAGTCCACAGTCTCTACCAATTCACTCCAAACAGATGTAATCTCAAATAGCGGTGAATTCCTTATAAAATACTCTGTTGGTACACCACCAGTCCCAATGCTAAGCATTGTTGATACTGGTAGTGATTTGATTTGGATACAGTGCACACCTTGCACTAAGTGCTACAACCAAACAGCTCCACTTTTTGATCCTAAAAAGTCCGAAACCTACAAAAAAGTTTCTTGCTCTTCATGTCAATGTAATTCTCTAGAAAGAACCAAGTGCTCAAATGATGGAAAAAATTGCCAATATTCAATGTCTTATGGCGATTCTTCATTCACAAATGGAGAACTTGCTATGGACACTCTCACTCTAGGATCAACTACAAGTCAGTCTGTGCCTTTTCCTATGACCATCATAGGATGTGGACATGATAATCATGGATCCTTTGATAAGGAAGGTTCTGGCATTGTTGGCCTTGGAGGCGGCGCAGTTTCCCTTGTTTCCCAATTGCATTCTTCTATTGGTGGCAAGTTCTCCCACTGCTTGATACCATTAAATTCAAAAGACAAAAACTCAAGCAAATTGAATTTCGGTAGCAATGCCGTGGTTTCGGGTTCTGGAGTCGTATCTACTCCCATAGTCCACAACCCCCAAAACCCAGTCACCTACTACTTCTTAACACTCGAAGCAATGAGTGTTGGCAGCAAAAGATTGGAGTTAAGCGATTCTTCTACGTTCGAAGATTTAAAGGGAAATATTATCATTGATTCGGGCACAACAGTGACAATATTGCCAGAATATTTCTACTCCAAGTTTGAATTAGCAGTAGAAGAAGCAATTCATTTAAATCGCAGTGATGACCCGAGTCTAATTCTAAGTCTTTGCTACAAGACCTCAAAAGATGATATAGGTGCACCAAGAATCACAGCACATTTTACTGGTGCAGATGTAATGTTGAGTCCAAAAACCACCTTCATTAGACTAAGTGAGAGATTTTTGTGCTTGGCTTTTGGGGCTGGTGAAACACTTTCCATCTTCGGTAACTTGGCCCAGTCCAACTTGTTGGTAGGCTATGACCTAGTGAAGAAAACTGTATCTTTCAAGCCAACAGATTGCACCAAGCTCTAAGCTGGAAATTAAAATGACTGCATCTTTTTTCTTTTTTCTTTTTTTTTTCACATAGGTAAAATGCTCGCCCACCCAACCCCCTTCCATAAGGGACCTAAATCACATCAATACCAAAAATCAATTTTTATCGTACATGATAAAAGCAAGTATTATGGAGTTGATCCAAAGGTTCAAATCTTCCGTGTTTATATATATATATAACCGAAACCTTTGACTTTTGGTTGACCTCTTCACAATTTTTTATATTAGCATTTTTTATTTATATTTTTTAATTCGATTTAATTCTTTCGATTTTATAGCACCAAATTGCAAAAAATTTATTAAATTGCTTCTTCTTGTTTAAATTAAATTTAGTTGTTTGGTGTCATACAACCACTATACTTAAAGGAGACCTAAATTATCACTAAAGGGAATTTTTAGATAATCCTAACAAACTATATAACAACTCCATTAATATAAATTTATCCCAAAAGACGAAATATATCTCCATTAATTTAATAATTTCTATGTTGATGACATTTTTTTTTTAAAAAAATTCTATCATATTTCCTTATATCTACCAATTACGTTTTCTTCCTCTTCTTTTTTTCATTTTTTTTTTATATTAACGTTGATTAGAAATTATAATTTCAATAGGAATTAAACTCTATAATTATATCAAATGAGACTCAACAAATATATATCATTTTTAAATTAAATAGGATTTAAATTTTATATCAAATGGACTCTACCAACATATTCATCCTTTAAAAAAAATTATATAACCAAATTTGATTAGGAATTCATAACTCTAACCAAATTTGATTAGGAATCCATAACCCTATATTATATTATAAATAGTTTTTTTTTTAGGGATTATTTGTTACAATTTCAACTCGGCTTTTCATTCCTATATTATTATTTTTTTTTTTTTTTTTTTGGGATTATTCTTCCAACACCACTCTGCTGTACAGTCTATTGCATTGATTTTGGTTCTTGGAGTGCCTTCAAAACAAAAGGTATGTAAAGTTTTCTTATCAGGTTTAATGTTAACATATATGAGGGATATTTTGGTCAATTAGAAAAAGTTTGATGAAACATAAAAGGAAAAAGAATTACAAAACGCACAATCTGAAAAAATAAATAAATAAATAGTGACTGTATTAGACAGAGGCTTTTGGAGATTATTGTTTTTATTTTTAGAATTCTTTACGCTCATATGTATGTATGTATTGGGTTTAATTGAATTGGAATTATCTTTGAAACTTTGGTTTTGATTGAATAATGAAAATGGCAGAAGAAGTATGTTCCAATATTTGGAGTCTTCTGTATATGTGTTGTAGTTTAAACTTGGTATTTGAACTGTTAAATTGTTAATTCACAGTTCATTGTTCATCTATTAATTATGAATAATAATATTGCTATTTGCAACCATCATGATATGGTATCAATAATGTGATCATTCCAAATGCTTTCCTTTAGAGTTTAGATAGAGTCTATTTTATGATTAAAAAAATTTACAATTAAAAGACTTTTGAAATACTTTTTTTTTTTTTTAATTATTGGATACATTGGATCTTAAATGACTTTTATTAAACTCCATCCTTTATGGCATCATTAAAAAGAAAACTCATATAGATAGGTATTAGGATATTATTTGAAACTATCATAATGGACTAACATATTACACATAATATGGATCTAACTGTAACATCCTATGCTATAAAATAAAATTTGGGCCTATGGTTATCTTCTCTTTGCAAAAAATGGTTAAATTCTCATTAATTGTGATAGTTCACTTTTAGGTGAAATGGAAACTCTATTAACTAAGTTTTAAGGAATTTAAAATTTTATTTCAAAAAATTTTCAGAACATTAGATTTTATTTTAATAATTTTATATTGTAAAAGAATAAAATTTATACATTACATACAATCATTACTTCAGTTACTTTCTAAATGATGGAGGATATGAGAATGCAATTTGTAAATCTGCTATCAAGATAACATAGATTAGATTGGTGGTGGATAGTAGATTTAATTGCAGTTGAGTATTGTGTGAAGTCATCACCATATAATAGCCCACGCCAGGATATGTTGTGTAACCAATAATATGAAAGTAAAAAAAAAAAATTCTAAACCATTATATTGAACAAAAAATTACTTATTTTCATTTATTTTTAAGTTATACATTTTTTTTAAGTCAAGTCATACACCTTTAAATAAAATAAATATTTTTTATTTTTATTTAACTATCACGTGCATCGCACGAGTTAGCGACTAGTAATAACAATAAATAAATAAATAAATAAATAAGTACACATTTCTTCATAAATAAGCTATAACTTTAGGGTGTGTTTGGTTGGAGGTGAAATAGGGTAGATGGAAAATATAAATATATATATATTTATAAAAGAGAAAATGGAAGTAGGTCTTGTTTGGTAAGGAGTGAAGGAGATAAAAAATTTTGGATGGGGCCAGGCATTGCCCATAAAAAAAACTGCAGAGAAAACAGGCATGATTGTGCCCGATGTTGATGAATGACAAAATTGCCACTAACCAAATTTTTGTCCTTTTCTTCTTTTTGCATTTCCCCCTTTTTTTTTTTTTTTTTTTTGGATAAAGGTCTTCCATTTCTAACGCACGGTATGTTGGTTCTTGTTTGGGTCTTTTTTTTAATAAATTTTAAAAAAAAATTGAAGTCTCCATACAAATTTTTTTTAATTTAAAAATGTGTTACTTTTTGTTTATATACTTGGTAAGGACATAATGGTAAGTTTATACCAACTTCATTTTCCATCCTCTCATTTTTCATCTCAACCAAACAAAAAAAGTTTCATCTTTCCACTTTTCTACCCCTCCAACCAAACAAAAATGAGGGAAAACTAAATCTTTTCTATCTTCCCACTTTTCTATCCTCTCACAATTTTCTATACTCCTACTTTTCCATCTCCCCGACCAAACGGACCCTTAGAAATGCAAGTTTATTTTTCCTAATAATTGTCTAACATGTGGCATTGCTTGTCCATATCATACCAACTTCATGTAGGAAGTCACTAAATGTGAATATTGTATGCTTTGAGAAATGAACATTTGTGATCATGGTATGCACCTCTAGTTTTGGGATCCAACTTGCATAATATATAAATTCGATGTTTATATTTCTTAGTCGGTCGGATATGTTGGCGTTATAAATTTACTGAGAGTGATATATATATATATATTTATAATATTTGATCTCATAATATTTTGCTACATATGTGGACTTAAAATTTTACACGTCAATATTTTGATATATTCTTTTAATCGAGGTAAAATTCAATTCTATATTTAAACCTTTAATTAGAATCTTGACACATCATATTTTCTTTAATTAATTAAATAAATAGTTTCATATACAAATTAAATTTTAATAAATATATATTAATAATTACCATATATATATATATATAGTTGAATTTAAAAATACAATCATAATAAATACCTATTAAAAATTGTCATAATTATCAAATTCATATTTAATATTTATACACAAACACAAACAAATTAAAATAAATGCGTATTAAAAACTACCATAAATTTCATATTTCATTTTTTTTTTTTTTTTAGAGTTTCAACTTATGGTGTCCATTTCTGTGATTTTTGCTTTTTATCAACAAACCAAGACACCAATCGATTTTTAGTATAGGCAACAATTGAACCACAGATCTTCTATTCAACCATCAAAAACTTTACCAATTAAGCTAACTAGAACCCACTCATATTTCATACCTATCTATTTATTATATTATATCTATTAAAAGTTGGATCCTACACTAAAGGATGCATTCTATGAAGACATGTTCGCTTTTCAAAGTGTACTAGTATAAATTATAAAAATATGTAGCAATTTCCTACATTTAATTGGTATTACATGGACAAACAATTATTTGTACATGTCATTATTTGCCATGTGTCATTAATAATTAATAAATAGAAATAAAAATATGCACTTAATGTTCACTATTAATTTCATTAATATTTTGCCATATTTTCAGTGATTTGGGTTTAAATTAGGACAATTAAATATGGCACATAAATGTCATACATGTCCTTTTGAGTTACATATCAAGTAAAGGGAAAAAAAAAAAACTCTTTTCTTTTGTTTACAGGAAAAGCTTTCATATTTAAAAGTTGAATCCCAAAAACGTACAAAATGATGACACATGCCCCTTTACCAAAATATATAACATGACATATGTCATCTTTTAGAGTGATGTAAACTTACAAAGCCCAATGATAAATAACAATTCGTACACTTCATAAATATTTGATAGTCATAATGAGTCTCATTAAATACTCTTCAATAAATCAATTATTCCTTAAAGTTTGTAAAGTCTATTGCATTTAATTTAAGAGTAAATGGCCTCCTTAAATTACTCCTAAAAAAACTCTCATTTTTACCTTAACTGGTTTGTCACTTAATGTGTAAAAATCATTGTTATTGATTCCATTCCGTTCCGGCCGGAATGGCCGGAATTTTTCGTACCGGTATGTAAATCGGTACGAGAATATCTCACGTTTCACCTCGGGTCAGATTTCGGGCCGTTTCGAGTCATTCTGAACAATTCCAGCCGAAATGTGAATTTCGGCCGGTATTGGATTTGGCATGTTAAAAAAATAAAATAAAATAAAATTATTAAAAAATAAAATAAAAAATAAAATAAAAAATAAAATAAAAAATAAAAAAAAAAATTTAGGAGTTATTAAATTTTTTTCATTCCTTCTCCTTCTGTCATAAATTTTTCTTTTTCTTATGATTTGTTTTGTGGTTAAGAACTTAAGAGTTATTATTTGATATTTAGTTATTGACTTGTAAATCTTCTTATTGTATGATGTTAAATTGATGTTATATTGATGTTTAAGACTTAAGAGTTAAGACTAAATGATTTGTATTATTTGATATTTAATTATTTATTTATTAGAATTGACAATTTTATGTTCTACAAGAATATATATAAATTATTTTTTAGGAACACCAAAACACCCTGAAACAGTACGGCGAAATCGGCCGGTACCGAAATATTCCATTTCACTGGACAAATCGAAACGGGGTCCTAAACAGTATTCATAACATTGGTAAAAATTACACTATTCCCAACAAAACAAAAGTTTTTTTTTTAGAGATAATTACAACATGCTACAAAAGTAGTTACATGTTTAAAATGTTTTTTTTTTTTTTTAAATCCATCAAATTACTCCTAAAACCCCAATGAAGAAAAAAAAAAAACTTCCAAAAATATTCCGTTTTCATTACTCGGCTGGCCACTTCATATAATTATATAGATATTTCTAATTTTACTTTTTTTTTTTTTTTAAAAAAAACTCTCAAAAATATTTGCTTGTCATTATAGTACATGAGTAATTTTTTTTTTTTTTTTTTTTTTTTTTGAGATAGTAGTACATGAGTGTTGAGATCCAAAATATCACAAGTGTTGAAATCTAAAAACTAAAATGCTCTCAAAGATAGGGAATGCCCAATCCGCTAACCAAGGCCCACTTAAAATAAGTAAAAGGAAGCTTAAACCCATGAATGGGCAAGCTCTGGGCCTTAGAAAATGAAGAAAAAAGGAAAACATGGAGCTTAGCCCAGCCTTTATGAGAAGAGCTCTCAAAGAGCCCAGAAAGAGACTAGACCAGAATACCTTGGAACTGCCAGAACCAAAGGGATCCTCAAGAAGTGCAAGAAATGTTCAACTGGGATTTGGACAGTTCAAAGAAGCATGCTTGTAGACATAGGGAACAAAGATGGGCATGTCCCATCAGCCGCCTATGACTCAGAAAAAGAGCCGATGACTTAGGAATCAACACTTAATAAAAAAAAGTCTGGTACCTCGAGAAATGCAAGACGATGAACCATGAAGGAAGGTGGTTGGGGATCTTTTAGCATGACAGGAAGGAATCTGCCCATTTAGAGATAAGGACAAAAGGTGAAACAGCCAAGAGTAAGGGTCATAAAAGGTCCATCTAGAAGCTTTGGGAAAATAAGCTTAAAAGTCAGCCCTCAGGACCCCCCAAAAAAGGGAGTTCAACTGGGGACTTTTTGAGGGGAAACCTCAAAAGAAGAAGTAGTGAGAAAATAAAGGAAGGACCAGCCATCAATGTTGCTGACATAACATTGGTTCTGGTACCAAGGGTAGCAAATAGAAAGAATCAATGGCACACCAAAAACCCTAGAAATGTACTATAAAAGGGGCATCAAGCCATCAGCAAAAGGCATTCAACAACATTTAATCAGAGCAAAAAGAGCTTTTAAATTACTCATTTGAACCTCAGAAAATAGAGGAAAGAGGGAAGTACTATGAGGGATCCTAAGATAAGTGCTAGAGGATACACTTGGATTCAAGGAGATTCAAACCTCACAAATCTTGGAAGTCTACAAAGAGCTATGTAAGTCTATGACTTTTGAACTTATTTGAACCTCATGGCATATCCCAGCAAGGAATAGAACCCAATGTATGTCACTTTATTTTCTGAGGATCTCTGACGTCCTTACATGCTTTTTCTTTATTTCCTTGCTGTTCTTTAGCTATTTATTTTACAATACGTATACGTTTGCATGTATGGACATGTACGTGTTGTAGGGCCCATTCTTTGTGCACAACTTGATTCGTTATCAGCTCAATATAGTTGTGGTGAACCAAGGTCAATCTACCAAACAACAAGTAAAAGGCCCAGAATCCTTATTTCTACTTGGGCCTGGGTACTGTCAAAAATAAGAACCCACAATGAGTAATTGAAAAAAAAATGATATAAATATATATTTATATATATTAGGACTAAGAAGAATGGTTGGGACGACAAACATGCATCTCGTTCGTATTTTGGATACCCGTATAACCATTGAAGACTGTTGAAGTGACTAATTTTAGTTATCTAAATAGTGTATTTAATAGTGATGATCCCCACTATGATCCTTACATATATGATACTAAATATAGTTGGAATAAACACATTATCCAATTGAGAAAAAAAAAATTATTTTAATTTTCTAAATATAGTTAAAAATATATATAAAATAGGAAATTTTTTGAATCCAGAAATTGCAATAGAAAATAAAAAGGGAGGTTTATGATGATTATAAAATCTTTTATACTATTACTAGGTAATCTAGTATCCTTATGCATGAAGATACTAGGTAATCTAGTATCCTTATGTATGAAGATAATCAATTCAATCGTTGTGGTTGGTCTCTATTATGGATTTCTGGCCACATTTTCCATAGGGCATCGCCACTTCCTTTGGCAGCATCCACTAATTCAAAACTTAACTTGAAAGTCATATTTCGACCTAGGTGTTTTTGGGATGCCCACTTGGCTCGAGGGATATAGCTCAATTGGTAGAACTCCGCTCTTGGGTCGTTGTGATTATGGGTTGGATGTCTAATTGTCTAGGTGATAATGATAGTATCTTATACCTGAACCGATGGCTCACATTTTCTAAGTAAAAGCAGATTGATTAGAAAATTCTGGTAAATCATTGATTTATCTGGTGTCTAATGTACATGTATAATTCATTTCTACTAGATAGAAAATTTATGACGTTGAAGAAAAAGGATCCAACGACTTCGGAAAAATTGATTATTGACTACTAAAGTAAGTTTCTTTGACAAAATTAAGACTTCTTAACAAAATTAAGAATTATTAGGTATATCAAATTAAAATGAGTGTAATTATGGTATGGTCCTCACATAAATTTAGACACATGCGCAAAATTGGATTCTAATTTATAATTGAACTTTCTCTAAACTTTGCTTTTATATATATATATATATATATATATATAAATATATATATATAGATTTTGGGTAAATTACAAAGTAGATCCCTATTCATTTACACCATATCACAATTTGGTCAATAACCTTTCAATTGTGTCAATTTGATCCCTAACATTTTCAATGTCGTGTCACTTTAGTCCAAATTGTTTTTTAGATGGAAAACATTGACATATCAAACAAAACAGTAAAAAAGTATTTGTCATGCCACATCAATTGCTAATTGTACCGCCAATGCCATGTCAGATTTATAAAAATAGAAAAAATAAATAAAACACCCTCTTCAAAAACTTTAGCCTCAGCTTCCAACGATCCCAAAGGAACGTTCAACCTTTTACTAAGAGCACCAACCACCAATCCCATCTCATCCCTTACCACAACACCCACCCCACACATATGTTGAAAAGGAAAAATAGCCGCATCCGCATTAATTTTGAACAAAAGAGCAGTGGGTGGATTCCAAGCACGAGAGCACACAGCAGAAGCAAGAGGGAGCTTCACATTTACAGACCAGAACTCACTGATAAACTGCCCAACCAACTGCACTAGCAACAGACTCGACAGAAATTTCTTGCCATTTCGTTTCTAATTCCTTCTTGTCCACATAGCCCTAGCAATAGAGATAGCAAAAGATAAGGCATCATCACTACATTTGTTGGCTGTCCGAAGAAACCAAAGCAATTCCATAAAGTTCTAAAACTGCATATTAAGCCGAGACTGAAAAATATCAGTTATCTCCCACACTTCAGCAGCGGATTTACAACTCCAGAACTGGTGACCCGATAATTCCCCTTCTACACCACAAAGCTCACACTTATCATCCACCAAGATACCTCTCCTCAGATTAGATAGACAAGGTAGAATATTTTTGCAAGCTCTCCAAGCAAAGTGCTTCACCTTATTAGGAATTTGTAGACTCCAAATCTTCCCCCAGAAATTCTTAATCGCCCCATCATTAGAGCAGCTGCCTCTCTCCGATTGGTCACGCAGGTTCAAGGCCACCATATATGCACTTCGAACAGAGAACATTCCATTAGATGTTGCATTCCAGACAGACTTCACCACCTCAGCTTTCCACCCTCCACGTTCACTGTCAATCAACTCAGAAATCCGAGTATGATCCTCCAGCAAATTCTTGGGAGAAGAGACTTTGAAGGTCAATGGATTTAGAAGCCATTTATCATACCAAATCCGAATTTTCTGACCATTTCCCACCCTCCAACTCATACCACTCCTAACAATACATTGAGTTATTGTAGAAGCCACATTTTATCGTTTTCTATGAATTTTATATCTAAATATTCTACACTCTTTGAGCCTAGAAATGTATCTTTGTTGGAATATCTTTTTAAACCCTTTTGTAATGGTCAATTGCATGAAAGCTGGCATCTTTTTAACTACTTCACACGTCATAGCTAAACTAATCCAAGATCCTCTTCCTACATTAAGAAGTATCAAATCAAAAGATCCTAGATATATACCATAATGTTCAGATTCGAGTAAAGCTTGCAACTTTAAGCTATGATTGGTCATGAATCATGATAGAGATCAAGGGGTTGAGGAAATCAAGGCCAATGGACACGACTTCATCATGTACTTTATCTAATTTCATGTTGTCTCATGTTTGTTGTCTCAAAGCATTCCCATTAAAGGTACTAAAAATGCTAAATGCTATTTTTTAGCATTTTTAGCACCTCAAATGATAAAGATACACTTCCATCAAACATGCTAAATCTTCCATCAAACAGCTACAGTGAGTTGTTATCAATAACAGCTACAGTGAGCTGTTATCAATAATAGCTCACTGTAGCTGAATTGTAAAAAAAAAAATTGTTTTTTATTCACCAACAGATCTATTTCTCATTTCTGTCTCTCTTTCCTATCTCACTTCTCTCTTCCCTCTTCTCTCTTCTCTCTCCCGTGATTCATGGTCTGTGATCTGGCGTTGTCTCTTCTTCCAAAACCCGATCTCTACTCTTCACTGATCTCTACTCGTCGCCAATCAATAATAGCTCTTCGTCTGCAACATCGCTAACTCGTCTTCACCTCCATCTCTCAGGTTTGATCTCTCTACTCTCAGTCACTCGATCCCTCTACTCTTTGGCTGCAACGTTGCCAGGTCGTCTCTATCTCCGATTCGCCTCCATCGCCCACTCGCCCTCACCAATTCAGATCTATGATTATCTCTCTCTCACGCCTTGGGTTCCGATTTGCAGGTTGTGGGTTTGTACAAGGGTTCTGATTTGGGCATATTTTGGTGGGTTTATGATTTGGTTTTAGGTGGTGGGTTTGTGATTTGGTTTTGAATGGGTATGGTTTGTGGTGGACCGGTGATGGTTGATGGTGGGTGGGTATAAGTTTTATGGTTTGGTTTTGGGTTTGTTTTTGTTTGTGATTTTGGTGGTTGAGGGTTGAGGTTGTGGGCGGTGGTGGTTGTGGCAGTGAGTGTGGCGGTGGTGGCTGGTAGCAATGAGTGTAGGCAGTAACAGGAGGGTGGGTTTTGCAATGGGTTTGAGAGAAGACAAATACATAGAGAGAGAGAGGAAGAGATAGATTGAGAATAAAAAATAATTAAAAAATAATAAAGAAATAATATTTTAATAAAATGGTAAAAAATATAAAACTTTTGATGTTGAGTGCATTGTAAAGTGGTATGTTAAAGTAGATAAAGTAGGATTTTGAAATGTTAAATGCTAAAATATTTGCATTCTTTGATGAGAATGCTCTCACAATGAATCTTTTTTCTTTTTCATAATGTACAAATCCACAAAGAGGGATGACAAGGTATATACAATTCGAATACAACCATTCCTTCTTTTTTTTACCTTTTTCATGCACCGACGTTGATGGATGCAATCCTATCTTAATTTATCCATGTGTGCATGTTATAATATATATATAAATATATATATATATATAAATATATATATATATATATATATTTCACGCCTTTTCCCTTGGACATTACCTGGACAACTAGCTTCATTTGGCTTTAGGGTGCAGCTAAAATTTTCACCAGCTACTGATCAGATATATAGATACCCCAAGCCCAACATCAACACTCCTTTTGTGGTTAGAGTACTCCTTTCGATGAGGTGAACTTGGAGCTAACACAAAAATCTAATGTACTCATCCTTTCATTACATAGCAATCAAAAATAAATAAATCCTCCCATTATATATATGTATGACAATAGGTGATGGTGACACCCCTATCAAATACTACATCAACATGCTTTAGATCTAAAATGAATTACTATAACACAGCCAACATCAACTCTCCATACATTCAAGTCATTCAAACTAGAAAAACTAATACATTTTTCAAAATGTCTCCAAAGAATTGGAAGACACTGCATCTAATCAACACTACATGAGTAACAATTTCATCGTAAATTCACCTCTTCACCTTCCTCACGAGCAATGGAAGCCGAGAGAATTCCAAGGTCACGATTTAAGAATGTTAATGCAGACTCACACTCAGAGATTATTCTCGTTACGGAAGAGGGCTCACCAGCAATTGTTTCAGATGATCCAACAGCGAGAGCTGCGTGGGAGTCTCTAAGATTCCTCAAGTTCCCTAGGAACTGTAACCAATGCAGAACAATATCCAAATTAGTGATTATGACAGTTGCTTCAGAAGCAAAAATATTTCTTCAAAGAAGTCCATGACAAAAAACTACCTATGTACAAGATTGACATTGATGTAAACTGTTATGATTAAGCCTAAATTTGAAAAGAATTTAGATATAATGCAATTCTGTTTTTAATAAATAGTACTTTTACTCATAAAGACGAGATTTTATGTACATAAAACTCTTGTAAAGGATAGTACAGAAAAACACTCTTTGATAAGTAATAATGCTTCATTGAATAATGTACTTTATAGTAAAATAAATAGAGTATCTACAAGTGAATGCCTAATACTAACTCCAAAGCACCAAGACCACTCAAATAGAGATCTCATAAACAAATATTTTAGCTCAATAATTACCACAATGAAGTAGCAAATGATCCACCGTCTCCCCACTACAATGACACATAATGCACCAATCAACAAAATCCCTTCCTCTACCCCTCAAATTATCACCTATAAGGATCTTATCCCATATGGCAGCCCAGACAAAGAAAGAAACACACCGAGGAGCCTTCACCTTCCAAACACCTTTCCAAGGAAAGATAATGGGCAAGGAACTTCTTAACTTATTATAAAACGATCGAATATCGAAATCCCCATTCTTCGTCAACTTCCATCGCATACGATCTTCATTCTCAGTATGAGGTAAATTAGAACCCAAAGTACGGAAAAATTCATCCACACCACCCATCTCCCAGTCATTTGATCTCCGAATGAAGTGAACATCCCAACTTCTCTGATCCTCTGTCCCCAACCGTTCAAGAGAGGAGGCCACTGATGCCTCTTTATTGGAAGCAATCCCATACACACCCAGATAGGTCAATTGAAGTGGAGAATCCCCACACCATTGATCTGTCCAAAGCTTCACTCTATCCCCCACCCCTACCTCAAACCGAATATTTTTGCTAAAAGCCACCCAACCCATTCGAATACTTCTCCACAACCCACACCCATGTACCCCTCTATCTAGCTTGGAAGTCCATCCCCCCCCCCCCCCCCCAATCTTCCCCAAACTTTAGAGCTACAACCCTTCTCCACATTAGTAAATTCTTATTCCACTGCTTTAGATCCGATTTAAGTGCTTTCAATTTGTTCACCAGGACAAAACTAGGCAAGCCATGAACATGATAGGAATTCCACCACATCTCACCTTGTCGGTAAACCCCTCAATTTTCACCAAATATTTTCAAATCTAAAAGGACTGCCCCTTTGCATAAACCAACACCATGATCAAAGGTTTATGGAATTGTCAGCAGGTAGATTGGCCATTTTTGGGATCTGTTGGGGCGTCAAGTGGTATACTGATGATGTGGGATAAAAGAATTGTAGAGAGAGTTGACAAAGTTGTGGAAAACTTCTCCCTTTCATGCAAATTCTGAGTGTATACTGGTTTTAAGCAGGCCTTTCACAGGAGTTTATGAGCCAAATATTGATTAAGCTTCTTGGATTGTGCATATATCATCAGAATAAAATTAAAAAAATCAAATTTTAGGGCAGGATCTAAAATTTCGATTTTCGTTTTTCGAGGTTAAACAAACCTTTTTTATAGTTAAGTTACACACACCCATTGGGTCTTGAACCCACAAGCTCACCTTTCATCTCATTATTATGGAAGAATGAAGTGCTAGTTGAGCCTCATTAGCAAAAACTAACTTTTTATTCTTTAAGAATTTGGATTTTAGGTTATTTTCATTGGATCCGGGGGATTTAGGTTATCTTAAGTAAATGGTATTAAAATAAAAGATGACATTTACTTATAGAATCCTGAGGGTCACTTTGTTATTTTTAAACATTGCACCAGCACCGACTGCAGGTAAATAAGAGTGCAGTTGTAAGCATTTTGAAAAAATATGGGGCTTGTCACAATTTGGCAGACACCTGAGATCACTTTGTAATTTTTAGACACTGCACCTCCTAGCATTGACTAGTGACTACCCCTCTTCGTTAAAAATCTAGATTCTTCTCAATGAAATGAGAGAGTTTCACTTGAGCAGAAACTCAAAAGAAAGGGGAGACAGCACTGGTGCAAGGCAGAACCTATTCAAGTTATACAGATTTTAGTTTCAGTTTCAGGTAAGTGATGATTCCATGATTTTTCTTCCCTTGGCCAAGTCTTGTTCCTATTTCTTGAGGAGTTACTTCTCTGTTCCAGAAATATTTACCTTCCTCTCTTAGTTTGCTGCCTTAGTTCTCAATCTGTTAAGTATGTTCCTGGTGTTTTACTTATCAAAAAAAAAAAAGTGTGTTCCTGGTGTTTCAGATTTGAACCTCATACTTAATGCCAAAATCAAGTTGGTTGGTTACAGCTTTGTATGAATTATGGTTGCTGGTGATAACCTTTGATGAAACCCATGGTTCCATACTTGATCGTTTGATTCTTAATTTGTTTCTCAGATTTGATTTTCAAGTATATGAATTTATTTTACTCAAATCATGAGGTGTATGCTGAAATTATGTTTGAACTCTTCAATCCATTGCTGGAACTATTTTGCAGCATCATGTTCAGGCCTAATTCAGTTCCAACATGCTGGGTTATCTCCATAGAAAAGGCAGTTTTGATTTTACACATGTTAATACTTATTTCTAGTTGCTGTTCCACTGTGGGTTCTTGCTGTCCTGTTCTAGTTTTGGTACTGTTATGCTACTGCCCAGCACTTACATGGTGACATTTTTTTTTTTTTTTTGATAGGTAAGAAAAAGTTTTATTGAAAAATGATAAGCATGAAAAAACACAAGGTTCACGATAGTGAACAAGTAGAAAAAGGAGGTAAAAATAAGCAAACAAACACTAAGATATACTAAGAGACAAAAGAAAATCTGTGATAGCAGAACAATCTGAGAGGCCCCAACACCGAGACAAATCAAAAAGGGTCCATCTGCATAACTCCAACAACTGATCCAAAGATTTCCCCGTATCCTCAAAAGAATGCCGATTCCGTTCAGTCCAAATATTCCACATTAAACAACCCAGAACCAGGTTCCAAATATCAGAATTATGTTTCCCAAGCCAATGATACCAACAGAAAAATAAGTTTGCAACGGAACCTAGCATGACCCAATCAATCCCAAACAGCCGAAGCATATACATCCACAGAGAATGAGCAACCGGACAAGAAATCAGCAAGTGATCCACAGATTCCTCATTACAGCAACACATACAACAACGATTTGCCAAAAATGTGGCCACAGAGCATAAGATTATCCAAAGTAAGAATCTGACCATGAGCTACTGTCCACATAAAGAACGTCACCCTTCTAGGAACTTTTACTTTCCAAATGCCCTTCCAAGGGAAAGTAGGAAGAGTTACATTTCGAATCTTTTGATAAAAAGACCGAACATCAAACTTCCCACTTCCATTAAGACACCAAAAAAGTCTGTCACTACCTTCACCCCTAGGAATTCGAGTTTGAATGAAGTGAACATATATGTGAAATAAACCAGATTTGAACTTCAGTCCATTGAATATATTGGCTAAGCTGATTTCCCTTATGTTTTGGATTCATAGTTGAAAAAATTCACTTATGGTAAGGATATATGTACCATTTTCAAGCTGGATAATGAGAATTCTGAATAACCTCACCCTGTGAACTTATTGCGCATTCTTCCATATATGCTAGAATATGTACTGCATATGTGAACTTTGTACCCATCAGGTATGACATTCTGAACTTTGAGGTGGCTCATTGATATACTAAACTCTACTTGTTCTTGAGCCATCTAACCTCCATAATCATTAGAATTCTATTTGATTGTGAGACTGAGAGCCACCATGACATTTGGTACCTTTCCAACATTATTCAATTCTATCATGAGCAAGGAACTTCGGATCATTTGAATTCTGATACTTCAATAAATTTGTTATTTGAACTGTTTTGAACTTCTTACAACTAAATCTTAGATAGTCATAATTGAGATATTTAATTTTTTTTTTCACATATTTAATATATCTTTCATTACTTATCAAAAAATAATTTTTTGCTCTATATGATCATAGACTAAACTAAGTTTAGTTGCTTTGTGCGATTGATGTGATTTTGGGCTAGTCAGACCTAGAGATTTCACCGTATTGAGTCTCAGGTCGTGAAAGTTTCTGAGCTATATCACTATGCACTAATAAATGATCCACATTCTCTCCATTACATCTACACATGCAATACCAGTCCACCTGAGTTATGGCCTTATGCCTCCCTTTGTCGGATTGTTACAAGTCAAAATTACACACACAGATGTCCATACAAAACAGGCCACCCTTCAAGGAGCTTTATTACTCCACGGTATTCCAATGAAAACACACTCCAATAAAAGCTTATTTAGAGCAAACATTAAATTGACTTGTTAGCCAATCTCCAGGTCAAACAATCAGGACCCTCTTCCCTTGGGACATTAGCATACAAAGTATCAAACAATTAATCCACATATTGTAATTCCCAATCATTGAGAGCTCGTATGAAGCATATATTCCACAATCTCCTCTTCAATCTAAGATGTAATTTCGTCATAAAACTTGTATCCAAGATAAAAGCATAATTGACACTTTGCCTCAATCAACAGCCTTGTAACCTTATGTTACCCCAATGTCGGGAGACCCTGAATGTGTGATAGATTCACAAACTGCTAGATCTGTATACTTATCTCTATGTATTTCACAAAAAGTTTTATAGAGAAAGACAGGGAAGGAGGGAGAGTAAATAGGTGAATGGGTTTTAGATGGAAAGAGCAGGGAATGCTTGCATGCATCACAATGGATCCAAGCAGACCCCACCTCACGAGAAGGTACACCCTGCATCAGGTATATGCTTCTCCTCTCTCACAGTTGATGGGACCCACCAGCTGTGAGAGAGGGGAAACATATACCCGCAGCAGGGTATATTTTCCCCCACCTCACAGGATGCACTTGTGTGCACACACATGGAAAGGAAAAAGATTTTTAAAAAAATGCAAAGGGGATCAGAAACTAAGAGGTGAAGTTGTTGATTGAGTGAATGCTTATTAGTGCATACATCACATCAATAGGCAAACACAAAGTATCAACAGAAACAGTTATGGAAGAGATGAGAAACTAGGACAAATTAACTTCATAGATACGTATAATAAGGGAAATGAAAAACTCAGGAAAGATGCAATCAGCAATTGCATTATCATATATCCAAATATGCTAATATCAAAATATACAAGTATCATACTATATAAAGTATACTATATTGGTATAGTAAATTGCCATCAGCATTTTAGCTGGGCTTATTTTAGTCTTAGTCTAATGACTCTAATCTGAAAGGAACCTCAAAGAATCCACATAATGAGATAATTAAGCATATAAATGGTTTTTTGCATATAAATTTATCGAAACCATATGAAAGGAAAAGCATATAATCAAAGATAAAACACATCAATAGATTAGCAGTTAGATACCTTCAAAAGCATCTTGTATGCCTCCAATAAGCGATTTGCAGCCGGGCCAAACCCATGGAGCTGTGGTACCTCCATCATGTGTGTCCAGGGCCGAATTTCCTACCAAAAAACAAAGACATATATATATTCAATAACTGCAGTACAGTATGTGAATGTACACACACTAGCATAACAAGATAGTTTGATGGGATGATTCCTGAGTATCAAGAATAAACGTCAACAATTTCCATGGGATTGCAGAAGTTCAACAGATTTTAATCTTAGAACCTTTTCAACTAAAATGAGGCTGCAACAAATGTTAAAAGCCAAACCATATATGTAAATGTGCAATTTAAAAAAAAGAATCACAAGTATATAGCACAACTACTCTTTGCTGGTTGGTACAAATAAAATAGAAAAGCGAGATGTTAATGACAGGAAGAGCATGCCAGACCTTGGTGTAAATCATATTGAATGATCTTGCAGTTTCTAGAAAAGATTCCAAATGTGCACGCAATTGGGATTCCACCCCTGCATATTCCTCATCTGGGTTGTAAGCATGCTGAATGCACAAGGCAAAAAAATTATCAGAATCAGACAAAAGGAAGAAGCACAAACCATACATAAATACCAGACAAATCTCAGAGTACATAGAAAAAATAGTAAAGAAAGTCAAAATTACACATTGTCAGAAACAGAGTGGATCAGAATGCATCAGAAAGATAAGAAGTTGGTAATAAATAATATATTGAATGCTCAAAGTCAAAGGGAAAAAGACCAGAGTAAAAACATCTTGACTCAATTTTATCTTATTCCCTCTGGCCAAGATCCAATCCTATGCTGTACTACAACCAAAGCCTACCCCTCTCAGACTTGTGCTACGACCCAAGGGAACGCAAACTTGTTATCAGTAAAGAATTATCTCAAGATTTCAAAAGTAATTTATTAATTACAAGTAACAATTATCATCAAACTTATCAAAAAACAAGTAATACTCCTGAAATATTTTCTTTTCTTTTTTTTTTTTTAGCTAACAGAAATTACTAAATGCACAAAAGGGCACAGTTCTTCTACATGGAGAACATACAAGAGAAATGCCCTGAAATGAAAACAAAAAATGGCAAAACACAAACTAAATTCTGAGATGGTAAAATCCAACCCAAGGGGAGAAAGAGAAGCCACCGGCCGCCGTCATCAACTCAAACCTTAAAACATATGCTTCAATTGAATTAGAAAAAGCTATAGAGGTTTTAATGCTACTTGAAGAGGAATTCTTTACACCTTTAGATTAATAAATGTCTAAATTTTGTGCCATAAACTATAAGAAAATGTGGAAGGAATGAATTAGGATTTCTTTCATCTAAACAAGAAAATTTTGGAGAACTCCATGGATGGTATTTGCCAAAATAGGAATCTGAGGGACACAAGATATGCAATATCCTTACCCTAATATAAGGAGTTCCCATGCCAGAAACAGGTGGGAGAAGAAGAAAATCTAAACTAAATTTTTCCAAGCCATTCAAATTATTTGACTTGATAATCACTTTAACGTGATGAAAATTACTAAAAGCACAGAGGGTGGTATTTATTTAATAGTATTGAATTGAATAGTACTACTGAGGTGAGGAGGTTTGATAACACATTGAAGGTGTCTAATTGGGTGAAACATAGACTCCCCGGTTTCAATAAGATGATGGGGCTTTCTTTGGGTCGACATGAAAAGAGGTGTATTATGCTATTACAAAGACTTGAGACGGAGATTGAGGCAGCCAAGCTGGTGCACAGGAAAGATGCTGCCTATCAAAAAGCTGTCCCCAAGGATAAAGGGAAGAGGGAGTTGAGGAATTTGATTTCCTCGGTTAATTATGATGGGAGATAGTTTTTTTTTCTTTGACTGCTTGACTAAGGTTGTAGTAGGGAGTGGGAGTTTACAGTTTCAATGAAGTTAAGAATGGTGTCATGGAATGTTCGAGGTTTGAATGATTCGCCGAAATGTTTGGTAGTTAGAAATTTATTACAGGAATGGAATTGTGATGTAGTTTGCCTTCAAGAAACTAAGCTTGCAGGCATGGATAGACAGTTGATTTGCAGCTTGTGGAGTTGTCCCTATGTAGACTGGGTAGCCTTGGATGCGGATTAGACAGCTGGTGGGGTTTTGATGATGTGGGATAGGAGGGTTTTAGAAAAGTTGGAGGTAATGGTGGGTCAATTTTCCGTATCAGTTTGGTGGCAGGCTTTGGGGGATGGTTTTATTTGGGCTTGTTCTGGGGTTTATGGCCCGAATGATAATAACTTGAGGGGGCAGTTGTGGGATGAGCTGATTGGAATTCAGCAACTTTGGGAAGTTCCATGGTGTTACATAGGGGATTTCAACATTGTTCGGTTCCCTAGTGAACGGTTGGGGAGATCACGACTTACCCCGGCTATGGAGAATTTTTCTGAGTTCATTGAGGAGCTTAGCTTGATAGATTTGCCATTGGAAGAAGGAAGTTATACATGGTCGAGTGGTTCGGATCAGCCTTCGATGTCTAGGATAGATAGGGTTTTGGTTTCTCATGATTGGAAGGATCACTATCCGGATGTGACCCAACGGGTTTTACCTCGTCCTATTTCAGACCACTTCCCCATATTAGTGGAGGCAAGAGGGATATTAAGGGGGAAAAGTCCTTTTAGGTTCGAGAACATGTGGCTAAAGTCGAATGGGTTCAAAGATAGGGTTCATTCTTGGTGGAATCGATATTCTTTCTCAGGTACCCCCAATTTTGTACTTGCCAAGAAGCCGAAGGCATTGAAGGAAGATATTATTCAGTGGAACCGGAGTGAGTTTGGAAATGTAGAGCGTCAGAAAAAAGAATTGCTGGAGGCTTTGAAATTATTAGATGTTAAGGAAGGGGAGCACGGCCTTTTTGAAGTGGAGTTAGGTGAGAGGGCTGTGTTGAGATCTCAAATACAGAACCTTCTCTCATTGGAAGAAGTCTCGTGGAGACAGAAATCGAGGATGCTTTACATTAAGGAACGAGACAACAATACCAAATTTTTCCACAAGATGGCCAATTCTCGGAGAAGGCATAATCATATTAGTATGTTAGAGGTGGATGGGGTTATCTATGAGAACGAATCCGAGATGGCCGACCAAGCTGTACAGATTTATAGAAAATTGTACAAGGAGACAAAGGAGTGGAGGCCTTGTGTGGAAGGTTTGGAATTTGATCAAAAAAAGGGGTTGGAGAGGGACTGGCTTGAACGGAGTTTTGAACAGGAGGAGGTTCTTTGAGTTGTCAAAGAGATGGAAGAAGATAAAGCACCAGGTCCTGATGGTTTCTCTTTGGCTTTCTATCACCATTGTTGGGGAGTTGTGGAAAGAGATGTCTTAGCCGTGTTTGAAGAGTTTTATCAACACAGTTAGTTTGAAAAATCTCTTAATGCAACATTCATAGCCTTAATCCCTAAGAAGAATGGTGCTTCCAATATTCGAGATTTTAGACCTATTAGTTTGAAGGGGAGTGTTTACAAGATTTTGGCTAAGGTGTTGGCAAACCGCTTGAAAGAGGTTTTGGATCAGCTGATATCAGAATCTCAGAACAGTTTTGCGAGTGGTAGACAAATACTTGATTCAGTTCTCATTGCTAATGAGTGTGTTGATAGTAGGGTGAAGAGTAAGATTCCGGGGGTTATTTGTAAATTAGCTATTGAGAAAGCCTATGATCATGTGAACTGGGAGGCTCTTCTTGATTTGTTGAAGAGAATGGGATTTGGGGTGACGTGGTGTAGGTGGATCCGCACTTGTATTTCTACAGCCCAATTCTCTGTCTTGTTTAATGGGTCTCCAACTAATTTTTTTGGGAGCTCGAGGGGATTGAGACAAGGGGACCCGCTATCCCCCATATTGTTTCTGGTTATGATGGAGGTCTCTAGTGAGATGATGAAAAGAGCTTAAGGGGCTGGTTTGTTTCGAGGCTTTAGGGCTGATGGTAGACGGGTTGGAGGGGTATGTGTCTCGCATCTTTTATTCGCAGATGATAGGATTCTGTTTTGCGATGCTGATGAGGAGCAGATTCTACATGTTCAGGCAGTGACAGGTTTAAAGGTTAATGTGCTGAAGAGTGAGATGGTTCCCATTGGGGAGGTTCCTAATGTCCATGTCCTGGTAGAGATTTTGGGATTCCGGATTGGGTCTTTGCCTATGACCTATCTTGGTATGCCATTGGGGGCGTCCCACAAGTCCCTTACTGTTTGAAATCCTCTCTTGGAGAAAATTGAGCGTAAGTTAGCCGGTTGGAAGAAGATGTATTTGTCAAAAAGTGGAAGACTAACGTTGCTTAAAAGCACATTATCTAGTCTCCCCACTTATTATTTGTCTCTTTTTACCATCTCTACGCATGTGGCTAATAAAATTGAGAGGTTTCAAAGGGATTTCTTGTGGGGGGACTCTAAGTTACACTTGGTGGGATGGGACAAGGTGTGTGCACCTTTGAAAAATGGTGGGTTAGGAGTAAGGAAATTAACTACTTTTAATAAAGTCTTACTAGGGAAATGGTTATGGAGGTTTGGGATTGAGGAGACAAGGCTTTGAAGAAGGGTTGTAGCTCTCAAGTTTGGGGAAGAATGGGGGAGATGGACTTCTAAGCTAGGTAGAGGGGTGCACGGGTGTGGCTTGTGGAGAAGTATCCGCATGGGATGGGAGGATTGTAGCAAGAATATTTGCTTTGAGGTAGGGGTGGGGGATAGAGTGAAGCTTTGGACAGATCAATGGTGTGGGGATTCTCCACTTCAATTGACTTTTCCGAGTGTGTATGGGATTGCATCCAATAAAGGGGCATCGGTGACCTCTTCTCTTAAACGGTTGGGGATAGAGGAGCAAAGAAGCAAGGATGTTCATTTTACTCGAAGACCAAATGATTGGGAAATGGGTGGTGTGGATGATTTTCTCCATACCTTGGGCTCAAATCTACCTCCCACTGAGAACGGAGATCGTATGCGATGGAAGTTGACAAAGAATGGGGACTTTGATATTCGATCATTTTACAATAAGTTAAGAAGCCCCTTGCCCATTATTTTTCCTTGGAAAGGTGTTTGGAAGGTTAAGGCTCCTCGGCGTGTTTCCTTCTTTGTGTGGACTGCTATATGGGATAGGATCCTTACAGGTGATAATTTGAGGGGTAGAGGGTTGGATTTTGTCGACTGGTGTATCATGTGCCGTAGTAATGGGAAGACGGTAGATCATTTGTTACTACATTGTGGAAAGGCTTATTGGTTGTGGAGTTTGGTGTTTAGATCTTTTGGGTTTTCTTGGGTCTTGCCAAGATCAGTTGCAAATACTCTATTCGGTTGGTGGAATTGGCCTGAAAAGCATTTGTCTAGCATTTGGAATTTAGCTCCATTATGCTTGATGTGGTATCTTTGGAGAGAGCGAAATAGGAGGACGTTTGAGAATATGGAAAGTTCGAATGACCAACTATTGGCCTCTTTCAGTGGCACTTTGTTTGACTGGTCTAGGGATTGGGGACTCACCTCTAGTGATTCTCTCCCTATGTTCCTTAACTCTCTCCTGTGTACTTAGTATCTTTTCCTTTCTTTATATTTTTACTCTTTCTTTTCCCTTTGTATTTTTCTCTCTGCCTTATGTTTTTCTGCATAAGGTAGTGTTCTTGAATATATATCTTTTTTACCTATTAAAAAAAAAAAAAAGTAATTGTTTTATAACCATCAGATATTAAGGAACAGATGTTTGACTAGACGTTACTTTTTTGTAATAGTGATATAAGACAATAACAAGAAATTGTTGGAGAACCATAAATCCCAAAGGCTAAAGCTAAGAAGTGCGCCAACAATAGCAAAAATTCCTCGAATCAAAGGCCTTAAAAACAAACAGGTTCTTAACCATGTTTTATAATCATCAACTCCAAAATATTAACATAGAAATGATGATATCAATTTAGTGACTAGGTATAAATCTTCTTAGTAGAAAAAATTCAAGAGAAGCTCCCCAAAAATAATTGTGAAAGGCAATTTAGGGCGAAGGAGAAGAGAAACCTTTGATGCCAAATCATCAACCTTCAGTTGAAGATTCAACAGTATCTTAGATTGTTCTGAAAGCTTAGTCTCCAGCTCAGAAACATCTGGCCTGCAAATGAACTTCGATTATAGGAACAGAATGTTACTAAATCTGAAGGAAAAAGTCACTAAAAGAAATTCCCAAGAAGAGAGAGAGAAATTCAAACCCTCCCCCCCCCCAAAAAAAAATTAAATGCCTAAAATTAAATGATCTATGACATGTAAAAAACAAAATTCACTTTACTTGAATAACTAAGCTTGTGTTTGGATTGTGTTGGGGATGAAAAAATTTTGCGTTTTGCTGAAAAAATGGTGAGTCCCACGGTACTGTTCATGCACTTTTTGGTACTATTCATGGACCCCACTATACTATTTCAATTAACTTTTACCTTTATCTAACAGTACTTTCAGCAATAAGTTTTCAGTTTCAGCAAAATAAACAGTATCCAAGCAGACCCTAAGATACAAGGAATTTTTTTTTTTTTCATTTTTTGCTAATATTGCACAATTTAAAAAAAAAAATGGTGAAGCAGGCTTCATGTTGCCACATAATAAAGAAAATTCTATATGTAAAATAACAGAAACAGCAAAGCTTTAAAAAAATTTAAAAATAATTATCGAAAGAAAATAAAAAGGAAATAGCAGGAGAAGTTGTAGTAGCAAGAGCAATAAAAGTAGCAATAGCAGAGGCAATACATAGTAGTGGTGGTGATTCTCTAAGGGCATGCTTGTGATAATATTTCAGCAATTTCCAAAAGAATCTTTCTCTCTCCCCCCACCCAAACAAAAATCTATGTTCTTCTTAAACTTGCCAAGTCCTAAATGAACCCAAGAGAGCCCTAATTTACCATCAACATTTGTCATTGCCAACTCCATGTCTAGAATATTCCAAATTTCAAATGGTACATCTATTATAACAAATGTAAGCCATCATCAATGCATTTTCTTATAAAATTCATGACATTTTTTAGTAGTGACAAGACACACAAGCCATCTGAAACTTAAAATAGACTTCCCCAAGTAGCAATGATACATAGTTGACATCATTCTTTGATAGTTCAGAACATGAATTTGTTCCAAAATCATTCTTCATGTTTCTTTGTAACAGAAAGTATTACGTGCTGTATGTACAGGAGCAATATATAAGTAACCAAAAGGAAAGTTCTGAAACTGAGAGAATCTGGGATTTTCTGGTTTATATAGGAAAGGAAAATTTTTAAAGTTCATTTATGATGCTATGGTTTTATACACTTCAATAAGTAGATCTTTAGGGGGGAAATGGAAACACAGATGGGATAAGAACATTCTTACAGTGGATATATTGATTGAATTTGAACATCTGCAGGAAACAACTTGCACTCTTCAGAGAATATTTGAGCTTGTTTTTCTGCAATAGAATCTATAAGTTGTATATCCTTTGCTATCTGCTCATCAATGCTGAAATAGAACGCAAACCAGATTTCAGGTTCAAAGAAATTTGAGAAATCAGATAGCAAATATTATGCATTTATTATACAAGTTACTGATAGTTTTATGAACCATGATTGATCTTCACCAAACATGAAAACTTAATTGTCAACCAAACATTAAAGTCAGAATCATCACAACCTCCATTCTGGATTATCAGCATAGATGCTTGCCTCCACAAGATCTACAATAAGACGAAGCATTTCAGTGCGGTCCTCATAGCTTCCTCGTCCCTGAAAGAGGAAAATGTATTTAGCAAAAAAATTGAGGAAATTCACATGGCAACAAGGTTTGGCACATTCAAATATAATCTACAGTTCATGATACTCCAATAAAACATATGATCCACACATTTGGTTCTTATGTATTAAGAAGAAGATTAGAATCTCACCTAGATGCACTGTGCAGTCTGATCCAAATCTTTTAAATCATCATTTTTCTAATCCTTTTTCTCTAATATCATCTAGTTTATCTTCTACTGCAAACTTAATTTTCCATGAATATGCCAACATAAATATGTTCCACATTTATTGTTTCCATGAAGGCTTGGTCACTAGCCTTTTGGGGACAAAGTTTACTTATCGAAAGAAATGAAAAGAAAAAATAATAAAATTTGTTTCCAAGAAGGCTTGGCATTAGAAGCTTATATCTTTTCACAGCTCCCCAGCATTTTTTGCAAAAAAAAATAGAAAATTTTGTTAAAAATTTAGGAAACGCCAGCATTATATGGATTTCAATTTGGTTTCTCCAAAATAAAATCCAATTTTGGTTGTCTAACTTCCATAGCATTGTTGGCCTAGCCTTGTACAATCTTGAGCTATTTTCCACCCACTTTGCAGGCATTCCATTTTTGAAAAACTAAGAATATTGTAATCAGACATCCAAACTCCTTATTACTCAGATACACTACAAATATTCCCAACTTCTAAGAGGTAAAGATGAAGTAAATGGGCCTAGGAAGCCCAAGGAATGAAGTAGTAAACCCATGGGAACAATAAAAGATAAAGAGGAGGTAAATGGGCCGAGGAAGCCCAATGAATTAGTAAACTCATTGGGTTGGCTTAAAAGCCAATAAACCCAAAAAGTAATAAGAGTTAAAAATGTGGTAATTGGGTCGAGGAAGTCCAAAGGATTTAACAAAAGCCAACGGGAGTAAAAGATGTAAAGAAAAAGCAAATGGGCCGAGGAAGCCCAAGGAATGAAGTGGGTTGGCACAGTAGGAATGTTGGCCAATAAAGCCCAAAAGAGGTAAGGATGTGGAAAGTGAGCTAGCACAACAAGAATGTTTGCCAGTAAAACCCAAAAGAGGTAAAGATGTAGAAAGTAGACTGGCAAGAGCATCAGCCCGAAAGCCCACAGGTAATAAGGAAATAAAAGAAATATAATGATATAGCAGGAACAATGCAGTGGCATGGCAAGATCCTTAGCTAAAAGGCCCACAGACATAGGAAAGAAGTGGGCTAGATAGGAAGGAGAGGGTCTTCACCCAAGCAATACCCAGTCCAAAGAAGAGATGGAAGGTAGAAAACATCAACCCAAAGGCCCATATGTCTTTCACACCGCAAGAGTTAAACACCTACCAGAACGTACAGCAGAATCAGACAAACACGGAGGCAATAGCAACATCATAAAGGCCAGAAAAGTAATGGATTCAAACGGAAGTGGAGTATACACACAAGGCCCAGGCATCACCTACTCGTACCCAACCAACACATAGGAGGTGAGCCACGGGTCAAAGGTATGAGAGGATGTGGTCTGGCGGTAGGGAGAAAGAGGGAGTCTATTCTAGGGTTAAAGAGGGAGTCTATTCTAGGGTTCTGCTCAAACTTCTCTGGGAAGAAATGTCTTGCTAAGATGGCATCTCACCCAAAAAAAGTATGTATGTGGTTATTGGCGATCAACAACAAGTCTCTCCTTCTACCACCCAACATGAACGAGTCAATTTCGGGTTGAGTCCAAAATTGACCCAAACCAACCCATGAGCAACCCTAATTTATATCATGGTTTTCCCTTTACAGTTTACACTATTAATAGTCCATTTTCAAATAAATTTTAGGTATTGTTTATTTGTTATTCTCTTGATACTTGATTCATTATTTGTAGTTTTTATTTTCACTATTGATTGAGTTTATTAAGTTTAATTTATACTAGTTCGTCCCATCAAAGTGTTATCAAAGTTAGAAACTATGATTAAATACACAACATTAGATTATTCAATGTGAAAGTTGTCTTTTTCTTTTTTCTTTTTTCTTTTTTGAGAAAAATGTGAAAGTTGTCTTTTACTATTATTGGAGCTTTTTTTATATGTGGTCACGTGTCGGTCAATGAAGGACTAGTCTTACTAAACCTAGGTTCAAAGAAGACCGATGACTACCAATGCTTCTCTTCAGTTTATAAGAGAACTCAAGACCAAAATCTAAAAAACAAAACGTGAGAAATAAGTGAACTTTAATTCTCTCATCAAAATTAAAAGCGTCTAGCTATGAGAGGAAAACAAAATAGCGAGTGTCCAATGGTATAATGAGACTGATTATTATTTTTCTACAGGAAAAATACAATATAATAATATTTTGTTAGAATTATGGTTAAATAATTAAATTTACCATTACCTAAAAACTTAAGTTTTTGGGATAATAGGTAATTTAATATGGTATCAAATTTCTCTCTCCCGCATCAGATTTCTCTCTCCCGCCTCCACCGATCTCAAATTTATGTGTATGTGTGTGTGTGTTTAAGTTCTCTTCTTTATCTTATTTTGTGAACTCCAGTTGACTAACTCCCTTCCTCTCAAATTTCTTCAAAGGCAATTTAACCCACATTTTTTCTCTCCTCCATGTCTAACCCTCATGTCTATCAATATAACGTTTCATTTGTTTTTTTTTTTTTTTAAACTTTCTTTTACTAATTGTATTTTATGGACAATCTATTAAGCATCAGACATACAACTTACCTTTTACTTGATCTCTTTATAGTAAAATTGTGCATTTTATTGAGCAACAAATCTTCAATATCATTGCTTCTAATTGTCCTCCTATACTTTGGACTTGTGATGATCATTTTAAAATTTTCCTAAGGCACATCCATTATGGCTCTAAATTAGTGTGTGCATAAAATTTAAGCGAAACTCGACGAGGTTCAAGTAAATTTTAAGCAAAGCAGAATTCAACTGTTCAAGTGGATCAAATTTTTAAAAGGCCACATCAGTAAATGTGACATGAAACTCAACCTTTAAGAGTTAAGTTTCTCCTACCACCGCGCACCCTTGGTGTGGTGGTCACTCCACAAGTATAAGTGCTTGTGGGGTGTGGGGGCAAGGGCCAGGGTTCAAGTCTCCAAAAAGCAGTTTCACACACATATACACTTAGATTATGTTAGAGTAAAAATTATATCTTATATATAAAAAAAAGAGTTAAGTTTCACTTAAAACTCAACTCTCCCTAAGTTGAGTTCAAACAAGATTATATTTTTGATATAAGTTTCAAAGAGAATAGTTTGGCAAAACAAATTGCCAAAAAGTTTTTTTGGGGAGAGAGAAGGGGGGGGGGGGGAGCCGGAGAGAGAGAAAGAGTACTTCTATTTATTTTATATAGATTTTTTGTTTTATATAGATATACATATTTGCTTACTTATTTGTTTTTCTAGGATACTTTATTTGTTTAAAACATTGGGCTTTTGGCATGTCTTAAAAGAAGAGGGAGGTTAACTTTTATAAAATATACATCGTAAGAAAAAAATGTGATTAATATTTGCTACTTTGGAAGAAAGTGTACAATTTTTATAACTATAATATTTTAACAATGATGCAATGAAAAAATAGTTTGGGTAAACTCCATTCACATATTATGAGAATTGAGCTAATGACAACTAGGTTCAAAATTTTTTCAAAACTTACAAATTTGGTCTTTAAAGCTAACTTAGACCTAAAAACGGTTAGGTCAATTAGTAATTTTTCTCAACTATTTTAGGGATTAAGTTGACTCTATAGACCAAATTAGTCAATTTTAAAAATGGTTATGCTAACGAGTGCCCTTAGCGCAATAGTTAACAATCTATTTTAGGAAAGTTTTTTACACCACTTTTAAGGAAAATGAAAAAAAACTATCAAAACATTAATTGCTTTTTTTCTTAAGTAATGCTACATCCACAAATTATTTTACAAAATATTGATATGGCAAACTTTTTATTAGTTTTCATTTAAGCCCACTATTAATATCACTTTTTTATTTACCAATAATTACTCATCACATTAGCAATTTGTCAAATTTTTTGTAAAATAGTTTATATCTTTAGTATTATTTTTTTTTCTTTTCCTATAAAAATTTTCTCTAAATAAATTGTTAATCATTTTTTTAAGGACAGCCATTAGCATTAAATCTTAGAATTAATTGCCATTAGCGGCCGGAATTCACCCAAATAATTTTTTCCTTGCTGGTACCACACACGAACGAGTCAATTTGAAAACGGCACTTCAAAACAAAAAGTGGGGGAAAAAATATCCGGAGCAATATCCAAACGATACCTTAATTGAAATTCTAGAGCGTCCTTAACCACTGAAAAATTTCGTCCTCAATCTTCAGATTCTTGCTTTTACTTGCAGAATCTCTGTCTCTCTCTTTCTCTCTCTCAACCAAAGCTACAACAAATGGTTACTTCGAATCTCATTAATAACCCATCCTCCACCTCCACTGTCACTTTCTCCAAATCCAACCATCAATACCCCATAAATGCTTCTTCACTTCTCAACAACAGAGCTCTACACCACCTATCTGCTCTTCCTACCAAAGTCTCCACCTTTTCCAAATTCCATGGCTACCCACTTGGCCTTTCTTCAACTCACACCTCTCAGGTCCATGATTCAAGCTCCAAGTTCAGCCATTTGAGCACAGTTTATGCGTTCACACCTGGGTTCTCACCAAAACCCATATCCCATATCCCCAGAGCAGCAACAGATCCAGAAGCCAATCCTGAAGCTGAAAGTTCTGTTCCAGAACCCAACACCAAGTCCAAGTCCAAGTCCAATACCCTCCAGCTTGCAATTGTGTTTGGTTTTTGGTACTTCCAGAACATTGTCTTCAACATATACAACAAAAAAGTACTAAATCTCTTCCCATTCCCATGGCTCCTTGCTTCTTTTCAGCTCTTTGTTGGGTCTATTTGGATGTTCATTCTCTGGTCTTCAAAGCTCCAACCTTGCCCAAAGATTTCAAAGCCATTCATCATTGCATTACTTGGACCTGCATTGTTCCACACCATAGGCCACATCTCAGCCTGTGTCTCATTCTCAAAGGTTGCTGTTTCTTTTACTCATGTCATCAAATCCTCAGAGCCTGTCTTCTCTGTTGTGTTCTCTTCCTTCCTTGGGGATACATACCCTTTACAGGTCTGGCTCTCAATTCTTCCTATTGTCCTTGGTTGCTCATTAGCTGCTGTTACTGAAGTGTCTTTCAATTTCCAAGGCTTGGGGGGTGCTTTGATTAGCAATGTTGGCTTTGTATTGAGGAACATTTACTCAAAACGCAGTTTGCAAAGTTTCACGGAGGTTAATGGGTTGAATTTGTATGGTTGGATAAGTATTATTTCATTGCTGTATCTATTTCCTGTGGCAATCTTTGTTGAAGGGTCTCAATGGATTCAAGGGTATCACAAAGCTATTCAAGCTGTAGGCAAACCATCCACATTGTATATTTGGGTGTTGGTATCTGGGGTGTTTTACCATCTCTATAACCAATCGTCTTACCAAGCACTTGATGAGATTAGCCCTTTGACATTCTCTGTTGGAAATACAATGAAGAGGGTGGTGGTGATTATATCTACTATTTTGGTGTTTAGGAATCCGGTTAGACCTCTTAATGCACTTGGATCCGCCATTGCGATTTTCGGGACGTTTTTATATACTCAGGCATCAGCTTCAAAGAAAAAAGGGAGTGAAAAGAAGGATTAAAAGGAATTCAGATGGTCTGCTCAAAGTTTCTGATTCTTTTTTGTCTCGACAACATTTGAGCTACTCTTCTAGTTTCTGTTGTCCAAGTTTCCAAGAACTACGAAATTTTAATAATGTCTCTAGTTTCTCTTCCATACTTCCTGTCTATGTTTCTATCATTATGGATATGTTACTTGAGTTAATCTTAGAATTGCTAAGTTGCCAATGATCATTGACAGGAGAGAATTGAAAAATAGAGTGAGAGATGTGCCTCATTCTTTAATGGACCCAATTATAAGAGAGGCCTTCTTGTTTCTTAATGGCTAGTTAATCATGATTTGAGAACTCAATTGACACTTGGTAGTTAGAGCGAGAGATTTGGCTGCAGTTTTTTGTAAATAAAATCATAATAGGAATCTATATGAAATTTTAGTACCTTAAAGTTGAATTATTGCTTCTCCTTTCAGCTCAAGGCCTTATTCGTCTGTTTCAGCTTTAATTTGACATCCTGGTGTGCAAAAATTTTCTTATATTCTATCACATTGTTTTTTACTTTCGGAGACCGTTGGTATTCTTAGGATTGGAAGATCTAATTATTTTTTCTTGTAGTTTTACTTTTGCGTTGTTTAGTATTTTATCTTATTGGTTTCCCAATGCAAGTTTGATTCCTTGTATTTCCAATACTGAGTGAGCATACCTCTTTCTCCCACAATAGTTTCGTTTGGATACCGTGGCATAACTTTTAATTATTTGTAGGAGGGTATTGCATCAATTGATTGTAGCATATAATTACTTTTCAAAAGTCTCTTTTCTATCTGTGTTTCACTCAGTTTGTTTCATTGTAAAATGTTTTAAAGAAAATGTTTTCAACTTTTTATCGTGTCTGTTTCATTGTAAAATTTGGTCAAATCTAAAAATATTTTATGTTGCTCATAAAATCCTTCGTAAAATATTGTAAAATGTTTTACCTTTATGTGACTCTTCCCCTGTCTAGTCGTTGGGTCACTAGTCTGATTGGCTAGACAGCTTGTCCAACAACCGACGGCGGTTCAGTAGCAGATGCCAATGCTGAAGGTCTGACACAGAACCTCCGACACCAGCGGCATAGTCATCAGTTTTGATGGTTTGTGTTTAAAAAATTTTACACGAAACGAACGCATCAAAAATTGCAAATAAAGGTAGCAGAGGTCACTAGACCTTATTACTATACCTCCTGTTGCGGATAATTTTCCTCATAGCAACTTTCATGCTTGCCTCTAAACGAGGACACAAATTAAGTACTATTTTTCTATTTTACTCTTTAGGCTGTATCTCAATGGCGACTCCAGGAATTTCTTTTAGGAGAGTTATTAAGAAAATAAAATTTAATTAAAAAAAAAAAAACTTGAATATATAGAGTTATCGACAAAAAATAAAACATGCAAATATATGAATTTTACAATTTTTTTCTATGAGTTTTTGATTGTTTTAAATTATTATAAGATAGTTCATTATCATTTTTCATTATTTATTGGCAATGTGAATAAATGTGACCATATTATTTTGTTAAATTTGTTAGTATTTTTATTTTTACTCAGTTTTCATTATCTATTTGTCCTTATTTTTATACAAATATTTTAAACTAAATGTCAAAACTCAACCCACGACTATTATATTAAATTGGCTCACATAGCCACACTCATCCTTTTATATATATATATATATATATATATATATATATATATATATATAATGAGAAATTATTACACATTTTAGAAATGTACGGTTTAAATAAAGTGTAAACTAATATTATATATAATTTGAACATTTTCTAAAAATATATATAATTTGAAAAGTATAATTGTGATTTTTTTTTTTTGAGAATCTGATTGTTTATAATTGTACTCATACATATGCACGAGACTCTCTTCAAAAAAAAAAAAAAAAAAAAAAAAATGCACGAGGCTACACACTAGTATAATAAGGACAAAACTTAGATGCTGTTCCTTAAGTTCTCCTCTTAAGATTTTGTCATATGGCTACTTAATTAGAAAATACACTTCCATCCCATGAAAAAAAAATCCACATGGCAGAATTTTAAAAGGTGAACCTAAGAAACAACACCTAAATACAGTACCTAAGTCTTGCCCTTAATATAATATATACAAATAATACACTAAATGACTACTTAACCAATCAAATGTTTGATCAATCACTTTCTCAAAAAAAAAAAAAAAGTTTGATCAATCACTAACTTTACTTTTTTTTTTTCTTGAATCACTAATTACTTTATAACAAAAAGTTATTTTAATACGGTAACAATTAAAACACATTTAATATTTCCTAAATATTAAATTATATAAAATTATATTATATTTATACTGTACATGCACGCACACATTCACACACATCATAATTCACACAAATTGCATTATAACCTAATATAAAATAAAAAATAAATAAGGCAAACAATCAATATCAGGCACACTTTCATGCATATAATATAAATTTATAATAAAGAGAGACACTCACAACTCACAAATACTCACTTTTTACTCTTAGTGCCATAGATGTCGAGATAGAGATAAAGAAGTCAGAGATTAGAGAAAGGTCTGTGATATGTGTTGTTTGATTAATTTTGCAATGCATTGATCAATGTTGTTGTATGGCTTTGGGCTAGACTGATATGTGATCAGGGTGTGCAAGATTTAAGTCAAAGTGACAAATATATTTTAGAGGTAAATTAAACTAATAAAAAAAAAAATTATCTATACTATTTATAACATGATCCTTTTTTTGGACTGGATTTTTATGTGATTCAAAAATATCTCTACACCTTAAGTTTAAGGAATAACAAAACTCTTTTTGAGAAGGAAGTAATAACAAAACTTGGGGACAAATACGAAAAATAAAACCCACTAACCCCACTACACCACTTTAAATTTTCAAATACACGTTCAAATCCATAAATAAATTAAAAAAGGCTAAAAAAAATTGTTTACCTCACAATTCATTCCAATTCAATGTTAATGTTCTATATTTTTGACTGAAAAGGTAGAATGTTTATGTTCTATTTAAATTCAATCCATTCCAATTCAGTGTTTATGTTCTATTTAAATTCAAATACTAGGCTACTGCTTCTTTAAAAAAGTTCTTATCATTATCCTTATCTCAATCTTTTCTCTATATCTCTATATAAAAATAGGTTCTCACTACACCACTTTAAGGGGTTGTTTGGTAGGGTATTTTGAGTTACAGTTTTCAGTATTTAAACAATATTATACATATTTTCACACACTTTTTCACCTACACGTATTTCTAAAAAATATAAACAACGTTACTAGAACGACATTACCAAACGGACCCTAAATTTTCAAATACATGTTCAAATCCATAAATAAATTAAAAAAGGTTAAAAAATTTTGTTTACCTCACAATCCATTCCAATTCAGTGTTTGTGATTTATTTAAATTCAAATACTACGCTACTGCATCTTAAAAAAAAAAAAGGTTTTTACCCTTATCATTATCTCAATCTTTTCTCTGTATCTTTATATAAAAATAGGTTCCTACAATTCAACACACACATGTTGATTGCCTTTTAATTGAATTCAAATTTTTAATCCCTCATCTAAACAAAAAAAAGGAATTAAAAAAAACTCAAACAAAAACAAGGATAAAAAAAATAAAAAAATAAAAGCTCCCTAACTTCTTTTACCTATTTTATTTGAATTGAAATTTCTTATGATGGTGAGCTGAGAATTGAACCAACTCCAAACTCGTCCATAAGAGTCGTCCAAGTCAAGTAGATAAGAATGAACATCCTTTATAGGACGGTCGTCTATGGGCATAACGGTCGTCCATGAGGCAAGCACATGGACGACTCCCGACACTTGGAAAATTCCATAGAGATTTATCTACAAGAGCCAGTAAATTGAACCACATGTTATTATTTCAAGGCATGAGTATAATCCTGGTTCATCGCTATAACTTCCTACTTAATACTTAACTTCCAACGATAGTTATAGAAAAAGATAAAATATTCTAACACCTATAGCGGTTGTGAAAGTTAACCTTGAACCCTCTGACCACCTCAAATATAGGGGAAGTTACGAGACAAGTAACCGCTTCAAGAGCACACTATATAAACACTCATTCACAACAAATGAAGGTAAGTTTTTTAGATAACTCCCAAAAAGTTGGAACTCCAGAATATAAGAGAGAAACTAACTTCAGCATCGGAAGGTTCTTGGCCGGTTAGCCCCGGTCTCCTTTGATTGTTTGTTTTTCTTTTCAGGCCTTTTAAGCAATTATTAGATCATTGAAGCCCGGAGCATTCAGCCTACTGGTTTTTTGTGCATCATTAGTTGACGTCGTCTGTAGGGAGGATTATTTTTGTGTTTTGCAGTTTATCTTTCTCCAACAAAAGGCTGCATGGTTCGGACAAGATCAAGGGCCACTAGTCCAGCCATCAGGTGAGTAGGGACGCCTCTAGTAATCCCCACTGTGATCAACAGTCAGCGCCTGTCACGCAATCGCCTTCCATCCAACATGTATAGTCCATGGCAGCCGCCATGGCGGAATTAACCCGTCAGAATCAAAAGTTGACTAGGGAGATTAGTCTAAGGAGGCAACGCTATGAAAGATACGTGGAAGGACAAGCCCAGAGTCAAGAAGATAGAGGAGGAAATGCTGAGCCCAAAAACCAGTCAAGGGGTACCGCTTCACGAAGGGTGCCACACTTGGAGAGGGAGATGGATCAGATGAGGAAAGTCATGGAAGAGATGAGGGAGAACATGAGAAGGGTGAATCTCATAGATGATTTAGTTCATCGAACAGACTCCCCTTTCACGGCTTCCATCAACAGTCACCTTTTGCCTCCTAAGTTCAAGATGCCTTCCTTGGACTCATATGATGGAGCGCGCGACCCTTTTGATCATATTGCTATTTTCAAGACTACGATGCACATTCAAGGGGTTCCAGACGAGATTATGTGCAGGGCCTTCCCTACTACCTTTAAAGGGCCAGCACGAGTATGGTTCAGCAAGATACCTCTGAATACTGTGAGTTCTTTCGAAGAATTGAGTAAGCTGTTTGTCAACAATTTTATCGGAGGACAAAGGCATAAACGTTCCTCGTCCAGCCTGTTAACCATAGAGCAAGGGGAAAATGAAAGCTTGCGGTCCTTCATTACTCGTTTCAATAGGGAAGCCCTAACAGTGGACGAGATGGATGACAAGTTGTTATTGGCGGCCTTCTATAATGGAGTTAACTCTGATTTATTCATCCATAAACTTTATGAGCAAGAGCCTCAAACCATGGCCGAACCGTCTATTCGGCCCAAAACTTCATGAATGCAGAAGACGCAATTATAGCTAAGAAGAGGAAGAGAGCTGAGTGAATGGAAGCAGATCTCCCACGCCATCCTGAGCAGGGTCCTCGTCCAAAGAAGGCACGGATGGGAGAGAAGAAAGATCGAGACAACAAGAAGGCAAGCTCTTCGGCACGGAGTCAGTAATATACGCCCTTGAACATGCCGCTTGAACAAGTGCTTATGCAAATCAAGGATGATCCTTCCTTGAAGTGGTCTGAAAAAATGAAGGGAGATCCCAACAAGCGCAATAGGAATAAATATTGTCGCTTCCACAGAGACCACGGGCATGACACGGACGAGTGTTTTGGTTTGAAGCAGCAGATAGAAAATCTCATTAGGCAAGGAAAATTAAGAAATTTCCTTGGACGAGATCACAAAGACAAGAAGTTGAAAGGAAAGCTAGAAGAGCCGTCACGACCCCCACTTGGAGAAATAAGAGTCATCATAGGAGGGACCTCGACAGGACAATCTTCCAAATCAAGGAAGACATACCTGAAGGTAGTGCAAAACGTCCAACTTTCAGGACGATCCCCCAAGGACGAGGGTAACGGACGAACAAGCCATTACGTTCACGGACGAGGATGCTGAAAAGGTTCACCACCCATATGACAACGCGATCGTCATTACTTTGCTTATTGTTGATTATACGACCAGAAGGGTGTTGGTGGACAATGGGAGTTTGATGGACATCTTATATTACCCTGCTTTCCAACAAATGAGCCTTGGACGAGATCAACTTCATCCAGTGAATTCACCCTTGGTAGGATTTGGAGGGATGAAAATGCAGCCTGTGGGTACCATTACGTTACCTGTGGTGGTAGAAGCATATCCACAACAGATAACCAAAGAAGTAAACTTTCTTGTCGTGGACTGTTTGTCGTCATACAACGCCATCATTGGAAGACCAACTTTAAACAATTGGAAGGCAGTAACATCTACCTATCACCTATCTGTCAAATTCCCTATAGAGTACGGGATAGGGCAAGTGCAAGGAGATCAATTAGCAGCAAGAGAGTGTTATTTGGCCATGTTGGCTATGGACGAGCACATTCAAACAATGAGCATTGAGGAGAGGAGAGTTGTTGCAGAGCTTACCGAAGTGCTGGAAGACATTCCTTTGGACGAGAATAACCCTCAAGGAGATCAATTAGCAGCAAGAGAGTGTTATTTGGCCATGTTGGCTATGGACGAGCATATTCAAACAATGAGCATTGAGGAGAGGAGAGTTGTTGCAGAGCTTACCGAAGTGCTGGAAGACATTCCTTTGGACGAGAATAACCCTGAGAAGTATACAAGGGTTGGAGCAAGTATGGAAAGGAAGACGAAGCAAGACCTTGTCCAATTCTTAAAAAAAAGTATTGATGTATTTGCATGGAGTCATGAAGACATGCCAGGTATCGACCTTAGTGTCATCACCCATTGTCTAAACATATATCCTTCCTCTAAGCCTGTGCGTCAAAAGAAAAGAGTGTTTGCTCCTGAACGAGATAATGCCATTAAAAAAGAAGTTCAAAAGCTAACTACAGCAAAATTTATCTGGGAAGTTTATTACCCGAACTGGTTGGCTAATGTGGTGATGGTCAAGAAGGCTAATGACAAATGGAGGATGTGCGTGGACTTCACCGATCTGAACAAGGCTTGCCCCAAGGATAGCTATCCATTGCCGCGTATTGATCAGTTGGTGGACTCAACAGCGGGTCATAAGCTGCTAAGTTTCATGGATGCCTTCTCAGGTTATAACCAGATAAGGATGGACGAGGCGGATCAAGAGAAGACATCCTTCGTCACTAGTCAAGGCCTGTTTTGTTACAAGGTGATGCCCTTCGGGTTGAAGAACGCGTGGGCAACTCATCAAAGGCTGGTGAACCATATGTTTCGTCCACAGATTGGGCAAAATGTGGAAGTTTATGTAGATGACATGCTAGTAAAGAGCCTGGATGAAGGAAAGCATCTGGACGACCTTCAAGAGACCTTTGATACGCTTAGGCAATATAACATGAAGTTGAATTCGAGCAAATGTGCTTTTGGAGTTTCGACAGGAAAATTCCTTGGGTTCATGGTTTCACAAAGGGGAATTGAAGCAAATCTAGATAAGATTCAAGCAATACTGAATATGGAGCCACCGAGGAATATCAAAGAAGTCCAGTCTCTCACTAGGCGAGTTGTTGCCCTTAACAGGTTTGTCTCTAAAGCTACTGACAAGTGTTTACCATTTTTCAAGGTTCTTAAGAAAGCATTTGAATGGATGGATGAGTGTCAAAAGGCCTTTCAAGACCTTAAGGCCTACCTCACAGTAGCTCCTCTGCTAAGCCCATTTATACCAGGTGAAGAATTATATTTGTATTTAGCAGTGTCCACGCATGTGGTGAGCTCAGCGTTGATTAGAGAAGAAGGGAAGATACAGAAGCCGATTTATTATACAAGCCGAGCACTAAGAGGGGCGGAAGGACGATACCCAATGATGGAAAAGCTAGCTTTTGCTTTGGTCATGGCTTCCAGGAAGTTAAGGCATTACTTTTAGGCTTATGTCATAAATGTTTTGACAGATCATCCACTAAAGAAGGCAATGAACAAGTTAGAAGCCGCAAGACGACTAATCCAATGGGCCGTAGAACTCAGCGAGTTTGATGTCAGGTACCAACCAAGGAGCGCGCTAAAAGCACAGGTATTGGCGGATTTCATTGCAGAGTTCACTTCCAACCAAGGTGAGCAAGACTGGGTGGGCGAAGCTCAAAGGTGGGTTGTCAATGTGGATGGTTCGTCCACATAATATGCTGGAGGAATTGGAGTTATACTCAAATCCCCGGAAGGAGATAAGTTGAAATATGCAGCCCGTCTACAATACCAAACCACTAATAATAAAGCATAATATGAAGCTCTTCTTAAAGGGTTGGAATTGGCTAAGTTCTTAGGGGCGGAATTAGTAGTCGTCCAAGGGGATTCACAGTTGATTATCAACCAAGTGAATGGAATGTGTGAAACATTCAAGGAATCAGCTTCAACAGGTGATATCATCAATTCAAGAACGGAAGATCAACTAGCCAACCAAAGTAGAGGACCTCCTTGAGATAAGGACATAGCAAGGTAGTCAAAGGACAAAAGGTGACTTACGGCACCAAGGCCTTCTACCTGAGACAAGAGGCACCAAAAAGGCACTAGCCTTATTGAAGTGAGGACCAAATCCAAAATCAATGTTGCAAACAAACATAGGAAACAAGTCTGTTTTCCAGAAAATGTTCTCTGGAAAACGAATCATTTTCTAGAAAACGTTATCTATCAAAACAAACAGAGCATAAGTATCTTGGGTTTATATAGTTTTGCGTCCAAGTTGGTCTTTTATATATTACTTTATTAGGCTTTTAGTTTACTAGTCAAACTTGGGAATCCTAATACTACTAGTACAAGAATGAGTGCTTAATATATATATATATATATATATATATATATTATAAATAGGTGGTGTTGATTAATAAATAAAGTATTTTGAGCACAGAGGCATGCTATGTTGCACGGACACGGACATGGATACGGGGATACGGCAATTTTTGAAAAATAAGGACATGACATGGCGTGGACACGGCAATTAAATAATTAATTAAATTTTATATTTAGACATATTTTTAAATATTTTTAGACATAAAATACGTTTATGTCTAGAATTTAAATTATGTAAGAACTACAAATAAGTAAATTAACACCCAAAGTAGTACAATAATACACATAAAATGTTTAGAGTACAAACCAAAAGTTTAAATAGGCTACATTCAACGTCAAACTAAAAACATAAAAGGAAAACAAGCAGGACACACAAAAAAAAAATCACAAAAACAAACTTTAGTAAAATCACCTACAATATTTAACTTAAATAAATAAAACTATAGTAGGACACACAAAATCAAAAATCACTAAATTCATAATGAACATTATAATTTATAAGGCAAGGCTGAGCAAAGAAAAAAAAAAAAAAAAAAAAACCTTTGGGTGTTATAAATATAACACGCCACACTCCACAGTACACCAAACAAAGGTCCAAAGCAGTCAGCAGTCAGCAAATAAAAGAAAGAAAAAAAAAAAAAAAAAATCGCTAAATAGAGAGAGAGAAGAGAAGCTCGGACCTGTCCACGCCGAGAGAGAGAGATCGGAAGGGATAGAGGGACAGAGGGAGCTCGCCGATCGGCCCGATGTAGCGCCCACGAGGGACAGAGGGCAGCGGACAGAGGGAAATCAACGGTTGGGCTGTGTGGGTTTCTGATTTGAGATTTCTCACTTCTCACTTCTCACTCAAGGGTATATCACAAAATCAACAGTACGGATTTGTCCATCTGTCAAAATCTTGAATTTTTGTTTTTTTTTTCCACTGCTAGCGTGTCGGCGCCGCGTCGGTGCCGTGTCGGAGAAGCAGAAAAAAAAAAAAAAAAAAAAAAAACGACACCGCTCAGACACCAGAGTCCGACAAGTCGTGGCAGTATCCGTGTCCAACACGTGTCGGACACCGACACGTCGCCAAAAATGGCGTGTCGGTGCAACCTAGGAGGCATGTTGGACTTCATGAGTTCTTTTCTCCCTCACTCTTCTCTCTATACTTCTTTTCTATCTTGTGCTAATGAGCACCATAGATTTGTCTTTTTTCCCTTCTTCCTTATAATCCCAAATCAAGCTCCTCTTTCAAATGAAAACCCTAAATCCACCACAACCAGTGATGTAGGAAAAATTCTGTTTTTTTTTCCTTCTTCCTAATAATCCCAAATCAAGCTCCTCCTCTTTCAAATGAAAACCCTAAATCCACCACAACTAGAAATAGACAAATTCTGCAATTTTTCCTAAATCACTGGTTCTAAAGAACTCTCCCAGATCACAAACTAGAACAGTATTCAATACCTCTCCTAATATGAGAAGGTTGATTCAATTCATTTTCAAACAAGGCAAGTCTAGCTATTTCTTCCCTGTTTTTGGCTGAGGGGTTGCTTTGGCAAACAACATTGTGTGATTTAGCTCTTTGCTTCAAATCACAGGAAAAAAATTGGTTTGTCTGAGTAAATGCATGTTTTAGTGCTGGTGAGTTGCTCTTGTGTAAACTGGTTCTAGAGGACTCTCCTTGATTACAAACTAAGAAAAAACAATTAACCGTCAGAGGAAGAAAGTGGATACTAAAATCTCCCCCACCCCACCCCCGAAAAAAAGATGCACACTAGAAGAAAGATGCAAAATCTTCCTTAGAATCCAGGTTTTGCAAGAGTTAACAAGCCATAATACAATTTTTTTTAAGTGTTTCAAAACATAAAACAGGTTACAATCAACTTTGTTGTAAAACTGAAAAGTTTCAAATAACACAAATTCTTCAAGGAGCTCATCACCTGACGCAGAAGAAACCTATCACAATTCCTACCTAATGCAATCCCTAAAAGAATTATTGTCAAGACAACCATCCACAAGACCAACAAACCATCATAACTAGGCCAATTCATGATTTTATTAGAAAGATTAACTACCTATCAAAAAGAAAAAAAAGGGCAGCAAGATTAACTAGCCAAGAGACTCTTTCTTATATAGATATCTGATAAGAAACTAAGTTTTTGTGTTTGACTAGCTTTTATTTTGGAAGTTTATTTGTTTAAAGGTGAAGAAGAAAATAGCTTTAAGCAAATAAGCTAGCTTATTTCCTTAAAGCCATTATCTATCTCAACATTAAGAAAATAAGCTCCCAAAAGAAAAGCTAGCCAAACTGAATTTTGTCATTCAAAGGCAACCAATAATGACTATCCCTTCTGAAAAAATATTTTTTGATAAGTCCCTTCTGAACAAATATTAATAATACCATATTGTATGAAGAAAAAGAAATTCACTCTATACCGTTTAAGTAAAAAAGAGAAGAAAAATTGCCACCTACAAAATGCATTTCCCTATTGCATTATGCAATGCAACCACAATAACTAACCAAAATACTAATACACATAGAAGGAACTGAACAACTAACTTGGATGGCTTCTGTATCTATGGTAGTCGTAATGCCTAGAAACTTTGCGATCTCTGCCAAATCTGCAAAAACAGAAAGTCACCATTTATAATTATAAAATAGGTAAAATACGCTGAAGCAGTCGACATAAGGCAAAGTGGGGGCCACTTTGCAAATACCACTGCTTCTATGCCTACCAAAAGGACTTCTTCAAATGGAATAGACCTCAACCACTTTTTGAGGCATAACTCATTGAACACCAAAAATTGCAAAAACAAAGGGCCATCCCATAACTCACTGGCAATTAAGCAGAGAACTAACAAGTAATTAACCATCTCACCACCACACTTACACATGCCAGTCCACTAGGATGACCTTTTACGCAAGTTATCCAAAAAAAAAATCTCAAGGTGGCTATCCAAATAAAGAAAGCAACTTCCCTAGGCAATTTACAAACCCAAATAGTTTTTCCAAGAAATTGCATGTAATTATAACCACCTAATGCCTCATAATAGAAAAAGGGTTGTACTCAATCCACAAAACTCCCACTTTTGTGGAGTCTACAAAAGGTGATTGGAAGGTGGCCTAACCCTAAAAAAAAAAATTTTAAAAAAAAAAATTGGAGGGTGGATGGGAGTGCTGATCCCTAGTAATGCCTCATGATAGAACCAAAAATCAAATCTTTCTCCATGTTTCAGCATTTAATGCAAACTATGTCATATTTGAATATTAGCAGCTCCAAAAAAACATTTTCCTTTGATGACCATGTAAAACTTCCCCTCCCAAGAAAGCTACACACTGATCTTCCAAAAGCATATATAAATCAAATATGGGTCTGTAGTAAAATTCAGTTCCTCAACTAGCAAAGTTTTTTGTAACTAACTAAAACAAACACAAACTCTCAACATTTTCCTTTCAGACAAAACAGAACAACAATCCTACCTACACACCCAATTTCACACCCTGCTAAAATAGTCAATTTTAAATAACGGAAAAAAAAAATGGTGGGTCCGTGTGAAAAATGTCAGACATGTAAAAAGTGTCCACCATTTCAGCATGTTATGTGGCGAAATTGGGCGTGTGCCTAGATTTATTCAAAACCTGAATCATAATGAATTAGAAAAGAGGGGTTACATTGGATGCGAGAAGTCTCTTCATCACGATCCATGGCGTCCCCTTGTGTACTTTGTTGTGAGAAAGGTGATTTATCACCCAATAGTCTGCAATTCATCAAGAATACGAAAAACACATTTTCATTTTGTAAAAGATAGAAAGAATGGATTCAGAATTTGACGATTTTGCAGCAAATCGATTCAGCAAAAAAAGATAGATAGAGATCTAAAAGAAAAGAAGAGAGAGAGAGATGGAGGAGACCGGAAGAAGAGCCACTCGAGAAGAGCGTAGCGTTCCATGCCGGCGAAGAGGAGAGACTGAGCAGGAGCATTGGCTCTTGGGTAATTCAGCATCGCCAGCTTTCTCTGTATGTCTTCCATTTGCCTTGCTGCCATTTTCCCCCACACACTCTCTTCCTTTTCTCTCTCAGTTTATTTGTATATTTTTTGAATTTTGAGGATAGTGTGTGTGACTTCACTTCAAATAAAATTTGCTACTACAAAATTGAAAATCAACTCATGTCTTGTTTTCATTGGCAAACCTTTAAACGCCCCAATTAACTTTTTTTTTAAGTAATTTTAATGAAAGAGTTTAAAAGTAGTTTAGTAATTTTATTAAAAAAATAAGGCGAAACTACGCTATTGATTCCTGAAGTTTGTCATGTGTGCGCAATTGGTCCCTTAAGTTTGAAACGAGCATAATTAGTCCCTTAAGTTTTAAAACTGAGTTGTATTAGTCCTTTTACTAACTGCTGTTAACGGTGTTACTTATGTGGTTAACGGAACAATGACTTGACATTTTTTTAACGATGTGCCATGTTTTTAATTAAAAAATTTTAAAAAAAAATAGTTTCCACGTTAGATGAAATTGAAATCATATTGACCCGATTAAAAACAAATCCGATATTTATTTTTCCATAAAAATTTAAAAAAAAATAGTTGATATTTAAAATCAACTGGGTGTTCATGGCTAACGGAATTCTCTGTTTTTTCATAAAAATACACCAATCCTACCATTCAATATGAAAATTTGGCAACTGGGTGTTCATCAATAACTGGGATAGTAATTGAGAAAGAGTCAAAAGGGCATCACAAAATTCATCTTGATAATTATTTTTCCACATAAAAATTCACCAACCCTCCTATTCGATATTAAAATCTGACAAATGGGTGTTCATCAAAAACTAGCAGAGTAACAGAGAAAAGGCCAAATGGGTATGGAGTACGTACCCATGTTGATTGTAGCCCACACCCATTTCCACGAATAAGAGATTCATGGGTGGGCAAGAGCCGCTACTGCTTGTGCTTGTGCTGGTGCTCATGATGGTACTTTGGTCGGATTCCATGGCTGTCGATGTGGCTTTGGATTGAGGAGTTGGAGGAGGTTGGATTTTAATTTCATCTAATGTGGAAACTATTTTTTTTTAATTTTTTAATTAAAAACATGCCACGTCATTTAAAAAATGTCAAGTCATTGTTCCGTTAGCCACATAAGTAACACCGTTAACAGCAGTTAGTAAAAGGACCAATACAACTCAGTTTTAAAACTTAAATGACTAATTGTGCTCGCTTCAAACTTAAGGGACCAATTGCGCACACAGAGCAAACTTCAAGGACCAATAGTGTAGTTTCGCCAAATAATAATAATAATAAAATTACTCTTTCCTGTTTCCTCTCCCTTCCAGTTGTTATTTTAGCCACTAAAATCCACTATTAACAAACAAAAATCCACCCACATCCGGAGTGGGTTTCTATTTATTTATACCAATTGTGAATAGTTGGTTCTCATAGTTGTTCTCGGACATGAGAACCAACTATTCACAAGGATGTACAAAAAATTATTATTTTAACGAGGAAAGAGAGACAAAAAGGTAGAGAAGTAAAAAAGATGAAAGAGAAGAGAGAGAAACTACATTTTTTTTATATTATTTGTTGGTATAGTTTATATTATTTTAATGAGTTGAATATAAAAATAGAAACTGTGTTGTTGGGTGAGTTGTAAAATGGGATAATAAAATAGATAAAATAAGTTTTGAATATGCAAAATAGACATTTTTTTGCATCCCCAAATGCTAATGCTCTTAGGGAGAAATTACAAATGACCCAATAATTAAAGGGAAAAAAAAAGGTGAAAAATGACCCAATAGATAAATGGGAAGCAAGTGCTTTTTTCCAAATTTAAAAATAGTCCCCAAATTTGCTTTTTTTCCCCCATTAAAAGATAGTCCCCATGTGGAAAATAAATAGTCAACTATCACATCATTTAAAATTTTTAGTGTAAATTGTAAATTACTTCTTTAAAGTTTGGAGATGTTTTGATTTTACATCCTGAAGTTTCAGAATTTGTATTTCACCCCCTAAATTTATATTTTGAAAAAAAAATGATGCGGCATCATTTTTTTGATTGAATTAAACATGCATGGCAAACTTATATGGCTCTTAACGGAAAATATAAATGGAGAGGCTGCTAATTCAAACAAAATATATCTTTAGAGGGTGAAATCCAAATTCTAAAACTTCATGGTACAAAATCCTTAGCACTCCCAAACTTTAAGGGTGTAATTTGCAATTTAGCCAAAATTTAAATAACCTAATAATATGTAATTATGTATACTATTAGATTAAACAAAAAACAAAACAAAACAAAAAAAAATTTAATCGTGAAATGGCAAAATGAAGAAGATTAGGTTTCCCCTATTAGTTCTTAGGTGTTGTAATCTTGCACTACTAGTTGTGTTTTTATTTTTAGTCAGATTATATTCATTTTAAGTAAATAATGTTTTTTACCTTATGTTGATGGCTACTTTTGACAAAAGACCCAATAGCAAGAAGAACCCCAACAATATGAAGAAAATGGAAAGAGAAAATAGTAAAGCAAACCCAATAGGCCGGAATGGCAGAAATAATGGTCAGCAAACCCACAAGAATAATAAAAGGTAAAAATGAAGTAAATGGCCCTAGAAAGCCATGGGAACAATAAAAGATAAAGAGGAGGTAAATGGGCCGAGGAAGCCCAATGAATTAGTAAACTCATTGGGTTGGCTTAAAAGCCAATAAACCCAAAAAGTAATAAGAGGAAAAGATGTGGTAATTGGGTCGAGGAAGTCCAAAGAATTTAGCAAAAGCCAATGGGAGTAAAAGATGTAAAGAAAAAGCAAATGGGCCGAGGAAGCCCAAGGAATGAAGTGGGTTGGCACAGTAGGAATGTTGGCCAATAAAGCCCAAAAGAGGTAAGGATGTGAAAAGTGAGCTAGCACAGCAAGAATGTTTGCCAGTAAAACCCAAAAGAGGTAAAGATGTAGAAAGTAGACTGGCAAGAGCATCAACCCGAAAGCCCACAGGTAATAAGGAAATAAAAGAAATGTAATGATATAGCAGAAACAATGCAGTGGCATGGCAAGATCCTTAGCCAAAAGGCCCACAGACATAGGAAAGAAGTGGGCTAGGCAGGAAGGAGAGGGCCTTCACCCAAGCAATACCCAGTCCAAAGAAGAAATAGAAGGTAGAAAACATGAACCCAAATGCCCATATGTCTTTCACACCGCAAGAGTTAAACACCTACCAGAACGTACAGTAGAATTAGACAAACACGGAGGCAATAGCAACGGCATGAAGGCTAGAAAAGTAATGGATTCAACCGAAAGTGGAGTATACACACAAGGCCCAGGCACCACCTACTCGTACCCAGCCAATACATGGGAGGTGAGCCACAGGTCAAAGGTATGAGAGGGTGTGGTATGGCGGTAGAGAGAAAGATGGAGTCTATTCTGGGGTTCCTGCTCAAACTTCTCTGGGAAGAAATGTCTTGCTAAGATGGCATCTCACCCAAAAGAAGTAAGTATGTGGTTATTGGCGATCAACAACAAGTCTCTCCTTCTACCACCCAACATGAACGAGTCAATTTCGGGTTGAGTCCAAAATTGACCCAAACCAACCCATAAGCAACCCTAATTTATATCATGGTTTTCCCTTTACAGTTTACACTATTAATATTCCATTTTCAAATAAATTTTAGGTATTGTTTATTTGTTATTCTCTTGATACTTGATTCATTATTTGTAGTTTTATTTTCACTATTGATTGAGTTTATTAAGTTTAATTTATACTAGTTCGTCCCATCAAAGTGTTATCAAAGTTAGAAACTATGATTAAATACACAACATTAGATTATTCAATGTGAAAGTTGTCTTTTTTTTTTTTTTTGAGAAAAATGTGAAAGTTGTCTTTTACTATTATTGGAGCTTTTTTTATATGTGGTCACGTGTCGGTCAATGAAGGACTAGTCTTACTAAACCTAGGTTCAAAGAAGACCGATGACTACCAATGCTTCTCTTCAGTTTATAAGAGAACTCAAGACCAAAATCTAAAAAGCAAAACGTGAGAAATAAGTGAACTTTAATTCTCTCATCAAAATTAAAAGCGTCTAGCTATGAGAGGAAAACAAAATAGCGAGTGTCCAATGGTATAATGAGACTGAATATTATTTTTCTATAGGAAAAATACAATATAATAATATTTTGTTAGAATTATGGTTAAATAATTAAATTTACCATTACCTAAAAACTTAAGTTTTTGAGATAATAGGTAATTTAATATGGTATCAAATTTCTCTCTCCCGCCTCCACCGATCTCAAATTTGTGTGTATGTGTGTGTGTGTTTAAGTTCTCTTCTTTGTCTTATTTTGTGAACTCCAGTTGACTAACTCCCTTCCTCTCAAATTTCTTCAAAGGCAATTTAATTCACATTTTTTCTCTCCTCCATGTCTAACCCTCATGTCTATCGATATAATGTTTCATTTGTTTTTTTTTTTTTTTTTAACTTTCTTTTACTAATTGTATTTTATGGACAATCTATTAAGCATCAGACATACAACTTACCTTTTACTTGATCTCTTTATAGTAAAATTGTGCATTTTATTGAGCAACAAATCTTCAATATTATTGCTTCTAATTGTCCTCCTATACTTTGGACTTGTGATGATCATTTTAAAATTTTCCTAAGGCACATCCATTATGGCTCTAAATTAGTGTGTGCATAAAATTTAAGCGAAACTCAACGGGGTTCAAGTAAATTTTAAGCAAAGCAGAATTCAACTGTTCAAGTGGATCAAATTTTTAAAAGGCCACATCAATAAATGTGACATGGAACTCAACCTTTAAGAGTTAAGTTTCTCCTACCACCGCGCACCCTTGGTGTGGTAGTCACTCCACAAGTATAAGTGCTTGTGGGGTGTGAGGGCAAGGGCCGGGGTTCAAGTCTCCAAAAAGGAGTTTCACACATATATATACTTAGATTATGTTAGAGTAGAAATTCTATCTTGTATATAAAAAAGAGAGTTAAGTTTCACTTAAAACTCAACTCTCCCTAAGTTGAGTTCAAACAAGATTATATTTTTGATATAAGTTTCAAAGAGAATAGTTTGGCAAAACAAATTGCCAAAAAGTTTTTTTGGGGAGAGAGAAGGGGGGGGGGGGGAGCCGGAGAGAGAGAAAGAGTACTTCTATTTATTTTATATAGATTTTTTGTTTTATATAGATATACATATTTGCTTACTTATTTGTTTTTCTAGGATACTTTATTTGTTTAAAACATTGGGCTTTTGGCATGTCTTAAAAGAAGAGGGAGGTTAACTTTTATAAAATATACATCGTAAGAAAAAATGTGATTAATATTTGCTACTTTGGAAGAAAGTGTACAATTTTTATAACTATAATATTTTAACAACAATGCAATGAAAAAATAGTTTGGGTAAACTCCATTCACATATTATGAGAATTGAGCTAATGACAACTAGGTTCAAAATTTTTTCAAAACTTACAAATTTGGTCTTTAAAGCTAACTTAGACCTAAAAACGGTTAGGTCAATTAGTAATTTTTCTCAACTATTTTAGGGATTAAGATGACTCTATAGACCAAATTAGTCAATTTTAAAAATGGTTATGCTAACGAGTGCCCTTAGTGCAATACTTAACAATCTATTTTAGGAAAGTTTTTGACACCGCTTTTAAGGGAAATGAAAAAAAGCTATCAAAACATTAATTGCTTTTTTTCTTGAGTAATGCTACGTCTACAAATTATTTTACAATATTTTTACAAAATATTGATGTAGCAAACTTTTTATTAGTTTTCATTTAAGCCCACTATTAATATCACTTTTTTATTTACCAATAATTACTTATCATATCAGCAATTTGTCAAATTTTTTGTAAAATAATTTATATCTCTAATATTATTCTTTTTTCTTTTCCTATAAAAACTTTTTCTAAATAAATTGTTAATCATTCTTTTAAGGACAGCATTAAATCTTAGATTTAATTGCCATTAGCGGCCGGAATTCACCCAAATAATTTTTTCCTTGCTGGTACCACACACGATCGAGTCTATTTGGAAACGGCACTTCAAAACAAAAAGTGGGGGAAAAAATATCCGGAGCAATATCCAAACGATACCTTAATTGAAATTCTAAAGCGTCCTTAACCACTGAAAAATTTCGTCCTCAATCTTCAGATTCTTGCTTTTACTGGCAGAATCTCTGTCTCTCTCTTTCTCTCTCTCAAGCAAAGCTACAACAAATGGTTACTTCGAATCTCATTAATAACCCATCCTCCACCTCCACTGTCACTTTCTCCAAATCCAACCATCAATACCCCATAAATGCTTCTTCACTTCTCAACAACAGAGCTCTACACCACCTATCTGCTCTTCCTACCAAAGTCTCCACCTTTTCCAAATTCCATGGCTACCCACTTGGCCTTTCTTCAACTCACACCTCTCAGGTCCATGATTCAAGCTCCAAGTTCAGCCATTTGAGCACAGTTTATGCGTTCACACCTGGGTTCTCACCAAAACCCATATCCCATATCCCCAGAGCAGCAACAGATCCAGAAGCCAATCCTGAAGCTGAAAGTTCTGTTCCAGAACCCAACACCAAGTCCAAGTCCAATACCCTCCAGCTTGCAATTGTGTTTGGTTTTTGGTACTTCCAGAACATTGTCTTCAACATATACAACAAAAAAGTACTAAATCTCTTCCCATTCCCATGGCTCCTTGCTTCTTTTCAGCTCTTTGTTGGGTCTATTTGGATGTTCATTCTCTGGTCTTCAAAGCTCCAACCTTGCCCAAAGATTTCAAAGCCATTCATCATTGCATTACTTGGACCTGCATTGTTCCACACCATAGGCCACATCTCAGCCTGTGTTTCATTCTCAAAGGTTGCTGTTTCTTTCACTCATGTCATCAAATCCTCAGAGCCTGTCTTCTCTGTTGTGTTCTCTTCCTTCCTTGGGGATACATACCCTTTACAGGTCTGGCTCTCAATTCTTCCTATTGTCCTTGGTTGCTCATTAGCTGCTGTTACTGAAGTGTCTTTCAATTTCCAAGGCTTGGGGGGTGCTTTGATTAGCAATGTTGGCTTTGTATTGAGGAACATTTACTCAAAACGCAGTTTACAAAGTTTCACGGAGGTTAATGGGTTGAATTTGTATGGTTGGATAAGTATTATTTCATTGCTGTATCTATTTCCTGTGGCAATCTTTGTTGAAGGGTCTAAATGGATTCAAGGGTATCACAAAGCTATTCAAGCTGTAGGCAAACCATCCACATTGTATATTTGGGTGTTGCTATCTGGGGTGTTTTACCATCTCTATAACCAATCGTCTTACCAAGCACTTGATGAGATTAGCCCTTTGACATTCTCTGTTGGAAATACAATGAAGAGGGTGGTGGTGATTATATCTACTATTTTGGTGTTTAGGAATCCGGTTAGACCTCTTAATGCACTTGGATCCGCCATTGCGATTTTCGGGACGTTTTTATATACTCAGGCATCAGCTTCAAAGAAAAAGGGGGGTGAAAAGAAGGATTAAAAGGAATTCAGATGGTCTGCTCAAAGTTTCTGATTCTTTTTTGTCTTGACAACATTTGAGCTACTCTTCTAGTTTCTGTTGTCCAAGTTTCCAAGAACTACGAAATTTTAATAATGTCTCTAGTTTCTCTTCCATACTTCCTGTCTATGTTTCTATCATTATGGATATGTTACTTGAGTTAATCTTAGAATTGCTAAGTTGCCAATGATCATTGACAGGAGAGAATTGAAAAATAGAGTGAGAGATGTGCCTCATTCTTTAATGGACCCAATAAGAGAGGCCTTCTTGTTTCTTAATGGCTAGTTAATCATGATTTGAGAACTCAATTGACACTTGGTAGTTAGAGCGAGAGATTTGGCTGCAGTTTTTTGTAAATAAAATCATAATAGGAATCTATATGAAATTTTAGTACCTTAAAGTTGAATTATTGCTTCTCCTTTCAGCTCAAGGCCTTATTCGTCTGTTTCAGCTTTAATTTGACATCCTGGTGAGCAAAAATTTTCTTATGCTCTATATCACATTGTTTTTTACTTTCTGAGACCGTTGGTATTCTTAGGATTGGAAGATCTAATTATTTTTTCTTGTAGTTTTACTTTTGTGTTGTTTAGTATTTTATCTTATTGGTTTCCCAATGCAAATTTGATTCCTTGTATTTCCAATACTGAGTGAGCATACCTCTTTCTCCCACAATAGTTTCGTTTGGATACCGTGGCATAACTTTTAATTATTTGTAGGAGGGTATTGTAGCATATAATTACTTTTCAAAAGTCTCTTTTCTATCTGTGTTTCACTCAGTTTGTTTCATTGTAAAATGTTTTAAAGAAAATGTTTTCAACTTTTTATCGTGTCTGTTTCATTGTAAAATTTGGTCAAATCTGAAAATATTTTATGTTGCTCATAAAATCCTTCATAAAATATTGTAAAATGTTTTACTTTTATGTGACTCTTTCCCCGTCTAGTCGTTGGGTCACTAGTCTGATTGGCTAGACAGCTTGTCCAACAACCGATGCCGGCAGTTCAGTAGCAGATGCCAATGCTGAAGGTCTGACACAGAACCTCCGACACCGCCGGCATAGTCATCAGTTTTGATGGTTTGTGTTTAAAAAATTTTACACGAAACGAACGCATCAAAAATTGCAAATAAAGGTAGCAGAGGTCACTTGACCTTATTACTATACCTCCTGTTGCTGATAATTTTCCTCATAGCAACTTTCATGCTTGCCTCTAAACGAGGACACAAATTAAGTACTATTTTTTCTATTTTACTCTTTAGGCTGTATTTCAATGACGACTCCAGGAATTTCTTTTAGGGGAGTCATTAAGAAAATAAAATTTAATTAAAAAAAAAAACTTGAATATATAGAGTTATCGACAAAAAATAAAACACGCAAATATATGAATTTTACAATTTTTTTCTACGAGTTTTTGATTGTTTTAAATTATTATAAGATAGTTCATTATCATTTTTCATTATTTATTGGCAATGTGAATAAATGTGACCATATTATTTTGTTAAGTTTGTTAGTATTTTTATTTTTACTCAGTTTTCATTATCTATTTGTCCCTATTTTTATACAAATATTTTAAACTAAATGGCAAAACTCAACCCACGACTATTATATTAAATTGGCTCACATAGCCACACTCATCCTTTTATATATATATATATAATGAGAAATTATTACACATTTTAGAAATGTACGGTTTAAATAAAGTGTAAACTAATACCATATATAATTTGAACATTTTCTAAAAATATATATAATTTGAACCGTATAATTGTGATTTTTTTTTTTTTTTTTTGAGAATCTGATTGTTTATAATTGTACTCATACATATGCACGAGACTATACACTAGTATAATAAGGACAAAACTTAGGTGATGTTCCTTAAGTTCTTCTCTTAAGATTTAGTCATGTGGCTACTTAATTAAAAAATACACTTCCATCCCATGAAAAAAAAATCCACATGGCAGAATTTTAAAAGGTAAACCTAAGAAACAACACCTAAATATAGTATCTAAGTCTTGTCCTTAATATAATATATACAAATAATACACTAAATGACTACTTAACCAATCAAATGTTTGATCAATCACTTTCTTAAAAAAAAAAAAATGTTTGATCAATCACTAACTTTACTTTTTTTTTTCTTGAATCACTAATTACTTTATAACAAAAAGTTATTTTAATATGATAAAAATTAAAACACATTTAATATTTCCTAAATATTAAATTATATTATATTTATACTGTACATACACGCACACATTCACACACATCATAATTCACACAAATAGCATTATAACCTAATATAAAATAATAAATAAATAAGGCAAACAATCAATATTAGGCACACTTTCACGCATATAATATAAATTTATAATAAAGAGAGACACTCACAACTCACAAATACTCACTTTTTACTCTTAGTGCCATAGATGTCGAGATAGAGATAAAGAAGTCAGAGATTAGAGAGAGGTCTGTGATATGTGTTGTTTGATTAATTTTGCAATGCATTGATCAATGTTGTTGTATGGCTTTGGGCTAGACTGATATGTGATCAGGGTGTGCAAGATTTAAGTCAGAGTGACAAATATATTTTAGAGGTAAATTAAACTAATAAAAATAATATTATCTATACTATTTATAACAGGATTCCTTTTTTTGGATTGGACTTTTATGTGATTCAAAAATATCTCTATACCTTAAGTTTAAGGAATAACAAAACTCTTTTTTTGAGAAGGAAGTAATAACAAAACTTGGGGACAAATACGTAAAATAAAACCCACTAACCCCACTACACCACTTTAAATTTTCAAATACACGTTCAAATCCATAAATAAATTAAAAAGGGCTAAAAAAAATTGTTTACCTCACAATTCATTCCAATTCAATGTTAATGTTCTATATTTTTGAATGAAAAGGTAGAATGTTTATGTTCTATTTAAATTCAATCCATTCCAATTCAGTGTTTATGTTCTATTTAAATTCAAATACTAGGCTACTGCTTCTTTAAAAAAGTTCTTATCATTATTCTTATCTCAATCTTTTCTCTATATCTTTATATAAAAATAGGTTCTCACTACACCATTTTAAGGGGCTGTTTGGTAGGGTGTTTTGAGTAACAGTTTTCAGTATTTAAACAATATTATACGTATTTTCACACACTTTTTCACCCACACGTATTTCTAAAAAATATAAACAACGTTACTAGAATAACATTACCAAATGGACCCTAAATTTTCAAATACATGTTCAATTACATAAATAAATTAAAAAAGGTTAAAAAATTTTGCTTACCTCACAATCCATTCCAATTCAGTGTTTGTGTTCTATTTAAACACAAACCATTCCAATTCAGTGTTTGTGTTTTATTTAAGTTCAAATACTAGGCTACTGCATCTTTTAAAAAAAAAAGTTTTTATCCTTATCATTATCTCAATCTTTTCTCTGTATCTTTATATAAAAATAGGTTCCTACAATCCAACACACACATGTTGATTGCCTTTTAATTGAATTCAAATTTTTAATCCCTCATCTAAACAAAAAAGAGGAATTAAAAAAAACTCAAACAAAAACAATGATAAAAAAAATAAAAAAATAAAAGCTCCCTAACTTCTTTCACCTATTTTATTTGAATTGAAATTCCTTATGATGGCGAGCTGAGAATTGACCCACTCCAAACTCGTCCATAAGAGTCATCCAGGTCAAGTAGATAAGAATGAACATCCTTTATAGGATGGTCATCTATGGGCATAACAGTCGTCCATGAGGCAAGCGCATGGACGACCCCTGACACTTGGAAAATTCCATAGAGATTTATCTACAAGAGCCAGTAAATTGAACCACATGTTATTATTTCAAGGCATGAGTAAAATCCTGGTTCATCGCTATAACTTCCTACTTAATACTTAACTTCCAACGATAGTTATAGAAAAAGATAAAATATTCTAACTCCTATAGCGGTTGTGAAAGTTAACCTTGAACCCTCTGACCACCTCAAATATAGGGGAAGTTACGAGACAAGTAACCGCTTCAAGAGCACACTATATAAACACTCATTCACAACAAATGAAGGTAAGTTTTTTAGACAACTCCCAAAAAGTTGGAACTCCAGAATATAAGAGAGAAACTAACTTCAGCATCGGAGGGTTCTTGGCCGGTTAGCCCCGGTCTCCTTTGATTGTTTGTTTTTCTTTTCAGGCGTTTTAAGCAATTATTAGATCATTGAAGCCCAGAGCATTCAGCCTACTGGTTTTCTATGCATCATCAGTTGACGCCGTCTGTAGGGAGGATTATTTTTGTGTTTTGCAGTTTATCTTTCTCTAACAAAAGGCTGCATGGTTCGGACAAGATCAAGGGCCACTAGTCCAAGCCATCAGGAGAGTAGGGACGCCTCTAGTAATCCCCATCATGATCAACAGTCAACGCCTGTCACGCAACCGCCTTCCATCCAACATGTACAGTCCATGGCAGCCGCCATGGCAGAATTAACCTGTCAGAATCAAAAGCTGACTAGGTTTATTAGTCTAAGGAGGCAACGCTATGAAAGATACGTGGAAGGACAAGCCCAGAGTCAAGAAGATAGAGGAGGAAATGCTGAGCCCGAAAACCAGTTAAGGGGTACCGCTTCACGAAGGGTGCCACACTTGGAGAGGAAGATGGATCAAATGAGGAAAGTCATGGACGAGATGAGGGAGAACATGAGAAGGGCGAATCCTGTAGATGATTTAGTTCATCGAACAGACTCCCCTTTCACGGCTGCCATCAACAGTTACCCCTTGCCTCCTAAGTTCAAGATGCATTCCTTGGACTCATATGATGGAACGCGCGACCCTTTTGATCATATTGCTACTTTCAAGACTACGATGCACATTCAAGGGGTTCCAGACGAGATTATGTGCAGGGCCTTCCTTACTACCCTCAAAGGGCCAGCACGAGTATGGTTCAGCAAGATACCTCTGAATACTGTGAGTTCTTTCTAAGAATTGAGTAAGCTGTTTGTCAACAATTTTATCGGGGGACAAAGGCATAAACGTTCCTCGTCCAGCCTGTTAACCATAGAGCAAGGGGAAAATGAAAGCTTGCGGTCCTTCATTACTCATTTCAATAGGGAAGCCCTAACAGTGGACGAGATGGACGACAAGTTGTTATTGGTGGCCTTCCATAATGGAGTTAACTCTGATTTATTCATCCATAAGTTTTATGAGCAAGAGCCTCAAACCATGGCTGAACCGTCTATTCGGCCCAAAACTTCATGAATGCAGAAGACGCAATTATAGCTAAGAAGAGGAAGAGAGCTGAGTGAATGGAAATAGATCTCCCACGCCATCCTGAGCAGGGTCCTCGTCCAAAGAAGGCACAGACAGGAGAGAAGAAAGATCGAGACAACAAAAAGGCAAGCTCTTCGGCACGGAGTCAGCAATATACGCCCTTGAACATGCCGCTTGAACAAGTGCTTATGCAAATCAAGGATGATCCTTCCTTAAAGTGGTCGGAAAAAATGAAGGGAGATCCCAACAAGCGCAATAGGAACAAATATTATCGCTTCCACAGAGACCACGAGCATGACACGGACGAGTGTTTTGGTTTGAAGCAGCAGATAGAAAATCTCATCAGGCAAGGAAAATTGAGAAATTTTCTTGGACGAGATCACAAAGACAAGAAGTTGAAAGGAAAGCTAGAAGAGCCGTCACGACCCCCACTTGGAGAAATAAGAGTCATCATAGGAGGGACCTCGACAGGACAATCTTCTAAGTCAAGGAAGACGTACTTGAAGGTAGTGCAAAACGTCCAACTTTCAGGACGATCCCCCAAGGACGAGGGTAACGGACGAGCAAGCCATTACATTCACGAATGAGGATGCTGAAAGGGTTCACCACCCATATGACGACACGATCGTCATTACTTTGCTTATTGCTGATTATACGACCAGAAGGGTGTTGGTGGACAATGGGAGTTCGGCGGATATCTTATATTACCCTGCTTTCCAACAAATGAGGCTTGAACGAGATCAACTTCGTCTAGTGAATTCACCCTTGGTAGGATTTGGAGGGATGAAAATGCAGCCTGTAGGTACCATTACGTTACCTGTGGTGGTAGAAGCATATCCACAACAGATAACCAAAGAAGTAAACTTTCTTGTCGTGGACTGTTCGTCGTCATACAACGCCATCATTGGAAGACCAACTTTAAATAGTTGGAAGGCAGTAACATCTACCTACTACCTATCTGTCAAATTCCCTATAGAGTATGGGATATGGCAAGTGAAAGGTGATCAGTTAGCAGCAAGAGAGTGTTATTTGGCCATGTTGGCTATGGACGAGCACGTTCAGACAATGAGCATTGAGGAGAGGAGAGTTGTTGCAGAGCCCACCGAAGTGCTGGAAGACATTCCTTTAGATGAGAATGACCCTGAGAAGTATACAAGGGTTGGAGCAAGTATGGAAAGGAAGACGAAGCAAGACCTTGTCCAATTCTTAAAGAAGAGCATTGATGTATTTGCATGGAGTCATGAAGACATGCCAGGTATCGACCCTAGTGTCATCACCCATCGTCTAAACATATATCCTTCCTTTAAGCCCGTGCGTCAAAAGAAAAGAGTGTTTGCTCCTGAATGAGATAATGCCATTAAAGAAGAAGTTCAAAAGCTAACTATAGCAAAATTTATCTGGGAAGTTTATTACCCGGATTGGTTGGCTAATGTGGTGATGGTCAAGAAGACTAATGGCAAATGGAGGATGTGCGTGGATTTCACCGATCTGAACAAGACTTGCCCTAAGGATAGCTATCCATTGCCTCGTATTGATCAGTTGGTGGACTCAACAGCGGGTCATAAGCTGCTAAGTTTCATGGATGCCTTCTCAGGTTATAACCAGATAAGGATGGACGAGGCGAATTAGGAGAAGACATCCTTCGTCACTAGTTAAGGCCTGTTTTGTTACAAGGTGATGCCCTTCGGGTTGAAGAACGCAGGGGCAACTTATCAAAGGCTAGTGAACCATATGTTTCGTCCACAGATTGGGCGGAATGTGGAAGTTTATGTAGATGACATGCTAGTAAAGAGCCTGGACGAAGGAAAGCATCTGGACGACCTTCAAGAGACCTTTGATATGCTTAGGCGATATAACATGAAGTTGAATCCGAGCAAGTGTGCTTTTGGAGTTTCGACAAGAAAATTCCTTGGGTTCATGGTTTCACATAGGGGAATTGAAGCAAATCCAGATAAGATTCAAGCAATACTGAATATGGAGCCAACGAGGAATATCAAAGAAGTCCAGTCTCTCACTGGGCGAGTTGCTGCTCTTAACAGGTTTGTCTCTAAAGTTACTGACAAGTGTTTACCATTTTTCAAGGTTCTTAAGAAAGCATTTGAATGGATGGACGAGTGTCAAAAGGCCTTTCAAGACCTTAAGGCCTACCTCACAGCAGCTCCTCTGCTAAGCCCATTTATACCAGGTGAAGAATTATATTTGTATTTAGCAGTGTCCACGTATGTGGTGAGCTCAGCGTTGATTAGAGAAGAAGGGAAGATACAGAAGCCGATTTATTATACAAGCCGAGCACTAAGAGGGGCGGAAGGACGATATCCAATGATGGAAAAGCTAGCTTTTTCTTTGGTCACGGCTTCTAGGAAGTTAAGGCATTACTTTCAGGCTCATGTCATAAATGTTTAGATAGATCATCCACTAAAGAAGGCAATGAACAAGTTTGAAGCCGTAAGATGACTAATCCAATGGGCCGTAGAACTCAGCGAGTTTGATGTCAGGTACCAACCAAGGAGCGTGATAAAAGCACAGGTATTGGCGGATTTCATTACAGAGTTCACTCCCAACCAAAATGAGCAAGACGGGGTGGGCGAAGCTCAAAGGTGGGTTGTCAATGTGGATGGCTCGTCCACATAATATGCTAGAGGAATTAGAGTTATACTCAAATCCCCGGAAGGAGATAAGTTGAAATATGCAGCCCGTCTACAATACCAAACCACCAATAATGAAGCAGAATATGAAACTTTTTTTAAAGGGTTGGAATTGTTTAAGTCCTTAGGGGCGAAATTAGTAGTCGTCCAAGGGGATTCACAGTTGATTATCAACCAAGTGAATGGAATGTGTGAAGCTAAGGAAGATCGGATGAAGAAGTATCTAAGTAGGGTGAAGCAGCTTATCAAAAAATTTAAAGAAGCCAGTTTTGTTCAGCTCCCGAGGGAGGAAAACATGGAAGAAGACGTTTTGGCAAAAGCAGCTTCGGCAGGAGGAGCCATGGACAAGTATGACAAAGTCCAATACATGCCGAGCATAGATCTTCTAGAGATACAGCAGGTTAAAGGTGAAGAAAATTGGATGACTCCAATATTAATTTATCTTAAAGATGGTAGACTTCTGAAGGACAAGGATGAGGCCAGAAGATTGAGGATCAAAGCTACCAAGTATGTCCTCATAGACGAAGTACTATATAAAAGGGGCTTCTCTCAGCCTTACTTAAGGTGCTTAGCTCCGGACGAATCAAACTATGTGTTAAGGGAAGTTCATGAAGGAGCGTGTGGAAACCACTCAGGAGCAAGAGCATTAGTCCATAAAGTTGTCCATGCAGGTTACTACTGGCCAACTATTCAAGCAGATGTAAAGGCTTACTTCAAGGTGTGTGACCAATGTCAACGTTTCAACAACGTCCCTAGGCAGCCATTGGAGTATCTCACCCCGATGATGGCCCTATGGCCCTTTGCTTAATGGGGATTAGATATCTTGGAACCAGGCAGATGAAGTTTTTAGTAGTAAGGATTGATTACTTCACTAAGTGGGTGGAAGCAGAACCCCTAACAAAGATCACATAGCAGAATGTCAAGAACTTCGTCTGTAAGAACATTGTATGTAGGTTTAGGGTGCCTAGGGTACTGATATCAGACAATAGACGACAATTTGACAACACGCTTTTCAGAGTCTTCTACGAGTACTTTGGAATCAAGAATCATTATTCTCCACCCTTCCACCCGCAAGCAAATGGTCAAGCGGAAGTGGCAAACCAATCCTTGTTGAAAATTATCAAGACTCGGCTTAAAGTGGCAAAGGGAGTATGGTCATACCAGCTACCAAGAGTTTTATGGGCTTACAGGATGACTGTGAGGACCCCTACAGGGGAAACCCCTTTCAAACTAGCCTATGGAAGTGAAGTAGTGATACTTGTAGAAGTGCACATGGCGAACCACAAGGTGATGAAGTATCAGGACGAGGATAACGAGGAGCAACTTCTCCTCAACCTTGATCTAATAGACGAAGTAAGGATGAATGCAGAGCAAAGGACTGTGAGGTATAAAAATCTCATGGTTCGACAATATGATGCAATGGTCAAACCCAAGCGCTTCAACATAGGGGACCTCGTCTTAAAAATGGTCTCTTTGGCAACCAGAAACTCAGCCCATGAGAAACTGGGACCTAATTGGGAAGGACTCTACAGGGTTATCAATTGCAAAAGACAAAGGTCGTATTACTTGGAAGCCCTGGACGGGAGAAAGTTGGAGCACCCTTGGAATGTTGAGCATCTAAGAAGATACTATCAGTAAGATATCAGCCTGGACGAGATCATCCAAGATGTTGTCACTTACGAGCTAAAGTTTGTGTTGCTTTCTGTTATGTGTTCGTTATTAACATTATATGTTGTATTTTAATTCCCTAAAGGTGTATTAGTTTTTAAACTATGCGCTATGAACTATGGACGAAGTCATAGACTTAGATCACTTGTTTGTATTTATAATTCCCTAAAAGCTACTACCACATCATTAAATGCTCTGCAGCTAACTCTCTGGCCGCATTTATGTGGAGAAGACCCCTGAATAGTGCTGCATTGGCTATCCCAACTCACAGAGGGCCAGAGAGGGTGTCTGATCTGACAAGCACTCAAGTGATGGCTTGGATGATCAACAAGTGTAAGGCCAAGATTGCGCAAAGGGGATTATATAATGTAAGAGACCTTCCATGGAGAGGGGATCAAAAAAAGAAGGAAAAACACTGTAGCACTCTAGAACAAAGTTTGTAACCTAACTTGAGTATCAATAGAAGAGAATCAGCCTCCTCGAACTTGACCGATGACGATTTTCTCAAGTCTAAGCTTGTTTATTTTCATTCTCCTGTCATCAAGACCTACTTGATTGATCAATTAATTCACTAAAGCCCAATTTTTCGACCCACTCTCTACAAATCTATTATTTTGGGCTTCTTGAGCCTAAGCCCATCCATCTTTTGAGCCTAGGATCTGTATTAGGTCCTTACAAAGATAAATTCCTAAATATTTTTTTTTTAAACCGAAAAGGTAAATTTATTTATTTTTTTTAGAATCATAAATTCCTAAATTCAAGAGATAAAAGAGTCAGGGCAAATGTGTGAGGTCCATTGTTTTAAATTTATTTACAATTATGTCATTAAAAACACTTTCTGTATCGAGAAAATATCTTCTCAACTGTTTTCATTTTTTTTTTTGAACTGTGAAAATAAAAAATAAATTTTTGAAAGAGAAATGGTACATTAACAATATTTTCATAACAAATCATAGGTGATTAGTTGTTATTGGTTTTAATTTGAATCCACTACTTATATTACTTTTTTTCCCACCTATAATAACTACTAAGAACCTACCATTTAGGATTTGTTGTGAAAATGTTATAGACATAACATTTTTTTTTTTTTTTGAAAACTATATTTAGAAACCATCATTCAAATAATAGATTCAAGTGTTAGACCACCCTATAAAAAAAAAGTGTGGGACCATCATTTTTTGGTTTTCAAAACAAAAAAAAATATTTAAATCCTTTTACCAAACAGGCTTGGACACCCATAAATAGAAAACCAAAAAATAAAATAAAAAGAATTATACTTAATAAAAGGACATTAATTAACAGAAGATTTATTTGGAAAATAATAATAACTAGTATTATGCACGTGCGATGCACGGCTTAAAAAAAAAATTAATTAAAATTTATATTCTTTATAATATAATATAATTTATTAACAAATTAAATAGTAAATTTTAAAAATTATGGCAAGTTTTAAATTTCTAGAAGCTCTTAGTAGTAAAATTGTAATATATATATATATATATATATATATATATATATATTTATATATGGCACTTAAAAATATTTCCATTATACTTGCTAACATGTAGAGTAGTAGTAGTACTAATCATATATAAATTTCTTGCATATATAACCAAACAAAAAATTCCATAAATTACAAAAAATAAAGTATCTAAACTGCAATGTAAATGTAAAATTTTATGTATAAATTACCAGTCATAGCCATTTTAATGTTGTCATAAGTGAGGAAATAATCAGCATAATCATTTAAGAACACCAAATCAAAAAATAATATCAATAATTAAAAAAAGATGAATTGCATTATCTAGACTTTTTTAATAAAAAAAGTCATAGGATTTAAGTAATAATTGAACTACGTTAATAGAAAAATAGAAACACAATAAAATAAAATAAAAAAGATAGCTCTTCTCACATAGATCTCCTAATTTCACATTGTAGATAAGTTCCATCCCAAATAGAATCGGTGATAAAATTTCATGTATATATGACCGAACTAAATATTCCATAAATTACAAAAAAAGAAAGAAGAAGTATCTAGACCTTCTAGGGTACCACACTCAAAATAATTTCAAAAATAGAGAAATAAAGGTACATAAAGAGAAAAGAAATATTGTATTGCAATGTAAATGTAAAAGTTTACATATGAATTACCCGCGTCTAGCCATTTTGATATTGCCATTAGTTTGGAAATAATTTGTACAATCTAATGGTGAACCAAAAATTGGACTATCTCTAGTTCGTCCGTAGTGTCGTCCAAGTCTAGAAAGGTTGTCCCAATACAAGAAGATCGTCCAAGTGCAAGAAGGTCATCCAGCATAGAAACACCTGAACAACCTCCCAACACTTAGAAATTCTCAGAGAAAATCTCTATCCAAAAGCTTACGATTCGGACCACGTTCTACTATTTTGAAGTATGAGCAAAATCCTTATTTATCGCTCCAACTTCCCACTAAATTCTTAACTTTTGATAGCAGTTGTGGAAGTTAAATCTAAACCTTCTAACTTCCATCCACGTTGAGGAAGTTACTAAACAAGTAACCACTCCAAAACTCACTATAAAAGGACTCAGCCATATAAAATGTAAGTAAGTTTTCACTACTCCTAAAGTTGGAATTCTTGAGTTCTAGAGAAAAAACTAACTTAAGCATCGAAGGGTTCTTGGCCGGTTCACCCTGGTCACCTTTGATCTTATGTTTTTTTCTTTTCAGGCCTTCCAAGCATCCATAAGCTCATTGAAACCTAGAGCATTCAGCCTACTGATTTTCTGTGCATCATCACAATCAATTAAGAACACCAAATTAACAAACTATATCAATAATTAAGATGAATTGCATTTTAAAATACTTTAAAAAATCATAGAATTTAAGCAATAATTGAACTAAGTCAATAAAAAAAATAGAAACGCAATGAATAAAAAATAAAAAGAAGATAGTTGTTAAGAATAGAGATGAATAAATTAGAGTAAACAAATACATAGTAGAAGAAGAGATGAATAGAGGAAAAAAAAAAACCACATGGTACTATGGATTATTTGATATATATAAATATATAAATGAAGTTGACATGAACAAAAAGTTTAATGTTAGTTTAATTTGTGGAGGTGTGAAGTTAAAATCTAAATCTAAGAAGCCTCACAAAAAGAAACCATCAAATATGTACAGTAGCAAAAGTTAAGAAAATCCTAAGAACCATATTCGAGCACATCAATAATTAACGGATTCAATGCCTTAGGAATAAAAAAAAACCCACAATTCAAATTTGTGAGTTTTGCACAGCCTAGACTTTCACATAAACTTCATTCTGTTAAATTATAAACAAAAATTATCGTAGCTTTTAGATTGAGGAAGATAGAAATTTACCTTATAAATAAGGAAAAAAAATTGAAGAGAGGGATGTACTGCAACATGCCGTGTATATAGAATGAAAGTCTGAAACTAATACTTCTTTCTCGCAATTTAATTTATAAGCTAGATCTAAATGACTACATTTCCCTCTCCAAAAAAAAAAGAAAAAAAGAAGACTACATTTCCTTGTAGGAATGGAATTGATTTACATATCATGATATCAAAATCCAATAATTGGTCTACTTTAAATAGTGCTATATTTACATGTACTTGTAAGAGAAGTAGAGTTCCAGTTAAACTCTATTATATAAAATCCCATTAAGAAGATGATATTTGATTAGAAGAAAGAGATAATGTAACTTTAGAATATGTATTATAGGTAATTAAGTTGTATCAATTATTTCATTTTTTTTTTCTTTCTTAATTGTGTTTATCTAAATATTAAAAAGAAAAAAGGAAAAAAGAAAAGAAAAGAAAGAAGAACAACAAATTGACAAACAGTAGAATTCAAAAAATGGAGAAAAAAAGAAGAAGAATTTTTTTTTTTTTAAAAAGAAGAACAAATTGACAAACCGTAGAAACCAAAAATTGGGGGAAAAAAGAAGAAGATTTTTTTTTAATGGATGAGAAGAAGTTAAGTTGATATTAAATTATTAAGTTTTTGTGTCTATTAAACTTTATCCAAAGAAGTGATTTCAAATTAAAATTTTTATCAACTTATAAATTGTAGGAGAAAAAGATAAGAACAAAAAAAAAATTATATATATTTTTAAAAAATCTAATTTTTTTTTTTTGTAATTTAATGAAGTCATTTGGCGTAATCACGACTTCTAAGTCCAACTTTTATTATATAGTATGTGATATGATTTAAATTGATATACTATTTTAAAGTTATTTGGCATCTAGTTTTTATTTTATTTTTAAGAAAATGTGTTTTGAAAACATGAAGAAAAAAAACTAGATATTTTGACACAAAAAAATAACGGGATAAGGATTGTTGTGAAAGTGGGAAGTGTTTTGAAATACGAGCCAAAATTGAGGACTAAAAATGGTAAAAAAACTAAAGAAAAAAGGGGTCTAATAAGCAATATTGTAACTTTTGAAGCCCCGCCACCAATCCATACATACACTCACATCGTGGCTTCACTTTCAGTTGAGATTCTTTTGCTTTTGCTTTTTTTCTCTCACCCTCAACTCTCAACTCTCAACAACCACCACCCCAGTTCACATAGGCCCAGCACAACAACACAACACAGCACGTAGAGATTGTATTCCACTAGGATTCTATTTCTTGTTGTATCTTCCGATTCCTGTCGTACTTGGGGGGCAAACGTCCAGAACTCCTCATCTCAGGTCTCTTCATCTCCTTTACATTCCGAAATCATCGGTAACCATCATTTTCTGTTTTTTTTTTTTTTTTTTTTTTGCCCAATGTAGTAATCTCTGTAAATCTCTCTTCATTTCGCTTCGTTACTTTGTGTAAACACCTCTTATTTGATCCCCATTGTTGTCCTATTAGTGTTTGTGTATTTGGGTAACAAATAAGATTATGATCCATGCAAGTTTTTTAGATTGTGAGTGGACACTTTCTGCCCACTATTTTTTACTCCAATAATTCTAGAGTTCTTCTATGTTCACAACAAAGTTTCACGAAAAGAAAATTACACTGGAACCCACCGCAACGCAAACAAGGGTGTTGTGAAAATGTCGTGAGATTTGATTTTGTGTTCTTATAATTCTAGGGACACATCTACCGTGAGTGGTGGACACTTCCTGTTCACTGTCTTTTACACAATAATTTCTAGAGTTCTTCTACGGACACAACAAACTTTCACAATAGGCTAAGTTGTAAAAAAATTATTCTAGGACTCACCACAACTCAAAACAAGGGTGTTGTGAAAACGTTATGAGATTTTTGTTGTGCTCTTAGTGTTTCTCATAATTCTAGGGACACCCAATTTCACAATATACTAATGTGGTCAATTTTGCGTGGTGGACGGACACTATTTGTCCAGTCCTGTTTACTTGGACTCACCACTTTTAGATTTTGGTTGGCCACTCACAGTGTTTGACCACATTTGCATGTTGTGAAATTGGGTATGTTGTAGTATTGTTGTTTTTTATATGGGACCACCACTTGACTACTTCAGCATGTTGTGAAATGTGGGGTGAAATTGGGTGTGTTCTTAATATTGTTGAAGAAACTATGTTTTTGGTATCTTACTTGAGAGTATTCCTTTTCAGCTCTTTCTTTTTCAATATTCTGTTTACCTGGCTAAGAGGAAGTGGAAATTGAAAATATGGAAATAAAGACTATCTGTAGTGTAAAAATCAATCACGTTGCCTTCATTTGTCATCCTTCTTCCAAAATCCAACACTACTTTTATTTGCTTGGTTCAGATGAAGGAAAGAAAGGAAATTTCTTGGTTCAAATGTAGCCTACACAACACCATTTTGGTTAATTCACCAATAATATATTTTTCTTGGCTGTGGTTGAATGCTTATCTGGATTCTCATCAGTGATATACTTACACATTTTTAACAAGAAAATTAATTTATGTTCTCTTCAGATTCCTTTTTTCAGACTATATTATAATTGAATTTTATGCACATAAAATTGTGTTGATTCCATTTTGAAAGATGGGTTAAAACTAATATCTGTATTCCATTGGATGTCGTGTTTAAGTAATAGAATTTCTTAAGAACATGATACTAATCTCCAATGATAACTATAAAAACATTGTTTGATATTGTAACTAACTAGTTCAGAGTGCCACTTCCATTGGAGCAGTCATTGGTTGTTATACATGACCAACTATTTCAAATTGTAGAGCGTAGCGAGCACATTCATTTGTATGCACTAAATCACCATTTTCCTCGTTAATGCACATTTTGTTGTCTTTCCTTGTATTTCCACCCATTTTGTCTGCACATTTCCATTCTGCACCAATGCTCTGCACATGCTATATATCATCAACTAGAGTTTATCTTATTTTTGTTTAATTTTGCAGTATATTCTACAATGTTCAATGCTAGATATATGGCCATATTTTACAAAATTCTTCATGTTGCTCACACCCTGTATATGTTATTTTACACTGTTTGAAATTACATATAGTCTACAATTTGATTTCTCATGGCTGCTGTTGGATGTGGAATTATTTTTTGTCATGGGATTAAGAATCTCTAGTTTTTTTTTAAATTTTTTATTTTATGCTTTGTATGGTACCATAGTATAATTGACACTTTAAATAAAAAAAAATTAAAAATCTGGAACCTAGATGACAGCTTTAATATAACTATTCCGTGCACTCTTTGGCAGGTAATCCAGGTATTGAAGTAGTAAAGGTCAAATGGAGTACCCACAGGCACAAACTGGACAAGTTCCTATGGAGACCAATTTGCAAGAGAATCAACATTGGCCACTTTCAGGGAAGCCATATTTTGATGTCGTTCTTGCAAAATCACATGTCAAACCCTTGTATCAAATGGTAAGTATTCCCTTTGATTATCTGCAATCCTATTTTCATTTATTTAAAACTTCAAACTGAAAATAAAAATAGAATGGAAATGAAGAGGTGGATTATCTTCCACTTTCATTTTAATATTACTAGAATCTTGATTCAGTTCCCAACCTACCCTTATGTTCTCCGACTTCTTGTTAACTCCCCACCCTCCATAAGATCAGGTGAGATCGATAAGTGGAATGTTGAAGTTTTGGATGTCTTAGACTAATTTAAATTAGCATTTATGTTAAATTACAATTTAGTATTTAACCTCTTTTGTTTTGGCCCTATCACAATTTAGGTGCTAAGGTGAGAGCCTCGGCCCCCCTCCCCCCCCCGCGCCCCCTTTCATTTTTTTTTTTAAATTTTTAATAGAAGGTTGTTGTAAAACCTATCATTAGATTATTAATTTTAAAAGCATGTTTTGAAACCTATTGTTATATAAATTAATTTACAACAGTTTGTTGTAAAAATTATTGTTATATTAATTAACTAATGGTAGAAGCTTGTTGTAAAACCTATTGTTGGAATAACTAATAGAGCCTAAACTTGTTAATTCTATTTCTATTTTGAAATCATTTGATAGACCTAATTTCTCATGCAACACATAAAACACTTTCTTATAATATTTTAATACACTAGGTACATTTGATTTATCTTCTCTATGTATGATAAATATATTTAGTATATGGCTCCTTGCTTCACTCAAGCTAGTGCCTTTTTGTCACTTCATGCCATGGGCAATACAAGGCCTTGGCGCCTTAAGGTCACCTTTTGCCTTTGACTACCTTGCCTGAAATTAAGTTTTGTCTAATTTGTTTGAATAATTTTTATGTTGATTTACAGGGGGTTCCGGCAAAATTGCATTCAATAATTCCTTCTCTTGTGGTCCCCACAGTTCTGACTTACTGGGGCAAGAACTGGGAGATGTCATGTAATGGCGCACAACGTACTCATAAAAAGTTTGATTCTGGATGGAGAGCATTCATAAATGACAACAATCTCAAGGCTGGAGATGCATGTGTTTTTGAGCTCATAGAGTGCTCCAGTAAAAAACTTGTTTTCAGAGTTCAAATTCTTAGAGGTGACATCCCACCTGAATTTCAAGGCAAGGTCAGTTCTGAGGGGGAGAGTTCAAACACTCCTATTGTTATTGAATAGTATCTCTCATTAATGCCTTTTCCTGTGTTTTGTTAATCTCCTGAACAACATTACTTGTTAGGAAATCACTTGTGTCCGGAGCTCCACTAGAATCTATTAACTGGTGTATTTAGATTTTAATGTTACTAGTTGTTAATGTTACATGAAGTTTTCGTTTTGGGGCATCTGCTGTATGCTTACTTGGATTGTTTTTGGAAAAAATATATCATTCTTTAGTGAAATATCTTTTAGTCTTTCAGATTATGCGACTGTGTTACTAATTAATTGTAATATGAATGCAGAATATCCTTACTGTTATAAATTTCTAGTTACAATAAAAGGTTCTCATACAAACCTTTTACGGCATCCATCAAATTGTGGACATATTTAACAGCATTTAACTTATGGGATTCCTTTTTCTGAATTTACAACATTAATTATTCATCTCCTTTTCCATGGAGTTGGGAATTTCCTTCAGCCACAAGAATGCTTTTTGTCCGTGGCTAGTCTAACAATTGTACAGTTGCAAGAATTGGACTTGAAAATACTCTAGTGAACCCCCATTTGAGTAGAGAGAGTTTATTTGCCTTAAAGTAGTACATTTATGTTAGTAAGTTTTCTGGTGTCGATGATATAATGTTATCATAGATAGACAGTAAGAAACTCACCAGTGTTAGATCATTTGTCAACGTTACTTCTTATGATCTTTACTGGGATATGCATGGTGTTATTATAATGGTTAAGTGATTAACTTCACCATTTCCTAATAGCTTAAGTTGTTGGGACAATTGGTATTAGAGTAGATGGTCATGAGTTCAAAATTTGTCTCAACTCTAACTCCTATTTAAAAAAGTTAAAATCCCACATATTAGTTATTAAGGGAGATTTTGGGCCCACATGTGAGGAGAGTGTTAGAATAAATGTTAAGTCATTAAATTTACTGTTTTTTAACAGTTTAAGCTTTTGGGACAATTGGTAGTTTATTGTATGGTATTCATTTGCTTACAGCCTAATTGGGTTGAATTTGTTGTTCTTCAAGCTTGGCTTTTTATCTGATAGCTAGAACGTTAAGCTTAAGTTTGGTTGGTTTGATTTTACAAACAAGTTGAAAACCGTTGAACTAGATAGCAAATTGCAACCTGATTATTCTGTTTAATGGTGCATGAACTATATCTTTAAGGCTTTTGGGATAGTAACCTACTATTACGTTCAATATGTTGCTACTCACATTTGGGAAGCGTAGTCTTTTTAGTATGGGTTTACAATTGAATCAAGACTCCTTGAAGCTTGCAACCACGCTAGGTTAGACGTAGTGTATATAAAGGCACTAGGATATAGTAATTGTAGACCAAGGTCTAGTGCAACTGCTGATGTTATGCTCAATTGGAGCCTTAGCTTGAAAGAATTCTAGATTCTCTCATTCAACTACGCAGACCGAGTAAAGCCAACGGTTGTATGAGTGAGCTTAAACAAGGACATTTGAGCTCCACTAGGGATTCCAAGGCTTGATTCTTAAACTCGTTCTAATTTGATGGCGCCACGGGCCTAGGCCTTAGGCTCAAACAGGACAAGCTTGGCATGGTTGAACTCCTAATCAAATTGCCAAATTTTTGAACCAATGCAAAATGGGGGGGTTAGGTTTTTGGTGTGAGAAGATTTAATTAATCCTTGCTTGGCAAATGGTTGTGGAGATATGGGTCTAAGAGAGACGCTCTTTGGAGGAGGGTTATTGAGGCAAAATATGGGAGTGAATTGGTGGTGGTGGGGGGCAGCTGGTGCACTAAAGATGTATCAGGCCCTTACGGTGTTACTCTTTGAAAATCCATTAGGAGAGGTTGGTTGACTTTTGCCAAATTCACTCGGTTTGATGTGAGAGATGGTACTAGAGTGAAGTTCTGGCAAGTTGAGTGGTGTGGGGATTGTACCCTCAAGGAGGATTTTCCAAAACTTTACAGCATTAGTCGGCATAAAGAGTTTGCTGTACCTGATGTTATCGGTTTCTCTGATGGTAGACTTCACTGGGATGTCCAAGTTTTTTGTCTAGTGCAAGATTGGGAATTAGAATCTTTGGCCTTGTTTATGGACATGATTTATTCAACATCTGTGCGGGACAATGGTTTAGACAAAAGTTGTTGGAAGCCAGTTAAGAGTAGAGAGTTTGAGGTTTGTGGATATTATCAGTCACTATCCCCTTCTAATGTCATGCCATCCCTTGGAAAATGCTGTGGCAAGTGAAGGTGCCTCTAAGGGTGGCGTTCTTTTCATAGTCTGCTGCCTTTGGTAAGATTTTAACAATAGACAATATTTGAAAGCTGAGAATTATTGTGATAGACTTGTGCTGTATGTGCAAACGGTGTGGGGAATCGGTAGATCACCTTCTTCTTCACTATCCTATAGCATATGAGTTGTGGACAATGGTGTTTAGCTTGTTTGGTATTCACTGGGTTATGCTGCAAAGGGTCATTGAGTTGTTTGCTTCTTTGTAGGGCAATTTCAGTCTGCATCGCATTATAGCTTTGTGGAGATTTGTGCCACATTGCATAATGTGGTGTATTTGGCAAGAATGGATGCTCTGTTTTGAGGTATGTGAATGTTCTATTCTCGAAATTAAATCTTTCTTCTTCCATTCTTTGCTCAAGTGGAGCTTAGCTTTACAACAATCTTTTTCTTTTTCTTCTCTTCCTATTTTGTTTGACCAATTTTTTTTGGGATCGTAATTGTATTGCACCCACGATACATTTCCTGTGTACTTGGGTTTTTTATTTTTATTGCAATAAAATTTTTATTACTTATAAAAAAAGAATGTACTTGTATTTGTCCTCCAACTATTTCCTCACTTGAATCTACTGTCACTTAAATGAAGAAATCTCCATATGCAGTTTTCATTATATTGGGCTCAAGTTGTCCTTTAGTTTATGTTTGTCATATTGTGCATCATTTTCTCGTTTATGGTTTCAACCAGTGGGTCGAAGGCATCAAGCTATGAAGTGTCATCATTTTATTTTGAACTTGTGTGCAGCTCAACCTGACATGAGTCTTCTGTCTTGTCTAGTCTACAAATTAAGCAGTTGACCCTTCAAATCCATATAAAAGTAACCAGGTGGAATTGAGAATGCTTCCTTAATCCAAGCACTCGGTAATCGGTTGGAAGCACCGGTTACTTCTAATAGACCAACTCTTAAACAAAGACTGTTACCACCACAATGCCATCAGAACTGTTTTTATTGAATGCATGTACAAATCAGCTCTACAAGTAGGCATGTGCGATCAGATCCGTTTTTATTGAATGCATGTACAAATCAGCTCTACAAGTAGGCATGTGCGAGTTTACTAGTTGGCTTGGCTTACATTGCTAATATCCACGATTCCACTGTCAACCAAACAAGAGATAAAATATGAAACATGATTAAGGAGTGATCATCTGTAGAACCCAGATATCTGTAGCAATATCTGAGTTTTTCTTTTTTTGGGCTTCTTTAATTTATACCCTGTTCCTTTATAGCACACTAAATAGGTTTCTATTTATCATTTCTATCTGATTCTATCACTATTTGTATCACTTTAAACTCTAAATTCATCTCAAAACTTAGCACAACCCTTCTCTCAAAAAAGGAGCTTCAGTGCTAAGAGCAGAGTTATGTTCTAGTCCTGTTCCTTTCAAAGCGTTCGTAAGCGAGCTTGGTCCTTAGAAAAAGCAAGAAACTTGAAACTACACCAAACAAGGAAATGCAACCCCACCATATAAATGTTTGCAAGTAGCATTTCCTACCCATGCATACCATTGTTTCACCCAAGTATCTTGACAGGGCTGAGCCCCCTGCATTGGAATCATAAACCAGGGCTGCAAGAAGGCCATAGAGGAGTGAGCCTATGGGTATGTTGGTGATAAGGATGTTGTGGTTGACCCCGGCACTGTTTGGACCAAATAGCTCTGATGTGATTGACACAGCTGCTGAAAACAAAAACCCGGAGCTCAGCCCTATCAAGCCTGTGCCTGCACGCAATACTGCCTCACTGCCTGATGAAGCCAGCAAAAAGAAGGCAATTGGTGTTGGCACTAATGCCACTGCAAGCCACCCAGTCCTTGCAAAATACACCTTGCTGCATTTGTAAAAAATTTCGAGGTCAGTTTGCTTCATTTAATTAAGAATAAGCTTAGATCCTAAGCATATGGTCTCTTTTTTGGGCATTTTTGGACCTTATAATCACTACAAATAACTAGCTGAGGTTTATGTCAAAATCAGAGCTATTTGGTCCAACCTTTTTGTCAAAATCAGTGCATGTTAACCTTTTCTGGTACCTATATGGTTCTTTGCCCTTGCTTGTGAACTCTAAAGATAGTAAACACTAAAGGAATAAGATTATTAAGGTAAGTACATACTCGCGAAGGAAATCTGGGGCAGCCGAGAGCAAACGGCCAAAGAAGGAACAAGTGGAGTAGAGGGTGACAAGAGAACTAGTAATTGAACTGTATCCAAGTGATTCTGAAATCTGCCCTAGGTTGTTGCTATAGACCAGCCCTAATGTTCCTCCACAGAAATATGCGAGATAATATAGCCAGAAATCCCACCGCCGCACCAACAACCTTGCCGGGTGCTCTTCTCCAAGCACAATTAACCTATCTTTCTCCATCACCTTCCCAAAACACCCACCTTTGTCTATTGCAGTATAAGAATTGCTATTCGTGCCATTGCTCTCACTTCCAATGAGTTCTTTATGAAGCTCAAGATCATCAGGGTCAATTAAATTGAAGCTTGAGTTATCAAAACGAAAGGTAGGGTAGATGTTCCGACGTGCCCACTCACGTGCATACACAATTCCGGGCAAACACAAGGGAAGGACTAGAAGACCAAGAGCCCCTCCAAAAAGAATGCGAGCCATTGATACATTAGAAGATAAAGAATTGAGTAGGAGGAGATATAGGCCAGTGATGACTGCTAGAATGTTGAGGCAAAGGAAAATGAAGGAGTCACGTCGAATGGCTTCGGTGGTGAGTGATTGGAGAGGGGGTTGGCAAAGGATAGGGACGAGTGCTATGCCTGATGTGAATAGAGGAACTAGTGCATTTAGGAAGAGGTAAATGGTGTCATCATTGGGGTTTATTGCATTGGCAATGAGGGTGTATATGGCTGCAGTTACACCATTGAAACTGATGGTGAGGGACAGTGCTAGTGACCTGTTGACTGGGAAATTTCGTATGCACAATACGTAGCAAACAGTGTTGAACCAACAAATGCCACACCCAGCCATCAAGGATAGAAGAAATACCTGCCAAGATTCAACATTGTTACGATTAGTTGCAATATATTAGCTCTTGATTATTCTGAAATAACGAATTTAATTGAAGCAATACATGCACAATAAGAATGGCTACTCCCAAGTTTCATTTACCCTGAAAATTTTTTTTTTTTTTGAAATATTGTCAATATGTCACCCTTTATCCTAAATTTCCTAAATTTAAGTGTATAAATGCTTGTGTTTTTACAAGTTTTGGGTTATTATTATTATCATTATTATTTTAAATTTAGAAATAATGATACAGAACTTATTTCTCACCCCAAAAAAAAAAGAGATGGGTTCAAGTTACACTTAGTATAACTCTAAAAAGTTACACATTTTTTAAATCATTGGATTTAAGTAAATCCAACGGTAAAAAAAAGACCCTAATTAATGCTAATATTCTGATTAAGATCTCATTAATTATCCATCATTTATTATATTTTATATCTATCTCTAAACCTAAAAAAAAGTTATATTTGACTCTCTCTCTCTCTCTATGTTTCTCTCTCTATCTCTTTCTCCTTCACCGTTGTTCCACCTCCATAGATAGATTGTTGGCAAAAGAAGGAAAAATAAAAAAATAACTGCGGAACACTGACAAGGCTATAATTGATTATTAGTCGATGAAAGCCAAAGAATCTTTGCTTTATAAGGCCAAGTGAATATATCCTTGTTTAAGTAGAGTTTTTTATTTATTTATTTTTAAATTTAACAAATCCTAGTTTGTGTAGGAATGTCCCACTTTTTTTTTAATTTATTTATAAATGTTTTAACTGATGGCCAAACTAAAGAACCTTTAATCAAAGAAAAGTTTCAACAGATTGAAAAGTTCCTTTCAATTTTAGTGGTATGCTGTTTATTTTTGTTTTTGTTTTTTTTTTCCTGCCAGCAACCAACCTATCCGTAGAGGTGGAACAATGGTAGAGGAGAAAGAGATAGTGAGAGAAAGAGAGAGAGAGAGTCAGACGTAATACTTTTTTGGGTTTAAAAATAGGTATAAAATATAATAAATGAGAGATAATTAATGAGATCTTAATCAGAATATTAGCATTAATGAGGGTCTTTTTTTACCGTTGAATCTATTTAAATTTAATATTTTAAAAAATATGTAACTCTTTAAAATTATATAAAATGTAATTTGTATCCATCTAAAAAAATAGTATTATAAAGTAAAATTGGATATTTTTTTTTTGGGTTAATTAAAAAAAAAAATTAGAGTCTTCGACGTGGACTCATTGAGCCCACGCTGCTAAACGATGTAAGTTAAAATCAGGATTGATGTAGGACACTACTAAAGACCTTGGACTATTCATGAGATTCAAGTGAGTGGATACAAAGACAAAAACATTAATTGTGATTGATGCTACGTGTGGAAAGGTGAAAGGACAAAGGGAAAAAATTCATAAACACACGTGTTGTTGGCTGATTTGTGCAATGCACGAGAATGTTTTATAAAAAAAAAATATATTCATTCTAAATTAAAATTTATTGATGAATATTGTTTAGAGAAGATTAAACATAATTTTGTCAAAACTCATTTAGAGCACATTAAACGTAATTTAATTGAAATTTTAATTAATCTCAACTACTGCAATTTAACAAAACTTTTGAAAAGTAAAGTTTCAAATGTGAAAAATCAGTTGTCAAATGCTGACAGAAGAAATCTTAAGAAAAAGTCTAATATTCGTTTATATTACTAGTAATATAGTATATATGTCAAAGAAAGAAAGTTAGATGAGGAGGTATAGCTACTTAGAATAAATAACTTTTTATTAAAATCTCAAAAGCAACAACAATCTAAATTAATTAGTTCTGATAAAAGTTACAACGTAAAGTCAGAGCAAGGTTGTTGGGGGAGCTACCCACCATTCATTCTTATTTATTTATTATTTTTTTGGGAAGAACCTACCATTCATTCTAGTTCATTAAACTCAACAAAATGGATCTCACTGTACACTCACACTTATTATTAAGTACACAAATTTCAAGATCCAAGAAGCACATTAAAGACAAACTTTATCCTATTTTTTTTAAAATAAGATAAAGAGTTTATCCTATAGATTATTATCATGTGACAAGATCAGCCAAAACGTACCATTGAATCAAATTAACTATGTACTTCAACAGTAATTGTTCTACATTATTTAAAAGAGTGTGTTGTGTGTAGTATAACTTGTCCCACCCTCTCTTAAAAGTTATCATGACTTTTGAGTAGAGTTGTGGTGTACATTTGTGTTAGAACTCATTTCCCTCTCCCTTGTGTGTGTTTGTTTCTTAAAAAAAAAAAAACTATGTACTTCAACCTTTGGGTCTCCTCTATTTCTCGTCTTTAGGAAAAGAAAATACTATATGATAACTTTAAAATGAAACTAAAAAAATTACAAAAATATAAATAACAAGGTACCCAACCATTATGCTTCTTTTTTTTCCCCCCAGAAAAAAGGACCCTCCAACTGCAATCCTACCTTGAATATGTGTGGCTTAGTTTTTCACTTGTAAATGAAACTAAAGTGCAAGTTTGGATAAGGCTTTCCCAATCAGTCTATATTTCTCTAAGCTCTTAATTGTTTCATAATAAAAGTTCAAACAGCAAGCAACATACTATTAGTGAAGAATGTTACCAACTGGTTCAAGCAAAGCCTTTTAGTATATTACAAGGCAATATTTATCCTTTACCTCATTGCAACACTAGAGGGATATGTTAAAATTCTGTTTTATTTATAGCTACAATCTTTTTTATAATATTTTTCGTAACTATAAAGTTATATATATATTTTTAAGAATTAAGTTATTAATAATAGATAATAAAGTAAAATTAATTGTCAGATCCATATAAAAATAAATGACAAATTACCACCTTAATAAATTCTAAATTTTTTTTTTATATTAAATCTAGTAAGTCAAAGCAACTCTAACAATTTGGAAAAATGAGTTTCCCGACTAGTCATTGTTGCTTTCAAAAAAGAAAAAGAAAAAGAAAAAAACACTAGTCACTATTGGAGGGTGGACCCTATTGGAGGGTGGACCAACTAAAAGATAAAGTCATTAGCGGCCCAAAATTTGAATTAGATTGAAAATGTTTCTCTCATTAATTACCACTAAAAATTGATGGAGACGTTAGTTTGTTTTCACTGAAGTCTTAACCATTAAGGCATTAACCAACTGACCCTTTTTTCCTAACCCAAAGAAAATAAACTACCAACTCTTTTGCTTAGCTAAAATTCAATCAGAATTAAATTAGGAATAGACTGTCCATCTTCAAGTGTGTGCGGCTATGGTTGTTCTTATGTGGAGCCTAGAGGTTCACTTATAAATGAACATATCAATGAATTCCCAGATAATTAGGAAACTGAAATTGAGAACAATCAGACACTTTTCCTAATTAGAATCAGACACTTTTTTCCCTCTTCTTTGATGAGATAGAGGCCCACTTTTGACTTTTCCCAAAAAAAAAATGAATGTAAAGTTAAAATTAAAATAGTACTTAATTAGCAAAAGAAACTCAATGAAAACTAACAAGAAAGCATAAAATGTTCAAAACCCACTTATGAATAATGAATCAAAAAAGAGATAATAATTTAACAAATTAAAAGTAATAAAAACAAACATCTTGGCAATTAGTTTCTTTCCTAAGTTCTTGCATTTTCCCTTGACACAATCAATAAATAAAAGGAGAGAATAAAAGAAAGAAGTAGTAATAATTACCAGGAAATAAGGCAAAGTAATGATTCTCTGAATGACAAGCCACTGGAGGCCATAACCAAAGAGTCCCATAATTGCAGCCATGAACATGACAACCCACAATGGTAAATACATAAGAGACACACCAGAACACCACCCAAATGCCTTTCCCATATCAGAAGCAACAGACAAGTAGTTTAGCTGAACTTGAGTTATCTCAAGCACTGTTTTGAGATCAGAGGAGTAAGATGAGAAGTCGAAGTTTGTCCCTGTAAATGCTTGTATCCATGTTGTTGCCACAAGTATCAGCCATTTTCTTGATTGTCCCGCCATTGTTTCTTTTTGTCTAGCTAGATTATCTAGCTACACAATAACACTCTTTTTCTTGAATTCTTCAGAGTTGAGACAAGGAACAGAAAAATTACTAAAAGAGAAGAGGGTTTAGGAAGATATTAAGAAGAAAGAATTTAAGGTTAAGTGGCTTATATAAGGAAAAAATGGGTTTAGATTGTTATGGAAGGAGGGTTGCATGAGTTTCTCTGGGCTGTCTATTTGTGGGCATGACATGTATCAACCATCAAGGTCGGTCATATTGGTTAAGGAGTTTTTTTTATTGGTTGATGAGGATGTGGCTAGAGGCTAAATTTAGTTGTGCATCTAACTACAAATATTTTAAGTTGAAAGATAGTTTTTTCTATATCATATACATTTATACTAAATACAAAATAGCTCTAAAGGGTGATTCCAAATTTCCAATTCAATCATTATGTTGAATTTTTTTTTTATAAGTTCTCATGATTTATTGAAACTACTTTTTTATTTTTTAAATTCAATATATAGTTGGGGTAGGTATTTTGGTTGGAAATACCAGGAGAGCATGAGGTATCAGTTGAATTGCAAAATTCTTGACGGTTCTACTTGTTAACACATTTTAAAATACAAATTTATGGGGTATACATATGTACTTGACTTTATGTTATACAATTATCAAAAAAAGAATAAGAAAAAAGAAGAAGACTATAAGTTTTGGGAACCGCTTATTTTGTTGAAACTGAAAACTTTTTGTTGAAAGTATGAAGAAAAAAAAAAAAAAAGGCTAAAAGCTGACTTTTGGAGCAATGAGACCCACTTAACAGTGCAATGAAATCCACTTTAGGAGCAAAAATAAGCTAACTTTTTCTCAAATCTCAAACGCAACCTTAATTGTTTTAGTCCATTAATTTCAGTTTCACCCAAGGAGAAAATAAAGGCATGACGTACTTCATGTGTACTACTGTAATTAAGTCGATAAATTAAAGTACAAAATGTATTAAAAACATTTGGAATTGTTGAATCAACGCAGTCTCGAAAACGTGAATGCCTGTTAGCTAAACTGATAAAATCTTTTATTGTTGAATAAAATATTTGGGATTCGAATTTTGCCTAAACAAAAAAACTAATTAGTGTCGTTTTTTTTTTTTTTTTTTTGAATAAAAAATGGGGGTGTTTATGGTTATATAAAACCCCCAGGCAGAGCAGACACGCTTAGGAATGTGATGCCCACCAACGGACTCTTGCTAGTAGCGGGAATCGAACCTGAGCGTGTTAAGCAGAGCGAACGAACCATACCCAGCTGAGCCAAGCCCCCATTGGCAACTAATTAGTGTCTTAGGTTGATGATTTAAAAAAAAAAAAAAAACATCATTCTACCAAAAAAAAATATGGCTCCGAAAACGAAATGATTACCTGGAAACATATAATAAACAGTTTGTTTTTGTCAAATTTTTGGTGGCTTGTTATGAGCTAGAGAGCCTAGTACCGAAAGGATATGAGAATATAACCAACTTTCTTAGTAATGACTACTAAAGTCTTGGCAGCGGCATTTCAACTAAACAGTAAAATAATATACAATGACGGACCTTTTTGAGCTAAGAAATCTAGGTCTGCCCATCTTCTCGTCTCCTGAGTCCTTAATTTTATCAAGTATGGATGCCATGCCATGCTGCTTCTTTTCCCGAAACAACTATACTTGACGATTAATTTATGCTATTGCCAGATATTTGTCGATAAGATGTGAATGTTCAAATAGTGTGTAAAACACTTTGAACGTTGAGACCCCTAAATTACAAATTACCAATTCAAACTTATTATCAAACAATGTATGTGCGGAATATGAAAATAAGCTAAACCAGAATTGATAAAACAATCTAAACCAAATAAAATCACAACCAGAGCAGAAATTAAATGGCAAAGATAAAGGGAAGAAAAATGCAAATACAAAGACAATACAACGATGTGTTATCGAAGAGGAAACCGAAATCCTTGGTGTAAAATTTCTCCGCCGCCCTTCAAGTGGTCAATAATCCACTAGAGAATCAAGTTGGGATACATGAACAGCAGAAGACCCTCCAAGCCTAATCTACTCAGTGTACCTAAGCCCTCCAAGGTTCTTGCTCCAACGAGGTTACGCCGAACTTTTGTCTTCTCTAGCTTACCGGATTCCGCTATAGCCCATAGCATCAACCAATATCAATTGGTCCCTTCCTAACTGCTTCCCAAGCACCAAATAGCCTCCTCACAGATATGGGTATGGTGAGAAAATTTTTTAGCTAATGTATCTCTCAAGGATGTAACAAAGGAGAGGGTGAGAGTAGAGGAATTTGGAGAAACAAAGATGAAGATTGTGGATGAGTCAATCTTGTTTTTCTCTAGGGTTTCTCTCTCAAAATTCTCTCTGGAAGCTTTCTACAATACGTGGGTATAAAGAGTATTTATATTGGTGTGTGTTTGGAATGCGAAAGGTCAGTTTTTCTCAAACAGAGTGTTCTGGCGACTTGGCCTCACGACTAGACTGAGTCGCGAGTTCAAATCGCGAGCTAACTGCCTGGCCAGCTTGGGACTTTTGTCCTGTAGTGCAATAGCTGGCGTGACTCTTCAGCTCCTCTGCATGCTTCACACGTGTGCCTGCTATGGTGACTTGCCAGTCGCGAGCCAGCCGCAAGATCTAGTCGTGAGTCCCTGCAGTATGCACACTTCTGAGCTTTTCTTCACACTCTCTCACACACTACCCTTACATGATTCTCACCTAAATATAGGGTTTCTAAATGCTGAATTACAAGCAAATTTGGCACGGAATAAAGCCAACAGAATGGTTGATTAAATTCAACCTTACAATCTCCCCCTTTGGCTATTCTGTGACAAAATCCTAAAACAAACTCTAGACTTAACATGTGAGTTGGGAATAGTTGAACAAAACTCACTCACACCTAACTTTAGAATTTGTGTAGCTCTTGAACCAAAAGAACAAGTATCTCCTGAAAAACAACAACACAATATGATCATTGTATGCAGAAAACTTGTAATGCATATGGAGTAAACACAATGCGATCAAGCAAAATGGAATTAAGCAATAAACCATGACTTGACCAAAAATGAACAATCACTATAAATAGTGACCACAATACTCATTCACACAAGGAATGAACATCTGGACATGCAAGCTAATAAGCTTAATGCAAAGTATCATTTGCATGTCCAACACTCAATCAATGCAACAACTCAAGGTAATTGCATTAAAGATATAAAATCCAACAAATGGCACAAGAGTGAAAGTACTTAAAGAAATGCATAACATTAACGACAAGTACTAGGCTGCAAAGCATGGGTACAACCCACAGTAAACATAAACTGAATATAAACTTCTAAATAAATAAGCCAAAATACCAAAAGCTTTAACTAAAGCACAGTATAATCATCTATAAGTTTAAACCAAGTATTTAACCAAGGTATTTAACATAGGACTTAGTAAACCCATAATAAAAAAATATCCAAAACATAACACCCAAAAACTATAGATAACATGAGGTAAAATGCTCCCCCTCAAAATGGTGCTCTCCCTCAAGAGCTACCCTTTCACCTTCTCCAAAATTCTCCCCCTTTTTGATCGGAATGGCCAAAGGGCTACTGTTGGGTGGTAAAACTGTCAAACTTTGCTGAAAGTAGGTTCATCTGCTTTTAGATAGCAGCCAGCCGGTCAGATTGCTCATTCTGGACATCTCGGAGTCCATCAATCCTTTCAAGGATGATTTGGAATGCATCTGGAGGTACGTTAGAGGATGATGATGCTCTGCTCCTTTTCCCACGGCCTCTTGAACTTGATGGTTGTGCTGCAGCTTCTGTCTCAGTCTCCATTAGTTCTCCTTCTTCTTGAACACCCTCCTCTTCATCTCCCGGAAGTCGAACTCTTATCCGTGTAATGGTTAAAGCATTAATGGCTGAGAGAGTAGGCATGAGACTGATGTCTTGAGGGATTGTCACACCCTTTGCTCTAAAAAACCGCATAAGTAGACTAGGAAAAATCAGCTTTGCCCTTGCAGTGGTTCTTGTCTCATCAGCAATAATGGAGAAGATATGAGCACTTATATCAATGTAAGTGTTCTCATTGAGTTCCATGAGGAAAATGCCTCTAACATTGTTAATGGTGGTCAACTTCCTTACCGGGTATAAGTTGAACATCATGATTACTGTAAGACATCTCATGTTAGCTGGAAAAGCAGTAGTGTTGAGGCATCTCCCTTCTCTAACTCCACCAATATGAGATTGGACAGTTTCTATAGAGAGCATTCTATCCTTGTAGTGTGTGAAATCATGCTCCAAATCCTCAAACTCAAGCACCTCATCAATATCATCCAAGTCTATGGTAAACTCATGTCCTCGAATCCAGTAGTTGATCTCATCCTCTCTTAACACAGCATTAGCATAGAATTCTCTAATCAGAGGTTCACATACCCCAGGCAGATCACTCAGTAGCTTATCCCAACCTCTGTCCTGAAAACAACTAGGAATGAAAGTGTCCTTCAAATCAACCAAATCCACAAATCTTTCTTGGATGATGGGTGCCTTTAAGTAAAACTGAGTGTATCTCTCAAAATTTTTGGTAGACCTGAACTTTGTATTGTCCATTTTCATCCTCTTGTCACCCTTCTTTGTAGTGGTCTTCTTCTTTGTAGGAGTCATCTGCAAAATCATAGCAGCAAAGACCACAAAAACAGAGCACACATATGATAACACCACAAATTAGTACCAAGTTAGTAGCACTTAAAAGGGCAAAGAGTTAAACCAAAGATTCAGTCTACAGCACATTTCAGAATCAACTAGACAAGAGAAAACACATAACAACAAAACACTCTATGGGTGTGAGTTTAAAACATTCATGGACAGCCTAGGGCAAAATGCAAACAACATAAGCAGATATGCAATAGGCAATCAGTGTATATCAAAGACAATCCACAAGCAATCCATCTCACAAAAACCCTAAAAACTCAAGCAAATGTCTACATGACATTTTGCATTGGGTATGATATGCATAACAGAAGTCAGAACAAAAATCATACTCAAGAATGAAAATCAGACATGAGAACAAGCATATCAAGCATCATATCATCAAAACCAACAAAACCCATTCAAGCATACTCAGCAAAAATAACCAAACCCATGATCGAACAACTTATATCTCAAATCTCAACAATAACTCAAAAATCCAAGAAATCAAGGTTATAATAATGAAAAATTTAGTGAGAATAAGAAAACCCATACATTTTCTTGAAAATTGAAGTTGAGAAAATGACGAAAATGGTGGTTTTTGTGTGAAACACGGTGAGTTTGTGAGAGAGAAGAACGAACAAGACAATGAACAGTCAAAATGTTCGAGGAAAAATTGAAAAGTTTTAAAATAAAGACTGTCCTTAAAGTGCAAAACACGCGTTTTTCGCGACTGAACCAAGTCGCGTGCAAGTCGCCATGACAAGTCGCCAAACACCTTAGAGACAAAATTTTGAAAAATTTGTCTAAGTGTTTTTCACGACTAGAAGGTCTACCTGCGAGGAAGTCGTGAAAGGAGCCGCGAAAACTTCTGTATAACCTCGTGACTGGAGCTTCCACTCGCGAACAAGTCGCCAAACCAAGTCGCGAGAACTTCCAAAACCCAGATTTTTGAAAAATTTTCTAAGTATTTTTCCTGACTGGGACATTGACCCGCCAGTGAGTTGCGAAAACCTTCTGAGTAAGCTCGCGACTGGGGCATGCGACTGGCTTGACCCACGACCAAGTCGCTAGAACAGGGCAACACTGTTTTTGAAAATTTTGATATTTTTTGCAAAAACAAAAGACTTTCCAAAAACAATTAAAACAATCAAAAATCTTTTTGTGTTTGATCAACAAAAATTGAGCATGTGAAACACATTTAAACAAGTACAATCACACAAATGAATAAGGCATTCATTGAGCATAAACATGTGTGATGTGTGTGGGTACCAAAATTGAGATAGTCCTTAGTCTAATGTGAAGCTTCAATAATCAATTCAACCAAGTCATATACAATTAGCACGAGGAAAAATGATCTATCTCAATTATAGAAATATGCATATATGACCTCCTACAAAACTTGATAACAAAACTATGAAGCTTTTCATTTGGCTCTATATACATAAAATCATTTGATCATTTTAAATCATTACATCTCATTTTGAGATCGATGCCTGAAATTTTTAATATTTCAATTTGATGAGCAAGCCTTTGGCTTTTTGGGCATCATACATTAAATATAAAAGTCGCTTTCCCTTTTTCCTAGTCAAATACGAGTATGTTCGACAGGCTTTTGCAGCTCATTATCTCTTTTCATTTGGAGATTTACATTTGTTGAGCTCTTTAAGCAAAAACTATAAAATATAAGAGTGGGAAGATATATAGTCACAAGTCTATGCATGTCTCAAGATCAACAAAACCATTGACTAATCATTCATGACAAGTTTGAAGATCTATTTACAACAATCACATAGATGTCAAGATTTCTCCCATAATGATATGAGTGCATAGGGAACAAGCTACGCTCGTAAATGCACAAAGCCATTAGTACAAAAGTACAAGGCAAAATATGCTTGTGACAAAACACAATAATGTCGATCAAACTTTTTGGATTTTCTACTTTTATGTGTTTTTGGATTTTTGAAATAAAAGCAAGAAAAGATTGATAAAAAACAACAATGTAAAAACATTTAAAGCAAATGCAAAAAAACAAACACAAATTTACAAATCAAGCTAGCATCACAACAAAAAGCACAAAACCATGCAAAGTTTCAAAACATAGGAAGTATTAATGCATGGACATGTTGTAATGCTTATGCATGAGTACCCCTCTTCACCCACACATCACATGCGTTTAGGGTGATATCCTTATGGAATTGGGTACGAGTGTTGTGGCTTCCAAACCTTTTGTTGGAGCTTGCCAAACAGGTGGTGAATGCATCAATCATCCTTATCACATCCCTCACTCTGGGATCACCTTCTTCATCTTTTGATTGTTCAGCATTCCAATTCCCTTTGTCATGTCTTGGTCCTCTCGACCTTTGAGCACCAGAATTCTTCAATGCTTGCAGCTTATAACAATTGGGTCTGGTGTGACCTTGAATTCCACACTGATGACAGAAGTATTGAGTTCTCGAACCCCTTTGTGACTTTAGGAGTGATTTCCCTTTACCCTTAGGTCTGACCACTGGTCAATCACGAGGCTTAGTCATAAACCGTTGGTTAGTCACATTCTTCTTCTTCTCCGATATCGTTTTCTCAGAATTCGTGTTAGCTACCATTGGTTCTTTAACTTTCACAAACTTCATATCCTTGGTCACTTTGACACTCGAATTGCTCTCACCTGTGTATCCCAATCCGCTTTTATCGAAGAAAGGCTTTTGATGAGCAAGTACTTCATCAAGCTTCTTGGAGGAGACTCGGTCTACTTTAGCATTGGCTTAAACCACCTCAAGCTCAAGAAATTTTATCCTTGAGTAGGCTTTGGTCAGCTCTCCATTCAGCGTCTCTTTTTCACATTTGGCCTCCTTCTGTTGCACGAGAAGATTTCTATAATCCTCCTCTGCCCTCTTCATCTTTTTAATGGCTGCATTAGCCACTTTTGCATATTCACCGGTCTTCTCAAGGAAGGAATTGTAGGTCTCTTGTAGTCCCACTATTTCATCTTCTTCCTCATCATCAGATTCCTCAACTATCCCAATTGACTCCAATTCAGTGTGCTCACCAAGCTTTTCCACTAGCAGACTCAAATCATCTAAAGATTCCACATAATTAATAGTCATGAATGCAGAGAAGTTTCCCTCTCCATCACAGCTTTCATCTGAATCTGAACTAGAAGTGTTTGAATCACTAAGAGTAGTGGCATACACTTTTCCCTTCGCTTTCAAATAATTGGGACACTCTTTCTTGAAATGTCCGTGTCCATTGCATTCGAAGCACGTGATTCCTTGAGAAGATTGAGAGTCCTTCCCATCTTTCCTCTTAAAATCCTTTTTCTCCTTTCCAAAACTTGGGAATTTTCCCTTCTCAGCAAACTTTCCATTCTTCTTGAATTTCAAGAACTTTCGAAAATTCTTCATAAGATATGCCACATCTTTATCGACAACATTCTCATCCGATGAGTCGTGAGCTTCTATCCTCTCATTGACCGTCTTCAGTGCAAGAGATTTGCTCTTCCTTTATGATGGCAATGACAACTCGTATGTTTGAAGTGAGCCAATTAGTTCTTGAACCTTGATATCGTCAAGATCCTTACTCTCTTCAATTGTTGTAACTTTTGCACGGAAGCTCTCCGGCAATGATCGAAGGATTTTCCTTACTATCTTTGAGTCCTCCGTTTTCTCACCCAAGTTGAACTTGCCAATAACCACCTTATTCAGCTTGTTATAGAAATAGTCAAATGACTTGTCCTCACTCATTTTCAGCTCCTCAAATAGAGTGGTCAACATCTGCAACTTAGTGTCTTTCACTTTCTTCGTTCCTTCATACGTGGTCTCCAATATTTGCCATGCCTCCTTGGTAATAGAAATGTAAGATATCCTGTAGAACTCATCTGGAGATACACCACAAAAAATAGCATTAAGTGCTTTGCTATTTGCATTAGATGCCGCGAGGGCTACCTTATCCCACGTGGATTTGGCAGCCTCTGGCCTAGTCCATCCAATATCCACCGCATCCCAAACGGTTTCATCCATTGAACACAAAAATGCCCTTATTTTGACTTTCCAAAAGGCATAGTTGCTACCATCAAAATATGGTGGAGCATTTAAAGATTGAGATTGGTCCATCTCAAACGGAGTCAAGGATCGCACTAAGGTAATTAAACCACAACAAGTGCACCCGCTCTGATACCAATTGAATGTTCAAATAGTGTGTAAAACACCTTGAACGTTTAGACCCCCAAATTATAAATTACCAATTCAAGCTTATTATCAAACATTGTATGTGCGGAATATGAAAATAAGCTAAACCAAAATTGATAAAAAAATCTAAACCTAATAAAATCACAACCACAGCAGAAATTAAATGGCAAAGATAAATGGAAGAAAGATGCAAACACAAAGACAACACAGCGATGTGTTATCGAAGAGGAAACCGAAATTCTCGGCGTAAAACCTCTCCGCCGCCCTTCAAGCGGTCAATAATCCACTAGAGAATTAAGTTGGGATACATGAACAGAAGAAGACCCTCCAGGCCTAATCTACCCAGTGTACCTAAGCCCTCCAAGCTTCTTGCTCCAACGAGGTTACGCTGAACCTTTGTCTTCTTTAGCTTACCGGATTCTACTATAACCCATAGCATCAACCAATATCAATTAGTCCATTCCTAACTGCTTCCCAACCACCAAATAGCCTCCTCACAGATATGGGTATGGTGAGAAAAGGTTTTGGCTAATGTACCTCTCAAGGATGTAACAAAGGAGAGGGTGAGAGTAAAGGAATTTAGAGAAACAAAGATGAAGATGTGGATGAGTCAATCTTGTTTTTCTCTAGAGTTTCTCTCTCAAAATTCTCTGGAAGCTCTCTACAATACGTGGGTATAAGGGGTATTTATACTGGTGTGTGTTTGGAATGCGAAAGGTTAGTTTTTCCCAAATAGAGTGTTCTGGTGACTTGGCCTCGTGACTGGACTGAGTCGTGAGTTCAAGTCGCGAGCTAACTACCTGGCCAGCCTGGGACTTTTGTCCTGTAGTGCAACAGCTGGCGTGACACTTCAGCTCCTCTGCATGCTTCACACGTGTGCCTGCTTTGACGACTTGCCAGCCACGAGCCTGCCGCGAGATCCAGTCGTGAGTCCCTGCAGTATGCACACTTCTAAGCTTTTCTTCACACTCTCTCACACACTACCTTTACATGATTCCCACCTAAATACAGGGTTTCTAAATGCTGAATTACCAGTAAATTTGGCACGAAATAAAGCCAACAGAATGGTTGATTAAATTCAACCTTACAAGATGCATTACTAGACTCTCTTGAATTTGAATCCCAGTTATCGTTCAAAGAATGATAGAATTATAATTAAATGATTATTAAATAATTATTTCGTTGTAGTTTAAAGTAGTTTTTGGACAATCAATAAGTTGTCATGATATTTAGAGATTAGAGTATTCACATCAGTCCATATATAATAAAAAAATGTGTAGAATTTACACAACTAGTAATGGGGTAAACTTACAAATTTGCAACAGTAACCGTGTAACACTATTTATTTTGTATTTAGTTATTTATTCTTTTTTTATGTATCTTGAGGATGAACGAAAAGAGTGGATGATGGTTGTTGTGTGTGAAGAAAAAGAAACAATTTAAAAAATCAGAAAAATTGATATTTTAATGAAATGTAGTGTAAAATAGATAATTCGATGTGTAGTGTTTTGAAAAGTGAGTATGTAAAATAGAAAAAGTTGGTTTTTATACTAAAATAAATAGTAATTTTTGCACGAGCTAATGTGAATGCTCTTAAGTTTGTATCATGTCCAATTTAATCTTTTGAGACCGTTGGCATTAAAAAAAAGTTGTGCCATTAATCCAATTATCATACGTAATTTTTTTTTTTCTCTGTGTGAAGAATTTAGGATTCATAAAGGCAAATTTTGATTATTATTATTATTATTATTATAGAAAATGGCAAATTTCCCTTAGGTTTACTAGAAGTCTAGAACCTACACTTTGGTTCTCATTAGTTTTAATCTCTAGTTTTTGGCATTTACTTGAGATTTGAGAAGTTAGAGTTTACTTTTATATATACTAGTTAAAGACCCATGCGTTGCACAGATTTATCATAAACTTATATAATACTAACCTTTGATTACGCGCTCACGTGTGCTCAGAGGTTCTTTTATTTTTTTTTAGTAAATGTTAATAATTTTTATCTATTAATAATTTAAATTTTTTTTTATTCTTCAAACAAATAAAAAGGATGAACTTTAGAGATAAGCAGTAATTGTAATTTCTTTTTTAAACGTGAAGGGAAAAAAGTTCTAAATTTTATGAATTCTCTTTTTGAATTCAAAATGAAATTTGTTATTTGACATTTATGACCATATTTTTATATGAAGTTACCCTTTATTAATTCATTAATGAGGGTTGTAGGGTTAAAGGCCCAAATCCTATATTGGGCCTTGGGCCTGGGCTGAGAACATGAATGGTCCGAGGAGGAATAAACAGTTATGAGTGATTCTAGTTTAGAGTCTCATAAGGAATGAGTGGAAGGTGGTTCAAGGAGGAGTTTCTCCTCGGGTATGATAAATACAGCTCAAATATGTATTCCAGCAATCAGGGTGACCTTCCAAGAAACTCCAGTGATAAGGACGTGCATCATGAACATGCGAGAAGGAGGGGAACCCAAGAATATCTAAGGGAAAGCTGCTACCACCGCATTGAATGCACTGCAGCTACTTTTCTGGCCTCCTTTATGTGGAGAAGACCCCTGAACAGTGATGCCTTGGCTACCGCAACTCATAGAAAGCCAAAGAGGGTGTTTGATGGGACGGACACTCAAGTAAGGGCCTAGATGATCAACAAGTGTAGGAACAAGATGGTCCAAAGGGAGCTATATAATGTAGGAGACCCTCCATGAGAATGGGGAGGGAAAAAAGAAGGAGAAACACTGTAGCACTCTAGAACAAAATTTGTAACCTTACTTAGGCATTAATAGAAGAGAAGCAGTCTCCTCGGACTTGGTCGATGACGTTTTTCTCAAGCCTCGACTTGTATATTTTCATTCTTCTATCATCAAGACCTACCTTATTGTTTGACTAAATCACTAAAGCCCAGTTCTTTGACCTACTCTCTATAAATTTATTGTTTTGGGCTGCTTGGGCTTAAGTCCATCCATCTTTTGGGCCTAGGATCTGAATCAGGTCCATGCAATTGGCGCCGTCTGTGGGGAGAGTTTCGGTTTTTCAGTGAGGCATTCGTTCAACCATGGTAGGCTCAGGTCCTCACCAGGTAGAATCTATAGGGTCCCAACATGAGAATCCTTTTGTTAACCTTGAGCGTAGAAAAGGCCGGGAGGGGAGCGCGTATACTATTCGGACCGGTAGGAGCTAGTCCCGAGGGAAGAGCCACCTCTCTCATGAGGAGAATACCAGAGCCCTGCAACTGGAGGTTGATCGATTGAATAGAAAGCTACGCCATGCACGGCGAAGGCGAACCCCCTCCAGCTCTGAAGTTTCCTCTGAGGGTGGAGAGGATGCCAGTTACCAACGAAGGTCAAGGACCTCACTCAGTGAGACTTTCTCCTACGAGGAAGAGCACCATCACAAACGTAGGTATAAAAGCCCAACTCGTAGAGGACTAGGAAACGATGCTATGAGCAAAGCGTAGAACCAGATTTTCAAGTCGCCTTTCACGCGCAAGATTGAAGGGGCAACCCTTCCTCAGCGTTTTCATCAGCCGACATTTACCATCTACAATGGACGAACGGACCCGGTGGAGCATGTGAGCCATTTCAGTCAGAGAATGGCTGTCTATTCTAAGGACAAAGCCTTGATGTGCAAGGTGTTCCCATCTAGTCTGGGACTTGTGGTGATGAAATGGTTCGACGGCCTAAAGACAGATTCCATAGGCTCCTTCAAGGAGCTCACTAGGGCTTTTGGCTCTCGTTTTATTACATGTACTAGGGTCCCTCGGCCCATTGATTCCCTACTGTCCTTATCCATGTGAGAAATTGAGACTCTGAAGACGTATTCGGACAGATACTGGGAAATGTACAATGAGATTGATGGTGACTTTGATGACGTGGCCATCAGCACCATCAAGGCCGGCCTCCCAGCCGAGCACGGTTTAAGGAAGTCTTTGACTGGCAAACCTGTCACCAGTGTGCGCCAACTCATGGAACAGATTGATAAGTACAAGAGGGTTAAGGAAGACCAACAGCAAAATAAAGGGAAAGGTAAGGCTATCCCCTAGGAGAGGGGGGATTTTAGGTCGGACCGATACAACCATAACAGACCCCGGAGGGATTTCGCTGGGCAGTCTGGGCCTATGACTCCTCAGGCGGTTAACGTGGTGTTTCGAGAGCCAGTACATCAAGTATTGGAGAAAATCAAAGGTGAGCCATACTTCAGATGGCCAAACAAGATGGCAGGGGACCCCACCAAGCGCAACCAGAGCCTTTATTGCCAATACCACCAGGACCGAGGACACATGACTGAGGACTGCAAGAATCTTTGGAATCACCTAGAGCAACTGGTCAGGGATGAAGGTTGCAACAATTTTTGTATCGACCTGACGGGCAGAGAGACCAAGCAGGATCAAGGGCTCAAGGGAACGCCTCTTCCAGGCCCTCTTTTGGTACAATCAACGTCATCTTCGCCGCTCTAGGGAGAACTGGCTCGCAGCCTTCTAGGGTAATGTTCGTAACTCAGCTACCCGCTGAGGACTTTAGTCGAATGCCAAAGAGGGCAAGAATGGAGGCTCGACTAGCATTGAGCTTCTCGGATGAAGACAAGGCGGGAACCATACAGCCACATGACGACGCATTAGTGATCACCATCAGGATAGGAGGGTATGATGTGAAGAGGGTGATGGTGGATCAAGGCAGCGGAGTGGAGATCATGTTCCCTGACTTATACAAAGGGCTGAACCTGAGGCCCGAGAATTTGACAGCCTATGATTCGCCTTTGGTGGGCTTTGATGGAAAGGTTGTCATTCCAAAGGGTCAGATTAGGCTACCCGTGCAGGCGGGATTAGAGGTAGTGGAGGTGAATTTCATTGTGGTGGATGCCTATTCTCCCTACACGACTATTGTGGCAAGACCTTGGCTTCATGCCCTGGGAGCATCTCCTCCACTTGCATCAATAGGTGAAATACTCATCTGGGAATCGGATTGAGGAAATAGTAGGTAGCCAATCAGTGGCGAGGCAGTGCTTGATCACCGCAATAAGGCATCAGCCAGGAGAGGAGCCCTCGGACTCCGCAGGCAGGGGCTTATAGCAATCAAAGGGTCCAACATTACCCTCGGATGGGACAGTCGAGGAGACAAAATGTAAGGATTTAGAGAAGGTTATTGTCGGGGACGACCTAGAGAAGTTCTTCCAGGTTGGAGCCCGACTGCCCCCTCAGGTTAAGGAAGAACTAGTAGGGTTCCTTAGAAGGAACATAGTCGTGTTTGTGTGGAGTGCTTACGAAGCACCTGGGGTGGACCCAAGCTTCTTATGTCATCATTTGAACGTTAGTCCATCAGTTACCCCCAAAAAGCAACCATCTCGGTGCTTTTCTAAAGATCACTTTGATGCTGTCAGAGACGAAGTTGTGAAACTTAAGCAGGCTAGGGCTATTAAGGAGGTGTTTTATCCTAAATGGTTGGCCAATACTGTAGTGGTAAAGAAGAAAAGCGAGAAGTGGCGAGTATGCGTGGACTTCACTGACTTGAACAAGGCCTACCCAAAAGACCCTTTCCCCATACCTCAGATCAACCAGTTAGTTGACGCGACAGTTGGTCATCCACAAATGAGCTTTCTAGATGCCTTCCAAGGGTACCATCAGATACCTTTAGCTTTGGACGATCAGGAGAAAACGGCCTTTGTCACCCCCACGGGGAACTACCACTACAAAGTAATGTCTTTTGGTTTAAATAATGTGGGTGCCACTTATTAGAGAATGATGACCCGGATGTTTGAGCCACAGTTGTGGAGAAACATTGAGATTTACATAGACAACATGGTGGTTAAGAGCAAGCTAGAGGCTGATCATGTCAATGACCTTGGGAATATCTTTGAGATCCTAAGGACACACAAGCTGCGACTTAATGCCTCCAAGTGCTCTTTTGGTGTCGGTTCAGGAAAGTTCTTGGGCTATATGGTCACTCACCGTGGAATTGAGGTCAATCCTGACCAGATTAAGGCAATTAACGAACTGCAACCGCCTCGGAATCCCAAAGAGGTCCAGAAGCTGACAAGAACGACTGCTGCCTTAAACCGATTCATCTCTCGGTCAGCAGACAGGTGTAGACCCTTCTTCCAGTTGTTGAACAAGTGGAAGGGATTTGAATTGATCGAGAAGTGCATTCGGGCCTTTCAACAATTGAAGGAATACCTTTCTCCGGCCACCCATTATGTCAAGGCCCGAGGTGAATGAAGTTTTATTTGCTTATATCGCCGTGGCCTCCCACACGGTGAGCCTGGTGCTGATACTGGTTGATAATGGAGTGTAGAGACCAGTTTACTATGTGAGCAGGTCACCACATGAGGTCGAGGCTCGCTACCTGCCACTGGAGAAGGCCATCTTGGCGGTGGTGCATGCTACCCGTAAACTCCCACATTACTTCCAGGCACATACGGTTGTTGTCCTAACTCAGCTCCCGCTTAGAGCTCTGCTCCGAAGTGCTGATTACACGGGAAGGGTTGCTAAATTGGGCACGATCCTAGGGGCTTTTGACATCAAGTACATGCCTCGTACCTCTGTCAAGGGTCAAGTCCTCGCAGATCTGGTAGCCGAGTTTGCTGAATCTCCGTTGGAAGTAGAAGCAGAGAGCCAAAACGTGGATGGAAAATCAGTTAGCATGATCTCCTGACAAAACCCCCTACCCTGGAAAGTATACGTCGATGATGCAGCAAACCAGAAGGGGTTCGGAGTGGGGCTAGTCCTAATATCCCCCAAAAAGATCACTATTGAGAAGTCGTTAAGGCTGGACTTCTCGACCACAAATAACGAAGCTGAATATAAGGCTCTACTTATGGGAATGACTATGGTTCAAAAAATGGGCGAAAAGGCTATAGAGATATTCTCGGACTCAAGATTAGTCGTTGGCCAAGTGAAAGGAGAGTTTGAAGCCAAAGATGAAAGAATGCGAGGGTACTTGAGTCAGGTCAGACGTATGCAATCAGGCTTTGAATCTTTCAACCTATTGCATATCCCTAGAAGTTGAAACACACATGTAGATTCCCTAGCCACCCTTGCAACCTCCTAGAAGCAAAGCTTACCCCGGGTCATCCTTGTAGAAGACTTATGCAAGCCCATAGGGGTGAACAGGGAGGTGGCTCATATTTATCAAGTTAGAGTGGGGCCTAACTGGATGGACCCCATAGTGCTATTCTTGAAGGAGGATACCTTGCCTGAAGAGAAATCAGAAGTAGACAAGGTAAGGAGAAAGGCCCTTTGGTTCTGGCTGTCTGAGGACCAAAAATTATATAAGCGCTCCTTTTCTGGACCATACCTGCTATGCATACATCCCAAGTTAACAGAATTAATCCTTGAGGAGTTACATGAGGGGATTTGCGGAAGTCACATTGGAGGTAGATCTTTGGCGCACAAAGCCATCACCTAAGGCTATTGATGGCCAAACATGCAAAAGGAGGCACAAGAATATGTCAGGAAGTGTGACCAGTGTCAAAGGTTCGCACCAAACATACACCAACTGGGGGGAGTCCTTAATCCTTTGTCCAGCGCTTGGCCGTTCCCTCAATGGGGCTTGGACATTGTAGACCTTTTCCCCAAGGCGGCAGGAAATAAAAGATACCTGTTGGTCGGCACTAACTACTTCACCAAGTGGGTAAAAGTTGAACCAGTGGCTAACATTAGGGACGTGGATGCCAAAAAATTTGTCTGGAAGAACATTGTTACACGGTTCGGAATCCCTCATACACTCATCTCGGACAATGGGCTTCAATTTGACAGTAAAGCCTTCAGAAGGTACTGCTGTGACTTGGGAATCAAGAACAGATATTCCACTCCAGCTTATCCGCAGGGAAACGGACAAGCCGAGGTTGTCAATAAGGTAATAGTGGGTGGACTTAAGAAGAGGTTGGACAACGCAAAGGGAAGCTAGGTGGAAGAACTGCCGCACGTTCTCTAGACATATCGGACCACGCCCCGTAGATCAACAAGAAAGACACCTTTTTCAATGACCTATGGAACCGAGGCTATCATTCCTCTGGAAACCAAATTCCCAACATTGAGGACGAGCTCTTTCACTCTGAGCAACAATGGTGGGCTGTTGGGGAAAAGTTTAGACCTAGTTGAAGAGCGAAGAGAGAATGCCATGATCCATTTAGCCTATTATCAACACAAACTCAAGTAAGGGTATGATGCCAACATCAAGCTAAGGCCATTGGCGCTCGGAGACTTGGTATTGAGAAAGGTTCTAGGTACAACAAAGAACTCAGCATGGGGAAAGCTGGGGCCCAACTAGGATGGGCCATATCGCATCACCTCAGTGGCTGGTATAAGAGCATATTTCCTCGAAGACTTGGATGAACATGTAATTCCACGCCCTTAGAATGTAAACAACCTGAAAAGGTATTATTATTAATGAAATTTTTCTTCGTCACATTCTTGTCTAGTCAATTATCTGTTGAGTTTTCTATTATCACCGTTACCAATATCAAATAGAACCTTGGTCATGCCTGGCTCCTCGAACCACATACCTTGGGAATATTGATACGTTAAGTTACTTTTCTAAGTATTAAACGGAATCTTAGCTATGTCTGGTCCCTCGGACCACCTGCTTTGGGAAAATTAATACTTAATGACATTTTTCTAAGTATTAAACAGAACCTTAGCTATGTCTAGTCCTTCAGATCACCTGCTTTGGGAAAATTAATACTTAATGACATTTTTCTAAGTATCAAACAGAACTTTGGTCATGCCTAGCTCCTCGGACCACATACATTGGGAAAATTGATACGTTAAGTTACTTTTCTAAGTATTAAACAGAATCTTAGCTATGTCTGGTCACTCGGACCACTTGCTTTGGGAAAATTAATACTTAATGACGTCTTTGTAAGTGATTAAACAGAACTTTAGTCATGCCTGAGTCCTTGGACCAGATGCTAGGGGAAAATTAACACTCTATGACATCTTTGTAAGTGATTAAACAGAACCTTAGTCATGCCTAAGTCCTCGGACCAGATGCTAGGGGGAAATTAACACTCTATGACATCTTTGTAAGTGATTAAACAGAACCTTAGTCATGCCTGAGTCCTCGGACCAGATACTAGGGGGAAATTAACACTCTATGATATTTATTTTTTTTTCACTAAGTGTCAAAACATACCCAAGGTTATGACCAACTCCTCAGATTTTTAGCTTTGAGTAAATTAAGGCCCTTAATTATTTATTCAGCCTTCATTGCAGGAGGTTCAATTCTCACTGCAAATACGTGATATATCTCTTTATTGCTGATACTTGCTCAAACTGCTTAGATTAATTGCAAGGTGTTATTGTTAGTTTTGATTGCGGCGATTCAATGCTGTTTGCAATAGTAATAAGCTTAAAGGCGTATAAAGTAAAGGCACACAGAGTAAAAAGAAAGATAATTTCATTAAACAAAATAGGGAGTACATTGTGTTTGATGGCAGAACACCATTACAAAAGTTTTACAAAAAAAAAAAAAAAAAAAAAAAAAAAACACACACACACACACACACACACACAAAAGAAAATCCTAGGTTTGGGCCTTTTCCTGTGGAGGGTCCTTCTTAGGATCAGCCTTCTCGGATTGAGAATCCCTAGCCTAAAACTTAAGCCCTGCATCCTTGGCCTGGGAAACCACATCCCTGTTCGTGATCGCATCCTCGGAGGGATTGGCCTTCATCGGTGGCTCAGCCTCCTTACCCACTCCAGCCTCTTTAGAAACTTCAGCATCAGGAGGGGGGGCTTGGGTGGTAGGGAGCTGCCCGGGAGGAGGGACCGTATCCGGAGTTTCTCGAATATCCTCTAGGAAGAAGACGTTCTCGGACCTCCTCAGTTCGGAGTCTACAAGGACTCCTGCCCGGTCAAGCGCTACTGCCTATGACTCGGCGCAGTAGTCTCTGCACATTCCGGCCACCTCTTCTACTAGCCAGGTCTCCATGTCCTGCACCCCGCGTTCATAGGATGCCTTCACCGCAGCCTCAGTGGCTTCCCTGGCCACCCGAGCTGCATCCTTGGCTTCCTGCAACTCCACCTTGAGATCCAAAACAGCTTGTCTTTTGGTGACCAGGTCTATCTCGGTTAAGTGCAGCTTTTAGCACTGATCCTCGACCTGCCGCTCCATCGTCTTTATGCCCACCTCGGCACTCAGGCGAGCCTTGCCCGCCTCGGCCCTAACTTCATTATGAGCATTCCGAACCTACTCCTCGGCCACAAAAATTTGCTAGGTAAGCTGCATAAAAATAGCAAAGGGATTATACATATATATGTATAAAAAGTTGATGACAATGAGTTGAGGCGCTTCTTAGCTTACCATAGCAAGATATTTCTTTAGTGACATGAATAGATCAGGCTGTCTTATGCGCCTGAGGGCCTCCATATCCCTAGGGAGGAGAAGGGGATGCTCTAGAGCTTCAGCGAGGTAGGCTACCTGCCCTTTTTGGGATTCCTAGATGGACGCATCCCAAGAAATGGTAGATTCGTCTAGCTCTATCCTAGGAGCCCAAGTGTGCTGCTGTCGGCGCATGTCAGCTTCCTCTTGGCTCTCCACAGATTTGGCCTTCATATCCTTAGGATCCTTGGTGATCCTCTGTTGTTTAGTGCCCTTCTGAGGGGTCACCTCACCTTCCTCTAGATCTTGCACTGGCCTCTTCTTCTTCAGATTTGGATTGGCGTGCAATTCGAGGTCAGTAAGGAGCGAAGGAGGAAGAAGGAAAGTGGGAGGAACTTGTGTCTTGGGGACTTCTTTCGAAGTTGACCTTTTGTTCTAGTTGGTCAGTAAACCCTTTAAACCGGACCTTTGCTTCAAGTCTATGCCTTCTTCTTCTTCCTCTGAGCTAGTGTTGACTTGGGCAACAATTAACCTGGAGAATGGGCAGCATAAAACCTATCAAAATCGGTCTCAGAGTCTGAGAGCTCTACCGACCTTCCTGGCGCTTCACCTTTCTCCTCAAAATTAAATTGGTCGATCTCGGCCTCGAGGGATAAGTGTGTAGAAGCTGTCTCCTCTCCCAGAGCGGCTACTTCTTGAGGGACGTGTTGGATGGGTAGCTCAACAGGTGGAAGGTCTCTCCGAGCCAAAAACCCTGACTTAGAGACGTCTATGCGTGCTAATCCAGGGTCCCCAGCCCTTATTGCCTGGCCTACGTCTTGAAATATGTAAGACAGAGGCTCGTAATCCAAAATCAAGTGGGAGGCCCGTAGCTGTCTGTCTTCGCTTATGAAGATCTCAGATCTCAGCAGTTTGTTGAGGCCCGGTACGTTGACCAAACTGAGTCTCGGAACGACGTGGTTTTTATCTGCAAAAACATCTGAGGAGGAAATTGTGGTCAGATCAATAAAAACTATTATCCGAGAAGGCGAAATGCTAAGGCAGAGCAAAAAAAAAAACTAACTAAGAAGGTTAGAGTCCTTGCTAAAGGACCTAATCCTTTGATGGAAAAAATACATGTTTGTTTCGCATACAAAACATACGCAGTGAAAAATTAATAGATCTACTTCATTCGCAATTGATAACATGTGCTATGTAAATTTTAGAATATAAGAACAAGAGAGTGTACCTTGGTGTGGTGAATTTCAAAACAAAGATTGCAAGTTCTTGAGAACACTTTTAATCTTCACTCCAATTCCATTAATGCCCAAGATGTGTGGTCTCTCAATCAGTTTCCACGAATGTGTTCAAGAGAGAATTCAAGAGTGTCTAATACTCACATACAAACCATTTCATATTACTTCTTTAAAATTCTGTATGTTTCTCTCCTTATAACTGATTATCTAATTGGGCTAGCCTTTTGAACTTTTTCAATTGGACTTTAGTAAGTGGCTTAGAGTGGGACCAAAAGGGAACAAATAAGACACTAGCTCTAATGGACCTTGGGCTTTTCTGTCAACTCTTGACAAGTCCAAAGTTACCATTAATTATATTTAATACCACTATATAAATATAATTGCACTCTAGGTCTTATTAATAAATTATATCCCAAGACTTTATTGTACATGTAACCCCTTCATAAAATACTCGTAGTAATACAAAGTCATTAATGTAGACTGCCACTTTGTAGATTACTACATCTTAATCCTTGAGTACCCGGTTTAATCCTTCTAAGTTATTTATCATATATTTATGAAATCCAATTCCATAAATATATACTTTAGTAATTCCTTATTAAAGTGGTTAGGCCTAACTCTCCGAATAACCGAACCCATTAAACTTATCTCAAAAAAATATTTTATATCTCCGTTAAGAGACTATGAATTACATCTTGAGAATATATGTTCCATCAACACTAAATGTGACTGCCCAACATATTGAGGTTTTGACCGTTACTTTAGATCTCATTCATGATATATCAAAGCAACTTACACTTCATGATCAAGTCCATTATTCTCTCAGGATTAAGAGTTCATGTAAATAGAAGTCGTGAGATTTATTATTCAATTGACAGTTGTTAGGAGAATAATAAATCTCACAGCGGTCTAGTTCAACATGTCTTAACTCTTAAAACATATCAACATATCAACTAGAAGTCTCCACTTCCATGATCAAGATAAATCATCTTAGTTGATATATTATAGTCTTCGCAGATGAAACACCTAATTTCATCACCAACTACGAATTACAATTCTGAGTTTACAAAGAACTTGTGATTTATATCTTCTGTGACTTTTCACATAAATCACATACTATGCATCTCATGGACTATATGATAATATCTGAATATTCATGTTACCATTATTTTAGATAATAATAAAACAACTTTATTAAAGGGTACTAATCCTAACAATCCCAGGGTACCCCACCTGGTTCTCCCACTCGAGTTGGGCAATGAAGACTGTCATTCCACTCCCTAGAGACAATAAGGTAGTCATCCTTTATGCCATTGTTAGACTTAGGAAGACACGATATTAGTCTAACGACGTCGGATCAAGACTTGAGATAATATCCCGCACTAGCGAGTTTGTGGCACTCGTACATGTGAACTACATCATGCCACGTGAGCCTCAAGCTCGTTGAGAGCGTCCACGCAACTCAGGACCCTAAATAGGTTAGGGGCGCACTGATGGGGAGTCAACCTGTGATTGCGTAGGTAGTCTAGAGTTATCCTACCCATGGGAAGTGTCATTCCTCCCTCTATAAAGGCGATCATTGGAATGAAAACTTCACCCACCTCTTTATTTGTAAGTACTTGGTTCGGGGCACAATACTGTAGGCCTACTCCCTGTGGGATATGGTATTTGGCCCTAAAACCCTCCATACCGGTTGGAGAGTCTACTAAGTGCTTGAATCTACCCATCTAAGCAAACGAAGATGACGCGAAGGAAGTTCTTTAAAAAAGAAAGAAGGTTGAGGAGGTTGGCTGAGGAGAAAAAGAAAGTTTAAAAAGACAGATACTTACGAAAGTAAGTGAGTGTATAAGATCCTGAACCTTTAGAAAAATCTTTTGGAAATTTCTCAAGGAAAAGAATTGAGGAGACTTAGGAGTGTAGAGAGTTTGGTGAGTTAAAGTGCTTGAGATCTCTAGAGAACTTGAAAATTCGTAAAATGAGGGGAAAATGATTCCCCTCAAGGCTTTATATGGAGGGTAAAAATGAGTGGGAGTTATCCCGCTCAAAATTCCAGGAAAGAGGTCAGCCGTTGGATCTGCACCTCACCGTTGCATGTGGGGGACAAAGCGCCACCTGAAGCAGCTAATAACGTCTCGCAGGCTACGAAGTGTCAGTAACAATTATGAAGCGCGTAGAACAGTACTCTCGCACGTGTAAATCAAAGAATTAAGTAATGATAACTCTTAAAAAATAAAAACCCCACTTTTCTTCTCGAATGAGAATGAAAAAAACTGGAGTTTTGAGGGGCTATTGTAGAGTTAAGGGCCCAAATCCTTGGGCCTGGGGCCGAGAACATGAATGGTCGGAGAAGGAATAAGCAACTATGGGTGATTCCAATTTAGAGTCTTATAAGTAAGGAATGAGTAGAAGGTGGTCCGAGGAGGAGTTTCTCCTCAGGTATGATAAATATAGCTCAAATATGTATTCCAGCAATCAGGGTGACCTTCCAAGAAGCTCCAGTGGTAAGGACATGCATCATGAACATGCGAGAAGGAGGGGAACCCAAGAAAATCTAAGGGAAAGCTGCTACCACCGTATTGAATGCACTGTAGCTACTTTTCTGACTGCATTTATGTGGAGAAGAACCCTGAATAGTGCTGCCTTGGCTACCTCAACTCACAGAAAGCCAAAAAGGGTATCTGATGGGACGGGCACTCAAGTAAGGGCCCAGATGATCAACAAGTGTAGGATTAAGATGGTCCAAAGGGAGCTATATAATGTAGGAGACCCCCCATGAGAATGGGGAGGGAAAAAAGAAGGAGAAACACTGTAGCACTTTAGAACAAAATTTGTAACCTCACTTAGGCATTAATAGAAGAGAAGCAGTCTCCTCGGACTTGGCCGAGGACGTTTTTCTCAAGCCTCGACTTGTATATTTTCATTCTCCTGTCATCAAGACCTACCTTATTGTTTGACTAAATCACTAAAACCCAGTTCTTCGACCCACTCTCTATAAATTTATTGTTTTGGGCTGCTTGGGCCTAAGTCCATCTATCTTTTGGGCCTAAGATCTGAATAAGGTCCATACAAAGGTATTTTTGAACAACATAAAAGTCCAGTTGAAAGAGGGGAATCCTTTTATATACAGTATAAATATATTTTATCTGATAAACAATAACGAAATAAACAATTATTATAATAAAAAAAAATGAATAAATTGTATTGATATAATAATTATCAAATATAAAATGATAACACCTAAATAAAAAATTATTATTTTGTAACATACCAATTGTGTTCTAATGAGAATTTTGTATCTTTTGGGAGATTATTGAACACCTCTTTGTACACTACAGTAAATTCACAATTGATCTTCGTTTTAATCTTGCAACTCTTGTTATTTCAGCATTGTTCAACTATTAAACCAAAAATAAATAAATGTGTCTTAGAATTATCTATTTATTTATTTATTATTTATTTATGTGTCTTAGGATTATCTATTTAGTTTTTGGAAGTGGTATTTTAGAATCATCGCATTAATGAATTTTCATAGTTGCATGTAATTCCTTTTAAGAAGGTGGCTTTTACAAAACTATTTAAGTTTTCTTTATTAATCTCTTTGTTGTTCCTTGTATAGTTGGGCTTAGAAAATTTAATGATTGATAATAAAAAAAATCAACTTGTTATGAACAATTTATCTTCAAATTTATATCAAGACATGCTTAATAATAAGCTAAAAAGAAGATTGTTATCTAAATCAAAATTGAGAGGATGAAGCATATATAATGATTGATTCTCAAACAATAACCATATAAATAGAATTCAACTTAAGTAAATTAGGTTAAACAATAGACAAAAAAAAAATACACAAAACCATTCAATTTGATTGAAAAAAAATAGTCTAATGTTAGTTGAATAGAATTTTATAAAAGATATTTTTTAAGTGTACTATGTTAGGTTGCTGTTTTCTTTTTACGTGTAGTATTATATGTTTTTTTTATATTTGATGTTTTCATTTTACGCGTAGTAATATAATTATAGGAGAAGAAGATAAGAAAAAAAAAAAAGCCAATCAGACTATTGGAGCACTGCGTTTTGAGAACAACTTTTTGGCTGAGAAGACTAAGAAGCTTGAGGCAGAACTGTTCCAAGTCAGAGCCCAGTTGGAGAGGACTTCAAGTGCAAAGCTTGATGAGAAGCTAAATCTTCAGAAATTTGCTTCCGATCGAACTGGTTTAGGGTATGGTCTCTCTTTTTCTAATATTGCTTCTACCAGTATTACTGTTTTTGTTCCTCCTAATAATAATGTTGAAATTAAGAACAATGTTGTTAAAAATGAATTAGCTAGTGAGAACATAGACAATGGTAAATCTATCTTAGGAGCACCCCCTAAGCAGGATAAGAAAAAAGCTAAAAACCCTAGGGCTAAGAAGGTTATCTCTCAAAAGCCTAAACAAAAGAAGCAGCATCTCTGTCATCACTGTGGAGCAGCCGGTCATACTCGACCTAATTGCTATAAGTGGTTAGCCACTCAACAGAGTAATGGCATGATAGCATCGAAAAACCAGAATCAGTTCCCATCCTCTTCTGCTCCTCTTGGAGATCTTCTCAAAGCCCTCATGTTCCTTTCGAACTTGAACGGTTTCAAATTCTTCCCCCTCACCACCGGTTCAAGGGTTTACTCAAAGGAAAGGTTCTTCCAAGGTGTGGAAGGAAAAGGGCTCCAAGTGATTATGTCACTTTTTTTCTCTTCCTCTTCTTGTTTTTGTTTGCATTACTTGAGTGTTTTGCTTTACTGTATTGAGTCAGTCTAGTTTTAAGCTTTGCTTTATTTAACATGTTTTTGTTTGGTTTCGTTTCAATTTTGTTTATTTTGTTTTTCATATAAAATAAAATAAAAATTGAAAAATCAGAAGAAAAAAAAAATATAAAAACAGTGTGTGTTTTGTGTACTTTGGTACTTGTGTACCTTGGATGGCCATTGAAACAAAGTTTTCTAAACTTTGTATCTATTGTAGCTTAGATGAGCATTTCTATGCACAACTAAGCAAGTGAGATTTGTGGCTCGTGTTTGTGATGAGTAAGATTAAGTAATCTCTTGTACTTAACACTCGTATCACTCTTTTTGATGGGAAGGACTAAAAAATCCTAAGAGAAATGCATAAATAATCATCTCACCACTGTTGCCCGCCAATCATGAAATGACATTTGTATGCTTCGGCATAACAAAATTGGAATGTCAATTGCTTAACATAATTGGGTATTTATTTTCTAACTCTTATATGCCCACAAATGATTTGCTTTAAAAAAAAGAAAAATATGCAAAGAAGAAAATAAAAAGCAAAAAGAATCAAAATGCTTTATATATGATTGCAAGCGTGTATTCTAGGAGATGTGGGAGTTATAGGATGTACCTCGAAGGTGATAGTCCCCATCAAACAGTTATGATTGTGTGTGAGTTAAATTGATTTTCTCATATCTCAAATCGTCATAACATGTAGACGCTTATGCAATCTTGCGATGTTTTTCACACACAACACGCAATATTCTTTGCTACTCTTGATACATGTGCAGGTACAATATGATTTGGCCATCACAAGGTTTACATGTGTTAATGTATGCTCACTAAACTGTCTTAACTTGTTTTTGAAATATAAAAATGGTTAGACGTGTTTAGTGTGTGTGTTTGGATCATTGGTTGAGAGATGATTTTGAGAGTTCAAAATGCTGTTTGGATCATTGGTTGAGTTGCATGGTTGATTGCATTTATATCTGTGTTTTTCTTTTCTTGAAAAACTGTTTTTAAGCAATCTCGACAGCTCCTCGATACCTCTCGATACCTAGCTTATCTGTCGAGCTCTTCAGTTGCTTTTTATCGCAATCTCGACACCTCTCGATAGCTAGGTGAATCGATCGAGAAAGTTCATGTCCCCTCAATACCTCATCGATCCATCGAGCTTGTTTTGCTGTGGACACCTCTGGACACCTTTTCGATCGATGCATCTGTCGAAGTCTTTAAATCTCGACACCTCTATTGTCAAGATTTACTTAACTTCTATATATTTGTTCAACGCGATCCGGTCTTCATTTTCTCGATCTCTCTCGATCTGTCTGTGCCTTTTCACCTCCCAAACTTCTCTCTCACACTTCAAACTTCATCTCAAAGAGATTTTCGGCCTTAATCAAGTTCTTCTTCACTTGGTAAGTGTCCAAATCTCTCATTTTCATGCATTTCATGATTTTTTAACCTAAGTTTTTGGGTTTTTGAAATTTTTTTGGGGTTTTTCAATATTGATGAAGTTTTTGTGAAATTTTTGGGTTGGTTTTTGTGAAAATGCTTTAAAATCTTCATGCATTGCATCCCATGTGCATTATAACTATATGTTCATGCATTTAGATGTGTGTTATATATGTTAACTGCTTGCGTGCTGATAGGTTTGGATTGGGCTGAGCCCATGATGCAATTATCTTTGCACGTCACATGCTCATGCATTTTCATGCATACGTCCTTTACATTCAATATATTTTTATGTATTTGAACTGTTTTTGGGACTTTTCTGAGTGTTTCTTTCTTCCCCCTCACTCTCTAGTTTACGTTAGTGCGTTATGGCACCAAAGCGTAAATCTGCTCCGTCCAAGAACCCTCTGCGTTCTAGGGCATCGTCTTCTTCTTCTGATCCTACCCCCTCTTCTGTTCGGTTTCGTGATGAGAATGCCCGAAAGGACTTCTCGGAGAACTTTTCTCGACGAGGTGTTCATTCGAAACACCAAGTCATTTTGTCGGACTTCTCCATGACCTACCCACTGTCATTCACAGTCGGGGTTGGGAGTCACTGTGTGATGTCCCGGTCACCTGTCCTTCCGTGCTGATTTAGGAGTTCTACTCCAGCATGCATGGACTTGATTCTTCAATACCTCATTTCTTTACTCGTGTTTGAGGTATGCGCATTACTGTCACACAGGAGATTGTCTCTGATGTGCTCCATATCCCGAGGGTAGAGTATCCTGACTACCCCGGTTGTAAGCGTTTGAGGACTGTGTCCAAAGACGAGATGATCTCTGCTTTTTGTGAATGTCAGTTTACTCCATGTTCGACCTTTGCTAAAGGTCCTAGATTCATGAACATGGTTATGACTTTTGTTCTTCACCTTCTTTCTCATTATAACTCTATTACCGAGCCCCGTGCTCAATTTTTCCTTTCTTTGTTAGAGCATCTCACTATAGATTTTCTCTCACACTTCATTCTTTCTATCATAGATGTCTATAGGGATACGACGACCCGTGATAAGCTCATCTTTCCTTCCGCTATCACGAGGATCTTACGCCATTTTTCTGTTCCCTTTCCTACTTCTGACCACTTTCACGTGATGTGTGCAATTGACGCCACTATCGTTAAACGGAGCGAGGTGCAGTTTTGTTCAAGGCGGTCTAGTACGGTAACTCCCCCCACTCCTTCTACTCCATCCACATCTAGTCCCTCCTCTTCTACGGGACGTGTGACACTCGAGGACATCATGACGCAACTTCAGCGCATGGATGCTCGCCTTGACACTCTCAGTGATGAGTTGTGTCAGGTGAACACTTGTGTTGGCCGCATTGCTTGACGCCAGGCTGAGATAGGCGGTTACACCATGCCTTCCACTCCTGTGGCCTCTGCAGATGAAAGTGATGGCTTCGGTGATGATGATGATGCTACTGCTTCAGATGATGAAGATGATGGAGATGCTAGCTCACCCAGCGATGACGAGATGTCTACTTGACACTCTTATCCTTTGTCACTCGTGACAAAAAGGGGAAGTAGTTTTGGTTATGAGAGTAGTCATAGTTAGGGGGAGAGTTAGTATAGGAGATTTTTGTTAGGGGGAGAGTAGACACTGAGGGATGTAGTGAGGACTTGATGTATTTCTTTTATTTTTTTTCTATTTGAGATACATTATTCTTGTATATTGGTCTTGTGACCATTATTGACATACATTGTACGTATATTCCTTTTATATTGATGTATGTCTTGTATGCAATCTATTATTTTCTGTTTCACACAAAGATACCTTGATGAGTTTTGTTTAAAGTGTTTCAGAAATACAGGTTGTCAAAGTCTTTCTTACCATAGACTCTCTTCTTGCAAAGTTTTTCAAGAGTTTGTGTTAGGATAGATTTTATTATATTCAACAAGTGAATATGAGTTGAGTGATTTTCCAACAGTATTTTGGTAGATTTAGGATGTGTTTAATACTTCAAGAAACCTTGTTTCAAGTTCAAATGTTAAAACCATGCAAGTCTGTCCAAGATTCAAGTGAAAAAAGTGTTGTTCATTAAAGCTCGACAACTAGTATCTATCGAGACCTGTAAAGCTGTTCCAGCCCGTGGCTTGACAGCAGCTCGACAGATAGGGTATCTGTCGAGGTTTATGAAAAACAGAATTTCAATTCTGTTTTGACTCCAATCTGTGATTGTATGTTTGGACTTTCTTTTCTCACAACCCTAAACATATAAAAGGATTATTTTAAGGGCCGTCAAAGATGACACAAGTTGCACAAGTGTTGAGCAAAGTTTATTCAAGCAAATTTAGTAATTGGTGAGATTGTCACTACAGAACAAGTCCAATTGGGTATTGGGGTAAGGGTTCAACTGTAGGTTGGTATAAGGTATTAGGATTCCTTTACTTGTAACCGCTTATTGTGATAATAGTGGATTCTCGGGAGTGGTGATCTTAAAATCACCCGGTGGAGTTTTTGCCGTGTAGGTTTTTCCCATTCGTAAACAAATCACCGTGTCAATTTATTTTCTGCTGCATACTTTAGTAATTGGTGATTTGTTTATGCTACCACGCGTTTGCATGTTAATTTGATTAATTAATAAACTTGACTAATTAATCAATTAATTTATCACAAGGGGTCAATTCGTTTTTGGCCTATCATAATGTGAACAAACATTTACTTAATAATATTTTCTTTGTGATTTGGGGTTTGTATAGAGAGTTGTAGCAATAGAGGAAAAAACAAATCTCTTTTTGTGACAACAGAAAGTGGAGAAAAGTTTCATAGTAGCATAAAGTGGAGAAAGGTTCCACAGTAGAACAAAAGGTCAAAAGCACAAGATTTTATTGCGCGAATGCTATTCGGACTATAGATTTAAAGTTTGTGCATAGACTGACAACGGCAAGATGGGACTTCAAAGCCTGTTCTGCGGTAATAGTAGACCGAACTCCTTTCTTAGTAAAGGCCCATACAAGAAGCTATCCACTAGTATTAGGACACGTGTCTAGGGTGTGAAAAAGAGGGAAAAAGGCCCCAACAATATCTTTTATACCATGTTTTATATAGATTATTTTATTCTTATAATTTACATTTAAATAATATAAATTGAATATAGTATTTCTTCATTTTACTTTGCAAGATATATATATATTGTTATTTAATTAATTAATAATGTAATATATTTGATATAGATCATGTCGAACCTTACAAAACTTGAATTTGTGGCCCTTGACATCTTGAGCAAGAATTATTTATCATGGATCGTTGATGTCGAGATCCATCCAAAGGAAATGAACCACGCATTGATAAATCTTAAAGCAAAATCTACTACTCTAGTCCAGTCCTGACATGACAAGTGTCATTAAACTAGGAAGGGTGAGTTTTATATGGTACAAAATGTTGTTTGCTCAATGAGGCCCTATTTGGCGATCGAATACCGTTGTTCCATGAGTGGTGGTCCCTTGGGACATATCTATCAATTCCACAAGCCCTTCAAACTACGATCTTGTATCATTCCCAAAATGTACTATGCCGAACCCTAATCCTAATGGGTCCAAGTTTCAACTCTTGTCCATAGACAAGCCAACAAGCTTAGTCTCTGTTGAGTTGTGTTTCGTAAGAGTCAACCTTGTCGATGCCAAATGTCATTGAATTGAGGTTTCTGTATGAGTTGGGATATTTTTCCAGAACACCTATGCATGATGATTAATAACATGTTGTTCATTTCATTTCTGACGAGTATCAAGTGGAGGTCGTCTAGCTTAAAGATGACCATAGCTGCATCTAAATCAGAAACGAGTGTAGGGGCAAGACCCCGTCCGTATAGACGAGACAGGACCGCATTCATTGAAGGCATAAATAAAGGCCATCAAGACAGCTGATAAGGAATAAGTGCGCCGGATCAGTTACAAAGGCAATGATGGCCCAACGGTCATCCGTTACACTCTAAATAGAATCTTCATTGTCAATTAATGCTGCGTTTCTTTCAGGAGAAAAATTCTTAGAGGAGCATTAACAAACATAACTACACCGACCCGAAGCAAACTATAAAAAGTAAATAGAACTCATGTAAAAGAGATGTGAAAAACAAAATATATACCTGCGAGAGAATTCATTGAGAGCTATTTAGCTGCCTTTAGCATCGGAGTATTCTTAACTGGCGCCACGCCGGTGAAACTTCATTTGCCTTTCTTTTCTTGACAACAGGTACCGGAGCTCGTCCATCGACATTGACGAGGACCATACTGACGAGGTCAATTTTTGGCTTCATCAGTTTGGCGCCGTCTGTGGGGACACGAGTTGATTCCTTCTCAAACCATTGTGCTCCTACCGATAAAGCTCCTGTCGCTTGATGGACTCCACACCAGCACCACCCCCAGATCCTATGGTGATGGCTCAGCAGATCCAAACTCTAACAGCCAATGTACAAGAGCTAATGAAGCAGAATGAAGAGTTAAAGCACCGAGCACGTCCAAAGGGCAGTAATGCTTCGCACCACCGACGTAGACATAGCGACATGACGAGGAAGCTAGCAGCCCTGAAAATAGCATGGGAAAGGACACAACAGAGTACACTGGGCAGTCTGCACATGACAACGATCACATAATGAAGAGCTTACGAAGGGAGCTGGATGAGGTAAAGAATTCCATGAAGGGGAAGACAGTAATGAACCTTGATGGCATGCTTAAACGAAGATTCACCTTTCACAACAAGCGTGTTGGAGTGCCCCCTGACTCTGAAGTTTTGTCTGCCACAGCTGGAGTTCTATAGTGGCACGAAGGACCCTCTCGACCACATAGGGGCCTTCAAGACTATCTTGAACCTCCAACAGACCCCGGATGAAGTCATATGCAAATATTTCCCTACCACCTTCAGAGGGGCTGCTAAGGTATGGTTCAGCAAGTTGCCAGCGTCTTCAATAGCGAATTTTGAACAACTCAGTGACTCATTTGTTCACCATTTCATTGGGAGGCAGCATCATAAAAGGCCAACTTCTTATTTGCTAACAATAAGGCAGCAGGAAGGGGAAAGCCTAAGGGATTATATGAAGCGTTTCAACAAGGTTGTGCTGGAAATTGACGAAGCCGACGACCAAGTGATAATGACGACCTTCCAGGCTAGACTCAACAACCCTAATCTCATCTTTTCATTGCGAAAGACGCCGCCAACCTCTATGACGGATCTCCTATTCAAAGCTCAGAAGTACATGAACGGAGAGGATTTCTTACTACAAAAGGGCTAACAGGAAAACAAAAGAAGGAAGAACCTGGTGATTCCCAAGGTAAGAAAAAAGATTGTAAGGACTCATATTCGGAGGCTAAGGACAGCAAGAGCAGTTCTGACACCCTGAAGAAGAAGATGAACTTCACCCCATTAGTGATGCCTGTAGACAAAATCCTGATGCATATTAAGGATGAACTAGGCCTGAAATGGCCCAAGCCATTAAGTACGTCCTCCAGGAAGCGTGACCCGAAGAAGTACTGTCGTTTTCACAAGGATCATGGCCACTACACTGAAAAATTCCGTGACCTAAAAGAGCAAATTGAAAAATTGATTCAACGAGGGAAACTCCAAAAGTTCATCAAGAGGGACCATTAATTCCGATCACGGACTGACGACAAGCCTCATGACGATACCAAGGATGATAATAGGAGGACCAGTATCGGGAGGGTCATACGAGTCTTTGAAGAAGATTTACCAGAGGCAGATTAACAGCGTGCACATCAAGCATCCATCCATAAAGTACCGACGATCAGAGAGTGACGACATAACATTCTCTGAGCGAGATGCAAGTGGAATCAAGCAACCCTATGACGACCCGCTAGTCATCATGCTAGAAATTGAAGGTTTCAACACAAGAAGAGTGCTAGTTGACAACGGGAGCTCTGCGGATATAATGTATATGATGGCCTACCAACAGTTGAGGTTGGAACCAAAGCGGCTTCGACCTTTCAAATCCTCGTTGGTCAGCTTCAGCGAGGATTGAATCTATCCAAAGGCCATCATCTCATTGAGAGTCACAGCAGGAACACATCTAGCCCAAATAACAAAACAAGTTGATTTCTTGATCGTCGATTGTCCATCGTCCTATAATGTCATCTTGGAACGACCTACACTGAATCGGCTTAAGGCTGCAACTTCAACCTATTGCCTCAAAGTGAAGCTTCCAACCCCGCATGGGATAGGAGAAATACGTGGGGATCAGCTCCTGGCTCGAGAGTGTTACCAGGCGGTGTTAGCCTCCAGAGAAAACCATACCTGGGTGGTAGAAGAAGAGCCAAAGAAGCCTGTCCAAGAGTTGGAAGATGTGAACCTAGTAGAAGGAGACACTACCAAGGTCACGAAGATTGGAGCAGGACTTGACTTAACCCTGAAGGACAAGATCGTGGAGTTCCTAAAGCAGAATATGGATATCTTCGCCTGGACCCATAAGGATATACCAGGTATAGACAACAAAGTTATAGAACACCGGTTGAATGTCAACCCCACTAGAAAGCCCGTCCAACAGAAGCGACGAGTTTTTGCTCCTGAAAGGAATAAAGCTGTTGTGGAAGAGGTAGAGAAACTTTTAACTGTCGGGTTCATCACGGAAGTCTACTACCCTAAATGGCTCGCCAACATTGTCGTGGTGAAGAAGTCCAACGGGAAATGGCGTATGTGCGTTGATTTCACAGATCTCAATCGTGCTTGCCCAAAAGACAGCTTTCCACTTCCTAGGATCGACCAACTAGTAGATTCAACAGCTAGTCACGAGCTACTAACCTCTATGGATGGATTTTCAGGTTACAACCAAATTCGCATGAGCAAAGAGGACCAGGAGAAAACAACCCTTGTCACTAGCCAGGGGCTGTACTGTTATAGGGTCATGCCTTTTGGTCTGAAGAATCACTAGCCAGGGGCTGTACTATTACAGGGTCATATGTCTGAAGAATGCAAGGGTGACCTATTAGAGGCTGGTGAATCAAATGTTCAGCAAGCAGATTGGACGGAATATGGAAGTGTATGTGGACGACATGCTCGTGAAAAGCAGAAAAGCAAAATTACATCTGGACGACCTCAGAGAAACTTTTGACACGTTGAGGAAGTATCAGATGAGATTGAACCCGGCAAAGTGCGTGTTTGGAGTCTTGTCAGGCAAGTTCCTGGGGTTCATGGTTTCGCAACGGGGTATAGAGGCCAACCCAGGGAAAGTCAAAGCCATATTAGACATGACCTCCCCAAGAAGTGTGAAGGAAGTACAGAGGCTGACGAGACGAGTAGCAGCTTTGAACAGGTTCGTCTTTAGAGTCACGGATAAATGCATCATACTTTTTAAAACGTTGAAACAGGCCTTCTAGTGGACGGAGGAGAAGAAGCTTTCCAGGCCCTCAAGAATTACTTATCCAAGCCACCGCTTTTGAGTCCATCCGTTGAAGGAGAAGATCTATTCCTATATTTGGTTGTCTCCCAAACGGCCGTGAGTTCGGCATTGATCCGTGAAGAACTGAGGATCTAGAAGCCGGTCTATTACACAAGTCAGACTTTCCAGGGCATAAAAGCAAAATGCCCAAAAATAGAAAAGCTAGCCTTTACACTGATTGTCGCGTCAAGGAAACCTCGTCCCTATTTCCAGGCACACACGATACTAGTCATGATAGACCAACCTCCACAAAAGGCCATGGGTAGGCCGGATGCAGCAGGAAGAATGGTCCAATGGGTTGTAGAATTGAGTTAATTTGACGTCGATTATAGGCCTAGGATGGCGATCAAGGCCCAAGCATTGGCTGACTTTGTCCCCGAGTTCACTATTGCTGATCAAGATCCAGAGTCAGATTACTGGGCGGTGTATACAAATAGGCCGGCAGCAGCAGGCATCGGAGGAGTAGGAGTGATCCTCTTATCCCCTGAGAAAGACATCCTCAAATACGGAGTCCAGCTTCAGTTCCCAGCAACGAATAACGAAGCAGAGTACGAAGCTGTCTTGACGGGCTTGAGAATTGCAAAAGCCTTGGGTGTAAGAAACTTGAAGCTGAATTCTGATTCAAAACTTGTGGTGGGGCAGATAACCAACTAGTACGAGGCCAAAGAAGACAGAATGAAAAGGTACTTAACGCTGACTAATCAGTTAGTTTCTAACTTTGATGATGTCAAGATCACTTAGGTACCAAGGGAGGAAAACTCGGAAGCGAATGAAGTTGCTAGGCTAGCATCGTCAGCTACCAACGAAGGACGACCTAGATTGTACATGGAAGTGCAGCACCTCCCAAGCATTAAGGGGTTTGACATTACATCCAATCTGGAGGGAGCTGGATGGACCCAATAATCACGTACATCAAGGATGGCAACCTCCCTGCAGATCCCTTAGAAGCCAGAAAAGTCAAAGTAAGGTCGTCCAGGTTCACAATCTTGAATGACGAGCTCTACAAGAGGGGATTTTCACAGCCCTACTTAAAGTGCCTCGACCCAGAAGATACTGCGTATGTACTAAAAGAGATCCACGAAGGTGTCTGCGAAAATCACTCTGGACCACGGTCACTCGTTGGGCAAGTTGTCCATGCCCATGCAAAAAGATACAGCTCAGGTCGTTCAGAGATGCGACAAGTGCCAACGGTTTGGAAACGTGCAGCATGTCCCAGCAGAGCACTTGACCAACATCACATCACCATGGCCATTCTCCACATGGGGAATTGATATACTAGGCCCCCTACCTCCTGGTAAGAAGCAGGTAAAATTTTTAGTCGTCGCTATTGACTATTTCACGAAGTAGGTGGAAGCAGAGCCTTTAGCAGTTATAACGGAGGCCAAAATACAACACTTTGTATGGAAAAACCTAGTTTGTCGGTTCGGGATTCCACGGGTTATCATCTCTAACAATGGACGACAGTTTGACAGCCACAAGTTTAGGGATTTTTGCAAGGAACTGGGGATAAGGAATCACTATTCCTCCCCTGGACACCCACAAGCAAACGGCCAGACTGAAGTTATAAATCGGACTTTGCTTAAGCTAATCAAAACCCGACTTAAGGGGGCAAAAGGAGCATGGCCTAACGAGCTTCCATGAGTGTTATGGGCCTACAGAACGACAATGAGGACACCAACAGGCAAGACACCCTTCAAGCTGGCATTTGGAATTGAAGTAGTAATTTCTGTGGAAGTTGGAGTGTCAAGTCTCAAAAGAACATGTTATGACGAACGCAGCAATGACGAGGGCCTCAAGTTAGCTCTGGATTACTTACCTGAGGTCAGAGATGATGCAGCTCAAAGAATGGCTTTATATCAAGGGAGGATGACGAGATACCATAATCAGAGGGTAAAACTGAAACGTTTCAATCCTGGAGATATGGTTCTACGGAAGGTTTCACAAGCCACCAAAGATCCAAACGAAGGGAAGCTAGGCCCCAACTGGGAAGGTCCATACAAGGTCATCCGTTATTCAAGAAGAGGGAGCTACTACCTGGAGGATGCAAATGGGAAACCTTTACCTCGTCCTTGGAATGCAGAGCACCTTAAAAAGTACTATCAGTGAGGGAACAGACCTTCAACATTAATAAGTTCCAGAATTTGGAACACCTCATTTATTCATCAACAGATAAGTGGGATTTCATTGTTTTTATGTATTTGTTTTATTTTCAGTACTTTTTGTTTTTTCGTGAAGTATTATCCTTGTAATCCCCTTTTTATAAACAAGGATGAATAAAACAGAGAAAACGTTTGTAGAGCTATTTCTTTTCAAATGATTAGATGTCAAACACTCCATGGTGAAAATCTCTTTTATCGAAAAGACAAGTTCAAAGCACGACAACTATGATAAAAATTTCGTCAGCATCAAAGATGAGTTTAAATCATAACTAAGTGATAAAAACTTTAAGTTTAAATCACGAGGATAAAAGCTCGGCCAATATGAATGACGAAGTTAAAAATCCAAATCAAGTGATAAAAACTTTAAGTTTAAATCACAAGGATAAAAGCTCCGTCAATATGAATGACGAAGTTAAAAATCCAAATTAAGTGATAAAAACTTTAAGTTCAAATCACGAAGATAACAGACTCAGCCAATATATATATGACGAGTTCAACTTATGAATTAAGTGATAAAAAGCACAATCTAAGTGATAAAAAACTACAAGTTTAATTCGCAGAGCCTGGAATGTTGTAAACAGTCAAGCTTATGTTATAGCATGAGCAAAACAATAGGTTTGTAGCAAAAAGTTTGTCCAAAACCAAAGCCTCAAAACCAAGAGGCAATAAGGCAAAAAAAAAAAAAAACTAAGGCCTCGAAACACAGAGGCAACCATTGTTCGTCAAAGATAAAACCCCAAAACAAAGGGGCAACCATTGTTTTCCAAAAAAAAAAAAAGGGAGAATGAATATACTACGAAAGAGGGACAGTAGGCTCGTCGGTATCCTTTCCTTCAGCAACTTCCTTCCCAGTCAAATCTTTCTCCATCGCTGCACCAGTTTCAGTTTCTTCTTGCTCCTTGGCTTCATCTACAAGCACCTCGGTGTCAATCTTCTCAAAGTCTAAATTGGAGAAGTCCACGGCCAAGCTGTGATGCTTCATTGTCCACCGACACAGAAGCTCGAACCCTTTGAAGTACTGGATAAACTGAAGATCTGAGAACTCATCTAACTGCTTGAATTTCTAGATGATTTTCTCTCTCTCTGCATCAGTTTTTAGGAGGGCAGCTTGAATCTCTTCATCCTTCTAGACGACAAGCGCTTTCTCTACACGCAAGGCCTCAGTAAGCTCCTTTATTTTCTCATTCGATTCGTTCCTCTCATTCATAGCAACAATTAGATCTTTCCTCAACTTGGAGCATTCTACCTCGACGGACTCCACCTTTGAGTTGGCCACCACAACCTTCTCTTCCGTGTTCAAATAGTCAGTCGTGATGCGCAATGACTCCCCAAGGACCTGATAGAAACAAGCAAATGAAAGGAGAGACCATGCACATAGAAAAATACCAAAGCAATGCTGAAAGAAAAAACCACATACTTGTAATAATTTATGGATATGACGGCTGACCAGCTCGTGGGAAGGGATGGATGACAAACCCTTGAGTTCATTGTCAGTAATTACGTTGTGAGCACGGCCCATAGCAGTAGCAGGATCATCCCAAACGCTCCTTCCAACCTTGCCTTTCCCTTTAGCACGGGTAGTTAGAGGGGAGAAGCCAGTCACTTCTAAGGATGGAGTAGAAGAAGTAAGGGCAATATGAACGGGAGGAAGAGTAGCAACCTCACTTTTCTCGTTGCCCAACTTCTTCTTCTTGGAATCAGCAGTCATATTGGATAAGGGTTCATTCTTCAAATTCTTGATGCGGGCATACTTCTCTTTACTATATCTAGTGGCCATTTCTGCTAGGTAAAACAAAAAAACAAAAAAAAAACAAGTAGGCAGTCAGGCAGAGTACAGACGAAGCTAATAAAGATGAAGGAGTTTTAGAAACTTATGGACAGACGATCTTACTCTTTTCCTCTCGACGAATCTTTTCTAATACGTACTTCGAAGGCTCAGGACCTAAACAGCAGTCAAACAGATGACGAGGATCGACAAGGTCGTCAAAATCCTCAATTTCATGGGCGTAGGCAAGAGCAGCACGAACCCGATGGCGATGTTTATCTTCTAAGTCAGGACGATCAAGAGCTGCGAAGAATCAAAAGGAAAACATCATTAGACGGACAATTACGATATGAAAGAAAAGCGAGAAAAGACAATGAAAATATGCACCAAGTGCTGGGACTTCCCATTTTCATAGTAATCTTGGGACTTCCCCCCAGAAATCGTCAGACAGGGTTTCCCAACCCATTCTAGAGATAAAAAAGTATCGTGATTTCCAATCACGAAAGGATGAAGGAAAACCTCTAACAATCCTAGATTTCCTATCCCAAGGTAAAAGTTCAAAATACCCATAGTGGGTAGAGGCTTACAAACGGTACAAAAACAGGAATTCATTCAAAGTTATCATTTCCCCATCACAAGCAGACATCCAGATAGACATACAACTTATGATTGTCCTCCAAGCATTAGGGACGAGTTGACCTAGGGCGATTTGAAATTCGTTCAAAAGTTGCATGATGAACGGATGGACGGGGAAACGAAGGCCACACAGAAAGTTAGCCTCGTAAAAGCACACCTCTCCGTGGGCAAAGTTACAAGCTTTCTCACCCAGGCGAGGTAGTCTAATAGAGGTACCCCTAGGAAATTGAAACCTTTTCCTAAATTCGTTTAAATGTTTCTCTTTCAAGGAACAAGACTCAGAGAAAGCATGCAAGGAGGGAGAAGATGAAGACGAAGGCAACTTTGAAGCAACAATATCAACTACCTTACTCAAAGACTCCGCATTGGAAGACAATCCAGTCTCCAACTCACTGGACCTAACATCATCTACCCTATACTCAATGCTGGCCATCTCCGAATGGTGCTTTATAAGAGATTGACAGATTAGAGGGTAGAGAGAAAGCAAAACAGGCCTAAGTGCAGAAAAACGAGACACAAATAAACCCACTTGGGGACACCGACCAGAAGAATATTCTAAGAAAACCCCCAACCTAGCAAAGAAAAATGAAACCGAGGGGCACTCTTGACTGAGGAATTCAAAACCAACCATCAAAGTATAGGGAAAAGAGGCCTTACCAGGAAATTTCGAAGTATGAGGATTTCTTAGCACTCCGAAGTTCAGACCAAATAGGGCGGAGGAAGAGGAACGGTTTTCTCTAAAAGCAAAAATTGGAATTAAGGCGCACCAATATCAAGGAAGTTTCACACACGCCATGAATAAAATACCAACATGTGTTCATTTCCTGAAGAGTAGACGTTTCGCATTTAAGACGAAGAGCCAGATTTCGAGAACCAAGAAGATATGAATTATCACGTGTGACCACATTCCTAAGATCGTCCAAGTTCCTGACGACCAAGGAATAGGGGGGCAACTGACGAGTATCAAGTGGAGGTTGTCTAGCTTAAAGACGACCACAGCTGCATCTAAATCAGGAACGAGTGTAAGGGCAAGACCCCGTTCGTATAGATGAGACAGGATCGCATTCATTGAAGGCATAAATAAAGGCCATCAGGACAGCTAACAAAGAATAAGTGCGCCGAATCAATTACAAAAGCAATGATGGCCCAACGGTCATCCATTACACTCTAAATAGAATCTTCATTGTCAATTAATGTTGCGTTTCTTTCAGGAGAAAAACGCTTAGAGGAGCATTAACAAACATAACTACACCGACCCGAAGCAAACTATAAAAAGGAAATAGAACTCAGGTAAAAGAGATATGAAAAACAAAATATATACCTACGAGAGAATTCTTTGAGAGCTATTTAGCTGCCTTTAGCATCGGAGTATTCTCAACTGGTGCCACGCCGGTGAAACTTCCTTTGCCTTTCTTTTCTTGACAATAGGTACCGGAGCTCGTCCATTGACGTTGACGAGGTCAATTTTCGCCTTCATCAATTTCATTAGTAATTTCTTGAACGTTTTGATGAATTTAGGATTCTTCCTAAAGTGATGTACGCTATTAATGCATGCCACTTTGAATCCAACATATGCCACAATGTGGCGCCATACGCTAGTCTAGTGCGTCGATATTCCCACATTTCCTCTCACATGTTCATATATTCTTGTAGTTCCTGGAAATATGTCCGAGCCTAATGGCATATGCCACCTTGGGTAGAACCCTATATGCTGATTATTTCCATCTTGATTTTTAATAAATATTGTACAATTTCTCTACTTTAATTAAGAATTGTTGAAACTAGCCTATTGAAAAATCAATCAGCCAAAATAACCATCAGCAATCACGATATTATAAGTTAGTCATGTTATAATCTGCCTTTGTTTGCTTTATTTTATTTAAATTAATCAAATGCAAAACACCAAAAAAATTTAAGATTCTTATTTAATAAGCATTAATTTTCTTTCATTTAAGATTAGGTTTCTTCATTAATTCTAGGGCTAGTTAAGGAAGAAAACAAGGCATTAAATGACAAGAAATTTCCTAAAAAATTAAAAGTCACAAAGATTTGAATTTGAAATCCAAATTAATTTGTTTAACATTTTTTTTTTAGAGTTTCAACCTATAGCGTCCGCTTCTGTTGATAGTTTTTTATCATCAAACCAAGACACCAATCGATTTTTGGTGTAGGCAAGGATTGAACTCTAAATCTTTTATTCAACTATCAGAGACTTTACCAGTTAAGATAACTGGAACCTACTTGTTTAACATGGTGTTAGGACATATGTGATTCATGTTAGGAACATATGTCAACATTTTATGTAATTGGCTAATCCTTTGACAAAACGCACTTTACTTGTAATTGGGTAGATTTAAGATATGTTTAATGCTTCAAGAAACAAGGTTTCAAGTTCAAGTGTTAAAGCCATGCAAGTCTATCCAAGAATCAAGTGAGAAAGTGCTGGATTTAAAAATCAACAGCTAGCATCTATCGAGGTTTAAAAGCTGCTGAACCCCGTGCCTCGACAGCTAGCTCGATAGATAACTATCTATCGAGGTTTATGAAATTTAGTTTTTCAGAGCTGATTTCAATCCAATCCATGGGTATATGTTTGGGCTTTCTTTTCTCACAACCCTAAACATATATAAGGATTATTTTGAGGGCCGTAAAAGGTTACAGAAGTTGCACAAGAGCACAATTCCACAAGTGTGAAGAAAAGTGTAACCGGAAACCCAGTTTGCCCTAGTTCATCTTTCTCTTGAAGAAGCTGCTGTGTTTGTACACCGTAGGGTTTTGTGACCAAGCAACTTCATGATCTTCATCGTGTGATGAACTAAAAAACTTTGCAGCCAACATCTTTCTCAAGTTGGTGATTAAGTCACGTACTGGGATCCGCGCAATTGGTTAGTCACATACTGGGAGCCGTGCATTGAAATGAGAGATTGTCACTACAGAACAAGTCCAATTGGGTATTGGGGTAAGGGTTCAACTGTAGGTCAATAAGGTACTGGGATTCCTTTACTTGTAACCGCTTGTTTTGATAATAGTGGATTCTCGGGAGTAGTGACTTTAAAATCACCCGATGGGGTTTTTGCCGTGTAGGTTTTCCCCATTCGTAAACAAATCACCGTGTCAATTTAATTTCCGCTGCATACTTAGTTTAATTAGTGATTTGTTTGTGCTGCCACGTACATTGCATGTTAATTTGATTAATTAATAAACTTGGCTAATTAATCAATTAATTTATCACAATGGGTCAGTACGTTTTTTGCCTATCACATGGAAAGTCTTTAATAAGATAAAATATTTCCAAAAATATTAAGTCAAGACTTTTTTTTTTTTTTTTTTTTTTTTTGAGAAGGAAGTCAATCAAGACTTAATGAGGAGAATAAAGACAAAATATTCTTCTTCTTCTTTTTTCTTTTGAGTACACATCATTCATCGATTGTAATAAGCTTAAATCTTTGGTTTAGGTGTTACAAGTACCCAGGTTTGAGTAATTCTTGTGCCACACCAAAAGGCACAACATTGGCCACAACTCGCCCATGTGGCGAGTTGTGGTTGGTAGAGGGGTGTCCCCACATGGACCTATCATCACCCCTCCACCAACCACAACTCGCCACATGGGTGAGTTGTGGCCAATGTTGTGCCTTTTGGTGTGGCACAAGAATTTTTCTCCAAGTTTTAGATCCTTCAAGTGTAGACTCTCGTCAACTATGATGCAAGACAAATTATATTTTTAAACTAGAAGGTCATTACACAATTTAAATAGCTTATATTTCATTAACTTGTTTTCATAAGAACATATACGTAGTTATGTTTTGTACAATTAAACTGGGATCACCTCCCCATCTATTGATCGGCAAACGAAGGGGGCCGATCAGCACTGGGACCCTCCATATTCAAAAGTTCCAATTTTTCCCTTCCTTCAGCTCCATTCAAATTTCAAATGAATTTGACCTACTCCAAGCATGTGTATCTGCAATGGCTCTACCCTCATCATGAGGCCTAATGTAACTCAAATAGTGATTATTTTCAAAAATAATTAAATGCAATGCAACTATGAGCTTAAATTTAATATTTTGTAGGAACATAATCTACTACACCTAAAATAATGGAAAATAATATAGGTAAATTTTACGAAAAATTTAATGCCTAATGTGTAGTGGAGTTTCATTTCAATAGTAAAAGCCAAAATAATAAAAGCAAGTATAGAAAGTGGTACCGAATTTATATCTGTCCAACATTCCAAGCACGGCCTCGATGTTTTTACTGTGCTTTTCTTATGAAATTAATTACGAATTTTGACCCAAGAAAAAAAAAATGTAAAATGCGATAGCAAACTTCAAATGGACATGCAGGGGAAATTTTTTCCTTGGGGGTGGGGAGTCTTGCAAACATAGACTGGGTCTTAAAATTTACCTACTACAATCAAATGTGAGGCCTAAGTATGGTTTCGCACCTATCTGTTGTTGTGGATAATACACAAAATAATAAAGGAAAAACAAAGATAACACAAAAGACAAATAGAAATAGATAACGGGTCCAGCTCCTCTCCAGTTTAGTGGGATTTTATTAAAAAATAACTATAAAACTCAAACTATATTATTAGTTAGGCAACGTTTCAAACATATTTGGTTTCTAACAATTCGAGTTCTCTGCACTCGATTTTGCCTATTGAATTTGTACTTAGAAATCGAGCGTCTGAAACTCGATTTCCATACTCACTTGGAAATCGAGTGTCTCACACTCGATTTCCTCATAGCAAAATTGAGTCCTCTGGACTCGATTTATTAGAAACCAAATTTGTTTGAAACGTTGCCTAACTAATAATATAGTTTAAGTTTTATAGTTATTTTTTAATAAAACCCAGTTTAGTGTCTCGTGTTTTCTCCTGTTTTTAAACAGATGAACAATACGTGGCGTCTATAAAATCTAATGGTAAAAACAAGGCCACATCAAATTATCATTTATTTCTCTTTTACCCCACTCTTCAGCAGTAACCCACTACACCGAATCTGAGAAACTATCACAAACAGAGCTGCAAGAGAGGGGGAAAGAATGGGCTGAGAAATTGCGGAAGAACAACAAAGGCTTCTTGTGTATTTGTATGTGTGAACTAACTGCTAAATGCTAATTGCTAGTTGTGGTTGTGTGTGTTTAATTGGTTCGGATCTGCACTTGTTGGTTTGTTCATCTTTTTTGTTGGGATTTGGTTGATTTTAGACTTGGTAGTTTGATACTGAGCTCTCTCTTGCCATTTCTACAGTGGATTTTTGTCATGGGTCTGGTTTGAATTGAAATGAAATGGATTTTCTCCCTTTTGTTTCTTTATTTTTAGAATCAATATAATTTTTTCTTTGTTTGTGCTTATGGGTTCTCATCCTCTCTTGAGGCTCTATTTATGCTTATGGATTCTCAGATTCGGTGATATTTCCGGCATGATTTCTGACGAGTCCTTATCATCCACTGCCAAGTGCAGTGGGGTGTGAACAGTAGATTTATTGCTGAAGAGTGTTGGTAAAATAGAAATAATGATGCTGTGATGTGGCCTTATATCTTACCATTAGATTTTGTAGATGCCACGTGTCATTTATCTGTTTAAAAACAGGAGAAAACATGAGACACTAAGGGTCCATTTGGATACAACTTATTTTTGCTGAAACTGAAAACTAAAAACTGAAAACTGAAAACACTGTAGCAAAATAATTTTTTAATGGGTAAAAAGTTATTGTTTACTCTGTTTTTTACTGTTCATAAGCTTAAAATTACTGTTCATGGACAGTGAACAGTGCCAGACGCGCGTCCAGGAAAAAAAAAAAACTGAAAACGTGCTACAGTGTAAAACGTAGCCGTGGACGTGGATCCAAACCGCACCTAAAACGGGAGAGGAGTCATCCCCATAGATAACTTAGAGGCACAAAATTGTTATCCTTAGATAATATTTGCCTCCACACTTTTGTTACTAAAGGGTTATTGCAAACTTGTCCCCAGGATACAACCAAGTTGTTGGGTTTTACAGATAGCAATTATGGAGAATAACCATAGAATTTCTTGTGTTTCTCTCTGACTTACTATTTTGTTGAGTTCTACAAATAGTAATTATGAACATAAGCCTCTATTTATACCCATAGGGGGTTATATTTCATCAAAATGCACGTATGGAGAGTCAAAATGTTTCATAAAACCATTCACAAGGTTTGAAACCTCTTCAAATATTTAGAATAGTTACCAGAAGATTATGCAGAAAACTTAGTTTTATGAGTTTCGATCGGTCGAGAGTTCCTTTCAATCAATTGAATGCTCTTTTTGATCGATCGAACAGGAATCGAATAGCGATCGAATCATCCAGTGACTCCAGGATTATTTTCTTCATTATTTCGATCGATCGAGCAAAAGCTTCGACCGATCGAAAATCCTTTAATTCGAATTTCACTTAGAAAATTCCAGAGCTTGAATTTTCACTTTATGAAACAATACTCTCCAAACTCAAACATCATTATTACAACCTATCCATATATATACTTATATAGACAACACTATCATCATCTGACATTTGTAGTACAACTATCATAATTTGACATCTATGATATAGTTGTCACAATTTATTTTATTTAACTTTCTTTTTACATGGAAAACTCTTATTTGTTTTTGAAATCTATATAACAATCGTCATCAATTGAATTTTGAAAGAAAGAGTTTTCAAAGGGAAAAAAAATGTCTTTGTTTGGAGTTTTGTTGGGTTAGAAGATTTGTAAACTCAGAAGCTCATTTAACTGCTAAACTTGCTATTTTTCCTAAGGTGAAACTACATTATTGATCCCTAAAGTTTACACCATGAGCACAATTAGTCTTTCAAGATTCAAGTGAGCACTATTTGTCCTTTATGTTTATCAAATGAGCACGGTTAGTCCTTCTGTTAACTGTTGTTAATATTATTGCTTATGTGGCTAACGAAACAATGACGGAATATCTTATTGACTGATATGACATTTTTTATTATTAAAATATTAAAAAATGAATTTACACGTCAAGAACAAACCCACCTAATTCCAAAATCAAATCTTAATGCTATCCCGATTTTATTAAAATATTCTGTTCAAGTGAGATTTTTGCAATTTCAAGCCACATGGTATTAAGGCTGGCCTTTCTGTTGTTCGTGATGGACCACTTTCCTCCGGCAGCACACTCGGGATCAACCCATTTGGGTTCAATTCCAGCTTTGAAAAGTGAAAATCAGCATTTGCCAGCAACTTGCTGGGCTTGAATATCTTTTTATTGGTAGAATGGGCTAGAATATCTGATCATACAATCTGCACAAAGAGTTCACATATTTAATCAAACTTGAACGCTAGCAGACCCAATATAAATATTGATCAATACGAGGAAAAATGAATTAATACACAACCTATCTAGATCTAACAAATAAAATCCTCCTTTAACAGCAAGCTATATTTGCACTTCTTATCCAAACAAAAATAAAAATGAAAGAGGGGAAAGATGAAGAGGAACCCAGATCATGAAAAAAAAAATTAGACAGAAAAAAGTGAATAGTTTAGGAAAGTTGAAAAGGTATCACTAGAAATCTTCGACTGTGTGGAAAGTGTATATCTTGGGGAGAGGCGCCCCACGCAACACCTTGCTTGGGTTTCGACTGGTTATCAAACCAGAATGTCCACTTGCTCTCCAACCTTTGTGGTTATTTTGTCACTGCCACAGCACTGCCTTCATCTCTGTCGCCACCGCCGTAGTACTGCCTTCCAAAATCAAATGTTAATGATATCCTTGTTAAAAGACTTGATCTGGGAACTCGGTCAATTTGATCTTGACTTGTAAATTCATTTTTGTAATATTTTATTAAAAATGCCACTTTAGTTAAAAAATGTCACATCATTATTCCGTTAGTCCCATAGACAAAACATTAACTGCATTTAATAAAAGGAATAACAGTACTCATTTTTTAAACATAAGGGACTAATATTTCACACTTGAAACTTAAGGACTAATTGCGTTCACAGGGTATACTTTAAAGACCAATAACGTAGTTTCGCCTTTTCTTAGGTGCGGTTTGGATAGCTGAAACGCGTTCAGCGCTTTGCGTTTTTAGCTTCTTTTTTTTTTTTTTTTTTAAAAACCAGCGCTTGTTGCACTGTTCATGGGACATGAACAGTGCAATTAGACAAATGAATAGTAACTTTTTTATTATTTTTTTATTGTTTTCAGTTTTCAGCAAAATAAAATGTATCCAAACGGACCCTTAAAGTATGTTTCTCTTGTAGTAATTGCAATTTGCCTCCTGGTTTGGAAGCTTGTAGGGGCAATTGTTGTACTTCTTTTGTTTGAATTTAGCATAGGGATCTGTTTGTTCGGGGTGAAAATTGGAGGGATAGAAAATGAAGAGAGAAAATTGAGAAAATTTTTGTTTGGTTGAGAGTGGAAATGAGGGAATAAAATAGTGGGCCATGGTAATATTCTCTCTGACCCACCAAAATTCAGCATCCCCAAATCGGGGAGAAAACTTAAGTGAAAACCAAAGGCTATGTTTTGGACGAAATTGCCTAGCCCAACATCTATTTACATTAGTTGGTTTACATAATACACATGTTATACATGTTTTAAATTATACAAGAAATGTTATAAAAAATTTATGCATTCCAAACACCAGAAAAAATTCTCAAGCTCATTTTCAATGTCATTATCAAATACCGAAAAATAAGATAGCTTTTCAGAAAATGCTCTTTGAAAAATGAACCATTTTCAAGAAAACGTTAATGCTGAAACAAACAGAGCTTTTTGTTTATTTGTCTTCTTCTATGTTATCATTTGATAAGGAATATTTTGGTTAATAGGATTTCTAACTCTTTTTGCCCATCGGGTTGGGGATGCCTTTCGAGCTCCTCAGACCCTTCAGGTTTAAAGTCTCTTTCGATCCCATTTTACCCTTTGGGTTTGGGATACCCGACGATCTTCTTTTACCCTTTGGGTATTAGGTCTCCTTCGGGTGGATTACGACGCAACGTCAATCATGCTCTCCACTCACATTCACTGTCGGGTAGGAAGGTACTCGTCAGGCTACCTAATACAAACAATGAATTACACTTAGTCTCACACCATTTGCGTATTCTCCACTCGTGCACCCATATATGGAAAGAACTTGCACACCACGTCAAAAGATCCTTCTACATATTCGTATCCTCCAAATATAGGAAGAGAAATCCTAAGATCTCGGAACATTAACTCCATATCTTCCCTAAAACGAAAGATCCTGCGTTCATGAGATTTCGGTCAGCTCTACACCATTATATAAGCAACAAGTCTCCTCTTCTCCAAGGTACATGCAATTTTCTAAGCTCTTACACTTTAGAGTTATTGGAGATTCTTTGATCGCTGATTTAACCTTCAGAGGGTCTTTGGCCGACACCCCATCGGTGTTCTCTGTAGGTTCTTTATTCTTTTTGTTCTTCAGGTACCCCGATTGGTGCGCATGTGGACTATTAGCTCACTGACAATTTTGTGTATCATCGTCATTCAATTTTGATTTTTTGTCCTTTTGTTTTGTGCTTATCTTTTCTTCAGTTTTTTTTTTTTTTTCTTTCGTGCTTATCCTTTCTTCCATTTTTTTTTCTTTTCTTTTCTTTCATGATCCTCTTTTTTGAGGAAAAAGTATTGGGTTCTTGAACTTATCCTTTTTTTTAAATGAAGTAATCATTCGTACATAATTTTTAAATAAAAATATAATGTATTTTTTTTTGTTTTACCTAATTGGGATATGATGGTAAATTTATATAAACTCTATTTTTTATTCTCTCATTTTCTTCTAAACCAAATAAAAAAGTTTTTTATCCTTCCACTTTTCTATCCTTCCAACTAAACATATATAAAAGAAAATTCAATTTCTTATATTCTCCTAATTTTCTATATCTTTCTCATTTTCTTTCTTCCCACTTTTCCATATCTCTCTAACTAAACAGACCATAAATGAAATGACAGTTTTTATATTAAAAAAAAATTATAAAAGAAGAAGAAAGCTGAAGTCACTCAGTTGTCATCAATGACAATCCACATATTGTAACGTAAAAATATACAATTCTTATTTAAAGTGGTACTCAAAGAGTCTATCATTAAAAAAGTGATACTCAAAGATTTCTAGTTGGTTGGTAAAGTAAATAGAAAAGAAAGAGTCCTTTTATTCCTTTTACAATAACAAATTCGGAAGCTAGAACAATCAAAAAGTAATGGGGAAGACTACTTTCAAAATGGCTTACTTGCTAGTCTTATTGGCTTTTGCAGCATGTTAGTCTCTCTCTCTCTCTTTTTCACAGACACACACACACAAGTTTTGGTTTTGGTTTTGGTTTTGGTTGTTTACATGATGATAGTGGCTAATAACATACAAATGTCAGGTTTATCATTGTCAATGATGGCAAGTGCTGCAGCACATAGTTCTCAGAACCGGACCGGGAGGTTGAACCATAAAAACCGGAAACCGGGATGAAAACCGATTTTTTAAGCATAAAGAACCGGATTTTTTGTTAATTTCGTGAACCCTTAAAACCGGGGTTGGACCGCGCGAACCGGTGAGAACCGTGCGGTCCAACCCCTTAGCAATTTTTTAAAAAAAAAAAAAAAAAAAAAAAAAACAACTTAACACAATTTTATTCTACTTAATTAAATTATCCATCTCTTACAAGGAATAAAAAAAATTATAATTAAAATCCTTCAAAGTTATTCAACTTTACTTCAAAAATTAATCATAAATTTTAATGTTTTGCTAGTTTTTATAAATTTAATATCTATATTTAAGCTTTAATTAATTATTAAATTAATTATGACGTCATTACGGTTTGACCCCGGTTCGACCTCGGTTCGACCTCAAAAACCTTGAACTTCTCCCTTTTACGGTTCAATGAACGTTTCGGGTCTGAAAACTTTGCTGCAGCAACGGGAAAGGGAGATCGGTGCTCCAGCGATGCTGATTGCAAAAAAGTTCAATGTGGTTCTGGACTCATCTCTTATTGCTTACGTGGAGCCTGCGATTGCATACACATTATAGCACATGCATTGACACGAGAACAAGCGACTACTGTTGAAGCCAATTCCTCCAACAATTAGCAGCAAAAACGCACGAGTTGTCATCTCATTTTAGATTAATGCATTTTTCCTTGAGTTCCTATCCAATCAAATGAAGTGAAATAAGATCCTTAATCTATTATGAGTGGAAAGGCTTCAGTTAAGGGTTCCCATAACCATTTTGCATTGCTAGTTGCTAGCCTACAAGTAATATGTCATCAACTTTTGAATCCTTCAAAGCCAGAATTAAAAAGGGAATTTGGACCTAATGGCGTAAAAATTGAAAATTTGTTGTGATACCAAATAGAGAAATTGAAATTAACTCTTATATTAATTGTAAAATCACTAACTTTTTTTTTGTGATTCTTAGCAAGAATAAAATAAACAAATTTGAATTAGAATCAACACAATTAATGAGGAGGGTTTCAAAAATATAACTTCATTTATTCAATATCAAAACTTTGATACCTTTTGTGAAGATGAAAAAGATTTGAAGTTAGGATGTTAGAGCATTCACATTTGTCTCACCAATTTAATATTTTAGCAAAAATTTATCTAAACTCAACCAAAACAAGTGTGCATCAGCCTCACTAAATTAACTAAAGTTTGTAAAGAAAATAGTCCCATCGCTATATGCAGTGAGTTTCTATCTTCTCTACATTAAATTTCAATGTTGATAAAGTATTGAGGCTGATATATGTGTATGCTTCTCAAAAAAAAAAAAAAAAAAAGATATATGTGTATGAAAATAATATATAGCTAAACTAGCAAAAGTATAGTTTTTTGGATTAATTTAGCTAAATATTTGAGGAGACTGATGTGAATGCTTATACTACTAGTTTAGGATTCTCAAAACAGTATAGAAATCTGTCCCAATAACAGACCGTAACAAGTAAAATTTAAAATATATATATATATATATATAAATATGTATATATATAGAGAGAGAGAGAGAGAGTGTGTGTGACAATTTTAATTGGAAGGTGTTTCAACCTAATATGGTTTTCGTTTCAATGACAATTTGTTGAGGAACACAATAAGACATATTGTCAAAGTATATAACATGAAAATTTGTCCGAAGATAATCTTAAATTTGAAAATTTCAAGAAATTTCAAAAATATGTAAATTTTCAAATTAGATTAACTCCATATTTGCAAAGATTTTTTTTTTTTTTTGGAGAAACCATATTTTCAAAGAATTTAAAATTATAATGTGGTGCCTGCACCATTTAAAAACTTGAATTAAAATTAAGAACTTCCTTCTTTATTCTTTTTTTTTTTTTTGCAGAGAGTTTCAACTTATGACATCCGCTCCTGATGATAGCTCTTTATCATTAAACCAAGACACCAATCGGTTTTTGGTGTAGGTAGGGATTGAACCCTAGATCTCTTATTCAACCATCAGAGACTTTACTAGTTGAGTTAACTATATAATCCACAAGAACCTCCTTAATAACTAGTTAATGTAAGTTTAAGTTAATTTAAGGGTATGTTCAGTATACCGTAATAAGCACTGTAATGTAATATGGTTTTCGTTTCAATGACAATTTGTTGAGGAACACAATAAGACATATTGTCAAAGTATATAACATGAAAATTTGTCCGAAGATAATCTTAAATTTGAAAATTTCAAGAAATTTCAAAAATATGTAAATTTTCAAATTAGATTAACTCCATATTTGCAAAGATTTTTTTTTTTTTTTGGAGAAACCATATTTTCAAAGAATTTAAAATTATAATGTGGTGCCTGCACCATTTAAAAACTTGAATTAAAATTAAGAACTTCCTTCTTTATTCTTTTTTTTTTTTTGCAGAGAGTTTCAACTTATGACGTCCGCTCCTGATGATAGCTCTTTATCATTAAACCAAGACACCAATCAGTTTTTGGTGTAGGTAGGGATTGAACCCTAGATCTCTTATTCAACCATCAGAGACTTTACCAGTTGAGTTAACTATATAATCCACAAGAACCTCCTTAATAACTAGTTAATGTAAGTTTAAGTTAATTTAAGGGTATGTTTAGTATACCGTAATAAGCACTGTAATGTAATAGTTATTTAATTTGGTTTAGATATTTACTAGTTTGGTTATATTTTTATTACAATGATTAGTCATTCCTTATGAATAATTTTTTTTTTTTTTTAGAGTTTCAAACTTATGGCGCCCGCTCCTGATAATAACTCTTTATCATCAAATTAAGACACCAATCGGTTTTGTAATAGCTATTCATTAGTAGGCGTATTAATTTCTAAAATAAATATATTTCTAAATAAACAAACTTTCCATATATACATAATAATTATGAAAATTAAAAGTAATAAATAATAAATAATCTTTCTTTCAAATTTAAAAAATATTATTTTTTAGGAAATATAATTATACAAGATATTTCCTAAAATATATCTTAAGTTTTATTCTAATGTTACAATTTAGATAATTTGATTTAAACATTCTATTATCTTGAAGGTTCTATTCTTGTGTTGTCACCAAACAAATGAATAGTAATAAGTATTACATTACAACATCTTGTATTCCTTGTAATAATTATTCTTATTCCTATGTAATCACCAATATAGTCTACCAAATGTACCCTAAATGTTAATTCCTTGAGCAACACACAGTTGTGTTCCGCGTGGTATATAAGTAATTGGTAACTGTGTTTTATATTAAAATTTCCTATGAAACAATACCTTTATGGTGTGTTTGGATGACATGATTTGGGCAATTGGATTTGGATTTGGATTTGGATTTGGGTGATTAAAATCCAAATAACTTGTTTGGGAAGTTTAAAAAAGGTCAAGGATTTAGATTTGACAAATCCATCAAGAATTTTAAACCTTCAAAATGCTTGGATTTGAAATAACTACTAAAATCAATGGATTTGAAATCCCTTAATTTCAAATCTATTAATTTAAAATTTAAATTCAAATCCAAGTTCCCAAACGCAACCTTAACATTTAAATATTAAGAGATGGGTGTATATGAGAGTGTAAACTAGTAATGTCACATACACATCCATTGGGGCCAATTAAGTGAGCACACTTGGAATTTACTTAAACCAAGTTATCATCATGCATGCATGACATGTGGAACCCACTTGCACCAAACTATCACGCATGCATGAAATGTGGAATCCAATTACACCAAACTATCATGCATGCATGACATCTGGAATTCAGTTACACCGAGCCATCATGCATGCGTGACATCTAGAATCCACTTACACCAAGCTACCATGCATGTGAGACATCTGTAATTCCTCTAAGTAACCTTGTTTGAATGTATTAAAATAAAGAAATGAAAGGTAAGTAACTTTGTTTGTAAGTAACATAAAGGAAAATGAATGGAATAATTTTAAGACAATATTATTATATTAGACCCCTATTTTAAAATAAAATCCTAAATATCTAAGGCTATTTTTGGATTTTTAGTGAAAATCTCATTAAACTTAATTTCATTCCCTTTGATTCCTCCCAACTTTGGGGTAAAAAAAAATTAGGTTTTGAGGAAATAGAGAGGAATGAATGTTCCCTCATACCCATTCTATTTCCTCTCACTTAAACTACAAAACAAGATAATAGTATTTCCATTCCCTTTATTAAAACTCTCAAACGAGAGAATGGAATGAATATTCCAAAATAACTCATTCCCTCTACCCAAACGAAGTGTTAACAACTTGAATTCTTAGAAGTCAAGTTGCCTTGGAATTTTTTTTATATAATTTTTATTTATAAGTGGTCAGAATGAACTCAAGGCTTCAAAGATCAAGTTGTTAGTAAAAAATAATAATAATAATAATAATTGAACTATATTTTTAGAAACTTGAGTTCCAATTGGGTAAAAAATTTTGAGAACACCACATCAATCACTACCAGCTCAGCCAATGTGGCCTATAACTTGATTTTATAGAAATTTAGAAGCACTAAGAGCTCAATTTTACAAAAATCGAGTTTTTTTTTTATGAATAAAAAATGGGTAGGGGGGGCAACCAACGTGGTAATCCTACCTGGCGTTACCATAGTAACACCTTACCCGCTAGGTCTGGGACCCTGCTGGGGTGTAGGGGACCACGGTGAGTCATAGTTTCCCAGCCCCATAAGGGACACTAGTGAACCTTGAGCTGTTGAGGGAGGTAACCCAAGTGAGTCCATATTCGGACTCGAACCTTAGACTTAACACTCAACGCATCTTGTACGTCACCCAAGACCATTAGACCACACCCCTTGGTGGTTTTACAAAAATCTAGTTGTAAAAGAGGGCTACCACCCTAAATATTTTGAAAATGGGATTGTTTGGCTATAAAAATCACCAACAAAGATCAAACAACCAAAAACACTGTAGTCCCCATCAAGCCATTATGACTAGGATGTGAGTGTGTAGGACTCTCACAATTTTTGGTTGATTTTATACTTTTGGGGTGTACATTATATTCATTTATAAATGAAAACTTTTTATTCATATAACTATTTAGGATTATAGGAAATTATACTAATTTTATGTGGTATCAGTTTGGTTATAGCACCCACTAAAAAATTAATATGACTACATATATTGAAAATCTAATTGTTAGATTACATGTTCTTTATGTTTTTAGCACACATGTTAAATTTCATACCAATAAGATGTTATTTATTATGCATAAATTTAGACTACAAAAAATTAAAATTTAAATATTTGATTGATGACATATCTATTAATCTTTAATCTTTTGAAAATTTTGCAAGTATGGAGAATATAAGAAAAAGATGTAATCCAATTGTACATTTGTCAAAATTCGCATCTAATAAAAAAATATTGAGTGAAGTTGTAGCCAAAATTTTATTGTTTTATGTGTGTACAAAACATCAAAAAATATTTTGTTGCTATTTCAAAGTTGCAAACAGACACAGGAAAATATATCAATTTTTTAGAAAACTTTTTTTCTAATAACAAACCGAGAGTAAAGTTGTTCCATATCAAGAACCTTGTGGCTCAATGACACTAATTGATCTCTCCCATCAAGTGAATTTGGATTTGAATTCTTCCTCCTCCAGATGTTGTAGGGAATAAAAAAAGGGGTCTACCCTATTAAAAACTGAAAGGTATATGAGTGATTTTCTTGACACATCAAGAAAATAATGGCGCATCACCATATGAAACATCTACAATAATGGCATGCTTCATGAGAAAACGTTGGACATTGTCAGAAAACGCCGTGGCTTGCAAAACTTATTTAGGATCAAAATGTCATTTAAATTCCATACTATATGTAGAAATGATACATATCATGCAGTAGATTTGAAATTAAATGCACCTGCCATTTATGCAGTTCTTCAACCTTAAAATAATAAATGTACTTGCATATAAATATTGGGAGAAGAAGCTCCACCAATTCAGTGTAAGCAAAATCCATATAGATCACAGTTCCAAGTGAAGCAAAACTAAAACGATATGCAGAAGGTTTCACACCAGATGGTCTTTTTGGTCGTCCTCTTGATCATTGTGTCATGTTAGCCGCTCTCTTTCTCTCTGCGCAATGAATTTGAACCATTTGAGTTACAATAATAATAATGGTGTCAAACATACTAATATATACAGCAACACTCTTTAATTTAGTTTACATATATAAAATGATACCTCATTCTTTTTTTCTTTTGATGAGTATAATTTACTGGGAAAGAGTTAGTTTGTAATAAAATTAGATAAGTTGGACGTTTACTAAATAGAAAAAAAAAAAAATGTTGGTTGCAGATGGGCCGATGGGCGGTGAAGGTGTTAGAATTATGGGCCCTCAAAAACAATACTATGCATTTTTATTTGATAATAAAATTTTATTTTCACATTCATAATTTTTGTAAGTATATTTCATTGTTTAAATGTGGCATGTGATGTCACCTCTGTAGAAAAATCATGTTAATGGTTAAGGAACCAAAAACAGAGAGTAATGATTTTTCATAGATTATTAAATTGTTCTAGGTTGTGGATATTAATTGAATATTACCACTGAAACCTACACTTGTTGTGCTGCTATATGATATGATGATTTACTCCATCATTGAGCTAGTGACTTTGAGCAGACAAGTGGGTGTAATGTAACAAGTACATACACTGAATTGGATTTGATCAAGGACACCTTATGGAGTGATCACTATTAATTAAAAGGTTGTTCTATCACAATTTTTCTATTGTCCTCAAACATGAGGGGTTTGTGTATATTTATTTATTATGCACATAACTTTGACAATGTCAACTAGTGATGCCAATTTTAAAAGCTATATACAGACAATCAACTTAGAAATTATAGGAAAAGAAAAATTATCTCTATTTTTTTTATATAAAAAATCTAATAAAATTTCTACAATTTGGTGAAACCACTTGGCGCAACCACGACTTCTAAACCCAACTTTTATTATATAGTATATGATATTCCCCCTCCCCCTCCTTCAAGTTGATGTTTTTTCGTGTAGAATGAGTAATTTTCTTAGAATATTTATTTTTGTTGCCAACAAAGTATACAGATAATGGTTCTAATCAAGATTTCGGTAGAGGAGAAAATCATTTTAATTACCCACCAGATAATATGGTCCTTTTGATCTTCTACAAAATTGTCGGTGTGAAAATTAAGCCTATTACATTGCATGTTGGTCTTTAAGCAGGGATGGAGTCAAGATTTCTAGTTCGAGGGGCCGAGGTTTAGACCAAAAATATAATCATGTTGCCCCCCAAAGCCCAAATGTAGCCCCGTCCTTGTCTCTAAGCAATTTGCTGCTCTTAATTATCACACAAACCAACACGCTTTTGTTTTGAGTTGAATTCCATATTCGTTACCGCCTACTAGTGATGATGGTAATGTGTTCAAGAATATGATCTTCACCAAAATTTTCAAGCCCTTGGGGTCACGATTGTGCTCGTGTGATCATTCTCCATTTCTAATAACAAACTCATAAAGATATTTTATTAAAAATGACTATTCATTTACTACTAAATCCTCTCTCTCTCTCTCTCTCTCTCTATATATATATATATATCAAAATTGATCAAAATTAATTATAATTCTCTGTTCACATATAATACATATACAATTTCATCAAAATTTTACATGAGTGGTTAAATTCCAAGATCTTGAAAATTCTAATCACTAGGAATTGAATTCCAAGATCTTTGAAATTCTAATAATGAGGAGTTTAATCCCAAGAAATGAAATTCTAAGCACTAGAGGTTTAATTATGAGATCTTTAAAATTCTTAACACTGGGTGTTGAATTTCAAGTTCTTTGGAATTCTAACAGGATGCATTTAAACTCAAGAAATGGGAATTCTAAGCACTAGGTGTTTTATTTCGCGATCTTAAGGAATTCTAAGAAAAAAAAGGGTTTAATCCCGAAGAATTTGGAATTCCAAGCACAAGGGTTGAATTTCAAGATCCTGGAATCTGAATGAAGAAGGGGTTTATTCCTGAAATTGGAATTCTATGCACTAGGGTTCAATTATGAAATAGTGAGAATTCCAGGCCAAAATGGCCATTTGCCCCTTTCGCCAAAACTTTCCAGCAAAATGCCCATGTTCTGAAACTATCTAGCAAAATGACCCTGTTTTAAACTCGATTTTCTAAAAATTGAGTTTCAATGAAAAACTTGATTTTTAGAAAATTGAGTTATGTGAAATCAAACTTAAAAAAAAAAAAAAAAATACATGGAACTCGAGTTCCATGTAAAATTTCTCACATTACTCGATTTTCATCAAATCAAGTTTTTCATTGAAACTCGATTTTCTAAAAATCGAGTTTCAAAACAGGGGCATTCTGCTAGATAGTTTTAGAACATGGGCATTTTGTTATATCTTTTGGGCGAAAGGGGCAAATGCCCATTTTGGTTGAGAATTCCAACCTTGAGTAGATTAATCTTGAGAAATGGGAATTATAAGCTCTAGAGGTTTAAATTAGATATCTCGGTGTTGCTAAGCCTTAGGAATTGATATCTTTGGAATTCTAAGCACTTAGAATTTAATTTCAGGATTTTTGGAATTTTAAAACTATAAGGATTGAATTCCGATATATTTGAAATTCTAAGCAGTAGGTGTTGAAATCCAAAATATTTTGGAATTCTAAGTTTTAAGATTCATTTTTCCAAGATCTTTAGAATTCTAACAAAGAGGGGTTTAATCCCTATAAACGCGAATTTTAAGCACTTTGGGTTTAGTTCCGAGATTTTGGTAACAAGGATTTAACCCCAAGAAATGAGATGTAAGGGCTTAATTTTGAGATCTTTAAATTTCTAACGGCTACAATTAAATCAATGCATACCTAAGTGTAGATTATTTGCAAGTAATAATATCTCGATGAGTTTGATGCCAATTCATATATAGGGAATGATTGAAACTAACATAAAACCCTCTATTATTAAGTAGAAAATAAAAATAGTTGTTGGGTTGTTTTTCCACCCAATGATGGAGCAAGATGATATTGAAACTACAATTGCAAATAACATAATAAATTTGAGAAAAAACAATGGAGAACAAAACTAGGATTCAAAGATCCGCCTAATATTTATCATATGAACTTGGATTATTTTTAACTCAATTAGGGTGGAGAGCCAACTTGCCTAATTGGAATTAAAAACAATAAAGTACTCAAACAATATGAAGAGTAGATTGAATCTGAGTGTAGATACCTCATTTGTACCACTTAGACTTAAGCTCCCGTTCCCCAATGATGACATTACTTTGAGGTCCAAGGTTAATTTAGGCCCAATTTGGTAAAATCTTGACTTGAAGAATTATTTATGATAAATATAACTTATTTTTGGAAAAATAAACCTATTTTTTGGGGAAAAAAAAAAAAAAAGGATGTAGGAAACCTTAAGTGTGCGTACACATACACGCGATGTGCACACAAACTCAAAGCAGGCGTACGCATACTTAGGGTATGCACATGCATACCTCGAGTATGCACACGTAGCTAGGGTTCCAGAATTATATGAAAAGAAAGTTTTTTGTGTTTAAATCTGTATGGAATGAATCCCACATCGTCTGGGAGCCGTCCCCACACCCCTATTTTACCACCATATAAAGCCATAAAAGGCACTTTTTCAAAGGGAGGCGAATATACGCAAAATTCACTAGAAAACAGTGAATCAAAGAGGGAGTTTTTTCACAAAACATTCTTAAGCCAAGTTTTACTTGGTTGGGACCTATTTTGGTCTTGATCTTTTGAGTTCTAAAGCTTACTAACCTACTGGTTTTGTTGTTGATTAGATTGATTGAGGGGAACGGTCAAATCAAGCTCTAGAGAGTTCTTGTGTTGAGGTAAAGGTTCTAACTTTGGTTCTTCACTTTTTCTTCATTTTATTGTTTGTTTATATGTTTTATGTACTTTAATATGTTGTGTTAGTTTAGGTTTACCTTGTGTTCGTATTGAAAACATGATAGGTTGGTAGTTTTCTTGTTTTCCTTTGTTTTCTCTTCGGAGTTGCTAGGTTTAAGTTTCTGGCCATGTATGCATGCGCATTCTTCATGCATGCATACACATGCTCGAAGTGTGCGTAAGCATACAGTTGGGATGCGCACGCATACCTTATGGATGCGCACGCATACCTTATGTATGCGCATGCACACTCGTGCCCAGAAACCCTAATTCAATCATCTTCTGTTTTATTTGCATTCTTTCATTTATTTAGCCTCTATTTAACATGTTTTTCTTTCTTTGAGTCTCTGTTTATTTGCTTTAACTTGTTTTGTTTCATTCTAGGTTTAGATCTTGATTAGAATTGTATCCTTGGTTGAATAATATGGACATGCATATAAACATGAACATACATTGAGGCATAAGTGTTGTGTTACAGTGAGATAAGTCACGCATAGATCACATGAACATGCATTTGTTTGTTTAAATACAAGTTGTTTAAATATTGGATTGTATGCTTGGTTGAATGCCTTTCCTTGAATGCTTGAATATGCTTGGTCAATTTGCCTTGTGATGTTGCTGCCCTAGTAATGCATGTGTAATGTCATGATAAATAAGTGCTAGGCTTGGGGATGATATGCCATGTTTGTTTGCTTTAGATGCATGTTAGAGTGTGTGTGAGTTAGAATAACATGTTAAAAGACTTTTTAATGAGATTAAGATTTGGAACACAATGAGTGGATGCCGACCTACGGGTTGGGTGTCTAACACCTTCCCATCCCCATTTTGGGGTTTATGCCCTAAAATCCAATTTATTGGCATGTTATAAATAATTAAATTGTTTAATTATATAATACTTTTTATAAATGAACTAATGGGACATTATCATAGTCTTTGAGATGCATTGTATGTGATTTATGTAATTTAGTTACAGAATATATAAATCACAAGTTCCTTGTAAACTCAAAATATAGTTCGTAGTCGGTGATGAAATTGGGCATTTCATCTGCGAAGACTATAACACATCAACTAAGATGTTTTGTCTTGATCATGGAAGTGGAGACTTCTAGTTGATGTGTTGATATGTCTTAAGTGTGTAAGACATATTGAATTGGACCGCTGTGAGATTAATTATTCAATTAACAACTGTCACCTGAATAATTAATCTCACGACTTCTAATTTCATAGACTCTCAATCCTGAGAGGATAGTGAACACGATCATGAAATGTAGGTTACTTTGATATATCAGGAATGAGATCTAGTTTAACGGTCAAAATCTCAGTATGTTGGGTAACCACACGTAGTGTTGAGGGAACACATATTCTCAAGATGGAATCCATAATCTCTTTCTATAGAGACACGAAATATCCCCTTGAGATAAGTTTAATGGGAACTAGTTATTCAGAGCCGGCCACTTTAGTAAGGAGTTACTAAAGTTTATATTTATTGAAATCGGATTTCAATAAATATGAATAACTAAAATATTAAACCAGGTACTCAAGGATAATATAGTTGTTTACAAAGTAACAGTTCATTATGACTTTCTTCACTATGGATATTTCATGGAGGGGTCAAATGATATCATTAAAGTTTTGGAATATAATTTATTGATAAGGCCTAGAGTGCAATTATATTTATATAGTGATATCAAATATAATTAATGGTAACTTTGGACTTGTCAAGAGTTGACAGATAAGCCCAAGGCCCATTGGAGCTAGAGTCTTATTTGTTCCCTTCGGTCCCATCTCAACCACAAACTAAAGCCCAATTGGGCTGGCCCAAAAGGTTAACCCAATTAGATAATCAGTTATTTATTTAATAAGAGTAATTAAATAAAGTAACTGCCAAAACAGTCAAACGTACGTATGATTAAAAGAAGAGAAAATAGTTTTTCTCTACAGAATCTTTGAAATACACTTTTCCAAAGGAAAATCAACGTACAAAATGACTAATTGAAAGACTACTCTTCTCGGGCACCATGTGGAATTGGGATGTTGATTAGAAGTATTCTCAAGTCTTGGTTTTGAATTTCACTACATCAAGATACGGTTTCTATTCTTTGTTCTAGAATTCAAGGTTACATGTTATCTCTTATGAATGAAGTAGATCCGTGTTTGTTGCTTCCACTGTGTGTTTTGTATGAGATGCAAAACTAGATTTTCCAACACCCCATACCTAAACTCCGAACACGTGCTCTGGTAAAGATCAGTCCTTTCACAACGGTGCTATATTCATAGTTCTTAGACCTAATCTAGGTGGCGACTCTATTTACAACATCCGCCATGGTCCACCCTTGGCCAAGGTGTACTTTCCACGAACCTTAGGGAAAACCCAAAGAAAAAGCTCATCGCGGGGCGCTTGCACCTACACTGAGTGATTGAGCAAATAATTCAATTGGTATGCTACAAGGGAGTTTAAGCATTCAATATATTTTCAAATCATAACAAATCAAAGATTTGAACATTTGATATATATAAAAATCATATTAAATCTTAAAAACTTATCAACATGCAATGATTTCGAATCATAATGAAGCAAGGGCCATTGGACACGTAACGACTCATTTCTAATCATTCAGTTTGGATGAAATATTTTAAAGATAAGTCCAAAAAAAAGAAAAGAAAATATAAAGTAAAATTTTTTTTTGAGATTTAATTTAATTTTTTATATAAATAAACAAACAAAAATGAAGAAAGTACATAGTACCAAGAAGCAACAGAGTGTTGAATAGGTATTCAATACCCAATACTACCACTAATAAAAGGGTTATCTTGGTCCCAAACTTTGGAGTTTGGACAAAAATGTAGCAGCGTCCTAAACAACCTTCTATATAGAGTATTGTCTTAAATAACGATATGTCATGTCCTAAAAATATGAAAATAATACAAATGATTTTGATTCTTTAACTAATTATTATAGTTAAAAAAAAATATATATATACTAAGTTCAAAGTTCAAACAGATAATGTTTGTTATGTTTATACATAATAATTATTAATTTAATTCATTCATAATTAGTTTTTCAACGAAAACAAAGTTATAATAAACATATGTTTATGTTTATTAAATTCTTTCATATTTGTATTTTCTCATATTCTGATCGTTTTTAGCTTGCAAGTTATTTGAACTTAACTTTCATATAATTCACCTTCATAGTGCTCCTACAAGATGCATTGTATATATGATAAAATATTGATTATATACCAACTGACAAATTGCCTAATATTCTAGGGGTTAAGTTTTGATGCTAGAATAATAATTCTCTTATTTTAGTTGGCGAGAGTTAATGGATTGGCTCAATAGAACATGAACTGGGTAGAACACAAGTGCATGGTATTATTGAATTGGACTAGTGAACCATATTTTGATTGGATATTGAAGGATTTGGGATGGCCAAAGAGTTTATCTTGAAAGACTTACAATTTGAATTATAGTCAATTGTGCTACCCTTTTTCATACTGGTAGGTGGTCAATAATCATAAAGTTGCAATGTACTCTAGTTCTAGGCTGCTGGGACAATATTATCTATAAGTTAAAGAAAGGAAAAAAAGAAAAGCAAAAGGGGGTTTGAGATATTTCATGGAATTCCCTTCTAGTAAATGTACATTTAGAGATTATGATTTCATAAAGCAGTATATTCACGAGGAACTCAACTCTTCAATGAGTTTAGCCCAAGCATCATCTAGAGGTTAAAGGTGAATAAAATTTTGCTTACGCTCCGTTTGTTTCAATGTAAAATATTTTACATTGAAAATATTTTACAGAAATATTTTCATTTTACAGTGTTTGGTTGTGTATCTGAAAATACTTAGGAAACCATTTGCAAGTATTTGTTTCCTGGTAAAATGAAAAAAAAAATTTCTTCAATTAGAAACAACCCAAACTCAAAATTCTCACCAACCTATGCTGAAATTCTCAAATTTTAAACGCAACCATGAATCAAAACACCCAAACTCAAATTAGCTATAAAAAAAAATACACAGATTTGCATAACAAAAAAAACCCAGATCTGTAAAAACACAGATTTGCAAACCAAAAAAAAAAAAAAAAAAAAAAAAAAAAAAAAAAACCCCAAATCTGCAAGTATGCCGTGTTAGGATTAGTGCCCTAAAATCCTATTGTATGCTATGTATGACATTATGTTCTATGTAATAAATTTGTTTTATTATTATCTAAAATAATGGTAGCATAAATATTTGGACATTATTATATAGTCCTTGAGATGCATATTATGTGATTTAGTCAAAGAAGATATAAATCACAAGTTTTTTGTAAGCTCAAAATCTTAGTTCGTAGTCGGTGATGAAATTGGGCATTTCTTCTACAAAGACTATAACATGTCAATTAAGATGATTTGTCCTGATCATGAAAGTGAAGACTTCTAATTGATATGTTAATATGTTTTAAGTGTATAAGACATATTGAACTGGACCGCTGTGAGATTTATTATTCTATTAACAACTGTTAAATGAATAATAAATTTCACGTCTTTCATTTACTTAAACTCTCAATCCTGAGGAAATAGTGAACTCGATCATGAAATGTAGGTTACTTTAATATATCAGGAGTGAGATCTAACAAACGGTCAAAACCTCGATATGTTGGGCAACCACATGTAATGTTAAGGGAACACATATTCTCAAGATGGAATTCATAGTCTCTTTATAAAGATATAAAATATTCTCTTGAGATAAGTTTAATGGGTTTGGTTATTCAGAGTGTTAGGCCTAACTACTTTAGTAAAGAGTTACTAAAATTTATATTTTATGAAATTAAATTTCATAAAATATATATGAATACTTAAAGGATTAAACCGGGTACTCAAGGATCAAGATGTAGTAATCTTCAAATGACAATTATATATTATGACTTTGTATTACTACGAATATTTTCATGAAGGGGTTAAATGTTTAATAAAGTCTTGGGATATAATTTATTAATAAGGCCTAGAGTGAAATTATATTTATATAATGGTATTAAATATAATTAATGGTAACTTTGGGCTTGTCAACAATTGACAGATAAGTTCAAACCCCATTGGAGCTAGAGCTTTATTTGTCCCTTTTGACCCCACTCCAAGCCACACACTAAAACCCAATTAGGCTGGCCCAAAAGGCTAACCCAATTAGATAAACAGTTATTTATTTAATAAGAGTTATTAAATAAAGTAACTGCCAAGTGTAGAAAATATACATATGATTAAAAAGAGAAAGATTTAGAGTTTTTTTCTTAAGAGACTTGGTTATTCTCTTAAACAAATACATATAGAACTGATTAAGAGACCACACATTTTGAGCACATTGTGGAATTGGAGTGAAGATTGAATGAAGTAGATCCATTTATATTCTGCTGCGTGTTTTTGTGTGAGATATAAAACTGTATTTTTCCATGTGTTTTCCCAACTTGCTGGTGGAGTTCTACAGAATTTTTGTGCGACAGGGCCTAGGTAGAGATTTGAACAAAACAAACCCAAATCTATAGGGCCTAGGAAAAAAAAAAGAAAAAACCAGATCACCAAACATAAATTGCAATTCCAGTGCTTGACTTTCAGTGGAGAGACGCTGATTTTTGCAACATCGACAGGGCCTACTGGTGAAGAAGAAGAACGGTGTTTGATAGTGGGTATTGAGCTTCGATTCTCACGGTTTGTCAAAACGGGTTGAGGTTTGAGATTGTCCTCACACAACGGTCACTGGGGTTGTCGCCAGAGATGAGTGGAGTGGGTGGCGTTGTAGGTGGTGCTTTTGCTGGTGGGTGCTCTCTATGTCTGGCTTGGGTGAGAACTGTGCAGTGGTCAGACTGTGATGTCTACGCGTGAGAGATTGAAAAATGTAAAATATTTTACCAAAATTTTAAGCGTAAAATATTTTACTTCTTCTTGCCTTAATTTTACAGTTTGACCTGAAAATATTTTACATTTGACTAGATTTTACAACAAAACAAACATGGTAAAATGTGTAAAATATTTTCCTGAAAATATTTTACTTCGAAACAAATGGAGCGTTAATCACGAAAATAATTTATATGATTAAAATAGACATTCTATGATAGACACTATATCAATGCTCAGTTGATTTTTATGGAGACAGGAGAAATTTCTATTTTACAATTTTGAGGACGAAAAAGTCTACACATCTGTTGTGAAATAGTTTTGAACTTATATTTAAGTGGAGGCAATATACAACTTAATGGGATGTTAGAGCATAGTGATTTACAGTAAACTTTGATTGTGGATTTTCTTTCATCATAAACCTGGAGGCTCCTTTATTGTTCAGAATAATCAGAGATTATTTATTGAAGAAATATCATTTGTTACTAGATTTACTTGAACAAGTAGGTTTTGAAGATTTCATTCTCTATGGACGTAACTTTTAGAGTTTTTGGGTCATAGTGACAGTTATCTGAAAGGGATTTTTCGTAGTTTAGTTACTCTTAAACTATGGGGATGAGTAAAAAAATTGTACAGTTCGATACAATTGTGGCATTAGAGTTTTGCAATGAAAGCGTGATAAATTGATTCAACTTGGGATGAATTCAGAGGACTGAATTCTTATGAGTAGGGAAGAATGTAATACCCAGAAAAAAAAAAAAGAAAAAAAGAAAAAGAAAAAGAGAGAGACTTTAAAGGTGGGGTATTTAAGTAAATCTTTTTGTGGGGTTAATTTTATAATTAATATTATTAAGGGAGTTTTTAGAAAATTAGGTTGAAACCCTAGCTATATATAAGCTAATTAAGTCAGTGTATAATGAGGACTTCTGAGTTTGTTCAAGTAGAGAAAGATTGACGGCACACTTAAGGTAAGAGCCTAAGAAATCTCATCTTTCGTCAAATCTAAGCTTTATATGAAATTAGAATATTTTTATGTGTGTATTTTTGGCCAGTAGTAAGACTATTTAAATATCCAATGAGTTTTATGATGTAAACAAAGAAGGGTTTAGATTTATATTTTCGGTAATTTGTAAGCTAGGTACCTGCAGATTTTTCTGTTTGGGTATTGTGATTTTTTTCTCCCTATGCCCACTGTTGTGTCGTGTGTAAGACTGTTGTGTCGTGTGTAAGTGCAGATGGAAGTTGCAGAAGGTTAGGCATGGTGAGTCCGATTCTGCACAAGTTTCTGCCTTAAGAAGTTGTACCAAATTGTGGATTTGGTGAATAGGAAAGGTCATGGTGTGGGCTTGAAGTGTGACAACTATCAAAGTTTACCGTAAAATGGAAGAATGGTGTGTCCATAAAAGCTAGTGTCCAGGGGATTGAGATCAGGTATTGCACCTGATGTATTTCATCCACTTTCTCTCATAAATATTTTTACATTTTTTACTTTCTAACTTTAATTTTTTAACTTTCCTTTAATATATTTTATTTAATGATTGAAATTGAAAATTGCTTTTTAACTTTCAATCTCAGCCATTGATTACAATTGTACCTTATCTCAATCCAGTGTCCACGTGCTTAGATTTTGTATAATATAGTACATTTTTCTAGTTTTGTCCTCATCTCAAAAGAGAACTAGGGGTGGCAGGTGGCAGGAGATTAAAAGGGAAAAAAAAAAAAAAAAAGCACACGTACAGAAGATGGGTCTAGGTGGTGTCCTTTACAAATTGGTTTTGACAATATATGGTTATATGTATAGTGTATTCTATAGGCTTTATTCCTAGGGAACTATTAGGCAGAGAGTAAAGAAACAAAAATATTATGACTGGATTTTTTATGTGAGAAACAGTGGATTATTTGTTAGGCTGAGGAGACATAATACATACATACATATATATATATATAAATATATATTAATGATGGTTATGAAATATAGGATAAGTCCCCTATGATGCTATTTTTGTCCTTGTGAGAAGAGTTAATAATGAGAAATTGTTGGATATTTTTAGCGATTTCTCTTCTAACCGGGTACCGTTATAAGTTTTTCTTAAATTATTGAGTAAATGGTACTTGTAAAATTGTTTTAGATGATATCTAAGGCTTTTAGAGGAAGTGTTAGAGAAAAGTTCCTTTTAGTATGGCTTTTGGAGGTAAGTAACCTTATCCTAATTGGTTTTATTTTGCTTATATTACTGTATTCTAACCACTGAATATTGTTCTACAATTGTTACAATTTTATTTCAATTGTTAGTTACATTGATTTAAAGTAAAGAGTAAAAATATTTTTTAGGAACATCCTTCACCGGTTTAGTACTTTATCTATTTATATTCAACACATCTTTTGGTAAAACTACATGTGGCGGGTAGAAAAAGAAAAGAAAGAAACTATATTACCCACACAATAAATTTTTAGAGATGGGATGTAAGGTCAACGTTAAATACCCCTTTTTATAACAAAAGATGACAATCTTGGAGCTTGACAATTAACTAAATAGATTGAGAATTGACTAAGTGTTTACCCTCGAGTTTTGTCCGAGGAAGAAGGTACAATGGCTGATTCTATCCTCTCTCCTTTTTTTCTTCTACCAAAATCTCACCCTCCCTTGATCCAGGCACTTCTTGGCTTTATATAACTCAGCAAGAACGCATCTGGATCTTACATTTGGAGGGCTATGATTAAACTCTCTTGACAATTGTCTCATCAAGGCCTTACTAGAAGGTTTTTACACCAAAACATGAGCTATGTGGGACATTGTTCAGGGTCATTTCCCCATTAATGCGGCTAGCTAAGTGGTTGTGGTGCATTTAATGTGGAGAGGATGGCAGCCTTGTCTTTCCTTTTTTTTTCTCTTCCTTATTTTATATCAAGTTACCTTTGTCTCCCTTGGGATTACACAATGCTCCCCGCATGCCTGATTCTCGACCTTCCGAGGTTAATATGGAGTCCTCGGTCCTCAGTATTATTTCTCAACAGCAATATCCCGAACTCCTTTATTAGAAAAATAGTTCTTCTCCAAAGACTCCTCATGAAATTCCCCTCCTCAGAAACAACCTTGCCCACTTTATTACTACTTTGGATCCTCATACCCCCACACTACACAAATTGTCGAAAATTATCATGATCAAGTAAAGTCTTATACTTTATGCACTTGTAATATCTATATATATATATATATATATATATATATTAAAAGCCAAAACTAAGAGAAAATTCAATTAGATTTCAAATTTGATTTCATTTAGAGTCTAATTTTGCGCCACATGTCTCATCTAATCTAATTTTTTTAATTTTTATGTGAAGTGAGTTAATTCAATGTAGAAAATGATGAGTACAATATAAATAATCCATAAAAAAACTGAATCATATATCTAACTCTTCAATGTAAAAATTGGATTTTAATTAGAGTTTAATTTTGTGTCACGTGTCTCATATAATTAACATTTTTTAGTTTTTGTACCAAGTGACTTAATTTAGTGTAGAAAACAAAGAGTTCAATATAAATAAACCATAAAAAAAACATAATCATATATCTAACTTTATATTTTAAATTAGAGGAAGAGAGAGTTTAAATGATTTTATATTTATGAACCATTTTTTTGTGTAACTAAAAATAATTCAAATTTATAAGTCATTTATGTAATATACTATGACTATGTATGGTCTACTACTAACTAAGTATATATTGACACCTTCTAGTGTTTCTAATGGAGACATTCAGAATTCAAATCTTCCAAACTCCAACTATTTGAAATATATATATATATATATAAATCAATAAAAAAACATATTTTAATAAAAACAACAGTAAAAAAATTTTAAATTTAAATTTTTTTAAATTTATTATAATTTTTGTTGAAAAACTTATTATAACTTAACTATGTGAGAGTAAAAGTAATAATTATCATGTATAAACATAAATTGTTTAACCTAATCTATTTTGAAAAAAATCACGACTACTACTAAAAAAAATTAAACATAATAATTATTATGTATACTAGTTTGTAACCTCATGCATATGCATGGATATACTTAAAGATATACAATAAGATGCATAATATAATTCCTATATATATAATTTAAATAATATTGATAATCATTTTTATATTTTGTTAACTCTTTAAAAAAATTTGTAAGAATATTATCAGGTATAAAATGTAAATTGTCCATTTTTTTTTTAATTATTGTGAAACACTTTTTTTTTACGATTCATTTATTCTAGACTCTTTGGTTTTTGTACTTAATAACTCACTTGGATGAATATTTATAATGTGGTTCCACATTTGATTCTAAAATTAAGAAATAAAATTCCTTAAGAATAAATAATTTAGGACACATGGCACAAAATTGGAACTTTAATTTCGAATTGTAATTTGAGTTTATCTCAGCTTCACCTATTATTATATATATAAATTTTGATATTTGTAGGATATATATGACATATTGTGATTTGAAACAATATTGTATATAGTGTTGTTTAGGGTGTCGTTACATTTTTTCTAAAGTTAGGGACCAAAATAACTCTGTTATGATCTATATATATATATATATATATTTATATAGACAGAAACATGTTTTTCAGAAACAGATTTTTCAACAGAAGCAGTTTTGTCAACAATTTTTTCTTCAATACGGTCAAGCTGTTGACCAATAATATGCAAAGATTCATTAGTAAAATTGTTTTGTTCAATAAGACTAACAATGAGAGTTTTATCATCAGTAATTTTGAAAGGAGAGGCCTTCATTTCCTCTTTTGTCACTTCATCCTTCTTAGTGGTTATCAAAATTAGCTCAAGAGGAGGATGACTAGACCTAATAATGGTTTTATCTATTTTAACAAAATTTGATTTTTTTTTATCACATTTAAATGTTGTTTTGAAACCTCATCTTTTGAAACATAATGTTTTTTAAGAAAATCAAAAAACAAAATATGTTTTTTCAATTGATTCATTTTCTCTAACCATTTTCTCTTAACACGGTCTTTTTCAGACTGAGCAAAATTAGTTTGAAAATATTTTCTTTTAGGTCTGTTTTTTGAAAGCATGAACTCATTGTACAAAGAATCCCAATCAATTTCAAAATCATCATTTAAAACAGTCAAAACTCTTAACTGATTTTGGTAAACAGGAGGATTTTCAATAGGAGGAAAATCAGAATCAGATGGAGCAACAGATGCAGAGTCTTCTTCATCTTCGATAGCAACATTGCCATGTGGAGAGGAAGATTCAGCTTTAGTAGAATAGAAAGGAGTGCTAACTTGGGAGTTACCACTGGAAACTCCTTTTAGCCTTAAACTAGTGGGTTTTTCAAGACTTTTTTGCAAAAAATCATTGAGATCTTGATCTCTTTTGAAATATTTTTAGATCCAGCAAAGGAATGCCTTCCTTCGTTGATCCTCAAAGGTTGATTATTTTGGAAACTTATTTTAACAGTACCATCAAAATATTGTTAAATATGAGTGAGATCAAGTTCATCAAAAATAGGTTTAACAAGAGGAGATTCTTGTTCCAACAACCATTCAGTGGGAAGCTTAACGTCTTGCCATTGAATCATTTTTGGAACTTGAACTTTAGCATCAGGAGTTGAACATTGAATCAACATAGTTTTACCAGAAGGTTCTCTATGATTTATAGCACCAGGATTTAATTGAGTACCCAACAATCTGTAATAAATGCGGTAAATCAAAGCAAAAGGCTTACTACCTTCTTCCATGTTATAACCAAATGAAGCAATATTTAAAGTCAAAGCTTTAACAATATTAGGATCATCCAAAGCAAGAGTAAGATCAGGATAACAGTTAAAATAAACAGGACCAACATACAAAGAAGCAGTAATCATACCAAGAATGCTATCTTTAAAATTTTTAAATCTAGCATCACGTAAACACATTAGAACAGAAGCATTAATACCCTTTCGGGTGAGTGGTTTAATAGCAACTTGAACCATACCAATATGCAAATAACTGAGTTTTTTAGCAATGAACTCATTAATATTTCTTTTAGAAAACAAGCAACATTTAAACATGTTTCTGTCAAGACTGAAGAACCTTTGATTAATCTACCCAGTCATGACAAAAATTTCAAGTCTAAAACCTCCCAATCTAAAACTCTTGAAATTGTTGAAAAAATGCTTTCTGATTTAAAAATTAAAACTGAGGGTACTTCTTAAAGTACAACCTGCACTATTTCAAGAAATGGAAAAGAAATAGTTTCTGATGAAAGCACAGATTCTGATACTGTATCTTCTGTTTCTGTAAAAAAGATTTTTGATGCTGATTTACCATAAATCAAAAGATTTGTTGGGAATTCCAAACCTATGTTTCTTACAAAAAATTGGTATTCAAAACCTACTCCCCCTGATATGCAGTTTGAAGAAAGACCTTTTCAAACTCAGTTTTCTGTTTCTGCTGATAAGATCTATGAATGGAATATTGATGGTTTGTCTGAACAAGAGATCATTAATAAAATGGGTCATATGTCTATGGTTGGAATTGCTTATGTTAATAACCATAATCTTGATCACCCCGAAATTGTTGACCTTCTTGCTATTGGTTTTTCTGGTACTCTTCGTGGATGGTGGGATTCATATCTCACAGAAGATTCCAGAGAGTCTATTAAACATGCTGTTAAAAAGAATGATGAAGGTTTTCCTATTTTTGATGAAAGCATTGGTCGAGGTATTCCTGATGGTGTTAATACCTTGACTTATACTATTATCAAACATTTTGTCGGTACTCCATCTTATATTTCATCTCGAATTTCTGACTTGTTAAATAATTTGAGATGTCCTACTATGTCTGATTACAGATGGTACCAAGATGTTTTCCTTTCCAGAGTAATGCTTCAGAAAGACTGTTTCAAGCCTTATTAGAAAGAAAAGTTTATTGACGGTCTGCCTCCTATCTTTGCTCATAAGGTAAAACAAGAATTGATTGGTAAAAATGGTTTTATTGATTATGATAATTTGACTTATGGTGATATTTTAAGCACTAATAAAAAACTTGGTATTAATATGTGCAATGATGAAAAACTGTTAAAACACCAATTAAAAACAAAGCAAAAGCTAAATATGAAATGGGTAATTTCTGTGAACAATATGGTTTGCCCCCTATTACTCCTTCCAGGCAAAAAGGTAAAAAACATGATAAAAGTCACAAAAATTACAGCCATAAAAAATATAAAAAATACAGAACCAACTTTGTTAAACCCAATGATTTTTATGCTAAAAAGAAAAATGTTTCTAAAAAATATGATAATCAAAGATCAAGTAAAGGTAAATGTTTCAACTGTGGAAAACCTGGAAATTATAGTAAAGACTGTAAACAAAAACCTGGTAAGTTAAAAAACAAGTTTAACATGTTAAACATTGATGATAAAGCGCAAGAAGAATTATTCAGAATCCTTGAATCAAACAATTCGTTTGATTCTTTGAAAGATGATTTTTCTTCTTCATCTGATTCTTGTTATCAATCTGCTACTAATTCTTCTGCTTCACCCAATATTAAAATTGGTTGTAGAGATTCTTGTTGTAATGTTATTAACTCTGTTAATGTTCTCACTAAAAGTGAAGAAAATGAAAGCTTGATAATTAAATTGATCAATCAAATTGAAAACCTTGAATTGCAAAAAGAATATTTGGATAAGTTTAAGAAAAATTTGATAAAAGATGAAACTAGTAAAAAACTGAAATCAACTATAAGTTTTGAAGAAACTTTGGAAAGATTTAATAAAAAGAAATCCAAAGATTTAACTGTTAACGATTTACAACATGAAATTAATATTGTTAAACAAGAGATAAGCGAATTAAAACATGATTTAAAAAAAATGAAAAGTGATAACAATAATCTTAAACAAGAGCTGATAATGTTAAAAGTTGATAAAAACCTTGATAAACAACAAACTGATAAATTTGATAGTGAACATGATGAGCACAAAGATGGAGATGAATCCAGTCAACAGGCTCTTCTTTCTGATAAAGGTATTGCTGATGTTTTCATTGATTCTCAACTTGCTCTTGTTAATAAAATACTTCCTCCAAAATGGTTTACAAAAGTTAAAATTGTTGTTTTTCCTGATTATCATTTCACTGTTATTGTTATGATTGATTTTGGTGTGGATATGAACTGTATCCAAGAAGAACTGATTCCTTCAAAATATTTTGAAAAATCTACTGAACGGTTGGTTTCTGCTAATGGTTCTCAGATGAAAATTAAATATGAATTGAAAAATGCTCATGTGTGCCATGATAATGTCTGTTTCAAGATTCCTTCTGTTCTTGTTAAAAACATGACTGATAAAGTGATTCTTGGTTTGCCTTTTATAAATGCTTTGTATCCTTTTCTTGTTGAACATGATGGAATTACTACTGATCCTTTTGGACAGAAAGTAAAATTCAAATTTGCTTCAAATTTTGAAATTGATATTGATAATCTGTCTTATGAAAAAGACTCCCCCATGAATGCTCTTATTCAAGAACTAATGATGAGTTCTTGCCAATATATCACAGATGATTTTAAAGGTAATATTCATAGTACCAAAATGTTAAATACTATCAATTATCCTAACATTATCGATGCTCCTTTGTAGGAATCGGACAATGATGCGTGGATAAATACCACTAATAAGTGGAATAATAATAATATTTATACTTATACCACTAGTAAGTGGATTATTATGGCTCCCTCAGCAAAGAGGAAAAATAAGGGAAAAGCTCTTGTATAGGACTATTCTCATGACAAAAGGTTCCCAGCGGGACATCTTTTCGAAATGCATGAAGGCGCATCTTCTGGGGTAAAACCTAGTAGATCAACATCCCTTCAGGAATTTGTCATGGCAGAGGTGACATATTCCAATGGTGATATATTAATTACTTTAAAGGAAGTTTTATAAAAAAATTTGCAATTCCACAATGGAACTTATTCAGAATTACCAGATTCTATTAAATTCATTCTTGATAACCTTCAATTTGCTTTTGTTAGAAACCACCATAATGTTTTCCAGAAAACCCTCTGAGCCCTTGAAATCCTCCTTGTTAACCTTACTGCTCAAAATGAGGCTTATATGAGCCACTATGATGACCTTATTCCAAAAAATAACCTTGTTTCAGAAACAGAGGCTCTTAAAAGCCGACTTGAAGCCTACATTAGTCAACTCTTTGGCAGAGAGGAAATCCATTCAATGGATAAAGAGACTATAATGGGCACTAATTATGCTAGATTGAGTCTTAAGACCCAATCTATTTTAAGAAGTGTTGTTGCCAACTTGCCAACAGATATACAATCTTGTATTCTGGAAAGCAAGGCTATGTTTGGGTCTTTTGACCTGTGGTTCAAGTATTTCGAAAAACTTGTTACGGCTACTATTCCTGATCCTGATGAATTAGATGAAGGTGATAATGTTTTTATTCAGCTTGATTGGGAAGAACACTTTGGGAGTAGTCTCAGAGTGTATGAAAAGAAACATCCATTTCCCGGTCTTCTGACTAATTATGATGATGGTTCATATGTTGCTGATGATGATTCAGATGATGATGATAACAGGGATCCCAACTGGCTTTCCCAAATGTTTGAATATGGCTTTATCAGGTTCATAAAATTAACAAGCCATTATCAAGCCAGCCAACTCCCACAAATTATTCAGGATGCTATTAAACGATTTAACAGTCCTTTTGTTTCCATCAGATGCTGGAGTACGTTGCTAAAATGGGAAAGAGATAACTGGATGAATGTCCAGCCCTCAAAGCATCTCATTCTCATTAATGGTCACACTCACCAAGGGCCATACTTTGAAGGAAATTCTCAATTGTCCTTTGATGATCCTTATGCTATTGAAGAATGTTGGAGAAATTGTTTTAATAACCAAATTATTAGTGTTACTCAGAATTTATGGAAAGATTATCATTTCATGGGTAGCATAGATAGAATTTTTGTCTTTGGTCTCAGACCATATTCTGATGCCATTGCTCATTTACGGATTGCAGATCATTGTAATCCAAGAAGTCTTCTCATCCCAGGGAGAACTCTAGTGTTTGAGCCAATTTTATATTGTGCATTCTGTAATCAATATGCTATTTACCATGAGCATGAATGTGATTCTCCACAAGGTCCTTTTGATCCTTTTGATGGTTATCCATCCGATGCTCCTTCCACTGATTGATAAGTTTCAAGACTGCTGCTACTATCTCCTATTTGCCTAGCCTGCACAATGGCCAAAATCGTTACAATGCTTAAAAATGTTATGATGAAGTCCCATGTGCTTGTTGTGAAGCCCCATGTGCCTGCTGAAGATTACATATGTCTCATGCCCTTTGGAATAAAGAATTTCCTTTGGCATGCGTCTCATATTCTCCTGACAACATATTATGAGATTCTTGAAAAGAAAAAGAAAAAGAAAGGAATCCACTTTCTTTAAGTCACTTTGGTCTTGCCATGATTCTTCCGACAAAGTCTGAACTTCTTGGGTTGAAGAAAATGACAAAATTCTTCAACTGATTTTTATGTCAAAAAGTGGAAAAACACTATTCACTTTTACTGTTCACAGATTACTGTTCACGGATTACTGTTCACTGACACTGTTCACTTTTTACTATTCATGTCACTGTTCACTCCGAAAATTTTGCCTATTTAAGGGGGGTTGTCCCTTAAGTTTGGAACGGATATCTATTTCCCTTATACAGAATTCTCTCCCTTAGAACTTCTTCCCTTAGAAGCCTTCTTTGAGAGAAAGTTCCTTGCTTCTACTACCATTATTTCCTACTTCCTTACAATCTTGTATCTAGGACTAGAACAAGCTTTGTAACTGTTAACCTGTACTGTTGAGATCTTGTATTCACTACTACTACTACTGTAAGTGTGTTGTTTTACTTTCAATAAACAAGTATTTTCAGTTTATGTTCATTATACTACTTGTTGTTACCGCCACCTTGGACGGATTACCGCCATCCCGGACGGTTTTAAATTGCTTTCATTTACTTTGAATTATTTTAATATATACTGCTTGGCTGGTTTTACCGCCTTATTATTGTTCTAACATTACTTTCACTATATTATTACTGTGCTTCCGTCTCTTCCCTTCAGCTGTGTGTCCCCTTCCCCCTTTATGGTATATATATATATATAACTGAAACCTTTGACTTTTGGTTGACCTCTCCACAATTTTTCACATCAGCATTTTTTTTTTTTTTATTTAATTCTTTTGATTTTTAAAAGAAGACACGCTACTACGAAAAAAGAATATTACACACTATTTTGCTACTACTAAAACATAAAAACCCTAGAACTCTTCCCTTCCCCTAAGAACCTACGCAGGGCATTTGTTTCAACCTGGTGGAAAAACCTTCGCAGAATATGTATGGAACAACTATTCGTCAACAAGACACTTGATGCTAACCAAGCTATAAGGCACAAGAAAGTGCAAGACCTCCTAGTTGATACTCATCAAAGCAGCCTAAACGGTGGGGCAGTAGATATTGGGAGAGCTGCTTTCAAGACCACACTTAATCTATTATCAAACACCATTTTTTCGGTGGATTTGGCTGACCCCAATTTTGACACTGCTATTAATGGACTTTGACTTATGTTTGAAGAACTCACCATCCATTGAATAAAAAATCGTTTATTTGATGGTTCTTCATGTTTTTCTTTTTTGTTTTCCTTTCGATTTTGTAGGTTTCCTAGGAACACAACCTAGCAGGTAAGAGAATTAGTAGTTGTTTTTACCTAATTTTTCTTTTAGATGCAATGATGTTTTACGGTATTCCTCACTTAATGTCACATATAATCTGGTATATAGAGAGTAGATAATCTCTGTTTTCTAATTCTTTAGTTTGATCTCAAAAGCATGTGCATGTTTATGATTCCTTTTTGTGGTAATAAGTTTCCACAATTTATGTTAGAACATCCTCCTTCCTTCGTTGTAAGTATCGAATTTTAAAAAAAAAATCATTTAAACTAAAATTTTATGTTAGAATATATTCATGAATTTTGAGGTTTGAAAGATTTATTGTTGAAGTTTGTGAAAGTATTTGGTTATGATTTTTTTGAAGAACTCACCATCCATTGAATAAAAAATCGTTTATTTGATGGTTCTTCATGTTTTTCTTTTTTGTTTTCCTTTCGATTTTGTAGGTTTCCTAGGAACACAACCTAGCAGGTAAGAGAATTAGTAGTTGCTTTTTCCTAATTTTTCTTTTAGATGCAATGATGTTTTACGGTATTCCTCATTTCATGTCACATATAATCTGGTATATAGAGAGTAGATAATCTATGTTTTCTAATTCTTTAGTTTGATCTCAAAAGCATGTGCATGTTTATGATTCCTTTTTGTGGTAATAAGTTTCCACAATTTATGTTAGAACATCTTCCTTCCTTCGTTGTAAGTATCGAATTAAAAAAAAAAAAAAATCATTTAAACTAAAATTTTATGTTAGAATATATTCATGAACTTTGAGGTTTGAAAGATTTATTGTTGAAGTTTGTGAAAGTATTTGGTTATGATTTTTTTTTATTACGCATCTTTGTAAATTTGAATTTTGATTTAAATTATGAAATATGTTATCAGTAACTCCTCTTTTTCTTTTTTTTTGGGGTTAAATATGGTCATCAAACAAGTTATGATTAATTGATTAATGATCAGTGTGATTAACCAGAACTTTATATCACTTTATTGTCAATTCATTAATATTAGAGGTTCGCTCTCTCAAAAAAAGAAGAAGAAGAAGAAGAAGAATTGGTTAATTCAGTTTCATTTAAAAAAAATAGCAATGTATAGATCTTATGAAGTTAGTCATGCAACTATTATGCACCTCTCTACAAGGTAATAAATGGACTTAACTGAAAATTTACATAATTAATAATGTAATTTTTTTTAAAGTAGTGAAGTAGCTACTGTTGTGTGGGAACTACATTGGTATTTAGATTCCTTTTCACCTTGAGGGCTTTGATTTTGGTTCCTTTTGTCGACTTTGGGGTTTCTTTGCATTTTGGTTCTTTTACAAAATGGCCATCAATTTTTAAATTATTTATTTGTTTTTATTGGTAATACGAGTTCCTACTGCTTAGAATGGTTCACATCCCCATGATAAGGTCATTTCTACTCACTTGGTTGGGATTAAAAGCACTTTGTTGTTTTACATTTACTTACTAAACTTTATCGTGTTAGTTGGCCTATTTTGAAAGACCTTTTAGTCAATTTGTAATATATTATGTTATTTGTTTGTTGGGCCAAGCTTGGTTTTGGTGTAGGTAATGCAGCTGGACTTGAATTTGAATCTAAGGGTATAATTCCTATTCAAGAACTTCAACTTAATCTATCCAATGAATTTGACTTATGTTGTCTGCAATTTTTAAAAAAAAATACAAGGATAGTAATGCCTAACGATTTGTTATGTCACAGAGGGAGCAAAGGAAAATGCAATCTTCTAATCTTAATGCTATTAGTTTTCTATTTGTATTCAATTTAAAGATGTGCATTTCAAAATTTTATCAGGGATATGTGCTTGGGAACCCAAAAACGGATGATTTCGTTGATGATAATTTATGAATCTCATTTGGTCACCGTTTGATAGTTATATCAGATGAACTTTATGAGGTATGCCATGTCTCATCTTGCTGCATTTTTTATGTTCATTCTACAGCACATCCCTAAGCTAACATATACATCATTTTTTAATTTGTTTTAAATCATTCTAAATGAAAGTAATGTTTCATGCCTTTGTAGTCAGCCAAAGAAAGCTGCAATGGTGATCATGTGAATTTAAATGAGAGCAATATGTAATGTGCATCAAATATTCAAGCCATTGATGAAGTCAGAGGGTCTACCACTTTCTGATATTCTTAGATATATCCTTATCATTATTAAGCTTTGTGCATGTGTGGTAGCACAATTTCAAACTACACCTTTCGACAACACAATTTTTTAAGCTTCAATTTTTCTTTAGGAACAACATATTCAAATAAGTACTAATTAAATAATCTGCCACCTTTTCAGGAATATAATTATGTGCTCTCTATTGTGTGGGCTAATGATAAGTCTATTAGAGAAGCCCAAAATGTAATATCAACTTTCTCATTATTTTTATTTTTTATGAGAATAGACTACAAATAGAGAAGTTCTATTCTATTCAAAATTTACTATCAACTTTCTTCTTCTTCTTCTCCTTCTTCTTTTCTTTCAATTTATAAACATCTCACATGAATTTCATCAGCCAACTTCATATTAGTTAGAATCATATTACATGTCCAATGTTGTAATGTAGAATTAGCAAAAATATCTATTTCGGTGCAGAGGTTTGTATGTAATGTTTCTTATTGGCAGCTTTATGAACATTGAGAACATGCTCTATTAGCTTGAACTCACATGTCTATAACAAAAACTACTTAAAGAAGAGGTAAACCAATGCATCGCACGGGTTAGCGACTAGTTATTGTTGTTCTTGTTGTTGTTGTTGATGAGTATGAAATACCTTTTAAACACTTTGTTGTCATTTTTATCTATTTTTTATGTCATGAACATTTTTTTCACTATTTTTGGTTCCTTATTTATAGATAAGGATTGAATCTCTTGAATGGTTAATTTTTTATTTATACTTTATGTTTATCCTAGTTGGTAATTATGTGTATGTTACGCGTAAAGTATGCGTACGTACGTAACAATAAATAAAACTCCTATTTGCCGATTTGTTTCCATCTGTATGGTAAAATATTATTTTGGAATGAGAGTTTCATTCCCGTTTGTAACGCACAAAAGTTATAAATCGTAGAAACATACGGGCTATAAAATGCTAAAGAGATAAAGTTGCAGTCAACTACAATAATAAATGATGTCCGTTTGGTAATGTTGTTCTAGTAACGCTGTTTAAGTGTTGTCAGAATACGTGTGGGTGAAAAAGTGTTGTGAAAATACGTATTATATTGTTTAAATAACGAAAACTGTTGTTTAGACAACACTAACAGACATGCCCTAAACAACTCCTAAGAAATAGTCTTAAAAGAGTGAAATATGTATCCTTTGTTACAATTCCTAAAAAATAGCAATAAGCAATTAAACAATTCCTAAAAAATAGCTAAAAATGATAGCTAATAATTTTTTTGAAACTCTCTAAAAAAAAAAGGATAGCTAATAATTCAATTATTAGCTTTTGGATGAATATTAATTACTTAATAATGTTACTAATAACGTCTATTGAAATAATTTTTTATTAAATAGATTATTCAAAATTAAATTGGTGGGAATCTTATGCAATACAAAAATTATATATATATATATATTTATTTATTTATAACCAAAGTTTTCAAAAAAAAAAAAAAACGAAGCCTTCGACTTTTTTGCTAAGCTCCACAATTTTCCACATTAGCATTTAATTTCATTTTTATTTTTATTTTTTAAATTTGATTTATATGTTTTGTTTTAACTAAGGGTTAAACTTAACTAAAAATGATCATCATCCTTAAAAGTCCACTCATAATTCTGGGAAATTATTGTGTAGTCCCGGACTACAAGGTCAGCATGCTGACCTTGTACTCCCAACCAATAAAAGCACGCCAGCACATAACAAGTTGCTTACCTCAGCGGGACTGCCAGCGCATCATAAAAATTGATGCTCTCCTAACGTCTGTTAGACTGTTACCGTGAAGCCAAATTCAAAATTTTCAACAAACCTCATAAAGCACAGTTAAAATGTTTGGGCCCACGTCAATAAAATAAGTGATAATAGCAAGTGATAATAGTAATATAGGCTATAGGGATCATAGTAACAAATTCAGACGCCTTGTTCCTTCATCTCTTCACTTCACCCACAAGTTCAAATGCCCACAGAGAAAAGAAGCTCCATGCCTCCATCTCCTCACCCACGAGTTCCTCTATAGCCTATAATAGACTGTCTATCCCTCTCTCATGAGCGGCATCTCAAGCACCATGATCTGTTTCTCTCTCCCTCTCTCATCTCCGTCAAGGGAGTCTTGCACTTCTACAAGGACAAGAAGCGCCACGTCATCACCACCCAGACTGAGCACAAGTGCGTCCTCGATTCCTGCCGTCAGCTCCAGCAGGAGGGCTTCGAAGTCACCTACTTGTCGGTGAAGTCCGACGGGATCATCGACTTGGATCAGCTTCGATCCGATATTTAGGCACAACATCATAATCCTCCATCTGAGCCTCGAGATTAAGCAACTCGGCCGCCGAAGCATTGGTCATCAAATTAGGCCTCAAGTAATGGTTGTAAAGCCCCACATCGGGCTTATTCGGCTTCCCGACCCGATCCAAGGACCAAATCCAAAACTCAAACAGCTGCTTCATCTCGCCCCAGCGCTGCGAAGCCATCCATTTGGCGAACACGTTCATCATGCTCTCGACATCTAGGGTTTGGGAGAGAGCTTGGATGCGAGAGTTAGGGGATTGCGCGAGAAACCCCAAGGGCATGAGGGACTGAATCAGGGATAGCGAGTTGGGCGAGTTGGCGATTGGGCTGCGCCAGTTCTCATTGTAGAGTGGGCTACCTGAAGCTGGGTTTGGAGGTTCCCGATACGGGGCTCGTTTTGGTTATGGCGGTTAATAACGAGATCGGAGTGATTCAACCGATGGAGGAAGTCGGCCAAATTTGCAAGGAATTCAATGTTCTGTTTCATACCGATGCTGCCCAAGTGTGGTCCGGCTTCTTTTCCGAGTCCTGAGTCTCAACAACATCTTGCCCTGTGGTCCAACTCGAGACCTCTCCAAACTCTTTCTCTATGCGTTTTTCCTTCATCTAATCCATAGCTACAGGCCCCATTGGTGAGTGCAATTTTTTTTTTTTTAATTTGTAGAAATTTCATATATACATTACAAGAAAATCATTATTAATGATTTGAATTGCATATCTTTGTGATTAAATATACTGTTTGGGGTTTAGGTTGTAATGTGATTTGGATTTGCAATTTTTTCCCTATTGGGTCTTGCGGTTACTGTTTTGTTTTGATATGTACTTGTACATGTAATGTGAGTTGTTTCTTAGGCACAATGAGCTAGCTCTTGGTCACTTGATACCACAATTTAGATAGATCTCATTACCCGCGCCCTTGCTGTACAGACCTTGTCCAACTTTCGGAGACAGACCAATAAACACATACATAGATTGGATTGTAAAATTTTTAGTTTCTTTGAGTGAAGTATTTGCTGGTTTTCACAACTTGGGCTCATTCTTTTTGTACTCCAATTGTTTGACAAAATGCTCCAATGAAATTTTTTTGTTTTTCATTTTATAGAATTTGGGTATAGACCTTTCATAAAACTTGTTTATTTCCATGAGAAAAGCTTAGTTTAATCATCAAGGCTCATTCTTGGACATGTTATTGTTATCATGTAATCTCTTGAGTCCTAAACATGTACCTTTGATTCGTAAGTCATTTTAGTTTCTAGATCTAAGGTGCAATTTTACGTGCACTGATCAAGATTAGTGCTATGATCCTGCTTTTTGTTTCTCCATTAGATGATACAGCATCTTGCAACATAGTTCGAGTGGAAAGATGCGTGGTGAGGACAACATATGGTACTTAGATTGATTTTGTGTTTTTCTTTTAGGCTTATTTTGATGTTAAAGAGGTGGTAAATATATGATTGGTGGCTTGTTATTATTGTATTTCAAAGTGTTCTTTATATATTTATGGATGTGGTCATTTCGTCCATCCACAATTATTGCCACTTGGATGTGAGGGCCATTTAGTTAACCTCTCTTATGTTGCCTGGCATTTGATTTTGCAGTAGCTAGAAGCTTCAATGGATTTTAGAGCTATGATACCAAAAAAACTTGCATAACAAAGAGATATCATACCAAGAAATGGTGGGGCATGTTGTATAACATGAGCCATAAGAGCTCGAAGTACTGAATTTTTTGTCTGTCGTTGTAATCAAGCTAAGAGCCATTGGAGCTTACAAACAAAAAAATGCAGATTTTGGATGGAATGTATAGTTAAGAAGCAAGAGATACATCAAATGTGAAACTATCATACTATTATAGCCTTGTAGTCAAAGTCTATTATAATAAGACTTTTGTTACTATGGCCCTATAATCAAAGTGTACATTTAAATAAATTTTGTTCATTTTCGGATCAAATTCCTTTCTTGTCTCCTTTTCTTTTAGATCAAATTTTGATTGCAATGAAAACATCAAAATTGTTCAACTTTGCAAAGGTGTAATCTTTTTTCTTTTTCTTTTTTCTTTTTTTTTGGAATGAATACAATAAAAGTTATTGATTGACAAATATAATCTAGTATTGATTGACAAATGTAATCAAGTATATGTTGTAAAAGGAAATATAGAGCATTCTACATCTAGATTTCTACACTATCCCTACTATGAGGGGTACATCTTTGCTAACACATAAGCACTTGTATTGCCTAGAAGCACATTGATTATTAGAGTATTCAATTATTAAAAATTAATATAATGCAACAGTCATTTGATTACTTCTTGCTATAGGGAAAAAACTAAGAAACAGGTGGACAATCTTCTTGCTATAAGGAAGAGGTTGAATAAAATTAAACTCATACACCTAGCAAACAACCCAATCTTCTACACTGCAGAAAGTCTAGTTAATAAGCTATTAATAATTTATATCTCTAACTAATGAATCCATCTCATTCAAAGCCAATAATGACAACTCCTTCATGTTCAACTTGCTGATCCTCATCCTTAGCCTATTGCTCATCCTCATTTTTAGCAAGCCGAGACTTCCACTACTCCAAGCAAGTGTCTTCCAAAATGCAAACGCCTTCCAAGTTTTTTACTGGCACCATTGCAATTCTGGGTTCAAAGTAGAGAACAACTGTAATAATAAGTTTTGCTTGTCTTCAGCTATAATAAAAAAATACCTTATGAACTCTTTTACTTAGTTCACTGTGGCCATTGCCCATGTCTTACTTTTGTAACTTTTCTATGTGGTTGACAGCCTAATTTAAAGAAAAATAAATAAATAAAATGTATAAAGTAAGTAATCCTTGAGAACAAGAAATAAATGACACTATTGATAAAACAAGTATGCCACAAGAATTTCCAAATTTACCTCTTGGCTATATGTGTAATCTGGTTGTTTCGAATTATAAATCAATGAGCTCATTTGGGAAGCAGATGAATTCTATAAGGAATAAAATATAAGAACGCATTATATCAAAACAAAGTCTTGTACATATAGTTTCACATAATATCGAATGAATAAATTGTGTTAATTTACCTGACTAAGTTGGGCTACAACATCGGTACCTTGCAACATAGATGTAAATGGTACATTTACATAGCTCATGTCCTAAATAGAAAATAGCTCGTAATTAGGTATCAAGTATAGCAATCAGATTATGACCATACATTATATATATAAATATATATATATATATATATTTTAATGTTAAAATATACTTAATACCTAAGAATGAATTGTCCAAGGCGAGTAAGATTGGCCATATAAGTTAGCACTTGTAAAGTCTGTATAAGAGTAGGGATTAGGTGGTTGACAGACTGGTGTATTGTATGTGCCACCCAATGAGACATTTGAATGTTTTTCAACTGCTTGTTGTTTTCTTTTTCCTATGAAATTGTACATAAAAAATCAAACAAAAAATCAGAATTTAATATACAAAAAATATTTAGTGATGACAAAAATGTTAAATTGTATATTTAGTTTTTAACAAAAAGTTACTCACTTGAAGAAGATGCATCTTTAGATGTGTTTGCCTTACGCTTCTCAAAGTGCCCTTTAAGTCTAGTATTTCTTAAACCTTTTGATCTCGCACATGGGGGATTTAACACTGACACCTCATTTGGCAAGCAAGGCATTTCATCAGTGGTGTCACATTGTATGACTTCATTCTCTTTCACATTTGCATCTACACCAAACTTGATCCTTGATAACTCCCTTTCAATTTTTTCATCAAGTTCCAATAGTAATTTTTGGCAAATTCTCTTAAGGCTATCCTCCCCTTGACTTTTAGATATGATTGTGTTAGCTATTCGCATCATGCTATTACGCCATACTATCTTTGCCTCTTTATCATTACTAAGTGAATGGTTGTCTTGTTCGTAAGTCATCATCCCCTTCTTAGCCTCTTTTGTCCAACGTTTCAAAATGTATTGACTTGGAATTCTAGTTAAATTTTTTATGCTAAAAACCTGCAATGCATGACAACAAAGAATCCCTAATGACTCAAATTTCTTACAAGAACAAGAAATATTGCTATTGAGATGATCAAACCGAAAAATGCGTACTCTTTCACTATTTTCTTCTTTGACCTCAAAAACACCAATTTTATCTTGGCAATCAACTTGATCCCAAACCATTGCAAGACTATTAAGAAATTGATTTTCAAATAAATTGAATATCTTACAAGTGTAAACTTGAGCTGCATGACCCAAAATGCCACTCTTCTTAACTGCTTTCTGTGGGGCACCTTGCGTGCATTGAAAATCTTCATCCAACTCCGAGGAACGCATACCTGCCAATACATTTTCATATTCAATTACAAACTTAGTGAGGCTAATTGATTTATTTGCTATACCATTCAAAACATGGTTCGTGCTCTCACTTCTCGAGGAAGATTTAAATTCAGCTTTGAAAAAATCCTTAGTGAATGCAGTGCTCCACTTATGTCGAATTTTGTACATCATATTAAGCCAATGATGATTCTCAATATCAAATTTTTGTGTCATTTGATCCCATGTCTGTTGAAATTCCAATTCTGAATCACAATATTTTTGGCACTTGTTGAACAAGTACATGAACTCTGAGTTAGAGTTTAAGTCTCCTAAGCGAGAAGGAGCATTTTTTGAAATATGCCACAAACATAGCCGATGATGTGTATTTGGAAACACTTCCTCAATGGCATTTGACATAGCTTGATCCTGGTTAGTGAAAATTGTTATAGGCGATCGATTTCCCATTGAGTCTAAGAATGACTTAAACAACCATTTAAATGAATCAGTGGTCTCATCCAAAAGGAATGCACATCCAAACATCACATTTTGCCAATGGTGATTAACACCTACAAATGGAGCACAAATCAAATTATATTTGTTGGTACGGTATGTAGTGTCAAATACCACTACATCTCCAAAACAATCATAATCAACTCTTGATCTCCCATCTCTCCAGAAAAAATTTGTCATTTGATTTTCTTGATCTACTTGAACTGTGTAAAAAAACATGGGATCTTCTGCATGCTTAGACTTAAAATGATTCAATAAGCTTTGAGCATCTCCAGCACTAATCATTGTCATCTTTTGCACATTCACATGATTATAACAATCTCTTTCGGTAAAGCCCACATTTTCACTCCCTCCAACTTCTTTTGTTAGATATGAATAAGCATTCTTTGTACTTATACCTGCATTCACCATGGTATCAATTACATCTGCCTTAGGTTTTGAAATACGATGACCAGATCTTAACAAATGCCTCTCTGATTGTAGTGCAAGTTCATGATTATGCTCTGGATTAAATGCACTAACCCTCCAAACTCCATTTTCAACTATGAAATGAACAAATGCTTTACAACCAGTTCTAGTCTCTAGTCTTTTCGAATATTTCTCTTTACAAAAATCTTCATCTAGTTTAAAACCCTCCTTAGAACATAGAAATTCACGCTGCTTTATGTTTTTCGTCCCATTACAATATCTAGGCTTTCCTTTTCGAATACTAAAACCCATTCGCAATGCATAATCATTATATAAAGCATATGCTTCATTTGCATTATGGACCACCTTATTCAACAAATTTTCATCACTATTTTCTAGCCTTGCTACAAACATGCAATCCCCTTCAGTTTCTTCAATATCACTTGGTTTGCAAATAACTACAACAATTTTTATGACAAATATAAATATTAGAAACAAAATACTAAGGAAATTATAATACAATAATTATATCATGTTTATAATTTTTTTTTTATCGATATGCACCATGTTTACAATTTTGTATGTCTTCTTAAACGCCTATGGCACACTTGATCACAAAACTCTTATGTTTAGGCACAACAATATAACAACAAAGTTTTAATACCAAAATATCTAATATTTTATTTATTTAATTATTTTTTTGAGATTGACTATGATAACAACAACAGTAACAACAAAATTTTATTCTTAAATTTTTTTGGGTCGATCATGGATACTCATTGAAAAAAAAAATTATAATAGTAAAAATTAACAATAAATATTGGAAAGAGCAAAAAAAAAAAAAAAAAAAAATACAGCAATACATTTTTATATAATTTTATTTGAGAGCAAATATATCACTAGAAATAATTAAATATTCTTTCAAAACATAAATTAAATCAAAACAAGACAAAACAAAATTTACCCTTATCACTTTCCAAGTCCTTTATTTCAACCATGCTTTTACTTGAAGCCAAAAAAAAACTTGTTTGTTCTTTTGTCCGCCGTTTGTCTACTGCCAGAGAATTTGGGTTTGTGTCAATATTCTTTATGGCTTTTAAGTTGAGAACCCTATAGCTTATATTACTATTATCACTTGCTATTATCACTTATTTTATTGACGTGGGCCCAAACATTTTAACTGTGCTTTATGAGGTTTGTTGAAAATTTTGAATTTGGCTTCACGGTAACAGTCTAACAGACGTTAGGAGAGCATCAATTTTTATGATGCGTTGGCAGTCCCGTTGAGGTAAGCAACTTGTTATGTGCTGGCGTGCTTTTATTGGCTGGGAGTACAAGGTCAGCATGCTGACCTTGTAGTCCAGGACTACACAATAATTTCCCCATAATTCCTATATAAATATATATATATCTATATATAAAAAGTCCCCTCGTAAAATATAAAAATATTAAGAGTACATAACCGGTTACACAATTCAAATGACATTGTGAACAATTGGGGGGGGGGGGGAGTGGACACATATTTATAACTGGGAGTGGTGTCAGTCTCTAAACGAAACTATTTTTATAGTATACTACTACAAAAGAAAAAAAAAGTGGAGGAGGATTTGTTTTGTTTTGTTAAAACCTTTCCTCATTATTATTATTATTATTATAACCGAAACCTTTGACTTTATTGACATCTCCAGAGCTTGCCACATTATCATTTTTTTAAAATAAAACTATTTTTGTTTAGTCCAAACTTAACAAGGAGTAAAACTCTATCTCTCTAACAAGTCCAACTTAAACTTAAACTCATCATTATCATTTTTTTAAAACAAATTATTTTTGTTTAGTTCAAACTTAACAAGGAGCGAAACTCTATCTTTCTAACAAGTTCAACTTAAACTCAAACTCAAACGTTGATAATTTATCTCCAAATTTGCGAGGTTAATCATGAACACTATAAAAGCAGTGCAAACCCCAATATATATTTTTTTTTTAGCCAAGTAGAGGTATGAGCTCTTTTTCTGTTATTTTCTTCTCCTCTACTTTGTTAAAAAATATTTATTTTATGGTTTTTCATGTATTTTTTAAAAAGTAATTTTCATACATAAACCACAAAACTCTCTTTAGCCGTTTTTTACAAAATAAAAAAGTTTGCAATAATTGAAATTTAAGGTTGTTGCTATTGCATATGTCTTTGTTTCACCTCACGATATGAAAGTATGCTAATTTCTTAGGCAGAAAGCTTATATACGATATATTAAAAGAAGGTATGGCTTTCATTATTTCAACGTGGGCTCTTGCTCAACATTTTTTAGCGTGGGCCACATGCTGATAAGTGATAAGGTTCATTTAAAGTTTAGACACATTAAAATTTAAAATTTATTGCTTTATGGGTTCGTGTACTTTTTTCTTTTTTTTATATTTCTCTTTTGAATAGTCATATATTTTTTGAATTGTTTCAATAACTCATTCTTTAATTATATATCTTATTTGACATTTTGAAAGTTTTAACATTTGAATTTGTGTAGTCACACACACACATATATATTATCTATAATTTGTAGGCTCTGAATCTTTTGATTCATTTCAATAGTTATAGCCATGAGATTATTCTTTTGAATGTAACTAATCTTTCTCTTATATTTCTCTATTCTTTAGTCATATATATTTTGTGAGAAGTGATACGTGCACAACATTTTTACAACATTTTCACAACAAATCATAGGTGGTTAGTTGTTATTGGTTCAAATTTGAATTTTGCACTTAAATTACTTTTTTAACCCAACAATAACAACCTATCACTTAGGATTTGTTGTAAAAATGTTGTGGACATATCATTTCTCATATTTTGTTTTATTTCAATAATTTCTAAGCTGTGAATCATCTGATTCTTTAATATTTTTTGGTCTTTTAGAAGTTTTAATATCTGAATTCTTGAGTTATTTTTTTGCAATATTTGAAACTGTTTGACAATTTTTTTGTAAGCCATTGCACGTTCATATATTTCCATAAATAAATAAAGTATATGACAGAGTAATGCTACGTCCACAGTAATTTCATAACAAATTCTAAATGGTAAGCTATTAATGGTTCTAATTTGAGACACCATTAATATCACTAACAGCTTGCCATCTAGGATTTGTTGTGAAAATATTGTGGATGTAGTATTGCTCTATGACAAATGTTTCGTATTTTAAATGGCGATTTTTTTAATAATAAACGTATTATACACGTACTATACACATACCGTTATTCAGTGGTGGCGCCACGTTCAGCCCAAGGTGTTCCCAGGAACACCATGACCTTAAAAAAAAAATTTATATATAATAATTTAATTTTTTTTATTTGTTAACCCTTTAAAAAAAATTAGGAACACCCTCAAATAAAAAAAAAAATTTATTTGTTCTACTTTCAAGCAAAAAAAATAAAAAATAAAAAAAACCCAAAAAAAATTTTTGAACTAAAATTTGAAAAAAAAAAAAATTTATAAAAGAGCAAGCCCACAAAAAAGCCCAACAGATGGTAAAGCAAACCCAATCTTAAAAAATAAAAAATAAAAAATAAAAAACCCAATAGATGGTAAACAGGTAAACCCATGGATTCTATAAAAAAAAAAAAAACCAAAACCCAATATACGCCGCGCGTCCATCGACTCATCAAATGGTAAAGCTAAAGCAAAAATTGAAATCTTAAATCACTAAATCAGAAACCTAACCTAAAGACAAAAACCTCATCAGTCATCAGAGCAACGCCGTCGCTGCAACACAACAGCCAACAGAGCACAACTCGAGCTCCAGTCTAGAGTACATCGCATCGGGCATTGTCGCATCGAAGATCGGTCCAATCGGATCCCTGCTCGGCGTGTTGCCCGATGGCACTGCCCCTCAGGCCTCCCTATTCCCTCAAGGTATTTCATCTTTATTCTTTACACTTCTCTCTCCTTTTCTCTCTTACACGATCGGGTTAATGGGTTTGGGGGTTCGCTCACTCACTTTGCTCCTTTTGCTATGGAGTCTCTAAAACTCTCTGTCTCTCTGTCTCTCTCTCTTTATCTGAAGTCTGAAGATTGAAAAATGAAAATGAATTAATGAAATGACTTTCTCTCTCTCTCTCTTTCTTTATATGATTCTCTCTCTTTCTCTTTGATGTTTGAAATGTAATTGGTTAGCTTTACTTTAGTCTCTATAACTTTATTAATATTTGCCCTGTTGTTTTGGCTTTATCCGTTGGTGTTGGTGTTGGTGTTGATGTTGATGAGTTATTGAGTTTGTATTTTAGTATTGTGATTTGTGAATATCTGATTGGTTTTTGTGATTGGGGCCATGGGGATTGTCTGTTGAGTGGGGGTTGGATGGGGGCATGGGGCCAGGTGGGATATTTGAGAATTGAGGGAAGTAAAGGCATCCAAAGCAAGGTTTTCAGACCCGGACCGTTCATTGAACCGTAAAAGGGAGAAGTTCAAGGTTTTTGAGGTTGAACAGAGGTCGAACTAGGTTCGAACCGTGATGACGTCATAATTAATTTAATAATTAATTAAAGCTTAAATATAGATATTAAATTTATAAAACTAGCAAAATTGACTAATATATCTATATATGTGAGGGAAATTTAATGATTTTCAAGCATATATTTAATAATTAAATAAGAAAGTTAATAAAATAAAATAATAACCATGAAAACATTAAAATTTATGATTAATTTTTGAAGTAAAGTTGAATAACTTTGAAGGATTTTAATTATAATTTTTTTTTTATTCCTTGTAAGAGATGGATAATTTAATTAAGTAGAATAAAATTGTATTAAGTTGTTTTTTTTTTTTTTTTTTTAATAAATTGCTAAGGGGTTGGACCGCACGGTTTTAGCGGTCCAACCCCGGTTTTAGGGGTTCACGGAATTGCCACATATGCCCAGTTCTCTATGCTTAAAAAACCGAATTTCAATCCGGTTCCCGGTTTTCATGGTCCAACCTCCCGGTCTGGCCCGAGTCTGAAAACAGTGATCCAGAGCAGAGGCAGTAACTTACAAATAAAAGAAAAAATTAAATTATGGGGTGTGTGCTAATATTTAGTAAAGAAAATTAATGAAGCAACTAATAAACAATAATTAATAATTTAATTAACCAATACATTATAAAAGACAAACAAAATAAATTATGTTAGGATAAACAACAATTAATAATTTATAATTAATAATATATAAAGAATGAACTGCGCAATCGAATGAGAGATCAGTGAATGAATGATTGCTTGGTTGTGTATATTGAAAGAGATGTAGCTTGTAGCATTGATAATGAGACTATCATGCAACGATTTCAAAATATGAAAGCTCATAAAAGGCAATTGTAAACTTTATGAATTTGCGTGTTTTTTTATTGTTGTTGTTGTTGTCAATATATAAATTTCTCTTTTTATTAGATTGTGTAATTTATGCTTCTTAAGGAACACCCTAAGAAAAATTCCTGGAGCCGCCACTGCCGTTATTTCTCCGTTTTCGTATTTTTCTACCGAATTTTTGAAACATACTTTTCTTTAATGCCAAATTAATCTGTCCGTATACTTACTGTAATGTACACACACCGTAATAACTATGATATTTATTTAGGGTTTAGGATATTTTAAGTATTTGGGCATCATCACTCTTCAATGATTACCTTTTAAAAATTTATTGATGTTGTTAAGTCAATAGTTTTTCTTACAAACCATGCTTCTAGCTACATTTAAAGAGTGAGTTCATACCCATTGAATCTTAGTACAAATGCTTTCTCCAATATTTTCACAAGATATTACAGTCACTATTGACTTCCCATCTTTCCAAATAACATCTACATTTACTTTAATCATCATAATTAACATTTTGGAGGTTTCAAATAGAGATAATTGAATTTGATCCCATTGGTTTGATTACTTTGGGGCTGGACATTTGATCTTTTTTTCTTTTCTTTTTTTACTTATAATAATTATGTTTGAACTCTTGGACTCATTACTAAGGCTTGGGATTCTAATGTTGTTTTCCTAAACTTATAATTTTTTTATAAGATATATAAATTATTGTTTAAAGGTTCTGGCATCATTTATCATCCCATAATCATTATTATAAAAAAAAATTGAGATTCTAGCATTCTTGTTAAAATGGTGTTTAGTATTTAGTATTTTAAATTTTTTATAGTACTATAATTGTAACAAATTAGGAAGGGAGATTTAAACCCTAGATGTTGGAAACATCAAGAGGTTTGAGTTACAAGGCTCTTGACAAACACAATTTTAAGTGTTGGAATCAATTTCACTTAAAATTTAGTTAAGTACGTTGAAATTGTGTTTTCAAAACACAATTTTAAATTATGAAACCATGTTTCTAAAACACCACTAAAAAAACTAAATTCTTAAATAACTTCGCATCAATTTAAATAATTAACATTAATATGATATTATTTGGCACCCCACAATCTTTCATAATTATTAGTAGTATTGTCTTGTTAAGCTTTGTTCACCATTTACCGTGGGTGTCCCCCATTCCAGGCCCTAAGCTCTTGATTGCCATGTCAATATTGATAGATTTGGACGAAATGATCATATTGACTTATTTTCACAAATTGAGGATCTAAATTGACAAAAATTAAATCTTATGGACTAATTTGTCAATTAAAGTAAAAGTTAATGGACTAAATTCATTACAATAAGAATATTTTGACTTTTAAACTAGTTTAGACACAAACTATAAGATATGTTCCATATAGGGGTATGTAGTCAACCTATCAACCTAACGAACTCAACTCAACTCATCCCAACTCGATGCCTTACATTGATTTTTCATGGGGTGATGAATTGTTGTTGCCCCCCCCCCCCCCTTCTTCTTTTGATATTAGGATTATGTTAGGTTTGGTGGGAAAATTTTTTAACCTATGATAGGGGTATTTTTGACAAAGAATTAATGCTCTTAAACGCACCAAGCAAGAAAGCTAACGGCGCCTACGAGTCTGTCAGCTCCAGAGAAACGGACAGAGGACCCCGAACGACCACAGTGAAAGTGACAATGCCATAATAAAACCCGACGGGCACCTTTCTAAGCGGACGGGAGATCCTCAGGCGAAGGAAGGCTGTGGGCCGACAGGATGAAAAGGACGATAGGGTGAAAGGGCCGATGGGGTGAAAAGGCCGACGAGTCCAGCGTGGCCTAGCTTGGTCCTCACGAATACCTATACATGGAAACATCTTGCGTAATACGCACAAGAACCCCATTACTCACCCATATCTCCCGCATATGGAAAGACACCCTAAAATCTTGGAAACCCTAAATACCAGACCCTCCCAACAAGGAAAAATCTCTGCTTTGAAGGGATTTCGATTCACTACTCACCATTATATAAGCACTAGACCTCCTCTTTTCTTAGGTGCACAGAAAATCCCTATCTCTCTCACTATAGAGTTCTTAGAGATTTCTCATTTACTGACTTGACCTTTGGAGGGTTCTTGGCCGGGACCACACTAGTGCCTTCTGTTTGGTCATTTTGTTCTTACTCCACAAGAATTTATTGGCGTGATTTAGGGCTTACAACTCACTGATACAGTACATCATCAGTTGGCGCCGTCTGTGGGGATGAGTGATAAGTTATATCGCTGTTTCAAGGACTAAAAGTTGTATGGTCCTAACATGATCGATGGCCATTACCAACCAAGAGACCGAGAACCCGCCCAACGAATTAGAAAGACAAGTGCAAACCCTCGTCACAGCAGTTGAATGGCTCACTCAGCGAAACCACGAGTTGGAACGACAGTTAGAGTAGTGGAATGATCAAGAGCTAAACGATTAGAATAACATATAGGGCAGGGACGAACGCAATGACAATCGTCTCCCGACGAACAATCACTAAGAAAGGGATGACCAAGAAGAGAGTAATGTCGTCAGTAGACGAGACTAGCAGGATACCAATCGTCCCTCCGAGCTGGAAGTCGGCGCGTTGCGCATGGCGCAAGAGATGCAGACAATGAAGGAGAAGATGGATATGATGATGGCTACCCTAAAGGGTCAGTTGTCCACTAGCTTGGATGAACTAGTCCACCGTACCAACTCCTCCCTTCACTACATCGGTCACATCTTTCCCCCTTCCAGCCAAGTTCAGAATGCCACAAGTGGAAGCATACGACGGGTCAAAGGATCCCCTCGACCACTTGGAGTCATTCAAAACCCTCATGCACCTACAGGGGGTTCGGGACGAGATTATGTGCAGGGCATACTCCACTACACTGAAGGGGCCAGCGCAGGTATGGTTCAGCAAGTTAACCCCTAGCACAGTATCCACCTTCAAGGAGTTAAGTGGACACTTCGTCACTCACTTTATTGGGGGGTAGAGGTACAAAAGATCCTCGGCAAGTCTATTGAACATTAAGCAGTGGGAAGATGAGAGCCTAACGTCGTTCGTGACTCGTTTCAAAAAGGAGGCCCTCTTGATCGACGAAGCCGACGACAAAGTTCTCGTCACTACATTCATCAATGGGCTGCAATTTGGAGAGTTCCTCTTCTCTATCTACAAGAACGACTCGAAGACAATGGCTGATATGCTGTACAAGGCCACAAAATACATGAATGTCGAAAATGCAATGATTGCCTGGGGGGACAGACCGAAGAAGAGGGAAAGGCAGGACGACCCTCGTCCGGACAAAGGAAGAAAGTCGGCCTGAACGAGCGACCGAAGGGACGACAGAAGATCAAAACCTCTGCCGGGAGGATGATGAATTTCACTCCTTTGAATGCCCCGTTAGACTAAGTCCTCATGTAGATAAGGGATAGATGCGGCGTTGACTTGGCCGAACAAATTGAAGGGCAATCTGAATAAGAGGCCCAGGAACAAGTACTGTCGTTTCCACCGGGACCATAGGCACGATACTTCCGAATGCTATGACCTCAAGCAGCAGATCGAAGCCCTCATCAAGCAAGGGAAGTTACAGCGGTTCGTTAGGGGTGGAGAAAACCTACCAAGGGACCCCGAACCCAACCGGCGAGCCGAGGAAAGACCTAGAGCCCCGCTCAAAGAGATAAGGGCAATCGTAGGGGGGAACACTATGGCAGGATCATCAAAGAAGGCAAGGAAGACATACTTACGAATGGTGCAAAGTGTTTGGATTTTAGGATGGCCTCCTAAAGCAACCAAGGTTGACAACCCTGCCAGCAACTTCATAGAAGAAGATGCTAGATGACTACACCACCCTCATGATGATGCCCTGGTTATTAACTTGTCAATTGCAGACTTCAATACCCGACGGGTGCTAGTAGACAACGGGAGCTTAGCGGATATCCTCTACTACCCTGCATTCTAGCAAATGAGGGTCGATAAAGAGCGTCTCCTACCCTTGGACACACCGTTAGTAGGATTCGGTGGCACCAAGGTCTTCCCCATGGGAATTATCACCTTATCAGTAACCATTGAGATGTACCCTCAGCAGCTCACTAAGGAAGTCAATTTCATGGTCATTGATTGCTCCTCTGCCTACAATGCCATCATTGGTCAACCTACACATAACGTATAGAGGGCGGCCACGTCCATATACCACCTGCTAGTAAAGTTCCCAATGGAGTACGGGATAGGAGAAGCACGAGGGGACCAGATGGCCGCTCGCGAATGCTACGCTGCCATGCTAGATGGATGATCACTTACAAGCTTTGAACACCAAAGAAAGGAGGATTGCAGTAGAGCCAATGGAAGACCTGGAAGAGATCTCCTTGGATGATAACATCCCAGGCCGAATCACTCGTATCGGCACGCAGGCTGACCCTTCAGTTCGCAAAGAGCTTGCCCTCTTCCTAAAAAACAATCGGGACGTCTTCGCTTAGAGTCACGAGGACATGCCAAGGATTAATCTGAATACCATGGTCCACAAGCTCAACGTATGCCCATCCTTCCCTTCGGTCTGGCAGAAGAAAAGAGTTTTCGCCCAAGAAAGAGACAAGGCCATAGCTGAAAAAGTACGCAAATTGCTAGAGGCAAATTTCATTAAGGAAGTCTACTACCCCGAATGGTTGGCCAACGAAGTAATGGTCAAAAAAGCAAATGGCAAGTGGAGAATGTGTGTAGATTTCACCAACCTGAACAAGGCATGCCCCAAGGACAACTACCCACTCCCGTGTATCGACTTCCTCGTAGACTCTACAGCTGGCCACCAACTGTTAAGCTTTATAGACATCTTCTTTGGGTACAATCAGATTAGATTGGATGAAGCTGACTAAGAGAAGACCTTATTTGTCATGAGCTAAGGACTCTTCTGCTACAAAGTCATGTTGTTTGGACTAAAGAACGCAAGGGCGACATACCAAAGACTTGTGAATAAGATGTTCGCCCATGCAGATTGGGCGGAACATAGAAGTGTACGTAGACGACATGCTCGTAAAAAGCACAAGGCAAGTTAGCCACCTAGTCAACCTTCGGGAAACATTCGAAACCCTTCGCCTTTATGATATGAAGCTCAACCCTAGTAAATGTGTGTTTGATGTAGCGTTAGGAAAATTCTTGGGTTTTATGGTGTTGCAGTGCGGTGTGGAAGCTAATCCCAACAAAGTTCGAGTAATAATGGAGATGGCTCCTCCAAAAAACATCAAAGAGGTGCAAAGCCTGAACAGTAAGGTTGCAGCCCTTAACAAGTTCGTCTCTAGGGCAACGGATAAGTGTCTGCCCTTCTTCAAGATACTAAGGAAGGCTTTCGAATGGACCGACGAATGCCAGAGGGCTTTTGAGGAATCGAAGGCATACCTTGCGTCCCCACCATTGCTCAGTCCATCCAAACCTGGTGAAGAGCTCTCCCTCTACTTAGCCGTGTCACCAACGGCTGTTAGCTTTGCTCTTATCCGAGAGGAATACTGAGTGCAGTTACCCGTCTACTACACTAGTCGAGCACTTTGGGAAGCTGAAGGGAGATATCCCCCAATGGAGAAGCTGGCCTTTGCACTGATCACAGTTGCTCGAAAACTCAGGCTGTACTTCCAAGAGCACACCATAGTGGTCCAAACGGACAAACCGCTGCGGAAAGTAATGAACAACCTAGAGGCAGTGGGGCGACTAGTTCTATAGGCGATAGAGCTCGACGAGTTCGAAGTCCAATACCGACCCAGAACTGCGATCAAGGCACAGGTTTTAGCTGATTTCATTGCCGAGTTCACAACGAAAGTAGATGAAAAGGAGAGGCCGACAGCATGGATGATATGGACAGACAGTTCGTCCAACTAACAAGTCGGGGGAGCTGGGGTCCTGCTATGGTCGCCAAAAGGAGATACAATAAAGTGGGCAGTCCGCCTCCAATTCTCAACGACCAACAATGAGGTAGAATATGAAGCAGTCCTCTCGGGCCTCGACTTGGCTAAAGTAGCAGGGGCCATGTCAGTAGTCATACACTGCGATTCACAAGTTGTTGTTGGGCATATCAACGGCGACTACAAGGCAAAAAGGGAACGAATGAGAGAATATCTAAGCATGGTCAAAAGAAAGGTTAGCAAGGGGCTCTCAGCCAAGTTTGTGCGGATCCCAATGGAAGAGAACGAGTAGGTGGACTGTTTGGCCAAAGCTGCATTCGCAGAGTGTGTGGACGTCACTAATCAGGTACTATCCTTTGTCCAATATTCTCCTGCCATTGACAAGGTAGAAGTATAGGTGATCCCCCTAGGAACCGACTGGATGATGCCAATCGTATCCTACCTCAGGAATGGGCGCTCCCAGAAAACCGCAATGCTTCCGGTAGGTTGAAGGTATAGTCGTCAGTTTCGTACTAATTGGGGATGTCCTTTACAAAAAGGGCTTCTCTCGTCCATATCTGAGGTGCCTAGCCCTTGCCGAAGCAGACTATGTCATGAGAGAAGTACACGGGGGAGTATGTGAGAATCACTCGGGGGCACGCTCGCTAGTTCACAAGCTGATACGAGCTGGGTACTATTGGCCTACTATGTAGATGGACACCCAGTCCTACATGAAGGCGTGTGACAAGTGCCAATGCATCAGCAACATCATACGATAGCCATTAGAGGAACTTACACCAATGAGCGCCCCCTTGGTCATTCGCCCAGTAGGGATTGGACATAGTAGGACCCTTTCCCATGGCAATACGGCAGCTTAAGTTCCTTGTCGTAGGGATTGACTACTTCACCAAATGGGTCGAGGTAGAACCATTGGCCATTATCATGGAGAAAAATGTCTGAAGTTTCGTCAGGAAAAGTATCATTTATCGCTTCGGAATCCATAGGGTCTTTGTCTCTGACAATGGAAAGAAATTCGACAATAATGCATTCAGAGATTTCTGCCAACAATTAGGGATCAAGAACCACTACTCCTCTCCTACTCACCCCTAGGCCAAAGGACAAGTTGAGGTTACAAATTGATTCCTACTCAAGATGATCAAGACTTGGCTTGAGGGGGTAAAGGGTATATGGCCGGACGAACTACCCGTCGTCCTATGGGCATATAGGACGACGGCTCGCACACCAATAGGGGAGACACCTTTCCTCCTCGCGTTCGAAAATAAAGCCGTCATCCCAACAGAAGTTGGACTGACCAGTTATCGAATATCCCACCATAATAAAGAAAGGAATGAAGAGGGGATGCGCCTACAGTTAGACCTTCTTGACGAAGTCAGAGCGACGGCAGAACAACTGATCATTCGTTATCAGGACCTAATGCCAAAACACTACAACGTCAAAGTCAAGCCTCGCCATTTTCAAGTCGGAGACCTGGTTCTAAGGAAAGTGATGACGGCCACCAAAGACCCCGCACAGGGCAAGTTAAGCCCTAACTGGGAAGGACCTTACAGGATCATCGACTACCATAGAAATGGGACTTGCCACTTAGAGACACTCGACGGACAAAGGCTCCACCACCCATGGAACACCAAGCACTTGAGGAAATACTACCAGTAGTAGTCGAATCCAGCTTATTTTATCGCTTTCTTTTATTATTTATGTCAAAGTTGGATATTGAGAGATGTTGAAATTTTAAGGATGCTAAGTTTCTTTTTAGCTCTTCTATTATTAATAAGACTTGGAATGGATTATCTAAAACGTTGTCCTACTATATACCATTTAGTGAATCGCCCAAAAATTATACTAAGTCCTACCTACGGGGTGGATGGGTGACCAAGGATACCGATGGGTACCTAGTCTCAAATTATGTTAAGTCCTACCTACGGGGTGAACAGACGACCAAGGATACCGACGGGTACGTGGTCTCAAATTATACTAAGTCCTACCTACGGGGTGGACTGGCGACCAAGGATACCGACGTGTCCCTGGTCTCAAATTAAATTTAGTCATACTTACAAGGTGGACGGACGACCAAGTATACCAACGGGTACCTGGTCTCAAATTATATTAAGTCCTACCTACGGGGTGGATGAACGATCAAGGATACCAACAGGTACCTGGTCTTAAGAGAGCCGCTAAGTAAAACACGCAAAAATTGCTGCGAGACAAATGGATGAAGTAAAACGTTGATGGCACAAATATGACGGGGCCATGTACACTTATAATAAAAATAAAAATCAAACAACAAGCATAAGCAATGGATAAAAGCAGTAGATATAAACCCAAAGGGGTAAATGTTTTTATATAAAAGCCTAAAAGAAGGGGCATCCACCATTGTCTTACAAGTAAACTTATAAAAAGAAAAGGAGACTTAAATATAGCTTGAAAAAGAGAAGGGTAGAAGTCAAGACGGGGGAATATTAGAAATAGTCGGATCCACAGTAGATGGACCATCCGCGGTAGATATGCCATTAACAGCAGACAGGACCACGGGAGCCACTAGGCCTTCAGGGGCAAGTTGGACGACGACCTCAGCATCAATGTCCTTCACCTCCTGCTCAACAGTGTGGGCAGATTCGTCGGCCTCGTCACTGACAGCGTCATTCCCCCCAAGAGTCAGCGGGACGATGTCATCTATGGCAATCTGGGACAAGACTATATCAGGGTAGACAGCTTCAACCTGTTTTAAGAAATTGTCAAACCCGTTGCCATAAAAGGCGCCGCACTCATTGAAAAAGGGCTGTGAGACTCGTAAGGCTGCCACAGCGTCAACTTTGGCCTTGTCCATCGGCTCGCGAAGAGCAGCCAACTCTGTCATCAAGTTGGTCTTTGCTTTCTCTGCCTCCTCACGACGACGGGTCTCCTGCTTACGCAAGGCAAGTTTCTCCATCAGCTCCGTGTTAAGAGTATGGACGGCCTCCTTATACTGATCCCTTTCTTTGTTCTATATCTCTTGACGCATGTTGAACCGTTAGATCACCCCTTCGTTGGCCACACACCTGTCCTGAAGGGCCTTCATCCGTACCAACGCCTGAAATAAAAACAATAGTTAGAGCGAGAATACAAGAATTACAAAGTATTATAAGTGACAAAGACATACCCTTGACTGGTTGTAGAGACCAGAAGCCCCTAAGTCCTCTGAAAAGTGCTCACCACAGGGATCCAAGTCTGTCTCCTTGATGATCGAATTAACCATCTTAATGGCGTAATCCTTGTGGGTGACCAGCCTCTGGACGGGATCAGGGACGACGAGCCCCTTTCCCGTCATCAAGCCCTTCTCGACTCCATGACGAGGGGGAGAAGGGGGTGAAGGAGACTTCTGTTGTTGATCCCCAATAGATGGGCTCATCCCCTTCTTAGACGGATGACCGTCCTTGGCGTTGCTCTTCCTCTTTTGAGCAACTCTAGGGCCTACCTTGGAGGCCGACGCTGACGCTTCCCCTTGCTGCTTGTGTGCGGCTGCAGACTTCCTCACCAACGCCCTCTACCTACCAATGTCCATCTGTTAAAAAAGTTAACAGAGAAAGTTAGAAAAATAACAGATGGACTAAAGAATGAACGAACACGAATACTCACGATGACGAGAAAAGGCGTGCAATCGACGGGCTATAGGCGTCGGTTCTGGACCACCACAGAACGCGTGGAGAGTGTCTAGGGTGACTAAATCTTTCCACTTCCTTGTTCAAAGGGAATCTCCAAAACACGTCTGATGAAACCCTCATGTTCGTCCCTGATCTATGGACGGGCTTGGGCTGAAAACAAAAAAGGTGTTAGATACATAACAAAAGCAGACAGGGCAGAAAAAAATTAAAACAGACGACACACCTGACTCCCTCACAATGCCCTAGGTATTATCAAACCCGTCAGGCATACTATCCCACTCCTCGAGTCGACACACAGAATCCGTTCCTTGAACAAAAAAATATGTGTTCTTCCAATTCCTATTTGAATCAGGCATGTCTAACACCAGCCTAAGTAATGTCTTTCTTGCTAAGAAGTGGTAAATGCCCTTTGACAAGGAGATCTGCTGAGGCTTGTAGCAATAGAAGAACTTGTCGAGGGTAAGACGACGGTTACCACCACTTGGCTAACCTCATATCACTTCAGCCCCAAGGAATATCCTCCACACATTAGGAGATATTTGGTTGACGGATAGACCTAGGTAGTTGGCCAACTGGCGGTGTAGCTCCGTCAGTGGTAACCTCAGACTTGTAGCAAACATGGCATCATATATGCCGACGTCTGCTGTTTTTCCCGAGTAACACTTCTCAAACTTCCTTGGCAGATGGATGGGAATGTTCTCAGGAATTTGGAAATGATCATGAAGTTTGTTGAAGACGTTTGGGGACATGGTCAGGTAGAAATCATTCACCGTACATATTAGAGGAAGGATGAAGGGCCTAGGGCCATTGCCGTCGACTTGGCCTACCATCTCCTCGTCACCCCCTTCCTCGTCATCCTTCTCGTCATCTTCCTCCCCTTCTCCCTCTTCCTCTCCTTCCTCCTTCTCGTCACCCTCTTCCTCCCCTTCCTCATCCTCTTCACACTCCTCTTCTTCCTCCTCGGCAGGGAAGTGAGCAGATGGTTCCCTCTCTAAGGACTAGGTTACATCTTGCTCGGGCTCACACCCTAACGGATAGACCTTGTCGTAGCCTGCACTCTCACGGACTGACGACGACTGTTCACTCGTCGCATCTCTATCACCTGACATCTATTCACCTACAAGCGACGGAGGTTTTCTAATAGCCTATTTGATGGGTCTCTTAGCAAGTAATGACTAATTAGAAAAATAAATGAAAAATAACAAATGACAAGGCAAGGAAACTTACCAAGAGTGGATGATAGCTTGAAGTAACGGATTCCTCAAAAACAATGGGGTGGTACGGTGACTGTTGCTTATGAACGACGGCGCGACACAACACTTTGGCCTTAAAGCTCTCGAGGGATGAAAAATAAAGTAAAGAGAATGACTAGAAGAGGAGGAACTATTTATAAAGCAAATAGGCACGATATATGAAGCAACACTTCTGATTAGAAACGAGGCCAACCAATAGGTGCCACATGTCACCTAGCATTTAAACCTAAGGTTGCCTACACCATTTAATGACACTTCCTTCAATAAGAACATCTAATTAATGATCATAAATACTCATATTACTCCACAGCCCATTAGTTGAGGCTGACGGAACCATGGAGTAGGGGGTAGTTGATAGGGATATTTTTGAAAAAGAATTAATGCTCCTAGACACACCAAGCAAGAATGCTGACGGAGCCTACGGGTCCGTTAGCTCCACAAAAACAGACAGAGGACCCAGAACGACGATAGTGAAAGCGATGATGCCACAATAAAACCCGATGGGCGCCTTTCTAAGCTGACGGGAGATCTTCAGGCGAAGGAAGGCTATGGGCCGACCGGATGAAAGGGACGATGGGGTGAAAGGGTCGACGGGGTGAAAAGGCTGACAGGTCCAGCGTGGCCTAGCTTGGTCCTCACGAATATCTATACATGGAAACATCTTGTGTAACATGCACAAGAACCCTATTACTCACTCATATCTCCCGCATATGGAAAGACACCCTAAAATCTTGGAAACCCTAAATACCAGACCCTCTCAACAAGGAAAAATCCCTACTCTAAAGGGATTTTGATTCACTACTCATCACTATATAAGCACCAGACCTCCTCTTTTCTCAGGTATGCAGAAAATCCCTAGCTCTCTCACTATAGAGTTCTTAGAGATTTCTCATTTACTAACTTGACCTTTGGAGGGTTCTTGGCTGGTACCACATCGGTACCTTCTGTTTTGTCTTTTTGTTCTTACTCCACAGGTATCCATTGGCGTGATTTGGGGCCTACAACTCACTGACGATTTTAGCACATCATCAACCTGAGTAATCCGACCTAACCTATAATTTTAAAAAAATATGCTTTATTTATTTATTTATAGTTCAGTAGTTAGGGGTAGGGTTAGACGTCTCCGTTGAAAATATCAAGAAATGTCAATTGAACTATAAGGCTCTTGGCTATATATATTAAATTTGTTAGTTCCATTTACTTTGGTATATTGAGATTTAGTTTTGATGAAATTTGAATATTAACCTTAATAGTAGGAATTTATAATAATTTATTGGATAATGGACTTACTAGTTGAATGAAAACCTATTTTTTAATGTGGCTTGCCAAAATGACCTCAATTAGACGTCCCAATTCAATCTAATCTAACCTACTATCTAAGGGATGGGTTGGGTTGATTTTTAGAGATACCTACAAAGGAATGGAGTCAGGGCTTGGAGTTTGGACAAATATATTTTTTGATAAGTAATAAAGAAAATATTATTTTATTTCAAGGTTGGGCTCATAAGGCTGCCCATCGAGTTCGCTCAAATCACCCTGATCAAAATGCTGGCTTTCTATATTAAATATAGCAAAACAAGGATGGTGAACTGAAGGGAGAGGAGCCATTGTGTTTGATCGATTTTTGTATGCAAGAAACTGTGAAGTTATTCTTTTTAAAAGATTGCTTCATGCGTTTATAGGCCTTAGGTACTTAGACAATGTCAAGTATAGGAAGTAATTCAGAAATTTTCCTTGTAAAATATGCAGGTGACTTAAAAAATTGGGGGCAGTTGGAAACTAGAGCAGAATTGATGCCTTTATTTATTACAATTTTGAGAATGAAAACTGCCAATATATCTTTGTGGGAGAGGCAAGTGTGAATTGCTAGTCTCATATATGCTAAAACCATCTAAAATATAGGATTTACATGTGCTCCATGTCTATTATTTGTATGCAACTGATTTGTAAGAGGTGACATTAAGGGAAGATGAGTTGCAGTATTGGACACATAAGGACAACCCTTACAATTCTGTCACAATTCAGGATTTTGTAGCTCCATATGATGAGCAAAAGCCACCCATCTGCTTGGACAACTAGAAAAGTATGGCATTAGCAAGAAGGAACTCGTTTTTCTATATTTATATACTGTGAGAGTGCGCTTTAACTTGATTTTGATTAATACTTTGTCTTTGCCTTTAGATTTCAATACTAGCACTGATTACAACAACATTTTATCGTATGGACCAAGATGCATTGTGATTCAATCACCAATGGAAAAGTTTAGACGGGTGCCTTGTTCGTCACTGTTGTTGTGGTAATTATGTTTATAATGGATTGTCTAAGATGTCCATGATGATGACAAAACTTCCTGTTTTCTACAAGCCAAGAGACCTCTTCTTTCTGGGTATATGATCTTCCTATTATGTTAATGGATTCGATCCAATCTTAGAAGGTAAAAAAGTAAACTGTGCTGAATTGGTCTTGCTTTGGAGATTTGTTTGGTACCTGTTTTTCTGTTCCATAAAATATACACAAATGTACACCCTGCATGTTGTTTAGGAAGTACCTTCTACATTTTTCCACGTTATTGCAGCAACAAGTAGGAACATGGTTGTTGACTTGTCTTTTGCTTTCGCATTGGGTGGCTTCATCCTATCAAAAGGTATAGTACATTAGTACCATACTGTATCGATAATTTTACTTAAATCTTGGCGAAAATATTCTTTTGCTTCCTACATTTTAGGCTTAATCTCATTTTGGTTCTTAAAATTGATTTTGCGCTTATCTCAGTCCTTGAAAACAGAAAATTATTTCCATTTGGTCCCTGCCGTCAACCCACTAACGAAAAAGTCCTATGTGGCAAACAGAGTGCACTATCAGCACACTAAATGCTAAAATGGCTAATAAAATAATAATAATAATAATTTATTTGGCATTTAAAAAATACAACGTCAGCATATATAAATTAATAAAAAAATAAAAATAATTTTTTAAAATTTAAACTGAAAAAATTCAAAAACAAAAACAAAATAAAAAACTTTTTCAATTTTAAAGAATGAGAAAAAAATTTATAGCAACTATTCCAATTTTTCTTGAACTTTCTTAAGAAACAAACACTAAATTAACACTTCTTCTCACTAATGTTGGCATGTCTGTGTTTGTGTTTGTATCTATTTCATTTTCTTCTTTCTTTTAAGATAAACCAAAAAAGAAAAATTAAAACAAAAATAAATTAATAAATAAATCTTATCTCTCTCTCTTGGTTCTTGTGTTTGGTATTTTTCTTTTTCTTCTTTCTTTTCAGATCCTTGATTCTCTCCTCTCTCTTCCTTGGTTTATGTGTTTTGTTTGTATCTTTCTTTTTCTTCACTCTTTCCAAATCCATAACTTACTCTCTTTCTTTTGGTGCGTGTGTGTGTGTTTGTATCTTTCTTTTTCTTCTTTCTTTGTTCAAGCTCTCAATCCCTCTCTCTTCGACCCCTCTCTCTCTCTCTCTCTTAATTTGACTTTTTTATCCTTCTATCTTTTTAGATCCCTTTCTTTGACTTTGTTCAAGCTTTCAACCTCTTTCTCTTCTTTCTTTTTTTCTTTTTCTAGGTTTCCATGGGGTGGGTGGTCGGTAGTGGAGGTGGAGATCGGTGGTGGGGGTGGAGGTGAATGTGAAATTGAGAAACTCAGATGTGAGAGAGAGAGAGAGAGAGAGAGAGAGAGAGAGAAAGAGAGAGAGAAAGAGGGCTGAGAGAGGTGATTTGCGAGGTGAGGTTGAGATCGATGGTGGTTGGTGGTTGTGAAATGGAAGCAGAGATCCTTGGTGATAGATGGGTTGATCGGTTTGATGGGTTTTGAAAAAAAATTTTCATATGGGTTTTATCAGTTTAATCTTAAATTGGTCGCTTTGTGGGCGCAAGCTCCCGCGGTGTGTGGTGTCATCCTCGTGGTTTGGCGGAGTACGCCTAGGCCTAGGGTGGATTATGGCGGAGAAATGGAGTTGCCATCCAAATTAGCTCTAGGAACCATAAATATAGCGCCCTTCATGGAAGGATTGATTTTTTACCAAAGCACGTGTCCGAAGTTTAGGTATAGGGATGGGAAGGTGCTAGACACCTAACCCCACCCAACCTGTGGGTCGGCTTCCACTTATTGTGTTCCAAGTCTTAATCTCATTATGTAAAGTTGTGATTTACAACTATGTTTTACGTTGGCTTTATTCCATGACAAAAAGTGTTGTAATTGCAATAAATAATTTCCTTGTATTTTGTGGGATTTTACTGTATTGGAATTAGTATTAAGTTGGTGAAGAATCAAGCATGCAATGAAGATCAGTGCAATTTCACGACTAGCTCACTAGAAGCTTATGAGTAAAGGTACCCGCGAAAATGCCACGTATGAAGCACATGATTAGGAGCGGAAGAGTCATGCCAGCCTGTCATTTCGCGAGTACTTCGCGAGAAATGCCATCTCGCGAGGTACCTGTGAAATTCTCTGCCTAGAGAATTTTAAGTGTGATTCTCAATACTATATATACTCTCATTACCCACAAAATAAAAAGGAGGCTGTTTAGAAGAAAATCCTAGAGAAGTTTCTACAACACACCCACCATCTTAAAGAGAGCTACTTATCCTTGAGTGAGAATTCCTTAGTAGTCTCTTCTCCTTCCCTTCTCCCATTGTTATACCTTGAGAGGAGATTTGTACCAAAACACAATCCACACATATTCAGAGTGTAGAGAGTGTTTTGGAGCTTGGGAAGAATTTGGGATTTGCTAAAAGAACAGGTGAGGCTTGGCAGATGCAATCGATCGGTATTGCGAGATCCGAATAACTAGTGAAGATAAGACTCTGAAAAGTCTGTTGGTAGCTGGAGCTTGGAGGGCTCAAGTACATTGGGTAGATTAGGCTTGGAGGGTCTTTTTGATATTTGTGTACTCCAACTTATTTACTAGTAGATCAATTTCGACTTAGAGGGTCGTGGAGAGGTTTTTCAACAAGTTCTTCGGTTTCTTCTTCGATAACACATTTCGGTGTTATCTTGTGTTTGCATCTCTCTTCCCTTACTCTTTAAGTTTTATATTTATTGTTGCTTGCTTGTGGTTATGGCTTAGAGAGTAGTTCAATTTATTGCGCTTGTTTTACTCTTATTCCGCTCTTAGAAAAGTTAGAGTAAAAGCAATTAAGCCGTAATTTAAAATTGGGGGTCTAAACAAGCTATAGTGTTTTACACTAAATGAGCTTTCACATTAAATGCAGATTTAATACGTTATTCTAACTCACACACACTCTAGCATGCATCTAAGGCAAACAACATGGCATCAATCATCCCAGACCTAATCATTCATCTATCATGGTATTTAAACACACATCTCCAAGGGCAGAAACATCACATGGCAGAATCAAACAAAACATATTAAAGCATCTAAGCATCATAGACATGGCATTCAACCAAACATGTTCATGTTATTTAGACATATCAAGCTCATATTTCAACCAATGCATGTTCATGCGAGTGCATGACTTACCACACTTACCTCACTGCATCATAGCACTTATGCATCAATGCATGTTCATGGTACCTAAGCAAATCAAAACCCTAATAAACATAAAAGGCATGAAACAAAGCAAAGAAAAACAAAACAGGGTAAACAGATGTGAAAACTAGGTTAAATAAGGGCTAAACATGTAGATAAAACAAAGGAAAAAACGAATAGAATGTGAATTAGGGTTTCTGGGCAAGAGTATGTGTGCGCATACATAGGGCATGCGTACGCATGCAAGTAGCATGCGCACGCATACACGCCCTAAGAACCTTAACCCAAAAACTACAGAAAAGAAACATAAATATAAATAAACTAACAACCTAACATGCTGAGAATGAAAACATAAAGAAAACCTAAACTTAAACAAACATTTTAGAACGTCAAAACATGTAAACAAGCCAAAGAATATTTAGAAAAACCAAGAAAAGGTGAAGAGCCAAAGATAGAACCTTTACCTCAACACAAGAACTCCCTAGAGCTTGATTTGGATTGTTCCCCTCAGTCAATCTAGTAACCAATTCACAAACGAGTTAGTAAACTTAGAACTTAAAGATCAAGGCTAGAAAAGGTCTTAATCAAGTAAAATTTGACTTGAGGATGTTTTATGAGAAACTTCCTTTTTGATTCACTATTTTCCAGTGAATCTTATGTGTTTTATCACCTGAATTCGTCCTTGAAAATTTACTATTTATGGCTTTATATAGTAAAAAAATAGGGGTTTAGGGCAGCTCTCAGACGATGTGGGATTCTGTAAAGTTGTGATTTACAACTATGTTTTATGTTGGCTTTATTCCATAACAAAAAGTGTTGTAATTGCTTTAATTTTATTCTTTGTATTTTGTAGGATTTTGATTGTATTGGGTTTAGTATTAAAATGGTGAAAAATCGAGCATGTATTGGATGAACAAGTGGATTTCGCGAGTGTCTCGATAGAAGCTAACTCTCGAAAGAGCCACGTGAGAAGCACATGTTGGAAGTTGAAGAGTAGTGTCAAGCTGTCGATTTCGCAAGTGTCTCACGGGTAAGGCATTCCCGTGAAGTACTCGCGAAACATTCTACCTGGAAGATTTTAAGTGTGCCTTTCTTATCCTTCACCCATACTATATATACTCTCATTACTCACAAATGTATGAGAGGCCATTCAGAGAGAAAAACCCTAGAGAGATTTTCTACAACACACACCCATCTTTTTAGAGAGATAGCTACTCATCGTTAGTGAGAAATCATTCTAGCCTCTTCTCCTTCCCTCTCCCATTGCCATACCTTGAGAGGAGATTTGTACCCAAACACAACCCATACATTTTCAGAGTGTAAAGAGTATTTTGGAGCTTGGGAAGCTTTGTGGATTTACCAAAAGAAGCTGATAAGGCTTGGCGGATGCAATCGAGTGTATTGTGTGATTCGAAGAGCTAGAGAAGACAATGCTTCGACAAGTCAGTTGGTAGCAGGAGCTTGGAGAGCTCAAGTACATAGGGTAGACTAGGCTTAGAGGATCTTTTGTTATTCGTGTGCTCCAACTTATTCTTTAATGGATCGATTTACCGCTTGGAGGGCGACGGAGAGGTTTTTCGTCGAGTTCTTCGGTTTCCTCTTTGATAACCCATCGCGATGTTATCTTGTGTTTGCATCCTTCTTCTCTACTCTTTTAGCTTTCATTTATTGTTGATATTTGATAAATATGGCTTAGAGTAGTTATATTGTTTGTTCGCTCGCATTTACTCTATTCCGCACTTAGTTTAAGTTAGAGTAAAATCATCCGAGCCGTAATTTTTAATTTGGAGGTCTAAACAGCTCTTGTGTTTTCACACAAATTCGAGCTTTCAGATTCGTTCTAAACCTAGTTTAAATGCAAAAAACCTTTCCTTTCATAGTTTCTAGAACTCTAGCATGCGCACGCATTAATGTGTATGCGCACGCATGCATAAAGCATGCACATGCAGAGCTTGAGCATGTGTGCACATATGCGTGTATGCGTACGCATGCCCTAGGGTTTCCATGGTCTTTATTTTCCAAAAATAGTTTATTTGGTCTAAAAATAAGTTATATTTTCCACAAATACTTTCCTCAAGTCAATTTTCATCTAATCGGGCCCTAAACTAACCTTGGGTTTTAGAATTCTAACATTATTGGGGAACAAGGGCCTGAGTCGTAAGGGGTACAAAATACGGTGTCTACAGCCTTTTGTTTTGGTTCTGGTTTCACTATTTTGATCTTCTTTTTTTATCGGTTTGCTGGGTTTCAAGAACATGGACAATCATGTTCTGGGAAGAACATGAAGAACGTGTTCTTCCCAAAAAAAAAAAAATAATAATAATGAAAATAAAAAGAAATTAAATTAACTATTTTATTTCATTTTTTTTTTAAAGTTTATAATTTTGTTTTATTGTTTTTCTGATGTGGTTTTTTTTTTTTTTTTTTTTTTTTTTTTTTTTTTAAATTAAAATGTTGATGTGGCATTTTTAAATGCCAAATAAAATTCCTTATTATTATTTAGCCACGTCAGTATTTAATGTGCCAACAGTGCATTCCATTTGCCACGTAGGACTTTTCTGTTAGTGGGTTGACGGTACAGACTAAAATGGAAATGATTTTCTATTTTCAAGGACTGAGGTAGATGCAAAATTAATTTAGGAACCAAAATGAGATTAGGCCCAAAATGTAGGGACCAAAAGTGTATTTTTGCCTTAAATCTTTTCATTTTATTACACTATGCATCAAGAATGCTTCTTTTTTCTCTTCACTGACTTTTATAGAGGATAAAAAATTGGTGGATAAGGGATTACTAGATTTCACCTACGATGTATACACAAAAGCTAAGGAGATACTTAGGCAAAGTTGTAGCCAGGTAATTTCTTGAAGCATAAATCTAAACATTGATATATTTTGTCTCTTAAAAACAAGCTAATGAGGTTCTCCTTAACTCAGCCAAACCTCTGGGAGTTGAAGTACTGAAATCCTGAGGCTTCATCCCAAATGAATATTGGAATTGAATAGGGGTTGGGGCATTGATTGGATTGGTGTTACTTTTGACATCTATCGCTCTAGCTCTCACTTATCTCAACTGTGGGTATTCTTATTTCTCACATGAAGCATTTTATTGTAGGAGTTATGTATCAATGTCATCAAATTGATTGTGCACTATTGGTGAAGTGACAGTGTTAAATTAATTCAGAAGAATCGCAAAGCAATGAATAAGGTAATAGGATATGAGAAGGCATAGAGTTAATAGGTGGCGCAACTATCTCAAGTGATGATACAAACATAATGTCACGCGTGAAGTATGTAGTGTGTTGTGACGATCATTGTTGATTCATAATTTATGTAATACAATTTGAGCAACACTATCAACTTTGATGAAATTACATATTCCTTTGACATGCAGCTGGTAACTTATTACCATATAATAAGGTTTTGAAATTAAAGTGTGAAATTCAAATTATTGAAATTTAAGATCAAGGAGGCCACCAACATTATATACAAGACATGTGATGCCCATTATCGAAATATGCTCCTTAATTTCTTGACATAGATTATATTCACAGAGATTAAATTTAGTACCATACAAATAAATGCTTCGGAGGGAGGAAGGGAGAGATTTACATTCCCTAAGGTTGAAGTACATAATAGACTGCAAAATGAATTGCAACCAGCCAAGTTTAGGATGGATATGGTTTCAATCCACATACGCCCATTGTATTTTTGATAAGTCAGTGGTTAGATGCAAGCCAAGTTTATGATAGATATGGTTTCAATCCACATACGCCCATTGTGTTTTGATAAGTCAGTGGTTAGACCCAAATGCTTTAGAGAGTTCAAGTCCAAAACTCAAACCAATTGGTCACCCATTGGCTACTATCATTGCGTTTCCATCTAAAAGAATAAAAGAGAGTTATTACTTAGGGTAGATTATAGTAAACCTACTTGTGGTTTGGTTTGTTTGCACTTTGTCTACCTATGGTTCAAAACTTAACACTTTGCCCACCTAAGATTACCTTCGTTAGTCTCCCGTTACCCACCTCTGTTAAAAACGCTTTTTTATGACTAAAACAAATTTTAAACGAATCAAAGAGTTAGGGTTTGAATTTTATACAAAAAGTGATGAACATTACAATTGAAATTCCAAACAATTACAAATCAAAATTTTGAAATTAAAACTAGTACAAATCAAATGCCCACATATCACAACAAACACAACACAACACAGATCAGAGAGAGAGCCCACAAATCACAATAAACACAAAACAAAAGTTCCAACATGGGTATGAGTTTGGTTTAGATCGGAGAGAGAGAGAGAGAGAGAGAGAGAGAGAGAGAGGAGGGAAAAGCTTGAGGTCATTGGTTCGGTGTAGATTAGAGAAAACATAGAGGGTTTAAGAGAGAAACTGTTGAGTTGGAGGTGGTTTGGTGCAAAACGAAGATGGCTTCAAACTAAGATCGGCGGTGGATCAACCATCTACTTGAGCTGTTGCTCGCCGCCTCACACCACCACCATCACGCAATCTTGGATCTCCTTCTCTCTGTGTGTGTTGCTGCTATGGTGTGTGTCTGAAAGTGTGCAATTTTGATGTAGTTGCCTAGGATTGTTGTGAATGTCTAAAAGTGTGGCTGAAAGGATTTTTTTTTTGAAATTAGACTATAAACATAACAACAAACTCCCCGGTGCTTACCTTTTTGCTGAAATTCTATGCCACTTTTCACAAAGCCTGCAACTAGTGCTTGAGGAAGGGCTTGAAGCCACTCTTCCCTATTGCTTTCTTGAGGAATCACACTCAAAACATTATCCAATAAGTTCTCCTTTGCAAAGATAGCAGTTGATATACCATTATGTCCATCAAAAATCTCCAAGAAGAAGCTAGTGCGTATTATATCCATTAGGGGATTATATTGACACTCCATTTGGTCGCTGAGAAAAGGATGGAAAAAATTAAGAAACCAAACATTTGAATGATAAATTTCCCATAGTTGAGACCACTAAAAACCAAGACTTCTATTCAACATCACCAAATTCAACTTCTAAGTTGGCTTTGCATGTTTTTTTTTTCTCAGCAACCAAATAAAGGGTATTTAATTATTTCGCAAAGTAGTTGATGAGTAATGAGTTAGTATATATGGGATGGAAATAATACTACAAAAACAGAAAATGATGTCAACGGATTTCCTAGAACCGTCAACATCATTTTCAAAGGTGTCAAGTTTAGGATTTTTGAAAATGTTTTTTTGGATCTGTGTGAATATGATTTTTTTTTTTTTTTGGATTGATTGGCTCAAGACCATCCATGCCAAGAGGAAGTATGTTCATGAATCTGGATTTACAAATTTTACAAATCTACTTTTAGATCTTATTTCTCTTTTATATATATATATATATATATAATTTTTTTTTGAAGGAGAGAGACATAAAAGTTGAGCAAAAGACATATTTGCCATTGTTTTTAATAGAGGTGGGTAACTGGAGATTAATCGAGGTAATCTGAGGTGGGCAAAGCGTTAAGTTTGAAACGTAGGTAGGCAAAGTGCAAATGGAGCAAACCATAGATGAGTTCACTGTAATTTGCCCTCTTACTTATTAGTGAGTGAAGTAGAAAAAAATAATGAGAAAAGAATATCCTTTCGTGAAAATAATTAGGCTTAAATGTTTAGCATTAGATAAAAAAATTGGTAGATATAAATTTTTTTTTTAAAGGAGAATATCTAGATCTCTTTGAGTATCTAACTATTCTTTTACGTTTATCCATTCTCCCGTTCTACACACATCAGTGAATGTGACCCCAAGATGTTGACTAGTGGTTTTGAACTCTTAGGAATTACTAAGCCAATTTAGGGTTAGATATATTCAATAAGGAAAAATAACTACAACAATAAATCAAAGTTAATAATCATGTCAGCAAGAATGATTGGGGGCAGCTAGGAGTGGCCTTTTATTTCTTGCCACATTAGTGATGCACAAAAGAAAAATAAAGGAAATATCATAAATACGAAGTTGTTTATGATACATAACCACACATGAGAAGGTGACCTAATGATAGAAAGCTTTTAGGGCCCATCACCATGCAAGTCGGAGGTTGTAAATTCAAGAAGTGGTACATCCATTTAAAGCTTGGGTGGTCCCATGTCATGCATGACAAGTTTTACATGAATCAAGGGTAGTGAACACACATGCAAAACATTAATGGTCAGATTGCTAACAAAAATAACCAAATTGACTTAATATGAAAACAATTAATGGTCAGATTGCTAACAGAAATAAACAAATTGACTAATATGAAAACAAAATCAAAATCAAACATAACGGGTCCAAAAAAAAATTGAAATGTAAAAGGTTAAAAATGAAAACAATCTTAAACTTTGGTCAAAAGTGTACTTTAGTCTAAACTATGTTGGATCGAAAGGACATTGGAGGCTTTTACGACGTGTCGTATATGTATTTTAGTTGAACAACACAAAATCAAGAAGAGAGAAAGAGGCGTCAGTGAACACAAAAAAGGAAGTCTTTTTGTTTTTTCGCCAAATTCCACCATCGAAAGAAAGAAAGAGGCTCCGCTTCTTTTGTCTTCTACTACTACTACAAAGTACAAACAGCAAACGCAGCAGTCTGAATTGAATTGAAATTCATCGATTAGAGAGATATTGAGTGACAATGGAGATAGAGTTGGAGTCGCGGGTTAAAGCTTTGCCCTACAAGGTAAAAGCCACCTCACGAGAGTCGCCGTCTCAGAAAGCCGGTCACGTCCTCGACTCCGACCTCCGCACCCACTGGTCCACCGCCACCAACACCAAAGAGTGGATCTTACTCGAACTCGACGTACCTTTTTTCTCTCTCTCTCATCTCTCTCTCTTTCATTCACTCTCACACTTTGCGTATTTGCAAATCAATTTTGTTGTTTTTTGCAGGAACCTTGTTTGTTATCGCATATTCGGATTTACAACAAGTCTGTACTCGAATGGGAAATTGCCGTTGGCTTGCGTTACAAGGTTAGGTTTAAATTATCTGCTTCAAATTCAATCCATTCACTTTTGTTTTTTGTTTTTTTGTTTTTTGTTTTTTTTTTTGAAGCTTCATTTCATTAACACAATTGCTAAGGTTAGAGCTTCTGTGCTTGATTCTTAAAAAAAAAAAAACATTAATTTGGTAATTATTACATAATTTACATTCAAAATGAGAACTTGAGAGTACATTCATTTCATTTTCACTATCATTGTTTTGAATAGGACTGACTTAATATATTTTTCATATTTATATTGAATTGAGAAGTTGAGGATACATTCTTTACATTAGAAAGAAAAAGAAATTGGAATACTGACACAACATGACACGAGACACGGCAACAAGCTAATTCTTGAAAAGTTAGGACACGTAACTGTAGGGATACCATAGTTAACTAAGTAATTAAAATTATATATATATATATATTTTATAGGCTATTTTATGTTTATTTATATGTTTTCAACATAAATAACAACTAACAAAATCTTAAAAAACATATCTAAAATTAAAGGAATTATTTTCCAATAGATTTTTTTATTCTCCCAACATAATGTGGACACACATGCAGAAGTGTCCCTGGCTCAGACACGCCAAGAGTTTTGAAGTGTTTGTGCTTCTTAGATTTTTTCTATCACTGTTTTTGAAATTTCTTTGGTACCAAATTTTAATGTTATATGAATTTGAGGGCTAAATTATGTGCCTTGATGCTGTATCATGTAGTGATTTTTTTTATTCTTTTTACCAGCCAGAGACATTTGTGAAAGTTCGCCCACGTTGTGAAGCTCCTCGACGTGACATGGTGTACCCTATGAACTACACTCCATGTAGATATGTGCGGATATCTTGTCTACGGGGAAATCCCATAGCTATTTTCTTTATCCAGGTTAGTTAGGACGATTGTTTCTGTCATTTATACTTTGGATTGCAGTAACAATCCGCTATAGGATTGTTTGGTGGTTTTTAACTTATCAGATTAGAATTTTCTAGTGATGCACTAGCCATCACCTGCTGTAAGACATGTGATTGCTTAAAAGTTAGAAACTATATGCTGTTGTCATCCTTAAGAATTGAAGCTAAATTCTCCAGGTATTTACTGTGGGGAATTTGGGATGACACTAAACTAGTATTGGCTCGTGTTCAATTATTTTCTGCCTCAGTTGTTCTTCTCTAATGATAAACTAAATACATCGAAATGCTCTTATATGGTTATTATTCTGTGCAGAATTATTGTTATTTCCTACATGCTTAGCTTCTTTTGGAAATATTTTGTAAACCATGATTACTCTTGTTATTAAACTTTTATGTTGTCATCTTTGACACATAGAAGTTATTTCCTACATGCTTTGTTTCTTGGGGGCAATGTAGTAAAAATCTTGCTTCATTTTGTCTGTTTCTTTGTATAAAATGCTTTCAATGGATGTTGACGGCTACCTTTTGATTATATATTGCTCTAATCTTTATCTAATCATGTAATTTACAAACTCTTGTGACACATAGTTTGGAGTTTGGTCTCAGTTTCCGGAACTAAAGTTACTTCTGTCATTTCTGTTTTGCAGCTAATTGGGGTTTCGGTTAATGGTCTTGAACCTGAGTTTCAACCAGTTGTTAATCACCTATTGCCACACATTATATCACACAAACAAGATGCCCAAGATATGCATCTTCAGGTGGATTCACCATTAATGCCATCTTTTATGTTTTGCTGTATACACTGTCTTGAATTATGATATTCTTTGCCAATCTGATGCCCATTAGTTTGTAGTTGCTTCAAGATGTGACAGACCGGCTGCTTGTGTTCCTTCCACAACTTGAGGTATAGATTTTTTTATTTATTTTTTATTTTATAAGTAACTTGAGGTATAGATTTGTTGCACATTAGTTCAGGATCTATATCTTCTTTTCCTATTTCCCCTATTTTTTTGTCTTGTTTTGTTTTTTTTCTTTGTAATTGGTAAGTTACACACACTCAGTGGGTCTTGAGCCTATAACCTCACCCTCCATCACATTATTATGGGAGAAGGAAGTTGTAGTTGAGCTATAGCTCCTTGGCGTAACCTCCGAAAAGTTACAATCTAAACATTAAAAGGGCTATGAACTCTAAAACTGAATGATAGCGGGGGCTGCCTAAAGCCTCCATCCCATCATACAGTGTTCTTTTTCTCCCTGTATTTTCTTTTTCCAATTCCACTTTTTTTGCTTGTTGCTATCATATTTGTAACCTTTATGTTTACAACTGTGCAGGCGGACCTTACAAGCTTTTCCGATGCTGCTGAACCTAGCTTACGCTTTCTTGCTATGCTTGCTGGTCCATTTTATCCAATACTTCACATTGTGAATGAAAGGTTAGTTTATGCTGCCTTATATATCCAACTTCATATTTTGTGTGGTTGTTTGTTGGTTTACCTGAACATTGTACTTTCTGTGCTTTGGCAATGGATTGAGAAATTTCACAAGTATAACATTAGAGTTACATACAATACCTGCTGATTCTCTGTCTTCCTTTATAATCCAACCATGGGTGTAAAATATTCTAAATTTGGTAGCTTTTCATGCTTCCAAAAGCTTAAATGGGTTTTATGTTTGACTACTTTAAACAACTACTAGATGATCTACTTTTTGAATGGGAAATGTGTGTGTGTTCTTTTTTGGGTAAATTGGGAATAACATTAGAAACTAAACGACAGAGTTTGGAATAGAACGGTTCTTTCTTGGTACGTACCATTCAAGTCCAACAGCAACAAAAAGGAAACAAGTGGGTGTTGTGAATACTACACAAAATCTTCTTTCTGGGTTATTCCATATCTTTCTAGTGCAACTGCACCTCAGTTAGCTTCCCTGTAAATATGCTTGACCCGAGTCTGAGGAATGGTGCCCAACTAGTCCTTACAATCACCACAAGAGAGTGCAAAAGCTTGTTAGCAGAGAAATGTATACCAGTCCTACCCAATACAGCTTTTGCATATACATCAATATCAATGGCTTTTAATTTAAGTTTTTTTGCAAGCGAAAACCCATCTCTTAGAGCATTCACAGCAGTGGAGCTAAAAATTTAGCTATTTGGCACCACAAAAAGTTACTTTGTCTATTTTACCTACTCACATGCTGCAGTAGTGAATCTATTTTAGCTTTCAACACAATAAAATAATATATACATCACAATAAAATAATATATCTACTACAATATAATAATATATCCTACTACCAAAAAAACATCACAAACCAATCAATGGCACAATCCATAACCACTGCCAACCAGGAACAACCACCCATAACTACCCAACAACAACTAGCAAGCCAAGAACAACCACCCACAACTACGGCCAAAAATCCAAATTAGCCAAAAACCACCACACAAATCACCACAAAAAAAAAAAAAAAAAAAAAAAAAAAAAAATCAAACTCAAGCTAACTTGGCCAAATTGAAGTGATTTTGACAACTAAACCATAAAACAAAATAAACCCAGAAAACCCAATTGGCAATTTGGCACAGCTAGCTAGTGGAAACAGCGCTGAAACTTAATTGTATCACATAGCAACCACCGCGCTGAACTGCACCAACCACCGCAACACCGGTGACTTCTCCAGCTCCAAAAACCTCAACACCACCGCGTCGGGGACTCTCCCGGCCTTGATCGCCGCCACCAAGTCCTTTGGCAAATTCTTCAATGACCTCCCAGCCTCTGCCAGCACCATCAAAGCCTCCTCTCTGTTCTTGTCCTCCGCCGACAACCCCTCATCACCTCCTCTGCCTCTGCTACCACCTCCGCCGCTGTTTCCATAGTTGTTGTTGTTGTCGTCTCTGCCGGGGAATGATACGGCGTCGTTTGCGGTGGAGAAAGCGGTGAGGAAGTGGCGGTGGGGTTGTTGTTGTGGTGGTGGAGAGAGAGCAAAGTGGGTGAGAGAGAGAGACGGAGGTGGAGGGAAGTGGGTGGTGGTGATGAGGAAGAGAGGAACGGACGATGAGGATTGGGTTTGGAGAGAGAAGCATTAGATGATGAGGGAGTGACGAACATATATTATTTTAACCGGGCAGGGAATAAAAAATTATTTTTTATTTTTAGCTCTAAGCTACAGTGCACATCCATAGATAGATGTGCACTGTAGCAATGAAGCTAAAAAAAATAGGTTTAGCTCCACTGCTGTATGGGTTTTTTTGTATTTTGGTGGAGCTAAAATACCTATATAGCTTTTTAGCTCCACTGAGACTAGTGCTCTTAGTGCCTAAAGCTTGGCTATGACACTAGTAGTGCACCCCATGGACCTAGAAAAGCCCCTGATCCAGTTTCCTTTTGAGTTGTGAATGGTGCACCACCGCCAGCTGCTACAAGCTGATTAAATCAAATGCTAGTTTTGGCTGTACCTCTTTTTAGGTTGCTAGAGAAGGTATTACTCATCAAGAGGGTTGCTTTCTTTGGTATTACTATTTCCTTGATAGGAAGCATTTCGCTCTTGTTTAGCAGTTAAGCAGATCAGCATCCCATTTTATTTGTTGTATATTTTTACTGGATTCATTGCTTTTGCCGCTCGAGAATTCTTGTTGTGAATACTACAGCAATAAAAAACAATATTGTGCTCTATATTCTACTTAAATTTGGCCGGAAAATATGCTTGCGGGATACTGAATGACTAATAGACAATGGGCAAAAAAGGTTTACGATTTATGTCTTTAATTATTGGGTGGCCCAAATACCATCATAAAGTGGGTGAATGCTACTCTTCCCAGCCCTTCTGAATATTTATTTTCCTTGCTTGTCTCCCCACCTGCAATTTGCGTAGAGGAAATATTATAAAAATTGGGCTCCTAGTGGCTGCTGGTGCTGGACATATCATGGTTGGACCCTTCCTGTTGAACTGTGTATAGTAGTATATTTTGTTTATGAGCTACTTCCTTCATTGCCACAACTTTGAATTTGTTCTGAAGTAGTTGCCCTTGGTATCGAGTTCTCTATCACTCTCCATTGCCATTCTATGATTTGGGGGTTGCTGTATTTTTTTTTTTTTTTTTTGGCATATAATGTTTACCTTGCCATACTCAACTAATTTTGAGGTATTGGATTGAGACTGCAGAGCAACTGGAAAGTCTTTCAGCAATATTTCAGACTCTGAAGGCTCTAAGAACTCTCAGCTGTCATCAGCCTTAACTGTTTCCTCTAACTTTGAGGTAACTTTGGTGCCCTCTCTGTAATTCTTGGTTCCTTGACATTTGATTTGACATGCTTCCTAATAAATAAGTGCCACCACAAAATTGGTTCTCAGCCCCTGCCCCCAAAATCTTGTGTGATTGGTAGGAAGCCCAACTCTACATATGCTATTAGAACATCATTTGCTTATTTTTTCTTTTGTTCTTTATCCAAACTAATAATTGTTTTTGCTTTAGTTGTCATCCATTGAAAGAGGAAACCTATGTTAAAAAAAAAAAAAAAAAAAAAAATCTTAGTTTTTCTCTTGTTAACTATCTGTGGCTCTCCATAATTTGCCCTGTCAGCTCTTGATTTAATATCCACGCTCAAAGGGATTTAATATATCTGAAACTTGTGCCACATGGTTTTATATCTCTCTCTCTCTCTCTCTCTCTCTCTTCCTTATTAAAGGTTGGTTGCTTTTTTTTTTTTTAACTCTTTTATTTTCAACTTTTCAAGAGGCATGTGATATTAATGGACTATGGGAAAACTGTATCCTACATTATCTAAGACTGTGTTTGGTTCAAAAATTCGCCTTTTGCAACTTTCTGAAAATTTTTCTTTTTAGTTTCTGCTGCAAGTCATAAAAGCAAAAGTGTGCTCAGTGACTCCAGAAAATATTGCCTGAAACTTTCTCACAAATCTTAGCTAAAACAATCAAGATAGGCAAGGAGAAGAAAGGGTTGAAAATTTTGGCATTAATTTGGAGGAAGATTCATGTAGACACCTCAATAAGTTGGGATCAAGTTGTGGTTGAGAGATTATGAAGCTTTTGATAGTATTTTTAGCTTTTAAAAGAACTAATTTTCTTCTTTCTGTATAAATGAAAATATTTTTCCTTTGGATCACAGAAAAGTACTTTCTCAGTGTGTAACTAAAAGCTACTTTCTTATTTCTATGCCCTTTTTCTTTTAAAGTCATACTCTTTTCACCTGCAGCCTCGGAGGTCACGCAGCACATCACCTTTTGTCTTTTCCACATCCAGTTCAATTGTGTTTCGTCCAGATTCGATTTTTGTTCTGCTGAGAAAGGCATATAAAGATTCTGATCTGGGAACTGTTTGCAGAACGGTAATTCATCTGTCTCTACCCATTGTTGGTCAGTTGTCAGCCTGTAAATGCTAATCTGGATATACATATGCCCTTATATTTCAGGCTTCCAGAATTCTGCAGAAATTCATAGAGCCTGTTACAGTGCAAGAAGCATCAACCTCTCCTAATGATGTAACCTTTGATCCGGATGAGACATCGAAATCCGAATTATCTAATCCAGTTCCTATAGTTGATTACTCAAACTTGTTTGGTGAAGAATTTGGTATTCCCGATGATCAATGGGACACCAGCTATCTCAACATCCTAGATTTAGGGGCAGTGGAAGAAGGGATCTTACATGTTCTTTATGCTTGTGCGTCACAGGTTGATTACTGTAAAAGGGGCATAAAAACTCCTTAAGCACCTGTTGAATTTTGTGCTGCCTGTTTTTGTTTGTTGGGATTTTGATTCATCAATTTACATAATAACTTCTCATCTTTTGCAGCCTATCCTTTGCAGCAAATTGGCAGAGAGAACTTCTGACTTCTGGTCTGCATTACCACTTGTACAAGCATTGCTACCAGGTTAAGTATCATGTAACAGAAAATTTTAAAATTATCTTCCATCTTTTTAGCAGCAAGTATGTTCTACATATTCGAGAATATCATGGTCATTCTTGACTCATAAATATTTGACATGTATTTTCACTTGCCAATCTGTAGCACTTCGTCCTATTGTGAGCAGTCCTGATGTTGTTGATGATACTTTTTCTCAATGGAAGCAACCTACTGTGCAACAAGCACTATCTCAGGTCAGACATAATGTTTAGGTTTTTTTCTTTGGCCAAAATACGCGGTTGGTCCTTAAAGTTTACATGTTCAGCCTTTAGTCCCTGCTGTTCAAATGCTCAACTTTTAGTCCCTATAGTTTCAAAAACGAGTGCTATTGGTTACAAAGTCTAATTCGGTTAATTTTATAGTATGTGTGGGTAATGGAACAATGAGGTAGCATTTTTTTAATGGTGTGGCAGCTTTGCTTTATTAAAAAATTGCAGTGAAAGTATGAGTTTCATAGATTTGTTTGTACACAAAATTCATGGTTGGAAAGTGTGAGTTTCAGTGAGTTGCCTCAGTGTGTAATTTTTTAATAAAAATAAGCTGACACGTCATTAAAAAGGAGCTAACTCATTGCTGTATTAGCCACATATACATTAAAATAAACGGAACTAGACGAATGGGCCAATAGCACTCGTTTTTTAAACTTTAGGGACTAAAATTGCTCATTTGAAACATAAAGGACTAAAAATGTTCAACATGTAAACTTTAGGGACTGACAGTATATTTTGGCCTTTTTTTTTTTTTTTTTTTTTTGCAATGATTTTTGTTTAGATTTTATATCCCACTTATATGGTGGTTATATTTTGCAGATTGTGTCAACGTCGGCATCATCATTATACCGCCCACTTCTTCATGCCTGTGCTGGCTATTTGTCATCATTTTCACCATCACATGTTAGTTGGTTCATTTTAATTAGTTCAGTAGCAATTTATGCTTTCCTTCATCTAAACACAATTTTTTGTCCTGTCATTCATCCTGTAGACCATCTATGTAGAGAGAATATTGAATCAGTAATATTGATTCTTGCACTTTCAGAGCTCGACAACATATAAAAATTAAAAAAAATCTACAGAATTTTCCAATTTCAGTATCAGACTGGTGGATGTAGTCATGATTCAATTTGTTAGGTCAAATTACGATGGGTTTGATTGGAGTAATGGAGGGGAATATTTGTCTATACCAGGAGATGACTAATTGTTATTATTATTCATTCAGGAATAATTGTATGATGATGTTTCATTCTAATATTATGAGTAAACTAAAAAATAAACATATGGTCCTCCTACATACTATGCTTATGCACACACCTTAAACAATTTTTGTTTTCCCCTATAAAAGTTTACTTGCAATAGTGCAAGAATGCCAATGAGCTCAATTGGCATTTTCTCCCCTTGCAAGTTCTAGACGGAGGGTGAGGTCATGGGTTCAAGACTCACTGGGTGCGTAATTTACCAATAAAAAAGGGTGCAAGAATGTGATATCTGAGAGTAAATACAATTATCATACAAAATTATTTGTTTGGTTTTGGTACTTGAAGGAAGCACACAGCAAGATATGAACTTGCCATCTCACCCACAACCTAGGAAGTGCGTTAGGTCTAAAGGCCATTACCTTTAACTGAGTATGTTACATTCTAGCATCCCATTCATCAATCTAAATAGATACTTCCGCTTCTAAAATGTCATATTTGAAAAATATATTTTGTTCATCTTACATGGGTAATGAGTACTTCGTTTGGAACAATTTAAGTTGGCTGGTGTAAATATGTAATTCTTTCTTCTAAGCATATTAACATTTATTTCTAAGGGTATGAGCTTCACTTTTTCCCTCACTAACAAGCTGCTTTAACCTCAACTCTACAGGCAAAGGCTGCATGTGTTCTGATTGATCTGTGTGCTAGTGTGCTTGCACCTTGGATGGCTCAGGCAATTGCAAAGGTTAGTCTGGGTCAGTGGTTTTGAGTTTTGCGCTATACCATTGATGTGACACTGTTGGTTTACTGTCATTTGTACTTTATTTATTTTCGCTTATCTCAGCTTTGAGGCTGATTTTGACACAGGTTGATCTGGCTGTGGAGCTTGTAGAGGATCTTTTGGGTACAATCCAGGTATGTTCATTGGTTGTGTGAACCAACTATTGTGTTATATTTTGATCTTCAATTTCTGTAACTTTTGAGATATGTGTGATTCATATTTATAATTATGGTGAATGGAATTTCTTCTTTCCTTTCTTTAATGTTTAGATCTTTGTAATTCATGGGTTGACTGCATGCTATTATTATTATTATTTGACTTATTCCTTCCCTGTGACAGTCACTTAGTAGCTTTCCTATGTGTTTGGTTGGGATAGCTTATTTTCTTGTCTTTTTTAGTTTAAAAGATAAGTTGGGTTAAAGTATAGCTTTACTTAGAAAAAAGTAATGCTGTAAAATGTTTTGCCTAGTCAATTAAGGGATGTAAGCTGGAAAAAAGCTTAGCCAAATGAACACTTTGACAATATCATTTTCTTCATCTACCTTGTATGTTTATTATTAGAAAATCTTTCTGTTTTTTTTCTTATTAAAAAAAATTTTGATTCGTTTTTTAGTTATTATTTTTAGTTGAATTGTTTGTAGGTTAATTGCTTTTAAATTAATTTATGTATGTTTTCAAACATTTTGATGATTGTTACTTATTTTTAAGACCTAAAATAAACATAAAATATGCCTAAAAATATATAAAATATACCTAAAAATATATTAATTAATTAATGGCCATGTCCTTGTTGTGTCATGTTATAATTTTTAAAGATTTACTAAGTCGTATCAATATCGTAATGTTCCCGTTTCTGTGCTTCCTACACACACATGGGCTAGGTTAAAGTTACAATGAATGTAAATTTTAACTATTATTATTATCACACGAAACATCTTTTTATTGACTAAATATTTCTTCAAATTGGACCATTGGATTATATATTTTTTCCATATCTCCTGTTCTCGTTAAATGAGTGTAGCTGAAATGAGAATGCGACGATAGATAAGTGGAAATACACAGAAAGATAGGACTCGAAATGAGGAAATCTGCTTAAAGATAGGGGTATCCCTTATTGATGAAAAGAGGAGAGAGTGTCATTTGTGATGGTTTGGTCATGTTCAAAGGAGAGTAATTAATGAATCAATAAAAAAGATTGAGTTGATCCAAGTTGAGGGATTGAAAAAGGGTAGTGGAAGGTTAAAAATAACATTAGTATTAGTAATAAAAAAGGAAACTTCAATTAGGGAAGTAACAGAGACTATGACTTCAGATAGAATAGAATGGAGGAAAAGAATACATATGGCTGACCCTAACTAACTAATTGAGAATTCATAGCCAATCCCATAAAATTTGGGATCGAGGTTTTGTTGTTTTTGTGCTCATTAAATATCAAGATGATCGGATTTTAAGAACCATGTCAGTATGTCACAAAAACTGTTCAAATTTTAGATTTTATGTTTTTACAATTAGTAAGAATTTCATTAAAAGAAAAGGGGCGAAACTAAAGTACACAGGAAGCATACAAGAGCTACAAGACAACTTAAAGCCTAAAATTACAAAGATCAAGATGCTCCAAAATAAGAACAGCTACAATCACCAATGTACTTAAACCAATCAAAAAGCAATCTAAGAAAAAAGAACTTAATATGAAGCAAGGGTGATTCTATCCCATTGAAAGACCTACAATTACGTTCCTTCCAAATGCACCACATATGACGAGTTGTGTTCCAAATGTCCGCACTCATATGGCCCTTAGAGCATTAGCATAAGTATCCCTAAAAAGTATTGATTATTACACACTCGTTATTGCATACTCCATACTACTCCCTTTAAAATCGTGTTTTGAAAAAACGATTTTAGTTAAAATTGTGAAATCTTGTTTTAAAAACATGATTTCCTGATTTTACAATTTTAAAAACACGATTTCAAAGGGGAGTGTGTACTAATTGTGCCATAGCGAGTGTTTAACAAGATTTTCCCATCCCTAAAATAGCGTACGAGAGCAATTTAGGTAAGAAACCCAAAAGAACACCCCACAACAACTTTGCTACCCGTTCCCCATTTTAGGATTTTACTATAGTTGCTTCCTATTTTTAGGGAGCACTGTTCATTCCCGAAATGAATTTTTTATTATTTCTTTTATTTTTCTCTCTCTCGCTCACTGGGAAACAATGGTTGCAATGGCGCTCTTTTGAGGCTAAAGAGAAATCGCTTGTTCAGTTACAAGCTCTATGCCAGAGTACTCTTTATGATTGGTCTAGGTGCTGGGGTTCTTCAAATTGTTCTTCTATTTTGGAGTTTCTTACTTCCCTTAGAATTGTCCCTTAAGTTGTTTTTTATATCTTTGTTGTTTTTTGTTGCTGTTTCTTGTGTTCACCATCATGAACACCTTGTATTTGCTGTATTCACTTTTTCTTCATGATTGATACAATTCTTATTACTTATCAAAAAAAAAAAAAAAAAAAAAAACAATGGTTGCAATGGCTTGACGGTTTCGATGACTGGCCTAAATGCTCTCTCTCTCTCTATCTCTCTTCTTGGTTTGCTCACTGGGCAGTAACAGTGCACGGATTGGTGGGTGCGACAGTTGGCATGGGCGACATTAGCTTGTTGGAGGGTTTGGCACTGCCAACTCCTGGGATTGGACTGTGTCTGATGTGGGTGTGGGTGTTTTGGGCTTTAAGAGGAATTATTAAAAATTAGTGGAGCAAACTATATCTAATGAAATAAGGTTTAGAATAGAGAATTTGATGTGGGTATTTGGAAAAATGGTTAGCTAAAATAGGAAAAGTAGGTTCATATCCTAAAATAGGGAGAAAAATTTAAGGAATCTAATGCTAATGCTTTAAAACCACCTCTCCAACAAGCTAGGAGTTCTTTCACTAAATAAGGCATAATTTAAGAGATTTGAAATAATGAGAAAACCACAAATGTCCTTTGCAATAGTGCAATAGAAGAAAATTGCGAAACTCCATCCTTCGTTGTATCTTTTTTGGGCATGAGCTAATTCTTGGTCAGACTAGTTATTTTACTATGTAACATGTTCTTTTTGGTAGACTAAACGAGGCCTGGCTACCTTGGATCAACCATAGATTTTCTTCTTGTTCTAGTGTTGCGTTTAGATGGGGGGTGTTCGCAATTTTTCAATTGAAGCTAAGTTTTTTCAACTGGTGGTGGAGGAAGGGGGAACCTTTTTTGAGTTGCGTATTTTTGAGAGGGTAAGATATTATTCAAGATTAGTTTGTATGGGAAAAAAAGCTTGTCATTGGTTGCTGTCAAAATTGGAGCAAACGGTGTTAGATCCTAATTCTAGACATTTCCTTACGTTCAGAGAGGGTGATATTGCGTATACATTCCAGAAGTGTTCTAATGCTTTTGGAAATTATATTGTTGTGACTGAACTTAAGGCTGGGAGATTGGTGATCATACCAGAAGGAAAGGTGATGCGTGGGTGGAGGGGGTTCGGCTTTGAGCTGCAGAGTTTAATAACACCCAAAAAACCAATGAAAATCTCAGATGGGATGCACAAGCAGCTGCAATCTAATGTGAATGTTTCTCGTTCTTTTGTAGCAGTGATTAGAGGAGAGAAGCAAAAGACTGTTGTGGATTCGGATTCTAGGCCTCTTGCCATTGACAAGGGAAAAAGTATTATTGAAGATCCTTTGTTAGTTGTACAAAATCCAGTGAAAGCAGTACGTGACGAGAAGGAAAGGAACCAGAAAAATTTTCCGGAGGGGAAATTGATGAGCAGCGGTGAGGGGCAGGTTCAGAGCATTAAAATTCACCTGAAATTAGTGGAAAAATTTCAAACAAGATTGCCGTTACAATTTGATTCAAAATCAAAAGGAAAGCAAGTGCAAAAATCATGGGAATCCCAAGTATTAAGGAGGGTATTAATGATTGTGTGCAATGAAGGAGATAAGAGGCAGGTTTGGTGGGGTTTCCATAAAGGAATAGACAAATTAGTCTATTCAGCCATGTCACTCACAACACATACCCAAATGGACCAAGGAGTTTTAAAAACAATAGAACAGGCAGTGGGTTTAGTTAAGCCCAATCAAGGCAATAATATGGGCCTATCTCAAGCCCAACTAAAGGCTGGATCAGCCACGTCAGTCACAACACATACCCAGATGGAACAAGGAGTGTTAAAAACAAAAGAACTGATTGAGGGTTCAGTCAAGCCTAGTCACGATAATAACATGAGCCTACCTCAAGTTCAACTAAAGGTTGGGGAAGTTATTTCGGCCCATGATAACTGCGAAATCCAAATGGGTTTGGGACATCTAGTTATACCGTTTGTTGCCCAAAGTAGTTGGGAACGAGGAGAATCCTCAAAGGCAGCAGCGTCACAGTCATGCACTAGAGTCTTATCTCCTCAACAATGTTGTTCGAGTCAATCGAAGCAATCGAGTAGAGTGATTGTCTCGGCTAGGTGTTTGGTGTTTGGTGTTTGGGTTGAGATCGGATTTGGTGGGAATTACCCGGGAGTATACTTGCTCATTGATGTCGCTGGATCGGGCGATTCTATGGACTGATTCAATCTTCTATACTGTTAGGGAGTTGATGGGTTGGATGAGAGTGAAGAAATCAGCGGTGGTAGTGATAGCATGGAGTCACAGGCTTCGGGGTTGGAGGCGCAGACAAAAAGGGGTAATTTAGAGCTGGTGGTGTCACCGCCGATGCTAAATTTGGGCTCGGATCTACCTGGTGCTGAATGGGCTGGGCTGGGGGAAGTTGTAGGGTGTGGAGAGGGAAGTCCTATGCTGTGTACACCTTTAAACACAGTCAATCCATTTTTGCAGGACAATGCTACTGGAATTTTGGAGATTGATGAAGGCAGATTGGAGGCATCCTGATGGGTTAAATATAGAATCTGTGGGTTCAGTAAATTGGTTGGGTTATCTGTGGACAGACATGAGCGACTATGTATTACTTTGTTACTTAAAATTGAGCAGGAATTGGAGGCAGCTAGGGTGTGGAAAAGGGGGGCTGCTGGTGCTAGTAAAGTGAATACTACAAAAGTGAAAGGTGCCAGGGAATTGTGGAATTTGGTTACTTCGGTTAATTATGAGGGAAAGTAGTTTTAGTCGTTGTGCCTTAATTTGGGAGTTTATAGTTTTTAATGAAGCTGAAAATTATTTCTTGGAATGTTCGGGGTTTGAATAATCCTAAAAAGCATTTGGTATTGAAGAATCTTCTTAGGGACTGGAAGTGTGATGTAGTTTGTTTGTTAGAGACTAAATTGGGAGCGATGGACAGATCTGTGGTTGGTAGCTTGTGGAATTGTCCTTATTTGGACTGGGTTGCTTTGGATGCTGATCATACGTCTGGTGGGATTCTGGTTATGTGGGATAGGAGGGTTTTGGAAAAAGTGGAAGATATGGCGGGGGGTGGTAGATGGCTTTGAATGGGCATGTTCAGGGGTCTATGGGCTGAATGCAGATAGTACAGATGCCAATACCTTCCAATTTTCATAACATCCTGTCATCCCCTGCCCTTATAGGGATATTGTAATATATAAGATCTAAGAAAGAATTGTCTGCGTCTAATTTCCAATCATGAAAACTTCCATGAAACCTCTTTTTCCAGATCCGACCCTCCCCTCCTACCTGGAAGTCCAGGACTGAATAAACAGAAGCATTCTGATCAAAAGAGCAAGCAAACAAAGTGGTATAAAACTCCTTCAAATACTGACTCCCACACCACATATCATGCGAAAAACTGTAGACAATGGCCATCCCCAACCTCAAAAGACACAAAATGCTGAAAAATTCTCCAACCCGTCCTAATACTCCTCCACAAGTTGCACCCATGAGAACCCCTAACTAAACCTGAAGTCTAACCACCCCATTCCTCCCCATATTTTGTGGCAATGACCTTTCTCCACAGATGAGTTACTTCATTCCCAAACTGCCATAACCACTTACCCAAGAGGGTGTTATTAAAACTCCCTACTCTCCTAATCCCCAACCCACAATAGAACACAGTGTGTCCCAAGCCACCATAGAACACTGTTATTAAAACACCCTATTTATCCAAGGCACCCCACAAAAAATTCCTCTGTAACCTCTCCAACTGATTAGCCACACTAGTTGGAAGACTCAAAAGTGAACTCTTCAAAAGTTTCTGTCTCCTACAATTCAAATAAAGAATGAATCTGTTGATTGGATAGTAAATGATATTGGATTAATATACACTTATCAAAAAAAAAAAAAAAAGTAAATGATATTGGTTTAATATGAATGATAGTATGCATGATTAGCTTGTAGAGAATGTGGGATACAGTGATGGGATTGACAAATTATAAATATAGTGTTGGTGTAACTTGAACCTAACTTTATCTATCTTGAACCTGACTATGTATGCGTTTGGATACCGCTTATTTTGCTGAAAACTGAAAACAATAAAAAAATATATTTCGGTTACTGTTCACATGAACAGTGCACTGTTCATTTGCCTTGATGCACTGTTCATGTCCCATGAATAGTGCACCAGGCACTGGAAAAAAAGAAGCCAGATGCAGACGCTGGGCTCCAAAATGCAAAACAAACGCACCCTATATGTATATTTATAAGAGCTGCCCCCCACCCAAAAAAAAAGAAAAAGAAAAGAAAGGGTCACATTTAGACAATTCTGGTTATCTGTCTAGAGCATTTAAGAAGTATCATTGTTGTACACAAATATGATATTAATATGGCTCCCTTGCAGGAGTATCTGTGCCACTTGGATGGAAGAGTTAATCATGTTCTTACACTGATAACTGTAATAGAATAAAACTTAAAGATGATAGGCATTGGTATCTCACTCATATGTTCACTAACCCTTTAGCCATCAAGTGTAAGTATCAAATATCAGCTGTGTTTATTTTTGTATGTGCACGTGTTAAATCATGTTGGATGCAGTCATTGGTGTTGCTTATATAATATTGTACTTGCTGGCAGCCGTCTTTTTATTTGATTGATTAGATTTATGTTAAAAAATTGACTTCTTGTTGTTCTAATACATTTGTTAGGGTTCTCGACATTCCCTTACTCGTGCTCGGGCTGCCTTAAAGTACATAGTTCTGGCTCTCTCCGGTCACATGGATGATGTACTACCGAAGTATAAGGTATTGTGTCACGTTTGGTGTTTTTTATCAACCCTCAAATAATAATTTTGCTTTGGTATTTTCATATTGTATGTTGGTATGTAGTTTTTTGATAAATAAATAAATTCATTTTTAAAAACCCAAAGTAAAGCGTTATCCCAGTACATGGGATGGCCAATGAGCTATAGCTCAAACAGTATTTCCTCCTCTCATAATAATGGGATGGAGGGCAAGGTTGAGGGTTCAAGACCCACTAGGTGCATGTATCATAGTACAAGAGATGTATACAAAGGAAAAGCCAAAAAGAAAAAAAAAAATCGAATTGAAAAAAGTTTAACATCTAAAATATATAACTCATCTACGAAGTCCATGAAGGTAAACATGGAGAAATTGATGGGACTTTAAAGTGCACTCTAACGTCTTGAGAAAAACAAGGCTATGGCATGAGTATATAGTGCTGCGCATCTGGACTGAATGTTTTGGCAAAAAACCCTTCAGTGTCTGGTTGGCAATCAGCTGTGCTTAGGATATTGCTGCTAGATTTGTTGGCTTTTGGTAGCTTTACAGCTAAGCACCTCCTATGTAGTGGGCATATATGGTTAGAATTGTATAGATTTAGCTTTCTTTAAGTGTCAATTTTTTTCTTAACTTCTTGTCTGTGGTTCTTTCAGGAAGTCAAGCACAGGATTCTTTTTCTTGTGGAGATGCTAGAGCCTTTTCTTGATCCTGCTATAGCCACTTCAAAAAGCGCTATAGCTTTTGGAGATCTATCTTCCTCTTTTCCTGAAAAGCAGGAAACCGCTTGTGTGACTGCCCTCAATGTCATCCGTACAGCAGTAAGAAAGCCGGCCGTTCTTCCTTCTTTGGAATCTGAATGGAGGCATGGCTCAGTTGCTCCTAGGTAATACACGCCTGTATTGTTTGTTGTAAGAATATTTTGATTGGACATCAGTTGGTATTACATGCCCGTCATCTGTACAGCACTAAGAATATTTTTGTTTAGGATTACCTTTTATAAGCTATGAATAATTTTATTGATCACTTAAAAGAGCACAACAAATCATGGGAACAGTTCAAATATTCTATATACTTAACTCTTCCCTAAAATGACTTAGATGTAAAAAAAAACTAAAAAAATCTTCTAGATTAGATGGTCTACACTCCTTTAAAAACAACCACTGGAATAAAGGAGCTGACAAACAAGAATTTGGTTCTCATGACTGACAATTCCTGCCCCTTACAGTTTCTTCTGTTTCTCTCCTTCCACAAGGGCCACATTAGAAATGACTGCACTAAATTTTTTTTTTTTTTTTTCTTTTGATAAGTAATAGAATTTTATTAAAAGAAAAAAAGCCACCCAGTACACAAGACGTACTTAGAATGCATGACTGCACTAAATTCCAAATTCTATATTTGAAGGAACCATGCTTATGAATTTTTTTTAAAGAACCTTGTCTCCTCCAATGTTGAAGCAACATCTGCACTCAATTATTGCATCACCTATCTAACATCAAACAACACAAAGACAAATGCCTACGACTCAGTGGCAAACTGGCAATTGGACGGTGTAGTAACAAAGGATTTGTGATCTCACCATTATCTGCCATGACCCATGAGATTATTTTTGTGTTCTCACCACTAAGATTATCTGCCATGAGAATGTTTTTCAAAGATGCAATCCATACAAAGAATGCTACCTTAGTTGGCGTCTTCACTTTCCATACAGCCTTCGAAGGAAAAGCCAAACTAGTGTTCCCTCTCAAGACCTCATAGTATGAACATTGGTTTAGGATGTGTGAAATTTAGAGTAGAGATAGTGTATATTACACCACTATGACTCAATAGTGCACATCTCTAGTTATTTCGTCTGTGGATGTGGGACTTTCATCCTTTGTTATTATTGTCTAACATCATTAAGAATTTTTGTGGGTTTCACTATTATGTGAGTTTCACCAGTATTCTCTTCTTTTTTGATAAGTCACCAGTATTCTCTTCTTATATCTTTGGTTTGGTAATGGATGAAAATTTCTTCATGCAGCGTACTTCTATCAATATTGGAACCTCACATGCAGTTACCTCCTGAAATTGATCTTTGCAAGTATCCTATATCTAAACCACTTGATCCTGAATCTTCAAATGTATCCCCTCTTTCTTCTGTCCCTTGGCAAGTAGGAGCTTCTTCAAAATCAAATACCCAAGATGACTATGATGGAAAGACAGATTTTTCTGATACAGCTGTGAAGATTGATGTTTCTGAAGAAGTCAATCTATTTTTTGCCCCTCCAGAACTTCGGAGCATAGCAATGACAAATATTACTAGTGGTCCAGATGAGAATAGCCCTGTTTCTATTAATGGGGATCTCAGCTCAGAACCAAAACAGTTGACCGAGAAAAGTGTTACTCACCAGTTTCATGTTGACTTAGTGTTAGATGCAGGTTTCACTGCTGAATACTATAATATGCAAGCAGATTATTTTCAGCTAATTAACTATCGAGATTGTGAGCTGAGAGCTTCTGAGTTTCAGCGTTTGGCTTTGGATTTACACTCTCAAAGTGAGATTACAGTTGAGGGTCATGATGCTGCTATAGATGCTTTGCTCTTAGCAGCAGAGTGTTATGTAAATCCCTTTTTTATGTTGTCTTTTAAAGCCAGTCCAAAATTTATGGACCAGATGAACATTAACAGGACTAGAATTCCCCAACATCATGAAATTTCAGAAGTGAGGAGTTCTGAAAAGAGTAAAAGAGATCTAGAAACAATTGCTCATCTTGAAAAGAGAAGAGACAAAATTGTTCTTCAATTACTGCTTGAGGCTGCTGAATTAGACAAGAAGTATCAGAACAAAATTTCATTTGGGGGACAGTGTCCTTACTACTCAGAAGGATTTGAAGAGCAAGTTATCAAGTTGTCACCTCTTGATATGCAATCTGCAGATGCTGTCACCTTGGTTAGGCAAAATCAAGCTCTGTTGTGCAATTTTCTGATTGAACGGTTGCGGAGAGAGCAACACTCAATGCATGAAATTCTTATGCAAAGTCTTGTTTTTTTGTTGTATTCAGCCACTAAGTTATACTGTGTGCCTGAACATGTGATTGATATTATATTAGGATCTGCTGAGCACTTAAATAGGACACTAACATCTCTTTACTATCAGCATAAAGAAGGCAATTTACACTTGGAGCCTGAGAAAATACATGGGATACAACGAAGGTGGATGCTGCTTCAAAGATTGGTAATTGCTTCAAGTGGTGATGATGAAGGAAAAGACTTTGAAATCAATATCAACAGTGGTATTCGTTATGGAAATTTAGTTCCACCTTCAGCCTGGATGCAGAAAATATCCACATTTTCACGGTCTGCATTCCCATTGGTTAGGTTTCTTGGTTGGATGGCAGTATCTCGTAATGCGAAAAAGTATATGAAGGACCGTCTTTTTCTTGCTTCCGATATGTCGCAGCTGACATATTTACTGTCAATATTTACAGATGATCTAGCCATAGTAGATAATGTGGTTAATCGAAAGCATGAAGATGTGAGGATTGAAGAGTTGGGGGGCAAAAATATGCCTTCGGTTAAAAGAGGATTTGCTAATGAACAGGATGGGGATCAATCTTTCCGTGTCATCTATCCTGATCTCAGTAAGTTCTTTCCTAAGATGAAAAAACAATTTGAAGCATTTGGGGAGATCATTTTGGAGGCAGTAGGCTTGCAGCTGAGATCTCTTTCTTCGAGTATGGTGCCTGATGTCTTGTGTTGGTTTGCTGAGTTGTGTTCCTGGCCATTTTCTCATTGGGACCAAATTGCTTCTGAAAATAGTTCTGATAATTGGAAAGGTTATGTTGCAAAGAATGCAAAAGCTGTCATTCTTTATGTACTCGAAGCCTTTGTACTTGAGCACATGGAAGCAATGGTGCCTGAGATGCCTAGAGTAGTGCAGGTGCTAGTATCACTTTGTGGAGCTGCATACTGTGATGTGTCATTTCTTGACTCTGTACTGCATTTGTTGAAGCCACTCATTTCATATTCTTTAAACAAAATATCTGATGAGGAAAGATTGTTGGTTGATGATTCATGTCTTAATTTTGAGTCGTTATGCTTTGATGAGCTTTTTAACAATATTAGACAAAAGAATGAGAATCAAAATTGTTCTGCAGAGAAAGTTTACAGCCGAGCATTAACTATCTTTATTTTGGCTTCTGTCTTTTGTGATTTGTCCATTCAACGTAAAAGGGAAATGTTGCAGTCCCTAATATTTTGGGCTGAGTTTACTGCTTTTGAACCAACAACTTCTTTTCATGACTATCTATCTGCATTCCAGAGTGTAATGGAAAATTGCAAAGCTCTGTTAGTTCAAAATTTAAGAGCCTTTGGTGCTATCCCACTTCAGTTTCCCCCCTTCACTGATGTGTGCAGTGGTGCACTCTCTGGTAATAGCTTGGAATCACAATCATGGTTTCTCAATGATGTCTGCAATAGCACATGTCCAAATAAGGTTTCTCAGAAGTTAGAAAATAATAATTCTGACGCTTCTATTGTCAATGAAAAGGTCTATCAGTTATCAGCTGAGGAAATAGCAGAATTTTCTAAAGACTTAGAGGCTCTCATTGTGAAGCTTAACCCTACTGTTGAGCTCTGTTGGACTCTTCACCATCAACTTGCTAAGAAGCTATCTATTGCATTGGCACAGTGTTTAATGTACTCAAGATGCTTATCTTCGATTGCACGTGATGTCCATAATGCTGAAGAGGATGACAGTGAAAATCCTTCATCATGTAAGTCAGTTGACCAGTTTCCAGTTCATTGGAGGATTGGTCTTGAAGGACTAGCTGAAATCATGATGATGCTCCAAGAAAACCGTTGCTGGGAAGTTGCATCTTTGATGCTTGATTGTCTACTTGGAGTTCCACACTGTTTTCCCCTGGATAGTGTGATTGGTTTGATTTGTTCTGCAATCAAAAACATTTCTTGCAGTGCACCAAAAATTTCATGGCGCTTACAGACTGATAAATGGTTGTTCATTTTACTTGGAAGAGGTATTCATACCCTTCATGAAAGTGCGGCTCATTTGGTTGATTTGTTCTGTGCAATGCTAGGTCATTCCGAACCTGAGCAACGGTTTATAGCACTTCGCCACATGGGAAAACTTGTTGGCCAAGATGTGAATGGACGGACAGCTATACAACCTTCTACACTTTGCAATAATTTAGTTTCACCTGGCTTACTTATTTCTGTTCCTGAGTCTATTCTATCTCATCTGGTTTCTAGTACATGGGATTCGGTTGCTGTTCTGGCATCATCTGACACATCGTTATCTTTAAGGACTTGTGCAATGGCACTTCTCGTCGATTATATCCCATTTGCAGAGCGTCACCAGTTACAATCATTTCTTGCAGCAGCTGATAGTATTTATGGTTTGGGGAAGCTTGCACATCCAGCGTGTGAGGGCCCATTACTGCAACTATCATTAGCACTAATTGCTGGTGCTTGCCTGTACTCTCCAGCTGAAGATATTTCTTTGATTCCTTCAGACGTTTGGAGAAATATTGAGACCTTAGGCTTGTCGAAAACTGGTATTCTGCTTTGTTATCATATATATTTGAATCAAATTAAGTATATAATACAAATCTGGAAATGTTGAGAGCATGCGTCCGAGTGACTTTTGTTTTGTTTAATTTTCCTTCTGTAGACAGTGGGCTGGGGGATCTAGAGAAGAAGGCTTGCCAAGTCTTGTGTAGATTGAGAAATGAAGGGGATGAAGCTAAAGAGGTATGTAGTAGGATGCAGCCAAAGCTGTCATATATATTTGAACTACACAGGACTGTATAATATTTCAATTTCTTATGAAGTGTATGTGTGTGTGATTTCTTACCATCTTTTCTCATAATGAAAGCATTGAATCTGTTATTTCTTAACATTGCATTGGTTTAATAAACCAACATTTTATAATTCAGGTCTTGAAAGAAGTGCTCTCTTCAAATCCTACAAGACAATCCGACCCAGATTTTAAGAGTACCCGTGAATCAATTCTTCAGGTAAGAAAAATTACAAAGGGTGTGTAGTGAATTTCTCTTGCAAATATTGAAATTTATCAATTTCACTGTAGTTCTGTTTGCTTTTGGAAAATCTTGCTAAATAGTGGTGGTAGGATTGTTGGAGAAATTTCTTGTTACTCATGCAGTTGTCTTCTTCAAGTTCTTTACAAGCGTCTGATATTATTGTCAGTACTTTTTACTCAAGGATAAGGCCTAACCCTGGGCATTGCCTTGTGTTTTAGGTGTGGGCTTGATACAATGACCAAAATAGTCATCCACACACACATACACACAGATATATGCGAGGATTATGTCTTTTTCTATGTGTATTTAACACTGATATAATAGGCTTGAACCATTGTTTGATTTTTTTTTACGTTACTCTTTTAACTGTTGGTGTTTATATTTTATTCTACACAGTTTTAAAAATTGGATTGGACAAAGAACTGAAAACAGTAGTGGTTTCTGGTTTCTAGGTCTCACTGGGGTCTAACTGGTGGTTGACCTGGTGACGTAAATAATTTAATGATTAATTATTTAATAGTGCAGATAAAGTTAATAAATATATAACAACTAATAATAGTTTAAGTATCCAAAAATAATATTAAAATTTTTATGCTCTTACTTTTTAAACATATAAAAAAGAATATTTGTATAAATTAGTAAGGTCATAATTTTTTTAATAAAGAATTTTACCTCAAAACTTATAATTTTCTCTAAATTGTATGAAAGAATATAAAGATAGCTTCAAAATGGGAGATTATGCTAAAGCTTCATATTTTATGTCAGAAATCTTTTAGTAAATTCTGGAGATTTTATCTATTCATATAATTTGGAGTTATCCATATTAATTTTAATAGTTTCAGGAAATGTATGATTTTTTATGTAAATTATTATCTTTTTTTTAGAATAAGCCAACTCTGATCCTTTGTTTTGTGACTCTACCTTATGTGATTAAACACTGGGATTTTTTTTTCCTTTCCCTTTGAATGGGTGTTTTTTCGTGCTGTCTTGTTGCAATAAGTTCTCACCCTATATCCTTCTCATGTTGTTGCTCATTTTTTATTAATGTATTTGTAACAGGTTCTTGCAAATCTAACTTCTGTTCAGTCGTACTTTGATATCTTCTCCAAAAAAATTGACCAAGAGGTTATGGTAAGCCTGGGTGACTACTGATGCTGTCTGTTACTTCCAAGCTTCTGTATGCTCAGTTTATAATTTAATTATGTTGTAGGAACTAGAGGAGGCTGAAATGGAATTGGACATCCTTCAAAAAGATCATTTACTGCAAGAAGATTCCAAAGATAGCCATCAGATTCCTTCTCTAGCCTGTAATCATTTCTACTCCTAGCATTGTCATCTACATCTCATTGGCTGCTTAAGAATTTGTACCTGTTATGTTAATATTTTTCCTGATTTTATCTACCGTGCAACATTTTCCAGCTCCTACAAAAGATGAAACCCGCCTTCGTCAAATCAAGGACTGCATTCATTCCCTGTAAGTACTAATTCTACTTTATGCTGTACTTTGCAACATGTGAAATTCATTGTAACTTTTGTCAACTGATTCAGTTAGAAGGAAAGAAAGTGATTCATTAATATTAACTCTTTTTTTCTGAGGCAAAAATATATGTTTGGTTCTTGAAATTTCGGTCAAGTTTTTGTTTAGTCTCCTTGAAAAATTTAAAACAAGCCAAATTAGTCCTTTTGTTTATTCTCGGTTATAATTCTTGTTTATGTGGCTAATTGAGTGCCATAGTGGTGTTGACAAAGGACAATTAGGCAAGCCACATGAAATGCATGAGAGTATACAAGAGATGCATGAGATTTATTTATTTGTTTATTTTTTTTGAAGATATCTTTGTCTCATTAGTTAGTTAATCTTCCATTTTTATTGTTCGTGCTTGAATGGATTTTCTTTTTAAAATGGTGGTAGGCTGGTAGCCATGGTGACTTGCTCATCTAGGAAGCCTCTAGACAGATACTACTAGGTCATTTAATAACATACACTTTTCTTGTAGTGTCTTCATTGCTTCTGTTCAAATCTTCAGCCTCTAGGTTTATTTTTAAACACTTTTAATGAAAGTAATTGTTTAATAATTACTGTCAAATGGTAATAATGAGTAATTTTGTATTCAATATTCCTTAAGATTTTAAACACAACCCACCCCCCCGCGGGGCCACTGCTGTGCCAAAAAAAAGTGGACATTCCAGTAACACTTACTACCATTATTGGTACTTGCTCATACAAATAAATGGGACACCATGTACAGTTTTTCAAACATACCAATGCCCGTGGAGCTCATCTCTTTTAGTCGTCTTTATTGCTTGGAAATAACTAAATTTCACAAGTTACTAGAATCAAATTTTATGTGTGAAATTAACTCTGCTGAATGTAGTAGGCCTTGTATTATGTAGATTCTAAATTTAATTTTTCTATCCTTTTTGTAATTTTCAGGGAGAGAACTAACCTCCGAGAGGGTGTAGTAGCCCGTAGGCAAAAGAAACTTATTATGAGAAGTGCCCGTCAGAAATACTTGGAAGAGGCAGCTTTACGCGAAGCAGAACTTCTACAAGACCTTGATAGGTTTAACTCTATCAGTGGCTTATCTTTTATTCTTGAGTGCAATCTTTTTGTGATGGATCGAAGTTGGCGATTTTAAACTAACAGCTGTCATTTTCATGTATCAGGGAGAGGGCAGCTGAAGCAGAGAAGGAGATTGAAAGACAGCGGTTGCTAGAACTTGAGCGTGCTAAAACTAAGGAACTGCGCCACAATCTTGATATGGAGAAGGAGAGGCAAACACAGGTACCCTTCCCCACCTTCTCTCAATTTATTGGTTTTCCATCAACTCTGTTGCGCTTTTTCACCAATTTCGTATGTTTCATACCAGAATATGATGTCCTAGGCCTATCTGAATGTTGGTTGTAACTATGTGCCTGAAATGACTCTTTGTAATATTTTTATTGTTAATACTTTTTTTTTTTTTTTTGGGCTATTGGGTGGGGTGAGGCCTGTTTAAAATTTCTAGTCATTAGTAACAGTCCCTAAGAACAGAGCAAGCTAGGAATTATGTGAATCAACTGGAGTTAATATATAATTTATTTTTTCATATCTTTTTAATTATGATTAATCATTTTTTTCTGACTAGTGTACCAAGTCCTTTCTTTGTATTATAAGGATATTTTATTTTTATATCTATGGTTATCTATTGGGCTTAGATTGGACATGCCCAAAGATTAATACAGTAATTTTCTTTTTTGAGTTCCTTTTTCAAGCTTTTTATGAAAGCTATTGTAACAGTATTCAATGAATATACAAATAAAGTTACAAGTTGTATTTAGTAGCTCATTATATGATCCAAAGAAGCAATAGTGAAAGATGGAAATAAAAAAAAATTTATATACAAGAAGTCATATGGTAAACAAAATTGAACGTATCTTATATGGCGTGCACTATATTGCAAGTAAAACACAATCAGCAAAAATTGAACTCCACCTGCCCCAAGTGGAAGAGACATTCCAACCTGCCGGATACTTGAGTGTGGAAAAATGTAGTCTTACCCATAAGTTTTGCATTTTGATTGAAAAAAATAAAAATAAAAAATAAAAATGAAGAAGGAAAAGGAAAAAAAGGTTTTGCAAGTCTTTGGTGTCTTTATCTGAAAAGTTACTGTATTATTGGCCTCTAGTCTTTTTGAATGATACTATATCTAAAAGAGTACATTTGCATGTAGAGAGAACTTCAGCGTGAACTTGAGCTGGCTGAATCAGGACTCCGAACGTCTCGACGAGACTTTTCTTCCTCCAGTCATAGTAGGTAAGCTATTTATGTCATTAGTTAAAATTAGTTGATTATTGCACAATCCTTTCAGTTGTTAAAGAACCTCTATATATTAAAAAAAAGACAGTTGAATTGATATATATATTAATTTGAAGAAGTTGAGTTGTGAAATATGAGATGTTAGCAAAGTTGTCAATTTCATACCATACTGGCCTATACGGCAGGTATTTGCCTTACCGACATAGAATAAAGCACAGAAACATCCCCTGAAACATTGAATGCCTTGAATATTGGTTTGTATGAAACTGTTTTGGCAATACCAGGAAATGTTTTGCTTTTCGGCCAGTAAATGGATACTGGACAGACCAGTATTGAAACTCCTTTTTTTATTTGTTGAGAAAGGGGCAAAGGGCAAGAGGGAGCATGATGAAGATGCCATATTAGGATACTAATAAGCGCTGTCAACAAGTGATGCAAAATGGAACTGCAATAAGGGGCTAGATCTTGTTTTAGCTAGACACAAACCTTTAAATTCATAAGGGGCATCTTGAATCCACAAGGAAGAACTGCGGAATCTACCAGAAAATAAAGAAAGCTTAATTTTATTTAAAGGAAATTGTTGATTTTCATTTTACATATTGCAAGCCTATTCAAAGACTCAAAGAAATTATTTTTCAAGTAAAAATATTCCTACACATATTTTAATTCATACAGTACCATAATAGAACTCTATCTTGACTAACAAACCCTTAAAACCACTTATGAATAGGAATGTTTTTCTCAGCCATGACAATAGATATTTCTTCAGTCATATCAATCAAACACAACTAATCCTACGTAGATCACTACAATCAGTGAAACTAGATAAAAAAACGCTTCACATAATAACCAAGAGTTCCAGAGTAAAATTGCAACAAAACTTTAGATGTTTTTGTTCTAATGTTGGCCCAACTTCCCAAAGCCAGAAAATAATAATAATAAATAAATAAATAAATAAACCTTAACAAATCAGCCATAAAGAAAACTATATTCCAGAATTAAATTTTGTGGAGGACAAACTGCTGAAAGTCTCAAAATCCCCAAAATCATCCTTCGAACTCCACAAATCAGCAAACAACCATCACCAAGGTCTCCTAAGTCTTATTTGACCCCCCATGGGAGAAGACCCTAGCAACAAAACTAGTAAACTTACTCTGAAATTGTTGATCGGAAAAAGTGTTGAAAATCCAAAAAATAAATAAATAAAGAACTCACATAAGATTGTTTCAAAAACAAAATATGAAAAAATCACCATAATTACTAGGGGAGGCTGGCAACTCAACTCATGTGGTTGCCAGAATTTGGTGACTGTCAGTGCTAACGTCAACAATGATGTCATAGTACGGGATGCTGACATCAACACACATCATCTAGATTTTTCTATTACATTCTAGGGTTGTATCAATATGCTATGTTACCAAGTTGAGTTGTGAAATAGGAGATATTAGGATTGGAGAGAGAGAGAGGGATTTGAGAAAAGCCATGAGTTTCTTGTCAAAACTAACAATATGATTAGATCTGCTATAGTTTCTTGTTAGTTTTATAGCTAGAACCAGTTATATCTATGTTTGATGTCCATTCTACTTCAATTTCTTGTCATGTTTATAGGGCCATACTACCTTCGTGTGTGTGTGTACACGCATGTGTGTTTGTTGGCTTAGATAATATTTGGTATCTTCATTTGCAGTCGACCTCGGGAAAGGTATCGTGAAAGGGAAAATGGAAGATCAGGTAATGAAGGGAGCACAAGAAGTGGAAGCCTGCAGCCTGAAACTTCTGCCACTAGTACATCCATGGGAAGCGTGCCAACTGTTGTTTTATCTGGATCCCGGCAATTTTCTGGCCAACTTCCTACTATTTTGCAGTCACGAGATCGCCTTGATGAGTGTGCCAGCAGTTATGAAGAAAATCTGGATGGAAGCAGGGACTCAGGTGACACAGGTAGTGTTGGTGATCCAGACTTGGTGTCAGCATTTGATGTACAGTCTGGTGGATTTGGGTCTGCTCAAAGGCATGGATCCAGAGGGAGCAAGTCTAGGCAGGTAGTAGAGAGGAGAGAACGGGATAGTAGACGCGAAGGGAAGTGGGAAAGAAAACATTCATAACTCATGGCCCTGAAAATGAGATTAAAGCTTCGGATAACTCAATGTATACCTGTGTACATATGTATCCTTTAGCAGTGTAATTGGGAGGCAGTGATCTTCATAGCAATAGGATTTTGAAATTCACCTTAAAGGGGGGCTGTTTTTAGGGCCTAAGGCAGTAGGTTTGATGTAGCGCCGTAGTCAAGAAGTGTCTATTTAGATCTCTTGTGACAATTGTTGTAGTAGTTCCATACTCCCATGTAATATTACATTATTTTATTGTTGTTTCAGCCTGTACACTAAGTTAAAATAATATGGATATAAATTTTGCTAAATCTTTATGCTTAAGATCTTAATATATTATTTCTCAAAAAAAGAAAAAGAAAAAAAGATCTTAATATTTCAATGAAAATGTTTGTACCAGTGATACCAAATGGATATCCTACCCCGGTAATCCAATTCAACTGTTTGTTGATTAACATTGCAACTTATTAGCAGATTTCCTTTATGCGTGGCTGGGCTGAAATACAACCCAAATTTACTTTCTCAAGTGTAACACAATGTGTGAATTTTAGTATGATGTCCATTAATTCCACGTTTTTATGTTTACTCTTTAACTCTTAGATTGCATGGGAACATTGATATTCGTATATATTCTTTTAATATATCAATGTGGAAGCAGAGGGGAAGTTAAACCCTACAAGTTCTAGTGTATATATTCGGTAATTTAATATATATATATATATTTATATATATGTGTGTGTGTAGCCGAGAGGAAGTCCAATAAGTCTTAAAGAATGATATTAAAATCTATAATGATAAGTGGTGGTTTTACACATTTTTATTCAAAAACTACTTACATCAGTCTATCTATAACACTGTACATATATATTATTGCTAAAGTAAACAAGTAAATATTTACACGGTTATTGTAGCTTGCTATTTTATTATTTTAATGTTTTCTCTCTCTCCTCTCTCGCCCTTGTCAGACTCTTTCTCTCTCTTCCCTTGACTTTCTTTGATGTCCACAGAGAGAGAGAGAGAGAGAGAGAGTTTTGACATGGGTAGATGAAATAATAAAAAATGAATAAAAAATAATTATTTAAAAAAAATAGTGTATAATATATAATCTAATAGGAGTGTTTTTGCAAAGTGTTTGGGTAAAAAAAAAAAGGGTTCTTATACTAATATATACGGAAAAATTTAAATAGTCTGATGCAAATGCTCTTAATAATCTTATATCTTAAAATTTAAGGAATCAGGTTTTGCCACCTATGGACATTCCACATTTTTGGTAATAAGGATAGATATATAACATGAAAGTCAGCTCGCCATAGAGGCAATATCAATACAAAGTCTATTACATCCCAGACCAGTAAGGTCATACATCAAAAGAGAAGCTAACTTGGAGTATCCAAAATAAGGAAGTTTTGTTGTAGATGGACAGCCATCTTTGCGTGAGAATCAGCACAAGAGTTGGCCTCTCAAAAGCAGTGGTTGATCTTCTAGTGGGGAATTTGGTTCGGCAAGGTCTTGCAATCATCAACAATAGATGCATATTTAGCATTTGAGGAATCATTATTGGTGAGCAAGCTAATTACAGAGCCGGCATCAATTTCAATTTCGAGTTTTCAACAAATTGAATTTGGAGGAGAATGCAAAGGCCCAAGGGCATCCCTTATTGCCCACAGTTCAGCTTCTAAGCTATTAGCCCAACCAATCGATCTAGTGAATCCTTTCACCCATATGCTTGATAGGCTCTTATATGCCCACCTCCACCAGCAAGTCCAGGACTCTTATTGTGCACATATAACAATTGTCGGTTAGAATTAGATGCCTGATCGTCAATGTATGATGCAAAGCAGAGAAGGGATGGGAGGCACCTACAGACTACAAGCAATGTTACCAAAAAAGGTCTATATCACCGATTCAATTAGAAAACCTATGAGCCATTAGTAAAATTGGTTCAAAATTTGTGTTTATTGTTTTAGCTGTTAGTTCATATCAGTCTTTTGAAAACAGCCGAATTTGACATAAAACAAAACTTCAGTTATTGTCTCCCCGAGTTTCGGTTGAAATCCCTACCATGCTCACCCAACATTTGGTCTTATGGCGTCATGGGCCTTGATCAAGTGGTGTCCAATTAACTCAATTGCTTACTTTAAATATTTAAAATTAAAAATTAAAAAATCAATTGCATTATGTTCAGATTGAATTTGGATCTCCCTGGATTACTTTGCAATTGGTTTTTGCAAGTGGGGTCAGTTGCCCTTAAGGTTTACTAAATTTCCTAGTCACTTGAATAAGGAACTAGAGAAAGTTGCTAGCAATGGATTATCCATAAACTCCACAACCTCAAAAGTGCAATGTTATGCGCCCTCCAAATAATCCACATTAAACACAAAGAAACCGTGTTCCAAATATCCGATAAATGCCCTTTCATGAGCAACCGTGCAATGAATGAATCAAAAGATGGTATACCGTTTCTCCATTACAACAAGACATACTATACTAAATGTTGAAAAGAATAGTTTGGAAATCCTAAACTAATTAGATATTGAACTTTTTTCTTGAGTAATTAAATAAATAAATATATATATATAAATATTTTTTTTTAAGAAACAAACACACATAGACACGAGAAAGGGAATGAGAATAGGAATGGGGTAGTTAAATATTGAACTTAATTATCAGGAACTAGTACTTATAACCTCAATCTCAATTAATCGCAGTAAATTTATATGTTTTATGTTTTCCTTTAAACGAAATTCAGCATTCACAACACCATGTATATTCTTATCATCACAACGTGTGCCACACCGCACACCCTCCCCAATATGATTTTTTTTTAGATACCCCAATATGATAATTCTTGAAACACTAGCAAATATATTTTGTGGTAACAATATTTATTGCTTTAATATATTTTTTATATTTTCCAAATATTGGCGGATAAATTTGAGATACCATCTAATATTGTTCAATTTTTTTGGTTCTCTTTAAAAAAATAAATGATATGTCTACAACATTTTATAATAAATCTTAAGTTGCAAATTATTACGGGTTATTATTGGTGGGGTAAAAAAAACAATTTCAATGGTAAGTTTAAATTAGAAGTTAGAGCCAATAAGTTTCTTAAAAAAAAAAAAAAAAAAGTTAGAGCCAATAACAACTAATCACCTATAATTTATTGTGAAAATGTTATTAAGGTAGCACTTCTCTTAAAAAAAATCATAAAATTTGTATTTGAAAATGCATTTGAAGTCATCTTTTTTCTATTGTTCCTACTTCCAACTGACTTTTCAATACATCATAAATCTGCTTTCATTTACCTGTGCGTCCAATAGAAATGATCATCATAATTATTCTTTTGAATTTATTTTTTTAGAATTGTAATTACTGACTTTTCTTCTTAAGTTTAAAATATAGGTTGGATATAAAAGGTATTTGACAAATCTAAAATAAAATAAATATTTATTTGTTATACGAGTAAAATGGGTTGCGTTAAATGGGTCATTTCGGGTTGACACAAATAAATTGACATGTTAAACGTGTCTATTGCGGGTCACATGAGTTGACTTGCTTATGACACGGTTCTTATCGTGTCGCTTTTAGGTCAACCCATTTATGACCCAAATCCGTTAAGGCGCAACCCTAACCCGAAAAAACCCATGTTGTGTTCATGTTGTGTTTGTGGGTTGGGTCAAACATTGACACCTCTAGTTTAAGGGCTGACTTGGCAAGAAAAAAAGGGAAAAAAAATAATTAAAAAAACAAGTTAGCTTGACAACTTGTCACTTAACAGCCAAAACTAACTGAAGGTGTGATTTTGCTAATAGAACCAAACTTCAGGATATAAAATCAAATTTCTTAAACTTCAGGGTGTAAAATCCAAGTAACCCCAAACTTTAGGGGTGTATATTGCAATTTACCCTAAAAAAATATATGATATTACAAAAACATTTGTCCAAAGATGTTAAATTTTGATAAATTCAAGACATTTTAAGGGCTTTATTTCAGTTGTTACCATATCAAGAAGGTTATTGACATGCCCTCTCACAAAAAGATTAATAAATAACTAGGAGGATATTTCAATCACAAGATCCACAAACATCAAAATCTGGTAAAGCTCAAGTATAAATGTTTCAAAGGCAATTCTATATTTGAAATTTTATGACCAATATTCAATAACAAAAAAAAAAAAGGTGCTCTAAGAAGCAATGCAAATGTACAAATATAAGCCTTTATATAAGCAATGCAAATGTACAAATACAATTGAAATGAAAAGCAATGTAATTTAATAAAAACAGAGCATTAGAAAAATACTTTGTTGCCACTTTCCTGTACTCCACTCTCCACTAATTAAGAATGTCATAAAAAAATTCATGCTTTTTAAAAAGCCTTCCATATCTATTCTAAAACATACCCATGTCTTCTCTCTCGAAGAGTTGGTGTGCAATAGAGATGAGACCAAAATTTTTATTAGAAAATAAGATACTCTAAGGGAATCAGATTAGCTTATCGACTCTAATAAGATTAATTAAATAGCAAAATAGAGATGAGATCAACAAACATAGTGAGAGAGAGAAATATAAATGAGAGAGACAGAGAGAAAAGAACCAGAAACCCAAAGAGGAACAATAGCAAATCATTCAAAACCACCAAACCATCAACTTGTAGAATAAACCAATAAATTGAAACATGATGAAAAGCCCATGAAATCAAATTTTGGGTACCAATTTTCGTGGTTGAGCCGATGTTCTCAGATCTCCATTCTTTATCATAGGTGGTTGAGCGAACTCTGACTGAAAGCCACGGTTTGGGGGTTGTAAGATGCGACTAGTCGTTTTGTGAGATAGAGAGCTGCGTTGATTTTGTGAGAGAAGAGTTTCTTCCTTTGTTCTCTAATGAGAAGCGAGAGAGTGTCTTTTGAAGAAACCAAGAGAAAAGAGAAAAGGAAAAGAGTTGGGATGAGAGAGAAAGAACTCTTTATTTAGCCCCCCCCCCCCCCCCCCTCTTTTTTTTTAAGAGAGAATAATGATTTGGAGTTGCTACAATGCTCTCTAGGTCAAGAGAGCTACTGTAGCAACTCTAAAAAAATATTTAGAGTTTAAAGGGGTTGTTGAAGCTTGTATTTTGTGTGTTTGCTCTCCAAAAATAGGTTTGGACAACCTAATTAAGATGCTCTAAGAAATGCCAAGAACCAGTAAAAGAGCTCCACGTGGTTCTTATTCATGTCACAGCCTTCTAGAGATGAAAACAAATCTAAAGCAAGAAGGAATTGAAATGAAGCAAAAGGCTAAGTTGCTTAGAAGCACAAGAATGAGAAATCAACTCTTCAAGAGAACTCTCTTAGAAACTAGCACTTAGGCTAAAATCTAAATTCTCGCCTAAAAACTAAGTAATCTATGCATCTCTTGGCTTATTCATAATTGCTAGCTCAACTGCCATAGACTCCAACTAATCATCACATGGCTATTGCTAACTAACTACTAACCATTTTTGTTATAAGATATTATCTGCTCTAATAGATTGTAACTAACTAACAGTTAATAAGCTCAATACACTTTAAGGCATGAAGTTACTGCATCATCTAGCCACCCTGTTTTGCTCTTAGTGAACTTACCTGTGACCAAGTTAATGACCTCAACAAAAGCTAGGCTCAAGTAGAAGCCAATGGACAAAGAGAACCAAGAAAAATAAGTGGAAATGGATCTCATCCTAGCAAGAGATTCCATATATAAAAAACTGTCAGACCAACCAATGTAAACATATGTCTTGCACATTTATTTGTTTGCATGAAGGATACTTTAAATACCAGAATACATTCACTTGAACTTTGGAAAAAAAAAATTGCACAAACACACAACTATGTAGATGTAGCAATACTTACAGGCATGCAACCAACCAGGCTTCAACCTGTATAGGAAAAAGGGGCATTTAGTACAGGATTAAAGAACTTGGTTATATATTCTTTCTTTCCTTTTTCTTTTTCTTTTTTTTTTTTTTGCTGTATTTTCTTTAACACTCTTAAGTGCCACTGGGAATTCACAGGTTGTAGAATACCTCCAAACATCAGATCAATTCCTGGGAATAGATCAATGAATCCCACATTTATTTGTTTCCTCACTAGAATAAAAGCCTATTCACATATATTCTCAATTAAGAAGTGAAAATTTTCCTCCTTGTCCTTCCCTGAGCAAAGAGATATTAGACCCAATTCATTTTCTTTTCTTTCCTGCTTTCCAATATAATGATTTTGAAGTGTTTGGTTTTCTAGAATTTTGCTCAAGACTTAAATTCATAAAAATTGTACCAACTAGTTGATGTCCATACTCAAAGTCAAATATAGTTCAAAATTATCCTTAGATTGACATACGACTAAAACAGTATAAGGATGCATCATCAACCGGATTTTACCATTAATGCCCAGGTGAAAAGCCAATGAATGTAAAAGCCTAACAGATACGTACTTCTTAAATTCTTCCTCTTTAGCCAAACCAAAAAGTTCAGTATGCTCATTCCATAGCACTATAGACTATAGAATGTTTCTTTAGGATAAACAACACAACAGACCAATAGAAAGACAATGTTTAAGCAACGGAATGTACTCGTTGATTAACATGAGCTGACAATAAACATGTGATTGAATCCATCTAAGGAAAACATGATAAAATCTCCTATCTATCTATGTCTCTTAGAGAACAGAGATAGGATAATATCGCAAGATCAAGTGATACAATAAATATCAAATGCAAATATCAAATACTAATATATAATAGCCACAACCACAAAAGGATGATAAGAATCCGGTACATAAAAAGAGAAAAAAAAATGCTTTTCAAAGTACTAACATGCCTACTGCAACAGGTAAAAGCATGAAAAGGATTTCAATTCTTCCATACCACTTCTCAATAAGATTCCACATTTGCACCATCAAGTAAAGCAAGGTTCTCCATGTAACTATCGATAGCTAAAACATTTTCAGCTTTAATACTAGTAGCCTTCTCATGTAGAGTTTCAGGGTCAATTAAAACATACTTGTTTTTCAATCTGGACCTCTTTGTCTTCTTATAATTCTTTTGAATTAGAAGTGGACCATCCTTGGTGAAACCAATCAAACAAGTTAAGATTTTATTCGATACAACAAAAATTGTATTTTCAGCTGATACAACACAAAGTTTATTCCAAGATTCATGCACACCATACTCCCTCATCATCCATATGGAGATCAACATGCCATGTGGTTCTTCTCCCAATATAGATAAAGCCAGTTTCCCCTTGAATGATATAAGACACTTCTGTTCTTTGAAGGAACCACGTTCAACATCAGGCAGCAGTAGCTCATTGAATTTCTCACTATTGACATCAAACGACAATATCATTCTAGTATTGCGCATCCCTTGTCCTTCTCCTCTTCTTTCTATCATAATAAGCATCCAATGCAAATGTCCACTAACAAATGGGGATGGCATATCAGAGTTAATTTGGTAGTACACAACATTGGGACTCCACGAGATTCCAAGTTCAACTATTTCCCATGAATCCAAACTTAATGTGTACACCTTAATCATGGGTTTATGATAATCAAACCAAATCCTCACAACCTTGTAGTCATTATTTTGGGAATCATAAGCAAATCCGAGTGTAGCACGACGATGGGGTTTCAAATTAGTACAAGAAGGTAACCTCTTAAATTTTCTAATGCTGGGGTTACACAAGTACATATCAGCGTCCAAATTCCAGAGACACAACAAGCCATTGCATGAACCCACAAAGAAAACAACTCCAGACTTAAAACTGAAGGGAATTTTTAACTCAAATATACTTTCAAAGGTGCGGTCGCAAGCGACTGTACAGACTTCACTTTTACCAGGAGAATTGAAATTCATATTCTTCTCCATGTGTATGACATAGCCATTGTCATCATCATCATCGTGATTGTTAAGGTAGCGGGTGGAAATGAAATTTGAAATGAATTTGGGGTCATTGATGTAAGATTTCCATGATTTACAAACACACCTGAATCTTAGGAGCGATTTCACGGGTAGCCTTTCCACAATATGGAACATGATGTCATCTGGGAGATGATGTTCCTTTCGATGTCGGAGGATCGGTCGATGTTGTTGAGCTTCTTTCGTTTGGGTCATTTTTTTTTCAACAAAGAGTGGCTGTGTTTTGCTGCGTTTGGTTTGGTTTATTATGTATATAGGCTTATTTTTTAAAAACCCTAAATATGTGTTTTTTAAACACTCTTCATTTTGATTCTATAAAGATTAAAAAAAAAAAAATTCCATAAAAAAAAGAGTCCATATTTGCTTGAGAACATTACAATATTATCCATTGTCACTAACACTAATGCAATTAACAAGGAAACGGCTTTTGTCCAATGCATCATGTTAGGATGTGGATACGTGTGCAATGCATTGATGCAAACTTGACCCGATTAACAAAATTGGAAATTTTAGGTAAAGTCAGCTCAATATAATTAGGGCCTAAGGCGAGAATTTTAAGATTGTCAATTAAATGAATTTTATTTAATACTAATGAAGCTAAGGTTAATTTCATGAATCATAAAATAATTTTATGAATCAATACTAACCAAGAAAAAGTTAATTTTTGATAGAATATCATGGTAAAAAAATTAAAAAAAATTATATTAGAACAAAATAAACTTAGGTTTAATTTATCTTACATAAGTAATGCATCATAATAAATTTTGGTTTTGGATTTAAGAAAGAAATAAGGATTGTTTGGTATGTAATGTTGATAATCTATTATGTAGAAAATTTGGATTACAAAAACTAAAGCATCAAAACAATTCCTCCCCCACCCAAAAATATATATATATATATATTTATGATTTTCAGTTGGGTAGAGTTTTTTGTTTTTTTGTTTTTTTTTAATATAATATTTTGGAGGACTTTTGGAGGTGAAGAAAATAGTACACAACTGTTTTTATTTATTTATTTATAAACCATATATCATCATACAATCTTGGATAATGCTATATTTATTATAAACTTTACTACATAAAACACACAAATTGAAGAGACAATAAATGTGATGTGATGTGGCAATGGATGTGATTGGTGGACTTCAACTAAGGTGTGCATAGGTTGGGTTGGGTCAGGTTGAAGGGTTTTTTCAATCCATCCTAGAAGATTGAGTTGAAAAAAAAAAAAATCAACCCAACCCAACTCATCACAAGAGTCCAACCTAACCTAGATGGATCGGGTTGGAGCAATGGGTTGGACATATAAAAAAAAAGGAGCATTAGAACAACAAATTTATAAGATTACCAACACAAATAACAACAGATATACTAATCAAACCTGAGCATAGCACCAAACCAGTACAAAATATTTGATTAGTAGATCAAACCAACACAAATAAAAGCATATTTACAATCTTATAAATCGGTTGGTAATTCATCAAACCAAAAGAGTAAATAAAAAAAAATCATATAATATATATTTAATATAGGTGGGTTAGGTTGAATTAGGCAGATTTGTAAATCTATTGACCCACACTGAACCCACTAAAAAAAAAGAAAAAAAAAAGAAAAGAAAAAAAAGAAGGCAACCCAACCTAACTCACCAACCCCTAAAAGTAGACCTAGCCCAATGGGTTGAGTTGGATTGGGTCAATTTGGGAGGATAGACGGGTTCCACACACTCCTAACTTTAACTACCTAATAAATAAATGTTTGAATTTTTTTTTTGTGATTGGAGACATATAAATTTTGTAATATCTCTAACATCATTCTACAATTTTTGGTGTTTTTATAATAAAATGAGGCCTTTTTTGTGAAAGGGTTAAATCTTTTAAAAATTGGGGGCTTTAGGCCTAAGCCTAAGTTGCTTAGGCCTTGAGCCACCCCTGAATTTAGGCTGCAGTCAACTTAAGATGCTTTCCATGCATTGATTTTCAAGTTGGATGTTTGAAACCTTCATGCCCTCCCTTGAGGGGGTGTATTGAGATTCAATTCTTATAAGATCACAAATTTTGTGTCATAACTTTTAACATAATCGATCCATTACTTTGTTTTCATCGCTCACAATTAATCATTTCGAAACTGCGAAAAAAAAAATTGTGGCATAAAGGTCGTGTCCACAAACATTCTCATTGAGATTAGCCTCATTTCAAGAGAAGATTCCATGGTTATCAAGTTGTTATTTCAATTCAAGTTGTTTTATCTTCACCTTATCTTTACCTTATCTCTTTTATATATTATCTCATTTATTTGACCTTATTTTGATACACTTTATCGCGACTACAACAGATTATATTTAAATAGATCAAGATTATCTAGAATTATTAGGGAATTCTACTAGATAGAGTTCCTTTAATTTTGACATTTCTTTCATAATAAATGGTCTAAATTATGACATGTCATCAATCTAATAGCGAGATTCCTAAAATATGATTTTGCAAAACAACTAAAAGATATTAACATCTTAAGGTTATGAAAGTGAACATTGTAAAGACATATTATTCATCCCCTCTCTTCACAACCTCCCTTTCGTGTGTGTTTATGTGTGTATATATAAATAATATTAAATTTGACATTATAGTAAGTTCATACAACATGTGACTAAATAAGGGATACTATTAAGTTCATACTATACTTATAATATCGAATAATTATCATAGAAAAGAAGTTGCTAACATTGTTGTAGGGACATGTTTTGCAGCCCAAGCCCAAAATGTATGGGATATTGGCCCAGTGAGCCCAGTACAATAAATTTGTAGAGAGTGGGTCGAAGAACTAGGCTCTAATGAATTGGACAATGGCTAGTGTGGATTTAGAGGATGATCAAGCAAAAACAAGAAGCACTAATCTAGATGAATTCACTGTCCGAGGAGGTAAGTCTCCATATAAATCAAATCAATTAAACTAATTACAAGTATAATTTTGATGGCTACAGTGTTCTCTTTCCATTTTTTCGATTTCCTCCTCATGGAGGGTCTCTTACATTATATAGCTCCCTTTGGACCATCTTGATCCTACACTTGTTGATCATTTGAGCTCTTACTTGAGTACCTGTCCTATCAGACACCCTCTCTAGCTTTCTGTGAGTTGTGGTAGCCAAGACAGCACTATTCAGGAGTCTTCTCCACATAAATGCGGTTAGAAAAGTAGCTGTAGTGCATTCAATGCGGTGGTAGCAGCTTTCCCTTAGATATTTTTGGGTTCCCCTCCTTGTATGTTCATGATGCATGTCTTTATCACTGGAGCTTCTTGGAAGGTCACCCTGATTGTTGGAATACATATTTGAGCTGTATTCATCATACCCGAGGAGAAATTCCTCCTCAGACCATTCATGTTCTCGGCCTAGGCCCAAGGCCCAATATATGATTTGCGCCCTTAACCCTACAATTGTGATTATTGATGAATTTATGTGAATAAATGATAAGTTTTAATATATATTAATAGTTTTTTTGGATTGGATAATGTCAAAGATATTTCCATTTAACTGTGTTGATAATAAAAGTTTTTTCAAAATAAAAATAAAAAGAATTGATGATTAAGGTGGTCACTGAGTAGATATTGTTAAAGTTAAACCCCCCCCCCCCTCCAAATAAAATAAGTAAGGCCTCGCTCTTTCTAATTAAAAAAAGGGGGGGGGGGGTCTCCCATTTGAAGTGGCAGGTCCGTGCTCATTCTAAAAATATAAATACCTATTATTTAGGGCCAAAATGGCCAAATGCCATCTTTGGCCTAAATGTTTAGCAATCTACCATTATTCTCGAAATATTTTGGAGAGTACCACTATTTTGAAACTTGAGTTTGTGAAACTTGAGTTTCACATGTAACTTGAGTTTCAACCATTATTCTCAAAATATTTTGGAGAGTACCACTATTTTGAAACTTGAGTTTGTGAAACTCGAGTTTCACATGTAACTTGAGTTTCAAAAACTTGAGTTTTATAAAAAATGTCACAGTGGCCCCGCTGACCTGGAATTTTTTAATTATAAAAATTTGAAAATAGAACTCAATTTCTAAATACCCGAGTTCCACTTTACAATTCATACATTAGATCCACTTCTATTGGGCTAGGAAAGGGACAACGGGTAGTAGGGGTGTTTGCGGTGCGGTGTGGTTTAGAGTTTAGCCAAAATCATAATCGCACCGCACCTCATTTTTTCGGTCACATGCATGGTGCTATGTATAAGATGTGGTTTGAACGGTTTGAAGTTGGTATATTTTTCAAATTTTGGGCTTTTTCTACCCAGCCCAAAACTAATTTTTTCCCTTTGTTTTGGGCCAAGTTTTAAACTATTGAGCTAGTTTTTCTTTATTTTGGGTTGGCTTTCCTAGTCAACACTTGCTAAGGTTATCAAACTATTTTTTTTGTTGAAAACTAGGGTTATTAAACTATTAATAATATATTTAATATTAAAAATAAATAAATATATTAATATATAGAGAGGGTGTGGTGCGGTGCGGTTTGTGCGGTTTTTTATTATAAAACCACAAACTGCATTGCACCATGCGGTGCGGTGCGGTTATGCCATTTTGCGAGTGGTTTTCGTACGATTTTTGTGGTTTGTGCAGTTTGGTGAACACCCCTTTGTGAGAGACCGAAAAATTTGGGTGCTCTCAAAAAAGAGATTTGGGTGCTTTTAAGGGCACCTCTCTTTTTGGGTAAGTGGTGTGGCGCGCCACTTATTTTTTATACAAAAAATAAGAAAAAATAAATACAAATTACGTGATCAAAATACTTCATTGTTATTGATTGAATAAAGAAAAGTACAGCTTTGGTAAATTAACCTTACAATGCTTTGGGTCCTAGTTACAATCTATGCAAAAGAATACAAAGCTTTGGTCCTAGTTACAATCTACCAAAATTAAAAGACAAAACACTAATCTATCTATCCAAAAATCCTAAGCTCAGGGGCTAGGTTAAGGAATGGGAAGGTGTTAGACACCCATTCCACCTAGATAGAGTCTGGTATTCTAGACTCTAATGACCAATATATCATTTTTTGCATGATGTTGAATGATATGTTGAACACACATGACAGAAAATAATTTAAATAAATTTGCCTTATGAATGATGTCCTCTTTTAAAAAAGAATATTCAGATTTGTTTTGAAAATAAAAAAAATTGGATTTGATTTGAAAAATCAGATCTGTTTTTTAAGTAAAAGAAATAATAAGATTTTTTTGTCAAAAGGGATTAGATTTGTCTATGTAAAATTAAGAAGGTGATTTTATCATGAAGAATCAGATCTGTTTTTATGTAAAAGAAAGAATAAGATTTTTGTTAAAAAGTATCAGATCTATTTTGTGTAAAAAATTGGATTTGTAAAGAAAATCATATCTATTTTTATGTAAAAGGAATAAAAAAAAAAGATTTTTGTTAAAAAGTATTAGATCTGTTTTGTGTAAAAAAATTGGATTTGTAAAAGAAAATCATATCTGCTTTTTTGTAAAAGAAAGAATAAGATTTTTTTGAAAAAGGATCCACATTCATAAGATAAATTTATCATACATGCATCATATATTAATAAAAGACAAGACTTCAATCTAACTTTCAATTCCTTCTTTTAAATTTCAAACTCTGCAATTTCGTAACAAAGATCACTTTTTCTAAAAAAATCATATTTGTATTTAATGAAAATACAAATCAGTTTTTGTGTTAAAAAAAGTTAGATCTGTATTTAATGAAAAAACATACTAGTTTTGCACTAAAAAAATCAGATCTGAAAAATACAGATAAGTTTTTGAGATTAAAAAAAACCAGATCTGAAAATATAGATCAGTTTTGAGATTTAAAATAATCAGATCTGAAAAATATAGATTAGTTTTTGAGCTAAAAAAAAAATCAGATTTGAAAAATACAGATAAGTTTTTGAGCTAAAAAAAAAATCAAATCTAAAATATACAGATCAGTTTTGTGTTAAAAAATCAGATCTGTATTTAGTGAAAATACAAATCAATTTTGGGTTTGGAGAAAAAATCGGATCTGTATTCAATGAAAATACAAATTGGTTTTGAGTTTTGAAAAAAAATCAGATCTAAAAATACAAATCAATTTTTTTAGTTTTCATAAAAGAATTTTGTTAGTCATTGCAGATTTTGAAACTTAAGAAAAAGAATTACAATAAACAATCACCTAAGCACATGTTAAAGAAAATTCTAGCAACATATTTAAGCATGGTAATTACATATCAAGAACAAAACATAATAAACATGCTAAACATATTCATGCATCAAACAATAGCAAAAAAATTAATGAAAGAAGAAAAGAAAGAAGAAAAACAGAATACCTCTTGCATGAGCGTGCTCTTCTAATGAATGAATATTTTACAAATCTAAGAAGTTTGTTCACCTCTTTGAGGTCTAAAATACCTTACTTACAAAAAAGAAGTTCCTAAAGCAAAAACCCTCCTGAACGTCTTTAACGTAAAGGGAATTGAAAAGTCAAAAGAGAAGAGCCCTAGAAAGAGTGCTGAATGTTGGGAGGCCCCCCCTATTTATAGAGGTTGGAATGTTTAAAAAAATAAGCAAAAAAAGTATGGGGGAAATTCCTAAAAAAAAGGAGATTTGGGTAAGAGTAAGCTAATTTTTTAGATCCAAACAAACTTCAGTATTTTGATCATATTGTTTTACTAAAAATTTGGATTAAGATGAAATTTTGATAGCTGAAGGGAAATTTGATTCTCTACAACTTTTCCAGAAATATCCTAGTCCTAATTTTGAGTTCTACTATGCCAAAAGTTCGTTGAAACGTGAATCTGAAATCTGCTACTTGATTAGCACATTTTTGAAGTGTTTTCCAACTCTAAAACTGTATTTGGATGAATTTAAGAGTTATTTTCATGATAAACCTCATTCCAAAGTGATAATTAGGATTTTTAAAATAATTATTTTGAATATAATTATCCTAAAAACTTAATTATCTACAGTCGTTAAATATTATCAGCTTATTTGCTTTAATCCCATGCAACAAATCTCACTTTAAGAAAAATACTCCACCAATCACATAAATTCATTTAATAAATTTTAATCATTAATCAATCAAAATTAATTTCAATTAATCACACATGATCGGCTTCACCCCATACAATTCATGCAGACTATGAAAATTTGATCTCGTGATACCTTTCAATCCGATGGTCCAATTTGGGAATTGGACATTCCGTCGCGACCATTAGAATCTCAAGTTCATTTTTATGATATGCAATGAATGAATTAATGCATGTAATGCAACTATGATTTTTTCGAGTATATGAATGGTCATTCTAGCCATCTTCCAAGATTAAATTATGAGTGCAAAATCAAGTGTCTACACCCTAGTTTTAGGTACTACAAGTTTTACTATATTGATCTTATCAATCAAGAAATTCAAATATTCATTTGAGTTGTTGAAACCCACCAACCACATTTATTGTCACATCAGTTTGTAAGTTTTATATAATAAAATTTGTAGTACCTTTAAGATTTTCATTCCTTAGAAAAATTATAGCACCACATACTTTCACACACACTCTACCACAATTTTCTTATGTGGTAGACCGTGATTAACTGTATGTCACTATCACATGATTCCACCATTTTTCTCCACCACTCGGTTTGCCACATAGGACAGTTGTAACAAAATATGTGTGAAAGTATGTGGTACTAAAATTATTCTATTTCCTACAGAAGAGAGATAATCTAGGATCACAATTTTTTTTACACAACTCTAATGTGGTACACTATGAGGGTTAAAGAAAAATGATTATGTGAAAGTGATAAATGGCCACTCAAATTATCACAAAGCATCCCCAATAAGGTTGCTATATTGATTAAAAAGTCAATTTAGCAACCAATACTCTCAAAATGCCTCGGCAAAAGAGGTGAACTCAAAATAATTTGAGTATCAGCTATATAGTAAGCTACTTTCTATAGCGTAAAACTTAAAACAAAAAAATAATTTTTTAATGTGTGGTGTTAAAAAATATACAGTAATTTAATGTGTTGATAGTTGTGATTGTCATTTATTGTGTTGGATATATTATTTTATTGTATTGTTTATATTATTTTAATATGTTGAATGTTAAAATAAAACATTAAATGTTGGGTGTATTATAAAGTTTGATGTTTAAATAAATAAAATGGTGTTTTAAGTTGCTAAAAACTATATTTTTAGCTTTCTTTCTGTGAATGCACTACATTGCGGGCAAAAAAGGTTTGTGTAAAATAGACTCTATCATGTGACTATAAATTTTTTTGGGGGTTATTACACATAACCCACCTGTGGTTTGGGCGAAAATCACTTTGCCTACCCGTGGTTTGAAAAGTGTCACTTAACCCACCTGTGATATGTTTTCGTCAATCTCCGTAACCCACCTCAAGCCTAGCCGTTACAAAAACACCTCTTAACCCCAAAACACAACATAACGCGAATCAAAACACTCAAAACTCAGAAATTTTTTGAAAGAGAGACCTGTGGTGAGATCAACGTGTTATTCGTGATTTGGAGTGTCTGGAGGGGGAGAAAACACAAGTTTCGCAACATTGAAGCTAGGAAAGGCTGGGGTGCAGGTTGGGGTGCATAACTCAAGAGGGTGCAAGGCTGGCATCACTAGGGAGACACCATGACAGAGGAGACAGAGGCTTCAAAGAGAAAAAACTGTAAGTAATTGGGATTTAAATGGCAAAAAAAAACTTGTTTTTAAACTTACAAAGGTATTCATGTACTGAAACTGAGTTTTGTTGCAGGCATGGGGAGGGGTGCCTACACCTAGTACCAGATCTGGATCTGCACCTTAGCCTGCACCCCAGCCTTCCCTAGCTTTGATGTTGCGAAATTTGTGTTTTCTCCCCCTCCAGACACGCCAAACCACGAACAACACGTTGATCTCACCACAGGTCTTTCTCTCGAAAAGTTTTTGAGTTTTAGATGTTTTGATTCGCGTTATATTGTGTTTTGAGGTTAAGAGGTGTTTTTGTAACGACTGGTCTTGAGGTGAGTTACAAGAATTGACAGAAACATACCACAGGTGAGTTAAGTGACACTTTTCAAATCACGGGTAGGCAAAGTAATTTTCGCCCAAACTACAGGTGGATTATGTGTAATTACTTTTATTTTATTTTATTTTATTATTATAAGTATCATGTGACTATAATTGAATTGTAAGCCATGAGACCCATGGCTCCTACTTCGACTCGTTATGCGACTATAATTGAATTGTAAGCCATTAGACCCATGACTGCTACCTCAACTCATTGTGCTACATATAGCTCGATAGTCTCTTTGTTGTTGGAACTTGGTAGACTGGCCTTGGACACTAATTGCTGCTATGTTTATGTATTTTTTAACCATTATTTTAAGGCTGTGTAAGTGGATTGATGATGAGATGCAATTTTGAATTTTTAAAATAAAAGGAGGGTTAAGATTATGTACATTGAAAATTGTTGAAAAAAGTTTTATTTTTTCTTTTCATCTAAAATTAAAAAAAATTCCCATAAGCGTTCTTAAACTATACTTGTTCTAAAGTTGATCCAAATTGTGATTAGTGCAAAATCTTTTTCACATGGGATCACCTCTAACATAATTTTTATTATACACTATTCTATTTTAATTTTCATGATTTAAATTTTTTTTTTTTTAATTTTTATATAAGGAGATGGCGGGGGAGAGGGGAAGATGGGGTTGAAACCATAAATGGGGCAACACAAATCGTTGGGCAATCACAATTTTTCCTTCCAAATATTAATTCCACTTAAAATTGAAAAGTTTCAAATAAAATATGAAGCAAAAGAAAATATTATAAGACATTTCAAATACTCCCGTCAAAAAAAAAAAGAAAAAGAAAAAGAAAAAAAGACATTTCAAATACTCAGTAAGCCCAAATGAAGCACATATCTACAAATACATATATACAAATGGACTTGGTACTCTAGTTCTATCAAAGATCCAATACACCATTATCAAGCCATAAGTCACACGTTTTTCCACAAGCAATGGCATTCGTAACTTGAAGATGCATTAACAAAGATCATTTCTAGGGCTTGACAAAATCTCCTCAGTTAGGACATTTCTCACATTAAATGACTTGCAAACTCAACAAAAACAGATTATCATCAGTCCTTACTAGCCAAATGAATAAATAGGGGTTTCCAAATTAAAGATAATTAACTTCAAACTTTAAATAAAGTCCTACCATGGAAATTAAGATATGCAAGCTCTTATGCCTATGCCAATAAAGGAATTTGCTAACCTATTTCCCACTGCTATTAACCATCAACTTGTGCCTCTTCACAATAATTTCTGTTTTTCTCAATTAATTCCGTCTTCAACCAAAGAACACCTTAGAGTAAAGCATGTAACAAGGATGACATTTTCATGCCACTGGATGGCTCCATTTCAATACAACATTATTGGCGGGTGTAAGCTAGTTAATTTGCACAAGATTTCACCATTTCAAGTTCATTAAGGTAATCTTTTTTTTTTTTGGGGGGTTCCTTTTCCCCCCTTGGGAAAATTTTTGTCAAGGAACTTTTGAAGACAAAAAGATACTAAACAAGAAAGAAAGGAAGTAGTTGTATCCATAGATATAATTAGTGGGTTTATTTTACAAAGAATCCTAAAGAATATCAACATGCAATCGCTATACAAATGGTCCCTAAAGAATGCTCAGTTTCTCATTAACCAGTGCAACTAATAACCTGCCATCATATAAATTTATCTAAAACTAAAGAAGAAAAAAAAAATTGAAACTAGCATCAAATAAGCACATTCACAGTTAATTGTGAAAAGTGATGCAAGACCATCTGCAGTAGTACTTTTTGTAACAAAATGTTCAGTAACTTTTGTAACAATTAGGAGGACCTCTCCACACCAAACATCAAATGAAAACCGGGTACAACAACCATTCCCTGATACTAGTTAGTTCCTAGGGTCTTTTATAACAATTAGCAAAATTGACAACTTTTTTGGAACAAAGTTAGTTAGGAGGCTGTTAGTTAATATTTACTAATCAACCAATTAATTAGCCAATAAAAATTCAGTAAGAGAGAGAGAGAGAGAGAGATATATATATATATAATGCAGGTTGAATTCATATCTTGGAACCATTCAATTGAGAATCCTGCACACTTTTTTTTTTTTTTCTTTTTTGAGTGATTCATATACTATAAATAATACATGCTATTTTTTAAACCATTTATTTACTTATTAGAAAAAAAGGAATGAAATAAAATTTAAATACTAAACAGAGTCAAATGGAATAGGAATGAAAGAAATAAAATCCCCTTACTTGTTAAGCCATACAAATGATTGGATTTCATGATCAGAACAAGTAGCAAATTAACATTAATATTTATCTCATAAAGCATAGTTACAATAAATATGTTTTGAGAGAAGGGAAATGGAGAAGCTGGAAGGATCAAATAGAAGTACCGATTTGTAAACAAATGTACAGTAAATACTGTAAATTACAGCATCCATTGATCAAGTATGTGCAGCCGCAAAACTATGGTATCTCAAGCGGACAAGGAAAAGGAACCAAATCGTGCTTATTGCCTAGCGAAATTTAAGTAAACAAAGGGGGGGCAAAATTGATTCATATCAAGCGCAGAGATGGGTTAAGTGGTTCAGCTTAATAGGCCCAATATTATGCATAGCTAGATTTCAATAGTTAAAATCTATTTGACTCATATGAGGCGTAAAATTAAAAAAAAAAAAATATATATATATATTAATTTGAAATTTTGTGTCACATTTTCTCACCAATCGAACAGCTCAGATTTATCATTTTTTTTTTTAATTATTGCCATTTGATGACCTGCCAGAGCATTCCCCTCTAACAAACTCTGCCAGCACACTCACTCCAACGCCCTCAGTGCTACGCCCTCAAATACAAAATTCTATTTCCTGATTCATTACTACGGGCAGAGAGAAAATCCTCTCTAGACTCTCTCATTTCTCTCCCTTTCCCTCCATCACCAACCCAGAGAGAAAAACCCAAAAATCCCACCAAAACACAGAAAAAAAAAAAACCCAGAAAAATTCAAAAAAAGTGCAGAGATTCAGTTATAAGGGAAGACAGAACAAAGAACTTCAATAAGTTTCTTCTATCCCTATCTCATTCTTTTTCCCCACTTTTGTTTTTGTTTAGATTCCAATTTTCTCTACATTTTCTTTGCAGCCAAACATCAACCGGAGCAATCAAAAAAGGCTAAATCACAAAAGGGAAGCAACAACACAGCCAGCAGGATAGAGAAAAATATCAACCAAAAATCACAAAAACGAAAGGTAAATCCGAAAACTTCTGTTTCATCTCTGTGTATACACTCTCTGATATATGCTCACAAAGCCTCACAAACACAGAGCACACGAGCACAAAAATCCCCGTACCTTACCCTCTGTGATACCTGTGCTGCTCACGCGCCACCACATGTGATCTCACGCGTCACCACGGCCACGGTTCTTGGCAGATCCGTGAAGCCTTTAACCTCCACAACACCGATTCATATTCCACGCGCCGTTCGGGGCTCTCTCAGGTAGTAGATCGAGAAGTTGAGTTCTAGGTTTTAGAGAGAGAGAGATCGGATAAATATGAAGTGTTTGGCTCGGGTTTAGAGAGAGAAACGATGAGAGGTTGGGAACCACCATCGTGGTGGTGGCGGCTGGACTCGACGACGGAGCTAGGAGGCTGTGCTTCGTTTAGATCGAAGAGAGGGTGAGACCGATCCAGAGCGAGAGAAGTTATAGGTTTCGGGTTTAGAGAGAAGTTGAGGTTGAGATGTGAAACCACCGCCGGTGGTGGCGGTGATGAGCTTGAGAGGCTTCGGCCATGGTGGTCTGAGACGGAGAGACAGTTCAGATCCGAGGATTAGAGAGAGATTTCGAGGTTGAGAGAGTTGATTCGGAGATGGAGAGGACCACCATAGTGGTGGTGCTGGTGATCGGAGTGATGAGTTCATGGTACTGGGCCATGGAGGCTCGGGAGTGAGAGAGTGAAGGCTCTGGAAGTTCAAGATACAGAGGTAAACGGTAGGTTAGGGAAAGATTTTTGAAGCGGGTCAGCCAGACCCGTTTAGCTGGGTCCGAACCGGGTCCCTAAGTAAGATTTGGGCCGGATGAGGGCCCAGGCCCAATCCGAGGATGATATGGGTTCAGATCTCTGAACTTATCTCAATTCACAAGTTCAAGCCCATCAGCTTTTAGAGCCTAGCCCGGGTCCACCTTTAAAAATTAAAATTAACCCATCTCACTTTTTAATAAGTTTTAGCCCACATATTAATAAAAAGCGTCCATGGCTAGCTTTTCCATAATAATTCAATATGCCATCATATTTACCACGTTCGCATTATGTCATGTAACTTTGTCATATTTGCATATTGGTCCATAACTTAGTTATATTTGCATTTTGTTCAACAAACTTGTCATATATTTATATTTACCTAAAACTTTCCCAAAATCATATTTTGACCCATATTTTTCCTCAAAATTGCATTTTTCCCCAAATCTTTCTAAAATTGCAAGAAAGCCTTCCTACTTTTCAAAATCCTTTTGTGCGATGTCTAGTGCCTTGTATGTGTGATGCTTTTAATATGTTTATGCCCATACCCTTGTATGTGGTTGATACAATGCTTTTATTTGCTTTGCTTCACTCCTTCCTTTGTTTGATGCTTGTTTGTTTGCATGTGATGGATGTAGCACACATTAGGCTTTAGAAAAGCGAATGAAAAGATATAGATATATAGACCCTAAGGGTTTAGCCCCTCCAAGAGGTACACTTTTTCCTTAGTTTTCTTTTAGAACCTTGTCTAGCTACTTTCCTAGATTAGGTTTTCATTTCTTGCACTATGCTTTGGGCCATACCTTTTGGGTGTGGATATGTCTACATTTTTGTATCTTGCTTTGGGCCACACCTTCTAGGTGTAGACATGACTACATTCCTACTCTGCAAGATGAAAATATATTGTGCATGCAATATGTTTCAAAGGTTTCTCATGCGCTTTGGATGATGGACATCTGCGATTAGGTGTCAACCCCTCCAAAACCATGGATGCATCTTGTCCTTGCAGTACGGGTATGCATACAAGGCTTATAATGTAGATACATAATCATGCTTTATGGGGTACATCATCTACCATATGTGTAATTGCCCCTATTCATGTCAGTTAGTGACATGTAGTTTCGTTGTGCATACGACACATACCACATGTTCGGTACTTAGAAGCAACTCGGTAGAATTCAAATCTACTTCAAATCCAGACATTCCATACATCTAATGTGCACAACTTCTTGTTGAATTTATGCAACTAGGTTCATTCAACATATCCGCAGAATTCAAATTTTCTGCAAATCCAGGCAATCTGTACATTTAATGTACATAATTTCCCACTGAATTTATGCAATTCTATATAATCAACATATCTACAGAATTCCAATTTTCTACAAATCCAGACAATTAGTACACCTACTTTACAAAATTTCCTGTTGAATTTACGCTATTTAAGAAATTCAAATTTTTTGCTAATCTAGATAATCCGTACATCTAATATACACAATTTTCCATTCAATTTACGCAATTTTGTACATTCGAATTTTCTAAAATTTCAGACAATCTGTACATCTAATGTACACAATTTCCTGTTGAATTTACGCAATTATGTATATTTAATTTTTTTGCAAATCCAGACATTCCGTACATATAATGTACACAATTTCCCATTGAATTTAAGCAATTCTGGATATTCAATTTTTCTGCAAATTCAGCAAATCCAAACATATAATGTACACAATTTTTCGTTAAATTTACGCAATTCTGGATATTCAATTTTGCTGCAAATCTAGAAAATCTGTACATATAATGTACACAATTTCCTATGGAATTTACGCTAATTTAGATATTTAATTTTTCTGTAAATCCAGACCATCCGAAAGTAAAATGTACACAATTTCCTGTTGAATTTAAGAAATTCTGGATATTCAATTTTTCAGCAAATCTACAAAATTCATACATATAATGCACACAATTTCCGGTTGAATTTACGGTACTCTAGATATTCAATTTTTCTGCAAATCCAGAAAATCGGTACATCTAATGTACACAATTTCCCGTTGAATTTACGCTATTCTGGATATTCAATATTTCTGCAAATCCAAACAATCTGTACATATAATGTACACATCTTTCTGTGGAATTTACGTAATTCTGGATATTCAATTTTTCTGCAAATCCAGACAATTTGAACATATAATGTACACAATTTCCTATTAAATTTACGCTATTCTGGATATTCAATTTTTCTGCAAATCCAAACAATCCGTACTTATAATGTACACAATTTCCCGAGGAATTTACGCAATTTTGGATATTAAATTTTTCTGCAAATCCAAAATCCAGACATTCCATACATATAATATACACAATTACTAGTTGAATTACGCAATTCTGGATATTTAATTTTTCTGCAAATCTAGACAATCCGTATGGGTAATGTACAAAATTTCCTGTTGAATTTACATAATTTTGGATATTTAATTTTTCTGCAAATCTAGAAAATTCGTACATGTAATGTACACAATTTTTCGATAAATCTACGCTATTTTGGACATTCAACTTTTATGCAAATCTAGACAATCCGTACATGTAATGTACACAATTTCCAGTTGAATTTACGCAATTCTAGATATTCAATTTTTCTGCTAATCCAGACAATCTGTACATATAATGTACACAATTTCCCGTTGAATTTACGAAATATTATATGTTCAATTTTTCTGCAAATCTTGACAATCCAGACATCTAATGTACACAATTTCCGGTTGTGTTTATGCAAATTTGGATATTTAGATTTTCTACAAATCCAGACAATCCGTACATCTAACATTCACAATTTCCCGTTGTCTTTACGTAATTCAGGATATTCAATTTTTCTGCAAATCTTGATATTCCGTAAATATAATGTACACAATTTCACGTAGAATTTATGCAATTCTGGATATTCAATTTTTCTGCAAATCAAGACAATTCGTACATATAATGTACATAATTTCTCGTTAAATTTACGCAATATTATATGTTCAATTTTTCTGCAAATTTGACAATTCATATATGCAATGTACACAATTTCCCGCTGGGTTTATGCAAATTTGGATATTTAGATTTTTTGCAAATCCAGACAATCTGTACATCTAACATACACAATTTCCCGTTGTCTTTACTCAATTCTGGATATTCAATTTCTCTACAACTCCAGACAATCGGTGCAAATAAATTACACAATTTCCCCTTGAATTTACGCAATTCTATACATTCATTTTTTCTCCAAGTCTGGAATATTCGTACCTCTAATGTACACAATTTATCGAAGAATTTACTCAATTCTGGATATTCAATTTTTTGGTAAATCTAGCCAATCCGTACATGTAATGTACACAATTTCCTATTGAATTTACACAATTCTAATTATTCAATTTCTCTACAAATCCAGACAATTCGTATATCTACTGTACACAATTTCCCGTTAAATTTAAGCAATTCGGGATATTCAAATTTTCAGCAAATCTAGAAAATTCGTACATATAATGCACATAATTTCCCGTTGAATTTACGGTACTCTGGATATTCAATTTTTCTGCAAATCCAGAAAATTCGTACATCTAATGTACACAATTTCCCGTTGAATTTACGCTATTCTAGATATTCAATATTTCTATAAATCCAAACAATTCGTACATATAATGTACACAATTTCCTGTGAAATTTACGTAATTCTGGATATTCAATTATTTTGCAAATCTAGACAATTTGTACATAAAATGTACACAATTTCCAGTTGAATTTATGCTATTCTGGATGTTCAAATTTTCTGCAAATCCAGACAATCCGTACTTATAATGTACACGATTTCTCGTGGAATTTATGCAATTCTGGATATTCAATTTTTTTGCAAATACAAAATCCAGTCATTCCAAACATATAATATACACAATTACTCGTTGAATTACGCTATTCTAGATATTTAATCTTTCTGCAAATCCAGACAATTCGTACATGTAAGGTACATAATTTCCCGTTGAATTTACGTTACTCTGGATATTTAATTTTTCTGCAAATCCAGACAATTCGTACATGTAATGTACACAATTTCCCGTTGAATTTACGCTATTCTGGATATTCAATTTTTCTGCAAATCCAGACAATCCGTATATATAATGTACACAATTTTCAGTTGAATTTACGCAATTCTGGGTGTTCCATTTTTCTACAAATCCAAACAATCCGTACATGTAATGTACATAATTTCCCGTTGAATTTACGTTACTCTGGATATTTAATTTTTCTGCAAATCCAGACAATTCGTACATGTAACGTACACAATTTCCTGTTGAATTTATGCTATTCTGGATATTCAATTTTTCTGCAAATCCAGACAATCCGTACATATAATGTACACAATTTCCAGTTGAATTTACACAATTCTGTATGTTCCATTTTTCTGCAAATCCAGACAATTCGTACATATAATGTACACAATTTCCTGTTGAATTTACGCAATTATGGATATTTAATTTTTTTTGCAAATCCAGACATTCCGTACATATAATGTACACAATTTCCCATTGAATTTAAGCAATTCTGGATATTCAATTTTTTTAGTAAATTCAGCAAATCCGAACATATAATGTACATAATTTTCCGTTGAATTTACGCAATTCTGGATATTCAATTTTGCTACAAATCAAGAAAATCTGTACATATAATGTACACAATTTCCTGTTGAATTTACATTATTTTGGATATTCAATTTTTCTGTAAATCCAGACCATCTAAACGTAAAATGTACACAATTTCCTGTTGAATTTAAGAAATTCTGGATATTCAATTTTTCTGTAAATCCAGAAAATCGGTGCATATAATGTACACAATTTTCCGTTGAATTTATGCTATTCTGGATATTCAATATTTCTGCAAATCCAAACAATCCGTACATATAATGTACACAATTTTCTATGGAATTTACGTAATTCTGAATATTCAATTTTTCTACAAATTTAGACAATTTGAACATATAATGTACACAATTTCCAGTTAAATTTACGCTATTCTGGGTTTTCAATTTTTTTGCAAATCCAAACAATGCATACTTATATTGTACACAATTTCCTGAGGAATTTACGCAATTCTTAATATTCAATTTTTCTGCAAATCCAAAATCCAGACATTCCGTACATATAATATACACAATTACCAGTTGAATTACGCAATTTCGGATATTTAATTTTTCTGCCAATCTAGACAATCCGTACGGGTAATGTACAAAATTTCCCGTTGAATTTACGTTATTCTGGATATTTAATTTTTCTGCAAATCTAGAAAATTCGTACATGTAATGTACACAATTTCCTAATAAATTTACGCTATTTTGGATGTTCAACTTTTCTAAAAATTCAGACAATCCGTACATGTAATGTACACAATTTTCAGTTGAATTTACGAAATTCTGGATATTCAATTTTTCTGCTAATCTAGACAATCCGTACATATAATGTACACAGTTTCCCGTTGAATTTACGAAATATTATATGTTCAATTTTTCTGCAAATCCTGACAATCCATACATGTAATGTACACAATTTCCCGTTGTGTTTATGCAAATTTGGATATTTAGATTTTCTACAAATCCAGACAATCCGTACATCTAACATTCACAATTTCCCGTTGTCTTTACGCAATTCTGAATATTCAATTTTTCTGCAAATCCTGACATTCCGTACATATAATGTACACAATTTTTCGTAGAATTTATGCAATTCTGGATATTCAATTTTTCTGCAAATCCAGACAATTCGTACATATAATGTACACAATTTCTCGTTAAATTTATGCGATATTATATGTTTAATTTTTCTGCAAATCTTGACAATTCATACATGCAATGTACACAATTTCTTGCTGGGTTTATGCAAATTTGGATATTTTGATTTTTTGCAAATCCAGACAATCTGCACATTTAACATTCACAATTTCCCGTTGTCTTTACTCAATTCTGGATATTCAATTTCTCTACAACTCCAAACAATCGGTGCAAATATAGCACACAATTTTCCCTTGAATTTACGCAATTCTATACATTCATTTTTTCACCAAGTTTGGAATATTCTTACCTCTAATGTACACAATCTCTTGAAGAATTTACTCAATTTTGGATATTCAATTTTTTTGTAAATCTAGACAATCCGTACATATAATGTACACAATTTCCCGTTGAATTTACACAATTCTAATTATTCATTTTCTCTACAAATCTAGACAATCTGTATATCTAATGTATACAATTTCCCGTTGTATTTAAGCAATTCTGGATATTCAAATTTTCAGCAAATCTAGAAAAACCGTACATATAATGCACACAATTTCCCGTTGAATTTATGGTACTCTGGATATTCAATTATTCTGCAAATCCAGAAAATCCGTACATCTAATGTACACAATTTCCCGTTGAATTTACGCTATTCTGGACATTCAATATTTCTATAAATCCAAACAATCCGTACATATAATGTACACAATTTCCTGTGGAATTTACGTAATTCTAGATATTCAATTTTTCTGCAAATCTAGACAATTTGTACATAAAATGTACACAATTTCTAGTTGAATTTACGCTATTCTGGATGACCAATTTTTCTGCAAATCCAGACAATCCATACTTATAATGTACACAATTTCCCGTGGAATTTACGCAATTCTAGATATTCAATTTTTCTGCAAATCCAAAATCCAGTCATTCCGTACATATTATATACACAATTACTCGTTCAATTACGCTATTCCAGATATATAATTTTTCTGCAAATCCAGACAATCCGTACATGTAATGTACATAATTTCCCGTTGAATTTACGTTACTTTGGATATTTAATTTTTCTGCAAATCTAGACAATTCGTATATGTAATGTACACAATTTCCTGTTAAATTTACACTATTCTGGATATTCAATTTTTCTGCAAATCCAGACAATTTGTACATATAATGTACACAATTTCCTGTTGAATTTACGCAATTATGGTATTTAATTTTTTTGCAAATCCATACATTCTGTATATATAATGTACACAAGTTCCCACTGAATTTAAGCAATTCTGGATATTCAATTTTTCTGCAAATTCAGCAAATCCGAACATATAAGGTACACAATTTTTCGTTGAATTTACGCAATTCTGGATATTTAATTTTGCTGCAAATCGAGAAAATCTGTACATATAATGTACACAATTTCCTGTTGAATTTACGCTATTTTGGATATTTAATTTCTCTGCAAATCTAGAAAATTCGTACATATAATGCACACAATTTTCCGTTGAATTTACGGTACTCTAGATATTCAATTTTTTTGTAAATCCGGAAAATCGGTACATCTAATGTACACAATTTCCCGTTGAATTTATGCTATTCTGGATATTCAATATTTTTGCAAATCCAAACTTCCAAACAATCCGAACATATAATGTACACAATTTTCCATAGAATTTACGTAATTCTGGATATTCAATTTTTCTGCAAATCCAGACAATTTGAACATATAATGTACACAATTTCCAGTTGAATTTACGCTATTCTGGATATTCAATTTTGGGTTTATGCAAATTTGGATATTATGCAAATTTGGATATGTAGTTTTTTTGCAAATCCAGACAATCCGTACATTTAACATATACAATTTCCCGTTGTCTTTACTCAATTCTGGATATTCAATTTCTCTACAACTCCAGATAATCGGTGCAAATAAAGAACACAATTTCCCCTTGAATTTACGCAATTCTATACATTCATTTTTTCTCCAAGTCTGGAATATTCATACCACTAATGTACACAATTTCCCGAAGAATTTACTCAATTCTAGATATTCAATTTTTCTGTAAATCTAGACAATCCGTACATGTAATGAACACAATTTCCCGTTGAATTTACATAATTCTAATTATTCAATTTCTCTAGAAATCCAGACAATCCGTATATCTAATGTACACTAATGATGTAGTAAACCTAGTCGTATCTCGTCCATATTAGTCGTCCAAAGAAAAGGTGCAGAAGCATGGTTGTCATGACAACCTCGTCCAGGACAACCTCGTCTAGGACGACCTCGTCCTTTGACAACCTTGTCTGTCCATCCTTAAAGGACGGACGAGGTTATTGCACCCAAAATGCTTTGAGCCTTAAATGACTGAAATTACCACCAAGCATGAGGAAATCGAATCATTACAAGTCAAGTCCAACAAACGGTCACGAAATGCAGATCCAAATAATGTAACTTCCATGGCGGTTATGGAAGTTACCTCCGAATCTTTCGAACTCCTCAACAATAGGAACGGTTACCAAACAAATAACCGTTCCCCGCATGCTATATAAGCACTCGCCAACAAGAGGGTAATTCATTCAGAAACTCCCACAAAAAAAAAACATATATACTTCCTTTTTACTTGAAATTAAGGGATCGACTAACTTTATCATCGGAGGACCTTTGGCCGACCTCCACCGGTCTCCTCTGATTTAGTGTTTATTTTTTCAGGACATTCCAAGTAACACAGATCACCAACGTTCGAGACATTCAGCCTTACTGATTTCCTTGCGATCATCAGTTGGCGCCGTCTGTGGGAACATTACTAAATTGCTGACACTGGTCACATACCTTGACGTAAGCTTTTGCATCTGCTTAGACAGTTGGCCAGTAATACCCTGCACGGACGACCTTGTGGATGAGTGATCTGGCTCCCGAATGATTTCCACAAGCTCCTTCATGGACTTCCCTCAACACATAGTTCACCTCGTCCGGAGCCAGACACCTGAGATAAGGTTGAGAAAAGCCTCTCTTGTACAGAACTTCGTCCATAAGGACATACCTGGCTGCTCTAATCCTGAGTTTTCTGGCCTCATTCTTCCCTTCCGGAAGCCTCCCGTCCTTCAAGTAAGATACTATTGGGGTCATTCAATTTTCTTCGTTCTCTATTTGCTGTACTTCAGGGAGATCTATACTTGGGACGTATTGAACTTCATCGAATTCGTCCATGGCTCCAGTCGCTGAGGCTTCCTTCGCTAAAGTATCTGCTTCCATGTTCTCCTCCCTTGGGATTTGAACGAAGTCAGCTTCCTTGAATTTCTTCACAAGCCGCAACACTTTTTCTAAGTATTTTTTCATTCGTCCTTCCTTTGCCTCATATGTTCCATTTATTTGGCCCATGATCAATTGAGAATCTCCTTGGACGATTATTGATTTTGCTTCCACGGACATAGCCAGTTCCAACCCTTTAAGGAGGGCTTTATACTCAACTTCATTATTGGTTGCTTGGTATTGCAGACGGATCTTATGCTTTAATTTATCTCCTTCAGGGGATTGCAAAACCACTCTTATTCCTCCTGCATGTTGTGTGGACGAGCCATCCACATGGACGACCCATTTCTTACTGTCTTCCATTACTTCTATGTCATTGCAGCTTTGTGTGAACTCTGCAATAAAGTCTGCCAGGGCCTGAGCCTTTATAGCATGCCTTGGTTGGTATCGGATGTCAAACTTGTTGAGTTCGATGGCCCACTGGATCAATCGTCCTGCGGCTTTCAGCTTGTTCATGGCTTTCTTGAGCGGGTGGTCTGTCATAACATTGATTACATGGGCTTGGAAGTAGTGTCTCAGCTTCTTGGAAGCCGTGATAAGTGCAAAAGCTAGCTTTTCTATTAGCGGATATCATCCTTCTGCTCCTCTCAACGCCCGGCTAGTATAGTACACCGATTTTTGTACTTTTCCTTCCTCTCTGATCGATGCTGAGCTCACGGCGTGCGAGGTCACTGCCAGGTATAAAAACAACTCTTCTCCCATCACGGACGGACTTAGCAACGGAGCCATAACGAGATACGTCTTCAAGTCTTGGAAGGCTCTTTGGCATTCGTCCGTCCAATCAAATGCTTTCTTTAGAACCTTGAAAAATGGTAAACATTTGTCAGTAGCTTTAGAAACAAACCTGTTGAGGGCAGCAACTCGCCCGGTAAGAGACTGGACTTCTTTGATATTTTGCGGAGGCTTCATATCTAGAATGGCTTTAATCTTTTCCGGGTTTGCCTCGATCCCTCTATGTGAAACCATGAATCCAAGAAATTTTCCTGACGCTACTCCGAAAGCACACTTGTTGGGATTTAACTTCATACTATACCGTCTGAGTGTATTGAAGGTTTCTTGCAGGTCGTTCAGATGTTTTCGCTCGTCCAGGCTTTTCACCAACATGTCATCCACATAGACTTCTACGTTTCGTCCAATTTGAGGGCAGAACATATGGTTGACTAGTCGTTGATATGTTGCTCCAATGTTTTTCAAGCCGAAGGGCATCACTTCATAACAGAATAAGCCTTGACTAGTAACGAAGGATGTCTTCTCCTGGTCAGCCTCGTCCATCCTTATTTGGTTGTATCCTAAGAAAGCATCCATAAAACTAAGTAATTTGTGGCCTGCGGTAGAATCCACCAGTTGATCAATGTGTGGCAATGGATAGTTGTCCTTGGGGCAAATTTTGTTTAGATCAGTAAAATCTACACACATCCTCCACTTGCCGTTCACCTTTTTGACCATTACTACATTGGCCAACCAATCTGGATAGTACACTTCTTGTATAAACTTCGCTGCCATCAACTTCTGAACTTCGTTTTTAATAGCATTATCTCTCTCAGGGGAAAACACTCTTTTCTTTTGTCGTACTGGCTTGGAGGAAGGACATAAATTTAGACGATGGGTGGTGACACTAGGATCTATACTCGGCATATCTTCATGACTCCAAGCAAATACATCAGTGTTTCTCTTCAAAAACTAGATGAGGTCCTTCTTAATCTTTTCTTCTAGATCTGCCCCAATCCTAGTGTACCTCTCAAGGTTGTTCTCATCTAAGGAAACATCTTCTAACACCTCGGTGGGCTCTGCCACAATTCTCTTTTCTTCAATATTCATGGTCTGAACTTGCTCGTCCATGGCCAACATGGCCAGGTAACATTCTCTTGCTGCTAGTTGGTCACCTGTACTTGTCTTACTCCATAATCTGTTGGAAACTTGACCGACAGGTGGTAAGTAGATGTAACAGCCTTCCAACTGTTTAAAGTTGGCCTTCCAATTATGGCATTATAGGAGGATGAACAGTCTACCACAAGAAAATTCACGTCTTTGGTGATTTGCTGTGGATATGTCCCCACTACCACTGGTAATGTAATAGTACCCACAGGTTGCACCTTCATTCCACCGAAACCTACCAGGGGGAATTCACTAGACGAAGTCGGTCTCGTCCTAGTCTCATATGCTGAAAGGCTGGAAAGTACAAAATGTCTGCCGAGCTTCCATTATCCACTAGTACCCTTCTGGTCATGTAGTCAGCAATAAGTAAGGTAATGACGATAGCATCGTCATGAGGATGGTGAATTCTTTCAGCTTCCTCCTCCGTGAATGTGATGGCTTGCTCGTCCGTGGTCCTTGCTCTGGGCGCTCGTCCAGAGAGTTGAATGCTCTGTACTACCTTCAGGTATGCCTTCTTGGACTTAGACGACTGGCCTGTTGAACTTCCCCCTATGATCACTCTGATTTCTCCGAGCGGTGGTCGTGACGACTCTTCTACTTTACCCTTCAATTTCTCGTCCTTGTGGTCTCGTCCAAGGAAACTCCTTAACTTTCCCTGTCTTATAAGATTCTCAATTTGCTGCTTTAGATCAAAACACTCGTCCGTGTCATGCCCGTGGTCTCTATGGAAGTGACAATACTTATTTCTATTGCGCTTATTGGGGTCTCCTTTCATTTTCTTTGGCCATTTCAAGGAAGGATTGTCCTTAATGGGCATGAGGACTTGCTCGAGCGGCATGTTCAGTGGTGTGTATTGTTGACTCCGTGCTGATGGACCAGCCTTTTTACCATCTCGATCTTTTTTATCTTCTGTCTGTCCCTTCTTTGGACGAAGGCCCTGCTCGGAGTGACGCATGGGATTCACTTCCATTCTCTCAACTCTCTTCCTCTTCTTAGCTATGATTGCGTCTTCTACATTCATAAAGTTCTGGGCTGAATGGACGAGTTCAGCCATGGACTGAGGTTCCTTCTCATAAATCTTGTGGATGAACAAATCAGAATTTACCCCATTGTGAAAGGCCGCCAAGAGTAGTTTGTCATCCACTTCGTCTACCGTCAGGGCTTCCCTGTTGAAACGAGTGATAAAGGACCGCAGACTTTCATTCTCCCCCTGCTCTATAGTTAACAGGCTAGACGAGGAACGCTTGTGTCTCTGTCCTCCTATGAAATTATTGACAAATAACTTACTCAATTCTTCAAACGAACCCACTATATTCGGGGGTATTTTGCTGAACCATACCCGTGCCGGTCCTTTGAGAGTGGTAGGAAAAGCTCTGCACATAATCTCATCAGGGACCCCTTGAAGGTGCATCGTAGTCTTAAAAGTGGCAATGTGATCAAATGGGTCATGCGTTCCATCATAAGAATCTAAGGAAGACATCTTGAATTTTGGAGGTAAGGGGTGACCATTGATGGTAGCTGTAAATGGGGAGTCTGTCCGGTGAACCAGATCCTCTACGGGGTTTGCTCTTCTCATATTCTCCCGCATCTCATCCATAACCTTCCTCATCTGGTCGATCTCTCTTTCCAAATGTGGCACCCTCCTTGATGTGGTGCCCCTTGATTGGCTTTCAGGCTCAGCGGTTGTTCCATCTCCCTGGCTCTGGCCTTGTTCTTCTCCATATGCCTCATTTCGCTGCCTCCTGAGATTAATCTCCCTTGTCAGTTCTTGGTTCTGGCGAGTTAATTCTGCCATAGCGGCTGCCATGGATTACACATGTTGAACAGAGGATGATGGGACTGCAGGCACAGATTGACGATCGCGGTAAGGATTGCTAGAGGCATCCTTACTCTCTTGATGGCCTGGACTAGTAGCCCTTGATCTTGTCCGAACCATTGCAACCTTTTTGTTAGAGAAAGGAATTGTAGAACTCGAAGATGAAATCTAACAAAACCGTTTCCCACAGACGGCGCCAACTGATGATCGCAAGGAAATCAATAAGGCTGAATGTCTCGAACGTTGGTGATCTGTGTTACTTGGACTGTCCTGAAAAGATAAACACTAAGTCAGAGGAGACCGGTGGAGGCCGGCCAAAGGTCCTCCGATGATAAAGTTAGTCGATCCCTTAATTTCAAGTAAAAAGGAAGTATATATGTTTTTTTTGTGGGAGTTTCTGAATGAATTACCCTCTTGTTGGCGAGTGCTTATATAGCATGCGGGGAATGGTTATTTGTTTGGTAACCGTTCCTATTGTTGAGGAGTTCGAAAGATTCGGAGGTAACTTCCATAACCGCCATGGAAGTTACATTATTTGGATCTGCATTCCGCGACGATTTGTTGGACTTGACTTGTACTGATTCGATTTCCTCATGCCTGGTGGTAATTTGAGTCATTTAAGGCTCAAAGCGTTTGGGGTGCAATAACCTCGTCCGTCCTTTAAGGATGGACGGACAAGGTTGTCAAAGGACGAGGTCGTCCTGGAATTGCAAGGAAATTAGTAAGGCTGAATGTCTCGAACGTTGGTGATCTGTGTTACTTGGAATTTCCTGAAAAGATAAACACTAAGTCAGAGGAGACCGGTGGAGGCCGGCCAAAGGTCCTCCGATGATAAAGTTAGTCGATCCCTTAATTTCAAGTAAAAAGGAAGTATATATATATTTTTTTGTGGGAGTTTCTGAATGAATTACCCTCTTGTTGGCGAGTGCTTATATAGCATGCGGGGAACGGTTATTTGTTTGGTAATTGTTCCTATTGTTGAGGAGTTCGAAAGATTCGGAGGTAACTTCCACAACCGCCATGGAAGTTACATTATTTGGATCTGCATTCCGCGACGGTTTGTTGGACTTGACTTGTACTGATTCGATTTCCTCATGCCTGGTGGTAATTTGAGTCATCTAAGGCTCAAAGCATTTGGGGTGCAATAAGCTCGTCCATCCTTTAAGGATGGACGGACAAGGTTGTCAAAGGACGAGGTTGTCCTGGACGAGGTTGTCATGACAACCATGCTCCTGCGCCTTTTCTTTGGACGACTAATATGGATGAGATACGACTAGGTTTACTACATCATCATACACAATTTCCCGTTGAATTTAACCAATTCTGGATATTCAAATTTTAAGAAAATCTACAAAATTCGTACATATAATGCACACAATTTCCATTTGAATTTACGGTACTCTGGATATTCAATTTTTCTGCAAATCTAGAAAATCCGTACATCTAATGTACACAATTTTCCATTGAATTTACGCCGTTCGGGATATTCAATATTTCTATAAATCCAAACAATTCGTACATATAATGTACACAATTTCCTGTGGAATTTACGTAATTCTGGATATTCAATTTTTTTGCAAATCCAGACAATTTGTACATAAAATGTACACAATTTCTAGTTGAATTTACGCTATTCTGGATGTTCAATTTTTCTGCAAATCCAGACAATCCGTACTTATAATGTACACAATTTCCCATGGAATTTACGCAATTCTGGATATTCAATTTTTCTGCAAATCCAAAATCCAGTCATTCCGTACATATAATATACACAATTACTCGTTGAATTACACTATTCCAGATATTTAATTTTTCTACAAATCCAGACAATCCGTACATGTATTGTACATAATTTCCTGTTGAATTTACGTTACTCTGGATATTTAATTTTTTTGCAAATCCAGACAATTCGTACAAGTAATGTACACAATTTCCTGTTGAATTTACGCTATTCTAGATATTCAATTTTTCTGCAAATCCAAACAATCCGTATATATAATGTACACAATTTTCAGTTGAATTTATGCAATTCTGGATGTTCCATTTTTCTGCAAATCCAGACAATCCGTACATGTAATGCACATAATTTCCCGTTGAATTTACGTTATTTTGGATATTCAATTTTTTTGCAAATCCAGACAAGCCGTACATATAATGTACACAATTTCTAGTTGAATTTACGCAATTCTGGATGTTCCATTTTTCTGTAAATGCAGACAATCCGTACATATAATGTACACAATTTCCTGTTGAATTTATGCAATTATGGATATTTAATTTTTTTGCAAATCCAGACATTCCGTACATATAATGTACACAATTTCCCATTGAATTTAAGCAATTCTGGATATTCAATTTTTTTGCAAATTCAACAAATCTGAACATATAATGTACATAATTTTTCGTTGAATTTACGCAATTCTGGATATTCAATTTAGCTGCAAATCAAGAAAATCTGTACATATAATGTACACAATTTCCTGTTGAATTTACGCTATTTTGGATATTCAATTTTTCTGTAAATCTAGACCATCCGAACGTAAAATGTACACAATTTCCTGTTGAATTTGAGAAATTCTGGATATTCAATTTTTCAGCAAATCTAAAAAATTCGTAAATATAATGCACACAATTTTCCATTGAATTTACGGTACTCTGGATATTCAACTTTTCTGCAAATCCAGAAAATCGGTACATATAATGTACACAATTTCCCGTTGAATTTACGCTATTCTGGATATTCCATATTTCTGCAAATCCAAACAATCCATACATATAATGTACACAATTTTCTATGGAATTTACGTAATTCTGGATATTTAATTTTTCTGCAAATCTTGACAATTTGAACATATAATGTACACAATTTCCAGTTAAATTTACGCTATTATGGATATTCAATTTTTCTACAAATCCAAACAATGCGTACTTATACTGTACACAATTTCCTGAGGAATTTACGCAATTCTTAATATTCAATTTTTTTGCAAATCCAAAATCCAGACATTCTGTACATATAATATACACAATTAGCAGTTGAATTACGCAATTCTGGATATTTAATTTTTCTGCCAATCTAGACAATCCGTACGGGTAATGTACAAAATTTCCCGTTGAATTTACGTTATTCTGGATATTTAATTTTTCTGCAAGTCCAGAAAATTCGTACATGTAATGTACACAATTTCCTAATAAATTTACACTATTTTGGATGTTCAACTTTTCTACAAATCCAGACAATCCGTACATGTAATGTACACAATTTTCAGTTGAATTTACGAAATTCTAGATATTCAATTTTTCTACTAATCCAGACAATCTGTACATATAACGTACACAATTTCTCATTGAATTTACGAAATATTATATGTTCAATTTTTCTGCAAATCTTGACAATCCATACATGTAATGTACACAATTTCCCGTTGCGTTTATGCAAATTTGGATATTTAGATTTTCTACAAATCTAGACAATCCGTACATCTAACATTCACAATTTCCCGTTGCCTTTACGCAATTCTGAATATTCAATTTTTCTGCAAATCCTGACATTTCGTACATATAATGTACACAATTTTTCGTAGAATTTATGCAATTCTAGATATTCAATTTTTCTGCAAATCCAGACAATTCGTACATATAACTTACACAATTTCTCGTTAAATTTATGCGATATTATATGTTCAATTTTTCGGCAAATCTTGACAATTCATACATACAATGTACATAATTTCCTGCTGTGTTTATGCAAATTTGGATATTTAGATTTTTTGCAAATCCAGACAGTTCGTACATTTAACATACACAATTTCCCGTTGTCTTTACTCAATTCTGGATATTCAATTTCTCTACAACTCCAGACAATCAGTGCAAATAAAGCACACAATTTCCCCCTGAATTTACGCAATTCTATACATTCATTTTTTCACCAAGTTTGGAATATTCGTACCTCTAATGTACACAATCTCTCGAAGAATTTACTCAATTCTGGATATTCAATTTTTCTGTAAGTCTAGACAATCCGTACATATAATGTACACAATTTCCCGTTGAATTTACACAATTCTAATTATTCAATTTCTCTACAAATCCAGACAATCCGTATATCTAATGTACAAAATTTCCCGTTGTATTTAAGCAATTCTGGATATTCATATTTTCAGCAAATATAGAAAAATCGTACATATAATGCACACAATTTCCCGTTGAATTTATGGTACTCTGGATATTCAATTATTCTGCAAATCTAGAAAATCCGTACATCTAATGTACACAATTTCCCGTTGAATTTACTCTATTCTGGACATTCAATATTTCTGTAAATCCAAACAATCCGTACATATAATGTACACAATTTCCTGTGGGATTTACGTAATTCTGGATATTCAATATTTCTGCAAATCTAGACAATTTGTACATAAAATGTACACAATTTCTAGTTGAATTTACGCTATTCTGGATGATCAATTTTTCTGCAAATCCAGACAATCCATACTTATAATGTACACAATTTCCCGTGGAATTTACGCAATTCTGGATATTCAATTTTTCTGCAAATCCAAAATCCAGTCATTCCGTACATATTATATCCACAGTTACTCGTTGAATTACGCTATTCTAGATATTTAATTTTTCTGCAAATCCAGACAATTCGTACATGTATTGTACATAATTTCCCGTTGAATTTACGTTACTCTGGATATTTAATTTTTCTGCAAATCCAAACAATTTGTATATGTAATGTACACAATTTTCCGTTAAATTTACGCTATTCTAGATATTCGTTTTTTTTTGCAAATCCAGACAATCCGTACATATAATGAACACAATTTCCTGTTGAATTTACGCAATTATGGATATTTAATTTTTTGCAAATCCATACATTCTGTATATATAATGCACACAAGTTCCCAATGAATTAAAGCAATTCTGGATATTCAATTTTTCTGCAAATTCAGCAAATCCGAACATATAAGGTACACAATTTTCCGTTGAATTTACGCAATTCTAGATATTTAATTTTCTGCAAATCGAGAAAATCTGTACATATAATGTACACAATTTCCGGTTGAATTTACACTATTTTGGATATTTAATTTCTCTGTAAATCTAGACCTTCCGAACGTAAAATGTACACAATTTCCTGTTGCATATAAGAAATTCTGGATATTCAATTTCTCAGCAAATCTAGAAAATTCGTACATATAATGCACACAATTTCCCGTTGAATTTACGGTACTCTGGATATTCAATTTTTCTGCAAATCCAGAAAATCGGTACATCTAATGTACACAATTTCCCATTGAATTTTCGTACATATAATGCAAACATCTAATGTACACAATTTCTGCAAAACCAAACTTCCAAACAATCCGAACATATAATGTACACAATTTTTCGTGGAATTTACGTAATTTTGGATATTCAATTTTTCTGCAAATCCAGAAAATTTGAACATATAATATACACAATTTGCAGTTGAATTTTTGCTATTCTTGATTTTCAATTTTGGGTTTATGCAAATTTGGATATTCTGCAAATTTGGATATTTAGTTTTTTTGCAAATCCAGAAAATCCATACATTTAACATACACAATTTCCCATTGTCTTTACTCAATTCTAGATATTCAATTTCTCTACAACTCCAAACAATTGGTGCAAATAAAGTACACAATTTCCCCTTGAATTTACGCAATTCTATACATTCATTTTTTCTCCAATTCTGGAATATTCGTACCACTAATGTAGACAATTTCCTAAAGAATTTACTCAGTTCTAGATATTCAATTTTTCTGTAAATCTAGACAATTCGTACATGTAATGTACATAATTTCCCGTTGAATTTACATAATTCTAATTATTCAATTTCTATAGAAATCTAGACAATCCGTATATCTAATGTACACAATTTCCCGTTGAATTTAAGCAATTCTGGATATTCAAATTTTAAGAAAATCTAGAAAATCCGTACATATAATACAAACAATTTCCCATTGAATTTACGGTAATCTGGATATTTAATTTTTCTGCAAATCTAGAAAATCCGTACATCTAATGTACACAATTTTCCGTTGAATTTACGCTGTTCTGGATATTCAATATTTCTATAAATCCAAACAATCCGTACATATAATGTACACAATTTCCATTGGAATTTACGTAATTCTGGATATTCAATTTTTCTGCAAATCCAGACAATTTGTACATAAAATGTACACAATTTCTAGTTGAATTTACGCTATTCTGGATGTTCAATTTTTCTGCAAATCCAGACAATCCGTACTTATAATGTACACAATTTCCCGTGGAATTTACGTAATTCTGGATATTCAATTTTTCTGCAAATCCAAAATCCAGTCATTCCGTACATATAATATACACAATCCAGACAATCCGTACATGTAATGTACATAATTTACCTTTGAATTTACGTTACTATGGATATTAATTTTTCTGCAAATCCAGACAATTCGTACAAGTAGTGTACACAATTTCCTGTTGAATTTACGCTATTCTAGATATTCAATTTTTCTGTAAATCAAGACAATCCGTATATATAATGTACACAATTTGCAGTTGAATTTACGCAATTCTGGATGTTCCATTTTTCAGCAAATCCAGACAATCCGTACATGTAATGTACATAATTTCCCGTTGAATTTACGTTATTCTGGATATTTAATTTTTCTGCAAATCCAGACAATCCGTACATGTAATGTGCACAATTTCCAGTTGAATTTACGCAATTCTGGATGTTCCATTTTTCTGCAAATCCAGACAATCCGTACATATAATGTCCACAATTTCCTGTTGAATTTACGCAATTATGGATATTTAATTTTTTTGCAAATCCAGATATTCCGTACATATAATGTACACAATTTCCCATTGAATTTAAGCAATTCTAGATATTCAATTTTCCTGCAAATTCAGCAAATTCGAACATATAATGTACATAATTTTCCGTTGAATTTACGCAATTCTGGATATTCAATTTCGCTGCAAATCAAGAAAATCTGTACATATAATGTACACAATTTCCTGTTGAATTTACGCTATTTTGGATATTCAATTTTTCTGTAAATCCAGACCATCCGAACGTAAAATGTACACAATTTCCTGTTGAATTTAAGAAATTCTGTATATTCAATTTTTCAGCAAATCTAGAAAATTCACACATAGAGTGCACACAATTTCCCATTGAATTTACGGTACTCTGGATATTCAATTTTTCTGCAAATCCAAAAAATCGGTACATCTAATGTACACAATTTTTCGTTGAATTTACGCTATTCTGGATATTCAATATTTATGCAAATCCAAACAATCCGTCCATATAATGTACACAATTTTCTGTGGAATTTACATGATTTTGGATATTCAATTTTCCTGCAAATCCAGACAATTTGAGCATATAATGTACACAATTTCCAGTAGAATTTATGCTATTCTGGTATTCAATTTTTCTGCAAATCCAAACAATTCGTACATATACTGTACACAATTTCCTGAGGAATTTACACAATTCTTGATATACAATTTTTCCGCAAATCCAAAATTCAGACATTTCGTACATATAATTTACACAATTACCAGTTGAATTACGCAATTCTGGATATTTAATTTTTCTGCCAATCTAAACAACCCGTACGGGTAATGTACAAAATTTCCCGTTGAATTTACGCTATTCTGGATATTTAATTTTTCTGCAAATTCAGAAAATTCGTACATGTAATGTACACAATTTCCTAATTAATTTACGCTATTTTGGATATTCAACTTTTCTACAAATCCAGACAATCCTTACATGTAATGTACACAATTTCCAGTTGAATTTACGAAATTCTGGATATTCAATTTTTCTGCTAATCCAGACAATCCGTACATATAATGTACACAATTTCCCGTTGAATTTACAAAATATTATATGTTCAATTTTTCTGCAAATCTTGACAATCCATACATGTAATGTACACAATTTCCCGTTGTGTTTATGCATATTTGGATATTTAGATTTTTTACAAATCCAGACAATCCGTACATCTAACATTCTCAATTTCCTGTTGTCTTTACGCAATTCTGAATATTCAATTTTTCTGCAAATCCTAACATTCTGTACATATAATGTACACAATTTTCCGTTGAATTTATGCAATTCTGGATATTCAATTTTTCTGCAAATCCAGAAAATTCGTACATATAATGTACACAATTTCTCATTAAATTTATGCAATATTATATGTTCAATTTTTCTGCAAATCTTGACAATGCATACATGCAATGTACACAATTTCCCGCTGGGTTTATGCAAATTTGGATATTTAGATTTTTTGCAAATCTACACAATCCGTACATTTAACATACACAATTTCCCATTGTCTTTACTCAATTCTGGATATTCAATTTCTATAAAACTCCGGACAATCAATGCAAATAAAGCACACAATTTCCCCCTGAATTTACGCAATTCTATACATTCATTTTTTCACCAAGTTTGGAATATTCGTACCTCTAATGTACACAATTTCCCGAAAAATTTACTCAATTCTGGATATTAAATTTTCTGTAAATCTAGACAATCCGTACATATAATCTACACAATTTCCTGTTGAATTTACGGAATTCTAATTATTCAATTTCTCTACAAATCCAGACAATCCGTATATCTAATGTACACAATTTCCCGTTGTATTTAAGCAACTCTGGATATTCAAATTTTCAGCAAATCTAGAAAAATCGTACATATATTGCACACAATTTCTAGTTGAATTTATGGTACTCTTGGTATTCAATTTTTCTGCAAATCCAAAAAATCCGTACATCTAATGTACACAATTTCCCATTGAATTTACGCTATTCTGGACATTCAATATTTCTGTAAATCCAAACGATCTGTACATATAATGTACACAATTCTCAGTGGAATTTACGTAATTCTGGATATTCAATTTTTCTGCAAATCCAGACAATTTGTACATAAAGTGTACACAATTTCTAGTTGAATTTACGCTATTCTGGATGATCAATTTTTCTGCAAATCCAGACAATCCGTACTTATAATGTACACAATTTCCCGTGGAATTTACGCAATTCTGGATATTCAATTTTTCTGCAAATCCAAATTCAGTCATTCTGTACATAAAATATAAACAATTACACGTTGAATTATGCTATTCTAGATATTTAATTTCTCTGCAAATCCAGAAAATCCGTACATGTATTGTACATAATTTCCCATTGAATTTACGTTACTTTGGATATTTAATTTTTCTGTAAATCCAGACAATTCGTACATGGAATGTACACAATTTCCCGTTAAATTTACGCAATTCTGGATATTCAATTTTTCTGCAAATCCAGACAATCCGTACATATAATGTACACAATTTACAATTGAATTTACGCAATTCTGGATGTTCAATTTTTCTACAAATCTAGACAATCTGTACATATAATGTACACAATTTCTTGTTGTATTTACGCAATTATGGATATTTAATTTTTTTGCAAATCCAAACATTCTGTATATATAATGTACACAAGTACCCATTGAATTTAAGCAATTCTGGATATTCAATTTTTCTGCAAATTTAGCAAATCCGAACATATAAGGTACACAATTTTTTGTTGAATTTACGCAATTCTGGATATTTAATTTCGCGGCAAATCGAGAAAATCTGTACATATAATGTACACAATTTCCTGTTGAATTTTCGCTATTTTGGATATTCAATTTTTCTGTAAATCTAGACCATCCAAACGTAAAATGTACACAATTTCCTGTTGCATTTAAAAATTTTGGATATTCAATTTTTTAGCTAATCGAGAAAATTCGTACATATAATGCACACAATTTCCCGTTGAATTTACGGTACTCTGGATAATCAATTTTTCTGCAAATCTAGAAAATCGGTACATCTAATGTACACAATTTCCAGTTGAATTTACGCTATTCTGGATATTAAATACTTCTGCAAATCCAAACAATCTAAACTTATAATGTACACAATTTTCTGTGGAATTTACGTAATTCTAGATATTCAATTTTTTTGCAAATCCAGACAATTTGAACATATAATGTACACAATTTCCAGTTGAATTTACGCTATTCTGAATATTCAATTTTGGGTTTATGCAAATTTGGATATTTAGTTTTTTTGCAAATCCAGACAATCCGTACATTTAACATACACAATTTCTCGTTGTCTTTACTCAATTCTGGATATTCAATTTCTCTACAACTCTAGACAATCAGTGCAAATAAAGTACACAATTTCCCATTGAATTTACGCAATTCTATACATTCATTTTTTCTCCAAGTCTGGAAATTATTTATTTATGTCAATACCCATATTATAAAATGGGTATTGACATAAATAAATAATTTTGAAAGGGAGGATTACAGTGGAAAATTACTAGTCCTTTATAATGAGATACACATGCGCGAGAAACTCATTACTTTCCTTCCTCTCTGCCTCATTCTCAAGTGTGCAGGCTCTGTTAACCACTCAACTTTTCCCAACGTATGGAAAGATCAAAAAAATTTTAAAAGAAATATTTTTGGTCCTTGGCCAGTAGCAGACTTTGCTATTGCTGGTAAATGATTCTATTATTAGAAGAATTTTGCCATAACCTTTTTAAATACATCATTTTTAATAATTTTATCCAAGTCAGATTTGTAATGACAACTATTCCAGGTGATCAATGGTAGGCTGCATTCCAGAATTACTTGTTCAAATTAAAGAACAAATCTAAGTCTTTTCCATTTTTGGGTTGTTATATGCTTATATGGTAGGCTTTTGTTAGCAGAAGTTAACTGAACTGAACAGTCTGACATATGGTGTGGGAGCTGATATGTCCTAAATGTTGCATTTTGTTGTATTACAAATTCTGAAAAGAAAAGGTTCAAACCTCTGTTATCATCACCCAATTATTTTCCGAACATATTGTGATTGCATTGATTTGAAGCTGTGAGGATTATTTATGAGATTGCAGAAAATTACATATCAGATTACAAACCCTATTAGGATCATAGGATTTGAACATACTATAAAAAAATTTCTCATTGCATTCTCTTATACTTGCATTTTCAATTCTAAATCTCTCTTTTAATATTGGACAGGACCACCTAAAATTTACATCTGTCTTCTTGACCAATTAATGTTTTGAGCAACACAGACCCCCTCCCATTCAAATTTTTTTTTTTTCAAATAATAATAAAACCCAAAAAGACACATAATGAAAAAATAAATTATTGAGCACTTCTAGCTAAAAGGAGTAAAATTGAGTAGAAATCACCTGGAATTTGTAACTAAATCATATACTTATCCCTGGAGCCATTAATAAAGTCAATATTGTTTATATAATATCCTTGATGTGAACATTGGTGATGAGGAGCTAATATTTGAAGCTTTTTCATTGTGACAGGCTCTTATAAAAACATTATTTGTAGCTTCATTAGCTTATCTGCCGCATCAATTCACACCATTAAGGCTTTTCATAAGTGGATTCATCACTATGTCAAACTTTAAGATGGTCAGATGTTTTTCTAATCTTCTCTTCTCGTATTCTTTTACTCTTGAGCTGTTATAAAATTTGGTGGATCTAGCAGGGTGTGATTAGGAACTCCACTGATTCAATGAAGGATTCATGGTCTAGGGTTATGCCAACATGGTAATGCTGTCAAAAATCCTATTTCTGTTTGTTGCAGCTGATTGCCTTATTTTTTTAAAAAAAAATTACTTCCCAAAAATATATTATTATAAGAATGGCAGCTGATTGTCTACTCTACTTGTTTATGTTGCATATTAGTTCTATTCAATACAGAAAATTAGATTTGGAAGAATTTTGCGTAGCTACCATAAGTGTGCATCAGCTAAAAGGAATGGAGGACTAGGAACAGCATGCAAGGTGTGCTGGGAATGAACAGATTATGATTGAGGAACTTGCCTTTGTATTCTCATCATTTTCAAATGACAAATTTCAAATCCATTGTTAAGGCACGCATCCACTATTAATTAATGATTGTTGTATGATTGTGTTTTTCCTCATGGCGTTTCATGATTACTTGGTTACTACTGGTATTAGGAAATTCTTTTGCTTGGATTTGGATTAATTTCCAATTGAGATGCTTGAAATGCTTTTAGTTTTTCTTTTCTTCAAGTCATATGATGATATTAACAGAAACCAAGAGTATATTTTGTGATATCTGGTATGTACTGCAATTTCGGATAACATTGTTGGGAAAGAATTTAAAAGGCTTATTCTGAAGAAGAGGAATTACAAGTTGATATTGTAAATACAGTTCTTGTAATACATAAAATTGTGATAATTGTGTTGCACCGATTTGTGTCACACCCACTAATCAGTGTTGTGTTTCCCCTAAACTTTCACCATCCCACTTCTTGACAAACTCCATCTGGCCATACTCATTTATGAAGAATTTAAATTTCTGAACTCTATTTTAATTCCTAACCAAACAAAATCTGGATCCCCTTCCCCCTCTCATCTCAGTTTGCTCTCATTATAATTCTAATCATCATTGCACTGCAAGTATGTATTATCATCCTTTTGACATTGATGTTACATATATGGCAGATTGGGAGGCCTCAAATTTATGCATGTTTTCTTCAAAAAAACACATGCATTGTAGTCTACATCATAGGCAATTCGCCCTCAACGCAACAAACTCTGGTTGGAGAATACTTTGGTGTCAATCCCACATTGAATTTCCTAGAGGCAAAATTCATAAGAACCATTTGGTGCTCATCATTCAACTCCGATAGAATTGAATCTTAGGAGGGGATAACAGAGTTTTCATTCCACTTAAAGAACTTTTTGACAATTTTGGTGATACGACGGATACTCATTTGGTGCTCATAAGGTTGTGACAGGCAAGGAGGGCAATTGTCCTAACAAGATTAGTCCAAGTGTTGGTCTTTGGGTTTAAGAGGATAACATGTGTCGAATTTCAATTGGTTGCATGTATAGGTGAAATTACCACTATATCCTCCTCTTGACTACCTATTTACCACATACATATAAATATATATAACATAGGTATTACATTATTGTAACTTATATACCATTCCATTAATTAAGCATTTTGTCTTGTAACTTGACTTTTAAATAGTTATAAAGCATTTATCACTCATGCTAAATTAATTTAATATCCTAATTGGTGCAGGCTACCACACTTATTGAAGGAAAGCATCATGAAGTTTATATCTGCAATAAGTAAGTTAAACATGAATGAGTTGGAGGAATGTCGAAAGAAAATTACAAGTCTAACTAGTTGGTCACATATGGAGAAGGGTCTCGATTGAACATAGCAATTTGCAGTGCACCAATAACAACCAATGTGATGACTACTTCAAAAACATTGACAAATAGATCTCGAAGTGGGATCACATTGCAGAGAATGATGGGTCCGTTTGTGACACGTGTATGACAAAAACATAAGTAAAATGGTTTCGCAACCTGGTACACAAACAACCGATGCTACAATGTTGAATTCATGACAAACCATAATATGTATTGTGTTCTTTCAAATCCATGTGTATGAAGTGTTTGGGTTTGCTTTTAGTTTATGGGTATGTAATGTTTATGTATTGATTTAGTGTGTTAAGTGTATGTTGCTAAAATGGTATCTAAGATAAGAGGTTAGTGTGTTTTAATTTGTATGTTGTAACTTGATCCTGGACTATTGTGTTTTGAAGTTTTTCTAATAGAATTTTGCCTATTATTATGCAACCATAACAAAAAATAAAAAATATTATATAAATAAAAACCTAGCCTCTAGGCTTGTGTTTTAATTTGGCAGCTAGACATGGAAGGGACCAACCAATAGAAGAACTCTCTAAAGTTCAGGAAATATTTGAATAGGTTATTGGAGGATGGAAAAGTGTTGTGGCATCAATGTTTAAGTGTCCATGTAAACAAAAATTTTCAAGTTTGAAAATCATACAATTGAAAATTCTTCACAAATATAAATTTGTATTTATTGATGAAATGAGTATAATTCTCAGTGATTGATTATTTTACACTACCTATCATAGGGTGGAATGGAGATATCTTGAACAAGTGATGTTAAGTACTGTAAGCACATTTGATCTTTGCAGATGACAGTCTTTACCTTTTCTAGATCCACTGTTAAATACTGTAAGCACTTCTTGGACATTCTCCAAATTTTACAATACTTGTCTGAATTTCAAAAATCATTCAAATTAATGTACAATGATCCTAAATTAAGAGAAAGCAAATATAGGAACAAAGTCTCCCATAAATGAGGTAAGAAAAGAACTAGCATATCTTCATTAACAAAACACAATCTATTAGAAACCAGTAAGACCTATTGTTGTTGTTATGATCATAAACAATGAAAACACAATCAATGGCTCTTAGTCCTATCTTTATTGTTTTAGGAATAAGGACCACCACCTCCACCAAACATACCCACTTTTAAAGAATTTATAGTAAGGTGTGGACCTTTCCATAATTCAGATGGTGTCTTATTAGTTTTCTTTTGAGATAACTTGCTGATAATTGATGAAAAAAATAACTTTCCTCTACAAGTTCTACGGTAATCAAGAACCTATCGCATTCACTTAGTTATTTCTTAACTTCATTCTTATAATGAATGAACATCTTTAATGCTCTATCTTGCTACTTAGCAAGAACACATAATAGACTCTTGTGCATACCAAACATTAGACAATTAAAACATGTCAATTGAGGCTGCATAAGCTCAAGCAAATTCAACAACTTATATACTCCAATAATGTATATTAATTAATGAGTAATTCAAACCACACAATAAATTATATGATTTACACAAATCCAAATAATTCTCAAGAAATTACTAAACATTCAAATTGTCAAATTATAATAACCACACAATTACAATAATAACTATTCAAATTATTCAAGAGGCTATGTCATTGTGAGATATGCTCGATTAGGTAGCAATAATGAAAGTTACCAAGAGGATGTTGACTAGTAAGTTCAACATGAAAGATTTAAGTGTTATAGATGTGATACAAGAAATAAAATTTCCTAGTACATTTTATGGACTTATCTTGTCTCAATCAAATGAGAGATGTGATGACTGTCTAGTGAGAATACCCAATTATTATTTAAATTCACTTGGTCTAATTGGATCAATGCCGATTTTACCCAATTAATAATTGGGTGGGTTTGAGTGAATTTTGTCAACCCTAACCAAGAATGATGTGATGTGTATTAGATTAGATGATGGCGTGCAATTGCACTTACCAAAACAAGGTGTACAGAGGGAAGCCCACTCTTACCATTATGTCTTAAGAAGAAAACCCTATGTTACTACGTGCTGCTAAATTCCCAATGCTATACTCTTCAAGATAAATTTGAATGGTCAATGATCCCATCTGAATGAGCACAACAATTACTTTGCAACTTACAATCAACAATTCATGTGGTCAATGGTCCCATCTAAATGAGCACAACAATTACCTTACACCTTACAATCAACAATTCATCGTAACAATGACCAACTTGTACTTATATTGTAATATGTTTTTTTTTTTTTTCAAATGGGATATTGTAATATGTTTATGTTTCTTACTATTTGCATCAACAGAAGAACCAAATAAAGCATTACAAGAAAATAAATGGAAAGGGAGGATTAAAAGAAAAGATAAAAGATTTATGTAAAATTTTCTCATAATATAAATTATTTGTTTATAAACTAATGGAGAATAAGGAAAGATTTTAAAAGAACCTCTTTCTATCATTTCACATGTTGAAATTACCCTACAAACTCTAAAGATTCTCATTGTTTTAATCATGGTTTTAAAAACCAGACTGGACCAGCCAGTTCAACCGTGAACCGATGTCAATACCGGTCAGAATATTCACGAAAATCGGAAATGCATAAAAACATCTTAAACTGGAGAACCGGAGGTTGAATCGTTGGAATCGGCAATCGGGAAGGTTAAATCGGTTCTGAGTGGAAAGATTTTTCAGATCTAAGATATTTGGTCGATGATTTGAATGGCTGAAGTGGTAGAGGAGAATGTAGAGAATAGGATAAGCTTGACCTTGGATTTGAACTAACAATGACCGCAAACAATTTAGCAAGAGGAGGAATCCCAAAACTTGGATTTGAAGTTTGCAATGAGAGTGTCGTACTTGAATTTTTTTTCCATTTAGCTTTATTTTTATAATATTTTAGTTAGTTGTCTAGTTTGCAAATTATTCAGCAAACTAGCATCTCGAGGGTCTAAAACTCGAGTTCCAAGATAGAAATTGAGTTTTTAAAACTCGAGTTGTAAGTTGTGGGAGTAGACGTGGAAAAAAAATCCACGTGGAACTCGAGTTTTTAAGACTCGAGTTCCACTGCCCCTGTTCTTCTTTCCTTCAGCCCGTGATTCTTATTCTTGTCTCAGCCCGTGTCTCAACCCATAGAAACTGAAACCCCTGTTCTTCTTCTTCCCCTGTTTACTAGTAATGGTACTTTCCTGGTATGTGACTTCGTCGAATCAGCCCGTGATTCTTCTTTGTCGAATTTGGGTTCTCCAGCCCGTGATTCTTCTTCGTCGGATTCGCGTTCTCCAGAGAGGTTTTTGGATCTGGTACTTTTGCTTTTTCTTCCCATTTCTGGTTCTTCATCTTCATCACCATCTTCGTTCGTCTTCTTCTTTGGAACTCGAGTCTTTAAGACTCGAGTTCCATGTGGCAAAAACTTGTCCATCTCAGCAATCAGAACTCGAGTCTTTGAGACTTCATTTTTCCACTGAACTCGAGCCTCTGACGCTTGAGATGTTATTTTCCTCATTTCTTCCAAGTTCTTGCTAACTAACTATATAGTGGGGCAAACTCCTGTTATTCTGCAAATTGCCTCTGTCATACTGAGTCTACTGACCAAATGCAATCTCTTCAGTCCTCACTGTTGCTCTTGCTAATATTCTTTGAGACTTATTTCGTTAGGTTCTAGACTTTAAACATTAGATAGTTGCATAAAATATTATTATTGTGTGGCTGTCTTCTTTTTGGCTTTTGGCTTTTGTTTTCTTTTATTTTGTATTTTATTATTCATTTGTATGGCTCTCTTTCAACCACAACAAACAGCATTAGCTATTCTCTCTCTCTCTCTCTCTCTCTCTTTACTTCTTTTCCCATAATTGTGCCAATAAATTCATTTTTTATATTTTCTTTTGATTTAAATGCTCCTAAAAATCTCTTTTTATTAATAGATTTTCTTTGTTTAAACTTTAAAATTTGGAACATATTATTACTTCCATTATATTAATTGAAAAATTCACTTACAAATTATTATAATTACCTAAAATATTTTTAGTAAATATTTTTAGTTATTATAAATGTATAATTAATTTGTATTATTTAATAATTATTAATTAAATTATTTATGAGGTCACCAATTCAACCACCGGTTGGACCCCAGTCGGACCACAAAATTGGTAACTAGTCTCATTTTCGGTTCTTTGTCCGTACCGGCTGTTAAAACCATGGTTTTAATTTAACCATACCTTAGACTAAAAGTTCTCTAAGAAACAAAAAATATGAGCACTCACCCTCATGCTTGGCTTTTTGATTGGTTTTGTTCTAGTTTTGCACTTCTTTTATTTTACATTACATGTGTAATGTGTTCATATCATATAATATGAGCATCCACCCTCATAAGTTGCTTATAAATGCCATTGAGATATCCTATTCCTAGCTAAGCATGAAGCTTAAAAATGTGTCATGGACTTATGTGATAACTCAGATGATATGCTTGGCTTGGAATATAGTGGGTCCGTATAGTCAAGGGTGTTGGACTTGGACTACTTTCCAATGTTTTTTGAAGCTCAAATGCGTCATGGACTCATGTCATGCCAAAGATTATATACAATGAAAATTGCATTAAACCAACCTGTGGTTTGGATGGTTTTAACAAAGCCTGCTCGTGGTTTAAAACTTATCACTTAACCTACCTGTGGTGCCCTCCGTTAGACATCCGTTACCCACCTCTTCCCTTTCCGTTACAAAATCCCCTATATAAGTCAAAATTAGAACCCTAATTAGAACTACAAGATAGAAGAACCAGCACTCTTTCTCACTCTACCCTCTTCTATATGAACTAAGAATCCCTAAAATCCCCAAACCATTATCCCTTTTTTTTTTTTTTTACTTCGATGGCCAAAGAAATTTGGTGTCCTCTACTGATTGTGAGCAAGGAGGTATACTAAAGTTGGGGTTTTCCTTTCTATCAGGTATGAAATCTTTTCTAGAGTTTACTTTAGTAGTGTTTGTTGTTGTCCAATGATTTTTTATTTGTTGTTTTTCAATGGGTAATTTATGATGTTTGAACAACTTAGGGTTTCAAGTTGTTTAAAATCTCAACATGTCTTCATCAAGTTATTACTCGGGTTCCGGTCACCATTCATGTTCTATCAAGTGTTGTCAACTACGGACGACTTTAACCTTGAACAATTTTGGGAGGAGGTTTTATGGTTGTTGCTATTATGATGTGGCGAGTAAATGTTGGGTTTTATGGTTTGTTGGTTTTCTGAATAAACCCTACTTGGATTTTGCTTGTAGGATGATGAACCTACTTGTAAATACTTTAGGTGGTTGGACAACAAAACATGTAAGCGTGGGTCTGAAGTTGCACCTATTATCCTTGCAAGAATTAGCAGGTTCAAGAATGAGGCATGAGTTGCAAAGGAGAAGGGAAAGACAACTAGTGAGAGGGAAAAAGTAGCTTTTGAGAATGAAATTGTAGCTCGTGCAATGGAAGAAGAAGCAAGGGGAAGGGAAAAAGCAACCAAACGAAGGAAAGAAAAAGCTAGGGTGAGAAAAAGGATAGCTCAAGAAAAGTTACACAACTATAAGATTGCACTTGTTTTGTCATGGGTATTATTTAGTTCTTTTGTGTTTTCTGGTAGGATGGCAGAATTTGGAATAAAGCCATTGAGTCTGCCTTGAAGGCAAGTTGTTGTAATTGTTGTGTAATTTTGGGTATTTTCACCTTTTTTTTTTTTCTGCAGCAGGTCGGACTAGTGGTGGGTTTTTCAAACGAGGAGGGTATTATCACTTTTGGCAATGTGTTGTATTGAAATACTTGAAGATAAGAATGTAGTATATGCCATGTATTTGGCAATATGTAATGTTTATGTTTATCTGAATAGAGTATGTTTTTTACAACAATTGTCAATCACTTAGCAATATGTTAACTTGTTGATTATATGCAATATCCTCCATGAAGCATGCATAAGTTCATGCACCCAACAAATTCTATTTTATATCAAACCAAAAGTATGTTGTTTATGCACCCAACAATTATGTTTTATAATAAGAGTACCATTTCATCCATTTATAATAACATCATTAAAATTATGTTGGAAACAAGTGGACTCCACCTAATAATAATGGCAAACAATGCCAAAGTATAAAAATAAGTATTGTAACTTCTCCAATATCAACTAAATCATAATTTTTTATGATTGCCACATGTCCAAATAAACGTAATAATAACAAGTGGTTTTATCCCCACTAAGACAAAAACAAACAATTTTGTCCATGAAAAGACTGACATATGTGCACTGCCACTAGTAGACATGCACAATAACAAAAAAATCACAACTTCAGGCTTCATTTTCCAATTACTTTGCCCTTGCCCTTACCCTTGCCCTTATCCTTACCCTGCATATTGTTTCTAGTTGAGAACATTGCACTAGCTGTCTGAGATCTTAATCCACCTTTCCCAGTTGGAAACACTTCACTAGTCCTAAGTAGCCATTTTGGAGCTGTACCACTTTGAGGCTGCAAAATATAGCCAAATATTTCAAGTTAATGTCACAGTGAGTGTTGATCTAAACAGAAAGGGTGGTGTCTAGGGAGATACTTGAGATAGAGGTTGTCTTGTGTCCTATGTTTCGTTAGGAGTATGGGAGATGAGTTGGCTACATGAGAATCATTGAGTTGTGGCTACTCTACCTGATGGTGGTGGTCTGCTAGAAGTTGAAGTAGATGTTTGAGCTGGCTGTGGATAGGGTGGCTGCCTAGCTTGATAATTGGCAGGCTGAGTTGCTCGTTGTCTTGATTGCTTTCTTGCTTGCTGTCTTGCTGGTTGGTTGGTTGACTGGTTTGCCTATTGGCTGGTTCATTGGATGTTGACCTGGATGGCTTACTGGCTACTTCTGTGTCTAGTTGAGTGGTTGCCTTGCTTGATAGCTGGTTGGCTGTCTTGCCTTATGGCTGGTCAACTGTCTTGTTTGATGGTTGGCTGGTTGTCTTGCTGGATGGCTAGTTGGCTGTCTTGTTGCTAGGATGGGTGGTTGCTTAGATAGTTGCTTGACTGATTGTCTGATTGGCTGCCTTGTTTGTTGGTTGGCTGGTTGACTTGCTGGTTGTCTAGGTGGCTGTCTTGCAAACTTTCTTGGTAGCTGCCTTGGTGGTTGACTTGTTGGTTGAGCTGCTGAATGTGAACCTTAACCAGATTGGTCATTGCTTGCACCATCTCCCCTTTGTGCCTACAAAAGAATGAGATTGTGAGAAATAATTTTGTAATAGAATGCTCATTGTTTAGATTGTTAAGTGAACTTACTAATTTTCTTTGCCTTTTATAAGCCCCTGTCTCCTTTGTCATGGTGTTTCACCAGTTATTCTAGCCTTACACCCCCTTGAATTATGCCCCTCCTTATGGCAAAACCCACACTTCATAGGTCTATTTGCCCTAGAAACCTTGTATGGATTGTTTGGCTCATCTACTGCTTTCTTCCTTTTCATGGGTGGCCTGCCTAGAGGCTTATACACAATTGGGGCAACAGGTTCAGGTTGGTTGGTTTGAACCCATTCATCCTAGCCAAGCAGTGGGGTAAGCATCTCCTTGTATGCAGCCACATAAGCATACTTTCGATGGCATGAATGCAAATAATCCTCAGGCTTCTCCAGATGCTTATAGATTGCTGCAACACCATGTTTACATGAGGTTCCTGTCAAATCCCAAACTCTACAACTACATCACTGTCTTGTAAGGTTAACCACATGCCTCTCATACTCATTATCAACCTCATATATAAAGCTACCTAATGGAATAGCAGAAAATGACTTATAATCAAAGTTTCAACTGCTTAAGCTTTTGTAATATGTTTGGACATATGTCACTATTATCAATCCCAATCCTCTTATTGTACATTCTAGTCATCAACCTAAACTTAATCCATTCTAGCATGGCTATAATAGGCTTATTCCTAGCATCCGAGAGAGAGAGAGAGAGAGAGAGAGAGAGAGAGAGAGAGAGACTATACCACCCAATCCACACAAAAATTTCCTAATGGAGTTACATCGAAAAGAAAATAAACAAAAAGAGTGACTAATAACCTCAAAATCATTCTCCCATGGAGCTATCTAATTAAAAAAAATGAAATTATGGAAACATTGAAAGTTATGGTAAAACCCCAAATAATTAAAATATTTAGAAAGGCAATCAAGCCCCTTTATTTGCAATCAAGCCCCAAATAATTAAAATATTTAGAAAGGCAATCAAACTCCAAAAAAATTAAATATTTAGAAAAATTTTCCAAATTTTTTAGAAATTACAGGGAACACCTAAAAATAAAATAAATAAAAAATGAGAATCCCTAAATTTTTTTTAAAAAAAAAAAAAAAAAAAAAGAAGGAGAAGGAAAAAGGCAATCAAGCCCCTTTATTTGCATTTTGACACTTCATCACCAAAATCTTATCCATAATCCATCATTTCAACTACTTCATCATGCATTCACAAGCATCAATATATAATATCATTGTCGTTAAAATTCTAATGAGAGATTTACCTCAAGGACCTGGAGTTGATTATTGTTGTAATGATCAAACTAAAAAGATAAAAGAAAAAAAATAAAGCAAATACTCTTCAAAAAGAGAGAAAATAATCAATGAAAAATTCTTTCGGATGCCTTGAAAATAATGGGTGAAACACTTTTTCCAAGTTTGACAATGGTCAACCATAGTTTGACTGAAATTTGATTATATATATGACCATTTGATCAAGATCAATTCAAGGTCGTATGAAAGGTAACTGAATTCTTTTTAAAAATACTGCTTCGGTTCTTGATTGGACTTATGTTTTCCCTCCCAAGTCCAACATTATAAAAAATTGTAGTTTTTTTAAACCAAATTTTTAGTGACATATATATGATTAAAAAGCATTGCAAGTTGCGTATAACCTAATTTTAGAGTAAATACCATTATTTTTTTATTATTTATTTTTTCTAAAGGTAATGTAGTGGTCATAACCTGGATATATGATTTCATATTTTGAATAATGATCATCTTGTTTTAGGATAAGAGAAATGCCATTTTATTAATGGACCATGAATTTTCTTGCCTTCAATTTGTCTCATGAATTCTAGTTTAAGATTTCTAATAAAAATAATTCCAACTCAATCAATCATCTTGTTTAAGCAAATGCATATGAAAAGATTTTTTTTAAAATTTTTTTTATAGAAGAATGCATATGTAAAGATGATAGTTCTTGGAATTTCATTTTTAATAGTTGTAGTACATTAAATTTAGATTTCCCCATAATGCTATCAAGAGTCAAGACTCAAGTCAAGGCTCATTGCTATTTGTGTTAATGTTATTTGTTAACTTGATCCATCTATTCAATATACTTGTATTTGTTTCACATTAATTTAAATTTATGGTATTGTTATTTTTAATTTTGATCTACATCTATTTATCCACAACTCAATTCTCTTTCTCTTTCTCCAATCCTTATGCATCTCGAATTTCAACATGGTGTCAATTTCCTTGAGATTCCTCTTAACATGAAGACCTTCGTTCATTTTAGACCCACATCCACCACAAAGATTTCGGGGGTGTTTGGTAGTGTATTTTGAACAACAGTTTTCAGTGTTTAAACAATATTATACGTATTTCCACACACTTTTTTACCCACACGTATTTCCAAAAAATACAAACAATGTTATTAGATCAACATTACCAAACGGGCCCGAATTCATTTCTTAGGCTTTATTATGGCCACCCCTCATTCAATGGACCATCCTTGAGCCCACTGGTTCTTTCATCTCATCAAGGGGCATTCTAGCCCCATTACATGGCATTTTATTCAACCCAGGAGGGCTAGGCTATTCTCAGGCCCAAGAACTGCTCTTGTGCTTCTCTGCCTTTAGGGCCCATGCATTTTGGGATTTGCTTACATTCTAAAAGATATAAATATAAATATATATATTTATATTATAACCGTTGCATGGGTTGCATCCTTCTCCTACATTTCTCCATCTTTTTTAACAAATTGCGTTTAGCCTTTACCTCGTAAAACTTTGACCATTTGTTGTAATCTACATATTTTTCATATTTTTATTTTATTTTAGCAGTTTTCTTTAATTATAAAAATACATTGAATAATTAATTAATTAATGTATAGTTCAACCAATGAATAACCAGTTGAACCAATGAACTAGTCCTTCAACCAGTTTAATCTTTTGTTCTGTTTTGATAACTATGCTCTTGTCATGACTCGTTTTGATAACTATACTTTTAATATTATAATAATTATATCTAAACCAAAACATTATAATTTATGTCCTATAAAATTTTCAATTACATCTTACGGCAACATTTCTTTGCCAAGAGTCTTGTAAGTTGTAACTTAATTGGCACCTCTCTATGCATAAAATACTTAGGGGTCTAGAGAGAAAAAAGTTCAAATTGCGAGGTTAGCAGCAATATTGCAACTTTCTACCCAAAAAAAAAAATTCTCACGTCAACATCATCATCTTGGTAGCAAGTATATATTCAACTTTTTATAAATTATTTTCTACATCTTAACGGGAAATTCAAAACATCTTCTTTATAAAAGAAATATAAGGAAGTGTTAGTTTGTTTAAAAGTTATTGACATGCTAGATAATTCTGAAGAGCATTGTTGTGTTTTATAAAACCTTTTTATTTCTGTAATTTTATTCAATATTTCTCTCTCACCTCTTTCTCTATTATATGTACGAATTGTCTAGATTTGCAAAAAAATTGAATATCCAGAATTGCGTAAATTCAATGGAAAATTGTGTACATTATATGTAGGGATTGTCTGGATTTGCAGAAAAATTGAATATCCAGAATTGCATAAATTCAACAGGAAATTGTGTACATTAGATGTACGGATTGTCTGGATTTACAGAAAAACTAAACTCTGCAGATACGTTGAATGTATAGAATTGCGTAAATCTAACGAGAAAGTGTGTACATTAGATGTACGGATTGTTTGGATTTGCAGACAATTTGAATATCCAGAACTACGTAAATTCAACGAGAAATTGTGTACATTATATGTACGAATTGTATGGATTTCCAGAGAATCTGAATTCTGGGGTTACGTTGAATGTAGCAAATTGCGTAAATTCAATGGAAAATTGTGCACATTAAAAGTACGGATTATCTGGACTTGCAGAAAATTTGAATATCCAAAATTGCATAAATTCAACGGGAAATTGTATACACTATATGTATGGATTGTCTGGATTTATAGAAAATTTGAACTCTGCGGATACGTTGAATGTAAAGAATTGCATAAACCCAACAGGAAATTGTGTACTTTAGATGTATGGATTGTCTGGATATGCAGAAAATTTGAATACCCAAAGTTGATTAAATTCAACGAGAACTTGTGTACATTATATGTACGGATTGTCTAGATTTTCAGAGAATCTAAATTCAGCAGATACATTGAATGTAATGAATTGCGTAAATTCAACTAGAAATTGTGTACATTCGATGTACGGAATGTCTGGATTTGCAGAAAAATTGAATATCCAGAATTGCGTAAATTCAACGAGAAATTGTGCACATTATATGTATGAATTGTCTGGATTTTCAGAGAATCTGAATTCTGCGGATATGATGAATGTATAGAATTGCGTAAATCGAACGGGAAATTGTGTACATTATATATACGGATTGTCTAGATTTGCACAATTTGAATATCCAGAATTACGTAAATTCAATGGGAAATTGGGTATATTATATGTACGGACTGTCTGGATTTGCAAAAAATTTGAATATCTAGAATTGCGTAAAATCAATGGGAAATTGTGTACAATATATGTACAGACTATTTGGATTTACGGTGAATCTGAATTCTGCGGATACTTTAAATGTACAGAATTGCGTAAATCCAATGGGAAATTTTGTACATTAGATGTACCAAAAGTCTGGATTTGCAGAGAAATTGAATATCCAGAATTACGAAAATTCAACAGGAAATTGTGTACATTAGATGTATGGATTGTCTGGATTTGCAGAAAAATTGAATATCCAAAATTGCATCAATTCAACGGGAAATTCTGTACATTACATATACGGATTGTCTGGATTTGCAGAAAAAAAGAATATCCAGAATTGCGTAAATTCAACAAAAAATTATGTACATTATATGTACGGAATGTCTTGATTTCTAGAAAAATTAAATATCCAATTTTTAAAAAAATTAAACTGGAAATTGTGTACACTAGATATATACGAATTTTCTGGATTTGCAAAAAAATTAAATATCCAGAATTGCGTAAATTCAACGGGAAATTGTGTACATTAGATGTACGGATTGTCTGGATTTGCAGAAAAATTGAATATCCAGATTTGTGTAAATTCAATTGGAAATTGTCTACACTATATGTACAGATTGTCAGGATTTACAGAAAAATTAAATATCTAGAATTGGGTAAATTCAACAGGAAATTGTGTACATTATATGTTCGGATTGTCTGAATTTGCAGAAAAATTAAATATCCAAAATTGCGTAAATTCAACAGGAAATTGTGTACATTAGATGTACGGATTGTCTGGATTTGCAGAAAGATTGAATATCCAGAATTTCGTAAATTCAACGGAAAATTGTGTACATTATATTTACGGAATGTCTGAATTTACCGAAAAACTAAACTCTGCAGATACATTGAAAATACAGAATTGCATAAATCTAACAAGAAATTGTTTACATTTTTTTCTTTTTCTTCTTTTTTTTTTTTTTTTTTTTTTTTTTGATAAGAAATACTCTCATTTTATTAAGTAGCGAAACAGTACATAGCATCTTGCGAAACCGAAGATGCAAGGAAAGGTGGACACTCTTCCATCCAAGTTACAAAAGAGTCAATATTCTTCGCAAACGCGGCTAAAGTATGAGCTGGTCTATTTCCTAGTCGCCTCACGTGGGATGATTGGAAAGTACGGAACGCAGGAAGTCTTGAACAGAAACCTGAGACCACGGTAGAGATAGAGACCGGGACGTCCGTGGGGTTCTCCATAGCATGGTAAACCAGCATGGAATCTGACTCGAAAATGACATCTCTGACTCCTATGTCCCAGGCAAAAACAGTGGCTTCATCCATTGCCTTTGCTTCTGCCTCCAAAGGATCCAACGGGAGAGGGAGGCGTTTGCTTAAGGCTGCGACAACAGATCCAAGGTGGTCCCTAATAATCACACCGACGCCGATCATACCAAGCTGAGAGAAGACTGCAGCATCTACGTTGACCTTGTACCAGGGAAACACCGGTGGGACCCAACGGCCATCCATGGCTTCATTGAGCTGAGTGGGCCGTAGGTGTGCAAGCTGGAAATCATGTAATATGGAGCGAGCTCGGCTCAAAATTTCTTGCGAAGTTTGTCTTGCTTCACCCAGGCGGGTTTTGTTTCGGTTGAACCATGCACTCCATGCTATCGTGACTACCAGTTCGATAAGTGTGGTGTCCATGTGCTGTTTGAAGAGTAGATACCAGATGAGGTCCATAAAAGACCTATGAATGATCCCAGTTCTCTCCAGTGGTATGTTCGAGAGGGTCCAAAGTTCCTTAGCAAAATTGCACTCCCAAAATAAATGTCCAACCGTTTCTGGTGCTAGTGTGCAGGCCTCACAGGTGGGGTCGTTGATAACCCTTCTATGGTAGAGGTTGGCTTTTGTGGGAAGTATGTTGTTGCATGCTTTCCACGTAAAATTTTTTATCTTGTTGGGTATGTGCAAATTCCAAATGTGGCGCCAAAACCGGGCTTGCTCATTGCTCTGAGATGTCTCAGCTGAAGTAGAAAGCTGGGTGATGGTCCTTGCAACTTTGTATGCACTGTTGACAGTGAAACGCCCCCTAGGAGTGAAGGCCCATATCATGCGGTCCTTTGGCTTGTGGCGGCTCAGAGGAATGCTTAGGATGGATGTGGCATCATCATGGAAGAAAACCTGGTTGATCAGGTTTAGATTCCACTCACCACTTTCTTGGTCCATGAGAGAATCCACTGTAGCATTTACAGGCAGTAAGGTCGGGGGTGTGAGGACACGGAAGGTGGAGGGTCTTGGCAGCCAACGATCCGTCCACACTCCAATGGACTTGCCGTCTCCTACCTGCCAGCGGTAGCCCGATTGCACAACAGTCTAAGCAGCGAAAATGCTTCGCCATGCAAACGATGGTTTCGTGCCTAACTCCGCATGTAGGAAATCTGTATTTGGAAAATAGCGGGCTTTAAGTACTTTATGGACCAATGAGTTACTGTTCATCTGTAAACGCCAGCCTTGTTTAGCTAAGAGAGCAAGGTTGAAAGCCTTAAGGTCTCGGAAACCCAATCCCCCTTCTTCCTTTGGTGTGCACATCCTATCCCAGCTCAGCCATGCCATTTTATTTTTACCTTCTTTTTGGCCCCACCAAAATCTTCGAATCATCCCAGCCAATTCATCACATAGGGAGTCTAGAAGTTTGAAGACACTCATTGTGTATGTGGGAATGGCCTGTGCAACTGCCTTGATGAGAACTTCTTTACCTGCTTGGGATAACAGCTTTTCTTTCCAGCCCGAGAGTTTGTTGTCCAGCTTTTCCTTCAAAGCTCTAAAAGTGTGTTTTTTTGATCTGCCCACTAAGGATGGCAGGCCCAAATAAGTCTTATGCTGTCTGATCACCTCTGCTCCAAAGCGAAGTTTTATCTCTTCTTGTGTGTCCCGTGGGGTATTTCTGCTAAAGAAAAGAGCAGTCTTCTCCTTATTTAGCTGTTGGCCAGAGGCCTGCTCATATATAGTTAAAAGATGCTCAAGATGGCTGCATTGTTCCGGTGTTGCTTGGCAAAAAATGATGCTGTCATCAGCAAAGAATAGATGAGATATTCTCGGTCCCAGTGGGCAAGCCGATACACCTCGAAGTTGTCCAGCAGCTGCAGAACGGTTTAGAAGAGCTGAGAGTCCCTCTGCACAGAAAAGAAACAAGAAGGGAGAAATAGGGTCCCCTTGTCTCAAACCCCTAGACGGGATTATGTGACCTCGGGGTTTCCCGTTAATCCTAACAGAATATGTAACAGAGGTAATACATTGCATTATAAGTTTCACCCACGTATCATTGAAACCCATTTTCTGCATAATTTTCTCCAGGCAGCCCCATTCAACACGATCAAAGGCCTTGCTCATATCTAGCTTTAAAGCCATCTCACCAATCTTACCGCTCCTTTTTTGATTAAGGTGGTGCATGGTTTCAAAGGCAACAATAATATTGTTTGTGATGAGGCGGTTAGACATGAAAGCACTTTGGTTTTCACTTACAATATGGGGCAGGAAGCGCTTCAGCTGATTAGCAATGACTTTGGAGGTGAGTCTAGAAATAACATTACAGAGACTTATCGGTCTGTATTGAGTCACTCTCATGGGATTTTTGGTCTTTGGAATGAGAACAATATGTGTTTCATTAAAATTTGGAGGAATAATACCCAAGTTCAAGAAATCCAGAACAGTTTTGGTGACACATTCACTAGTAAGAGACCAAAAGTGTTGATAAAAGAGAGGGGGCATACCATTGGGACCTGGAGATTTTTTGGGATGCATCTGTTTGAGAGCTTTGTGGACTTCTTCAGCTGTGAAAGTCCGGGTAAGGAAGGTATTCATCTCGTCTGTGACCACTGGTTGGACTGCATCAACCAGGACTGAGGTATCAGTAGGCCCATTGGAGCGAAAGATGGTCTCAAAATAATCCAGGATGATGTTCTCAGTAGTGTGATCATCCTCCTGCCATTGCCCCATTGCATCACAAATGCCCCGAATGGAGTTTCTGTCTTTCCGGTTTGATGCTTTCTGATGGAAGAAGGAAGTGTTCCTATCACCATCAGTGATCCACAAATTTCGCGAGCGCTGATGCCACATTGTATTTTCAGCATCTAACCATCGGTTCAAAGACGCTCGTACCTCCTGGATTTCAGTATCGTTGCTGATAGGATGATGCTCAAGGACTTGAAGCTTCCGGTTCAGCTTTGCAATCATATTCCCTACGTGACCAAATTCACGTTTATTCCAAGCAGTCAGTTTGTCACGGCAGCTAGCATGACAGTTGGTGATTGTAGTACCATCCGGTTTGTAGAGACCTTCGTGCCATGCTTCTTGGACGATATCGGCACACCGTGGGTCTTGAAGCCACATGGCTTCAAAACGGAAGAGAGGTCGGGATCGTGGTTGTCTAGGTCTGGAGGGCTGTATCCGGATGGTGAGCATGGAGTGGTCCGAAGATGACATTGAAACATGATGGACAATGGCATTGGGGAAGAGTGCCTTCCAGGTCATGTTGGCCAGGGCTCGGTCCAGCCTGATATGAATACAACCTTCAACAGGGTGGTTTCGGGACCATGTGAATGGAAAGCCAACATATCCAAGGTCCATGAAATTACAATGGTGAATGGCAGTGCGAAAACGATCCATTTGGCGTGTTGGCCGTAGGCAACCACCCGCTTTCTCGGACTGGCTTGTAATCTCATTGAAATCACCAATGCAGAGCCAGGGAAGGTGATTTGTTTGACCTAAAGATTCAAGGAGAGTCCAAGTTTCCTCACGTTTGCTAGTTTCGGGATGCCCGTAAAAGCCTGTCAACCTCCAACATATTCCTGTTGTTTTACAAAACACATGAGCATCAATAAACCAATGTGAAAAATTTATGACATGTACCTTTGTATCCGGTTTCCACAAAAGAGCTAAGCCACCACTTTGACCCTCACTAGAGACCACAAGACCCTGATTGTAATCCCAGTTTTGTTTCTTAGCGTTCAACTGATCTGTGGAAAGTTTTGTCTCCATTAAGAAGACACAGATGGGAGCTTCTTTTTTCCATGCTCTCTTAAGAGCGTTAACTGTTCGGAGGTTCCCAAGCCCCCGACAGTTCCAACTTAATACACTCATTGGACCCGGCGGTGCTGCCAGGCAGCTACCGCCGATCCTAAATTGTCTGTCTCAGAATTTTTCAAAGTACGTGGATCATCTTCAAGTTTTTGCTTCTTGTCAATGGACGTTGCATGTGCATGGGACTGTTCCACGGGCTTGCGTTTTGGTCCAGCCATGGGTGAGTTATGTTTTGGGTCCATGGCGTTGTCCTCGGGTTTAATTTTTGATCCAACAGGTGGAGGCCCAAGTCTTTTCCATGTACCTTGGGCTGGGTCCAGCTTCTTTTTTGGCCCATGAAAGGGCACGTGTAAATTATCTTGCACGTGCATGGCTGGAGTATCAAAAAGCTGGCTGTCACAAGACTGGATTGTTAATGGGATTTTGTGCGCGTGGTCAGGGGAAGAAATCATGGGGTGGTCCATACATGGGGTGGTTTCCTTTTGTGGTGGGGCTGACTTAGATGAGAAAGGATAGATATTTAAGGCACTATCAATTTCCGAGATATGGGTGTTAAAAAGATCAGTGTCAGCCAAGATTTCCGTATTTGTTGGGACAGTGTGCGTGGTTTGCTGCGGAAAAGTAGGTGGGTCCGTATCGGGGTGGCCTGTGGTGTGTTTCGGAATATCGGGTTCTGTCTCGGATGTGGGTGGTGCGGGTATCGGGACGGTAGGAGTTATTGGAGCAGTGGGTTTTGTTGCCGCTGTAGTTCCGGCAACGGTTGGTGATGGTGTGGAGCGAGGGGGTCGTGGTGGTCCACTGGGGTGTTTGGGTTGTGGCGCAGGTTTATCGGTGGCCATTTTGGGCTGTTGAAGATTGTTGATGGGAGCACGTAACCACGCGCCGTATTGTTGCTCCTCGGTGCGCAAAGTTCCGCCGCTGTCAGACCAGAGAGTACAATCTTTCTCGTCATGGTTAAGGAGTCCGCACCAGTAGCAAAATATTGGCAGCTTCTCGTACTGGAAAGCCACCCACTGTGGTTTTGCTTCGCCGATGTTCACCATTCTTCCTCGGCATAGTGGGTGGGTGATATCGAGTTGGATTCGCACTCTCAGGTAACGACCACGGCATTCTCCAGTAGCGGACGCGTCGACGTGCTCAACGATGCCCAAAGTTTTTCCGATAGCTTCGGCGGTGGTTTTATTCATACGACGGAGGGGGAGATTATGCATCTGGACCCAAAAAGCGGTTTTGTCGAAGGTGGCGTCATCCACCGATTCCTCCCCTGTTGGCTTGTATAAACCGATGAGATATTTGTCAAAGGTCCAAGGGCCTTGCACCATCAGTTTTTGCCGATCAGTTTCATCCTCAAAGATTATGAGCACTGTGTTGGAGCCCAAGTCTCGCACTTCGAAGGTCCGGACTGAGCGCCACATACTCTGCAAGGTTTTTGTGAGGGCCTCCAGGTTGACCCTCCTTTTGGTGAAAATTTTCGCGACAAGGATGTGGTTATGGCTTTCAACCATTGGAGGGAGATCTATAGTGCTGCTTTCTTTGGCTTTGAGGGACAAACGTGCCCACTGGTTCTCAAGGTCTTCCATGACAGATGAGAGAACGGGTGGCACAAGGGAAAAAGAAAATGGAGGTGAAGAACTGTAGAAAGTTTACCGAGTTTTCCACCGGCGGGGAAAGGAAACTCTATTCAGGAGAATAGAGAGGTATTTTCATCAACCCAGGGTCCCTACGTGAGCCCTACGTGAGAAAAAAAAAACATTGAAAACCAAGGAAATTGTTTACATTAAATGTACAGATTGTCTGAATTTGCAGACAATTTGAATATCCAAAATTGCATAAATTCAACGGGAAATTGTGTATATTATATGTACGAAATGTTTGAATTTACAGAAAAACCAAACTCTGCGGATACGTTGAATGTACAAAATTGCATAAATCTAACAGGAAATTGTGTACATTAGATGTACGGATTGTTTGGATTTGTAGACAATTTGAATATCCAAAATTGTGTAAATTCAACGGGAAACTTTGTACATTATATGTACGGATTGTCGATATTTGCCGAGAATTTGAATTCAGCAGATACGTTGAATGTACGGAATTGCGTAAATTTAAAGGGAAATTGTGTACATTAGAAGTACGGATTATCTGGATTTGCAGAAAATTTGAATATCCTGAATCGACTAAATTCAACAGGAAATTGTATACATTATATATACGGATTGTCTAGATTTGCAGAAAAATTGAATATTCAGAATTGCGTAAATTCAATGGGAAATTGTGTACATTAGATGTACGGATTGTCTGGATTTGCAGAAAGATTGAATATCCAGAATTTCGTAAATTCAACGGGGAATTTTGTACATTATATGTACGGAATGTTTGAATTTGCAGAAAAACAAAACTCTGCAATACGTTGAGTGTATATAATTGCGTAAATCTAACGAGAAATTGTCTATATTAGATGTATGGATTGTCTGGATTTACACAGAATCTGAATTCTGCGGATACGTTGAACGTACAGGATTGTGTAAATCAAATGGGAAATTGTATACAATAGATGTACGGATTCTCTTGATTTACAGAAAATTTGTATGTCCAGAATTGCTTAAATTCAAAGGGAAATTGTGTACATTCGGTACAGATTGTCTGGATTTGCTGAAAAATTGAATATCTATAATTGCTTAAATTCAACGAGAAATTGTTTAAATTAAATGTACGGATTCTTTGGATTTGCAGAGAATCTAAATTCTGCGGATATGTTGAATGTACAGAATTTCTTAAATCTAACAGGAAATTGAGTACATTAGATGTACAGATTGTCTGCATACATTCAACGGGAAATTGTGTACATTATATGTACTGATTTTTTGGATTTACAGGGGAAAAAAAAACAAAAAAAAAACTAAACTCTGTGGATTCATTGAATGTACAGAATTGCGTAAATCCAACGGAAAATTGTGTACATTAGATGAACGGATTTTCTAGATTTGCAGAAAATTTGAATATTCAGAATTGCGTAAATTCAATGGGAAATTGTGTACAATATTTGTACGGATTATCGGGATTTACAGAGAATCTGAATTCAGCAGATACGTTGAATGTACAGAACTGCGTAAATTCAACGGGAAATTGTGCACATTAGATGTACAGATTGTCTAGATTTGCAGAAAAATTGAATATCCAGAATTGAGTAAATTCAACGGGAAATTGTGTACATTAGATGTATGAATTTTCTGGATTTGGAGAAAAATTGAATATTCAGAATTGCGTAAATTCAACGAGAAATTGTGTACATTATATGTTCAGATTGTCTGGATTTGCAAGAAAATTGAATACTTAGAATTGCGTAAATTCAATAGGAAATTATGTGCTTTATATGTACGGATTGTTTGGATTTGCAGAAAAATTGAATATCCAGAATTGCGTAAATTAAACAGGAAATTGTGTACATTAGATGTATGGATTTTCTGGATTTGTAGAAAAATTGAATGTCCAAAATTGCATAAATTCAAAGGGAAATCGTGTACATTAGATGTACGGATTGTCTGGATTTCCAAAAAGATTGAATATCCAAAATTGCGTGAATTCAATGCGAAATTGTGCACATTATATGTATGAAATGTCTGAATTTACAGAAAAACTAATGGGAAATTGTGTACATTAGATGTATGGATTGTCTAGATTTGTAGACAATTTGAATATCCAGAATTGTATAAATTCAACGGGAAGCACTGTACATTATATGTTTGGATTGTCTATATTTGCCAAGAATCTGAATTCTGCGGATACGTTGAATGTACGGAATTGCATAAATTCAGTGGGAAATTGTGTACATTAGAAGGACGGATTGTCTAGATTTGCAGAAAATTTGATTATCCTGAATTGACTAAATTCAATGGGAAATTGTATACATTATATGTACGGATTGGTTGGATTTGCAGAAAAATTGAATATCCAGAATTTCGTAAATTCATCGGGAAATTGTGTAAATCATATGTACGGTTTTTCAGGATTTACAGAAAGTCTGAATTCTGCAAATATGTTGAATAGACAGAATTGCCTAAATACAACCAGAAATTCTACACATTAGATGTACGGATTGTCTAGATATGCAGAAAATTCGAATACCCAGAATTGCGTAAATTCAACAAGAAATTGTGTACATTATATGTATGGATTGTGTGGATTTGCTGAAAAATAAAATATCTAGAATTGCTTAAATTCAACGAGAAATTTTTTACATTATATGTACGGATTCTTCGGATTTGCAAAGAATCTAAATTATGCGGATACGTTGAATGTACAGAATTGCATAAATCTAACAGGATATTGCATACATTAGATGTATGAATTGTCTGGATTTACACAGAATCTGAATTTTGCAGATACGTTGAACGTACAGAATTGCGTAAATCAAATGGGAAATTGTGTACATTAGATGTACAGATTCTCTTGATTTGCAGAAAATTTGTATATCCAGAATTGCTTAAATTCAAAGGGAAATTGTCTACATTCGGTACAGATTCTTTGGATTTGCTAAAAAATTGAGTAACTAGAATTGCTTAAATTCAACGAGAAATTGTTTACATTATATGTACGGATTCTTTGGATTTGCAGAGAATCTAAATTCTGCGGATATGTTGAATGTACAGAATTGCGTAAATGTAACGGGAAATTGTGTACATTAGATGTATGGATTGTCTGAATTTACAGTCAATTTGAATATCCAAAATTGTGTAAATTCAACGGGAAGCATTGTACATTATATGTACGGATTTTCTATATTTGCAGAGAATTTGAATTCTGCGAATACGTTGAATGTATGGAATTGCGTAAATTCAATGAGAAATTGTGTACATTAGAAGTACGAATTGTCTGGATTTGCTGAAAATTTGAATATCCTGAATTGACTAAATTCAACGGGAAATTGTATACAATATATGTACGGATTGGTTGGATTCGCAGAAAAATTGAATATCCAAAATTTCATAAATTCAACAGGAAATTGTGTACATCATATGTATGGATTTTCAGGATTTACAGAAAATCTGAATTCTGCAGATACGTTGAATGGACAGAATTGCCTAAATACAACAGGAAATTCTGCACATTAGATGTACGGATTGTTTGGATATGCAGAAAAATTGAATATCTAGAATTGTATAAATTCAACTAGAATTGTGTACATTATATTTATGGATTGTCTGGATTTACTGAAAAACTAAAATCTGCGGATACGTTGAATATACAGAATTGCGTAAATCTAACAGGAAATTGTGTACATTAGATGTACGGATTGTCTGGATTTGCAGTTAATTTGAATATCCAGAATTGCGTAAATTCATCGGAAAATTGTGTACTTTATATGTACAGATTTTTTGGATTTGCAGAGAATCAAAATTCTGTGGATACATTGAATGTAGGGAATTGCGTAAATTCAAAGGGAAAATGAGTACTTTAGAAGTACAAATTGTCTCGATTTGAAGAAAATTTGAATATTCTGAATTGCGTAAATTCAACGATAAATTGTATACGTTATATGTTCGGGTTGTCTGGATTTACAGAAAATCTGAATTTTGTGGATACATTGAATGTAAAGAATTGCATAAACCCGACTGTAAATTGTGTACATTAGATGTATGGATTATCTGGATATGTAGAACATTTGAATACCCAGAATTGCTTAAATTGAACGAGAAATTGTGTACATTATATGTATGGATTGTTTAGATTTTCAGAGAATCTGAATTCTGCGGATACATTAATTGTACTGAATTGCATAAATTCAACTAGAAATTTTGTACATTAGATGTACGGATTGTCTGGACTTGTAGAAAATTGAATATCCAGAGTTGCATAAATTCAACAGGAAATTGTGTACATTATATGTACGGATTTTTTGGATTTGTTGAAAAATTGAATATCCAGAGTTGCGTAAATTCAACGGGAAATTGTGTACATTATATGTAATGATTTTATGGATTTGTTGAAAAATTGAATATCCAGAGTTGCGTAAATTTAATGGGAAATTGTATACATTATATGTCCGGATTGTCTGGATATGCAAAAAAATTGAATATCCAAAATTGCGTAAATTCAACGGAAAATTGTATACATTATTTGTACGGATTGTCTTGATTTGCAGAAAAATTGAATATCTAGTATTGCGTAAATTCAACGTGAAATTGTATACATTGTATGTTGGGATTGTCTGGATTTGTAGAAAAATTGGTTATCCAAAATTGCGTAAATTCAATGGAAAATTGTATACATTGTATCTAGGGATTGTCTGGATTTGTAGAAAAATTGAATATCCAGAATTGAGTAAATTCACCGGGAAATTGTGTGCATTAGATGTACGGATTGTCTGGATTTGCAGAAAGAATGAACATCTAGAATTTCGTAAATTCAAAGATAAATTGTGTATATTATATGTACGGATATTCTGGATTTACAGAAAAACTAAACTCTGCATATAAGTTGAATGTATAGAATTGCGTAAATCTCGAGGGAAATTGTCTACATTAGATATATGGATTGTTTGAATTTGCAGACAATTTGAATATCCAGAATTGTGTAAATTCAACGAAAAATTGTGTAAATTATATGTACGGATTGTCTAGATTTGCAGAGAATCTGAATTCTGTGGATACTTTGAATGTAGGGAATTGCGTAAATTCAACTGCAAATTGTGTACATTAGAAGTACGGATTGTCTGGATTAGCAGAAAATATGATTATCCAGAATTGTGTAAATTCAACGAAAAATTGTGTAAATTATATGTACGGATTTTCTAGATTTGCAAAGAATCTGAATTCTGTGGATATGTTGAATGTAGGGAAATGCGTAAACTCAACTACAAATTGTGTACATTAGAAGTACGGATTGTCTGGATTTGCAGAAAATATGAATATCCAGAATTGCGTAAATTCAACGTGAAATTGTATACATTATATGTACGGATTGTCTGGATTTACAAAAAATCTGAATTCTGCGGATACGTTGAATGTACAAAATTGTGTAAACTCAATAGGAAATTGTGTACATTAGATGTATGGATTGAGTGGATTTGTAGAAAATTTAAAATGCATAATTGCTTAAATTCAATGAGAAATTGTGTACATTATATGTATAGATTGTCTAGATTTTCGGAGAATCTGAATTCTGTGGATACATTGAATGTATTGAATTGTGTAAATTCAACTGGAAATTGTGTACATTAGATGTACAAATTGTCAAGATTTGCAGAAAAATTGAATATCCAAAATTGCGAAAATTCAACGGGAAATTGTGTACATTATATATACGGATTGTCTAGATTTGCAGAGAATCTGAGTTCTGCATATACATTGAATATACAAAATTGCATAAATCTAACGAAAAATTGTGTACTGTAGATGTTCGGATTGTCTGGATTTGCAAGGAATTTGAATTTCCAGAAATGCGTAAATTCAAAGGCAAATTGTGTACAATATATAAACAGATCATCAGGGTTTACAGAGAATCTGAATTCAGCTAATACAATGAATGTACAGAATTGGGTAAATCCAACGGTAAATTGTGTACATTAGATCTACCGAATGTCTGGATTTGCAGAAAAATTGAATATCTAGAATTGCGTAAATTCAACGAAAAATTGAGTACATTAGATATATGGTTGTCTGGATTTGCAGAAAAATTGAATATCCAAAATTGCATAAATTCAACAGGAGATTGTGTACATTATATGTACGGATTGTCTAGATTTGCAGAGAAATTGAATATCCAGAATTATGTAAATTCAACGAGAAATTATGTAAATTATATGTACAGATTGACTAGATTTGAAGAAAAATTACATATCCAAAATTGCGTAAATTAAACGGGAAATTGTGTACACTAGACGTACGGATTGTCTAGATTTGCAGAAAAATTAAATATCCAGGTTTACGTAAAATCAACTGGAAATTGTGTACACTATATATATATGGATTTTTAGGATTTACAGAAAAATTAAATATCCAAAATTGGGTAAATTCATCGGGAAATTGTGTACATTATATGTATGGATTGTTTGGATTTGCAAAGAAATTGAATATCCAGAATTGCGTAAATTCAACGAGAAATTGTGTACATTATAGGTATATATTGTCTAGATTTGCAGAAAAATTGAATATTCAAAATTGCGTAAATTCAACGGTAAATTGTGTACATTAGATGTACAAATTGTCTAGATTTGCATAAAGATTGAATATCCAAAATTTCATAAATTCAACGTGAAATTGTGTACACTATATGTACTTCCCGCGAAGTGAAGCCATGTGCTCAGCACATGACTAGAATGCGAAGAGTCATGACAGATGATGACAGCTGGTTTTCGCGAGTATTTCGCGGGTAAGGCTTTCCCGCGAGATACCCGCGAAATATTCTGTTTTACTATTTTGTCATATCTGATACACCATATCTCTACCCACACTATATATACCCACATTACCCACATATTGAGAAGTGTGCTTTCAGAAAGAAAACCCTAGTCATAACCCTTGAGAGTTAGAGATTGTCATACCCACAATCCTCTAAACAATTCATTGTGATTTTTCTCAACTTCTACCTCTCCATATCCAAACCATTGAGAGGTAAAGTAAGGTTTTGATGTTGCTGGGAAGCATTGGAAGAAGCCATTTGTTTGGTAGATGCAATCGGTCTAAATTGCGTGATCTGGAGAGCTAGAGAAGACAAAGCTTCGTCAAGTCGGTTGGTAGCAGGAGTTTGGAGGGCTCAAGTACATGGGGTAGACTAGGCTTAGAGGGTCTTTTGTTATTCGTGTACTTCAACTTATTCTCTAGTGGATCGATTTACCGCTTGGAGGGCGGCGGATGGGTTTTCGCCGAGTACTTCGGTTTTCTCTTCGATAACACGTCTCAGTGTTATCTGTGTTTGCATTCTTCTTCCCTACTCTTTTAGCTTTCATTTTATTGTTGAAATTGGAGTAGTTTATTGTTTGCTTGCTCGCATTTACTTAATTCCGCACTTAGTTTAATTTAGAGTAAAATTAACCAAGCCGTAATTTTAATTTGGGTGTTTAACCAGCTCTTGTGTTTTCACACAAATTCGAGCTTTCAGATACTATTTCACAACAACATCTTGTGGTTAAGGTGTTTTCAAGGGAAGGGAAATGTTAGGAATATAAAATAATTGTTGTAATTCCTTTAGGACAAAATTGGCCTTTGCCTTTTTTAAAAAAACAATCCAGCATTTTGTCCCATTTCCCAAACTAAGTACGGAAATGCCCTTCTTTTGAAACTCGACTTTCTCAAAATCGAGTTAAAAAAAAAAAAAATTGGAGGCTTATAGTGGCGTTTTAAGGAGCCTATAGTGACGTTTTAAGGACCTATAATGGCGTTTTGTAACTCGATCTTCATGAACTCGAGTTCAATGTAAGTTTTTCCTTTTTTTTTTTTTACCTATAACTCGAGTTCATGAAGCTCGAGTTACAAAACGCCACTATAAGCTCATTAAAACGTTACTATAGGCTCCTTAAAATGCCACCATAGGGTTTAACTCGATTTTGAGAAAGTTGAGTTTCAAAAGAGGGGTATTTCCCTAATTAGTTTGGGAAATTGGGCAAAATGCTGGATTGTTTTTTTAAAAAGGGCAAAGGCCAATTTTTTCCAATTCCTTTAGTTAGGTAGTTAGCCAGTTGGTTGAGATTAGGATGAGTTAGTTAGGAATTGAGCACATGTAACTCATTGAACACATGGCTTAATATATAGAGCACATATTAAATTAACTAGCTAATAATCTTGAGTCATGTAGGCCAATGACATTACAGCTAGTCTTCTATAAATATATGATTGTAATTCAACATTACATATCAATGGAAGATAAATCAATTTTTTAGTACATTAGTGCATCTCTTTCTCTCTCTTAATCTCTTTTTTTTTTTTTAATGGAGGGTGACTACCTTGAATTAAGTCAATATCCCTACAATTTCTCATCAATTCCCCTATAATTCTCATCAATTTCCATTAGGAACCACCAGATTCCTAACAATAGATGATTAAGTGGGTGTTAATCTTGGTTTAGGGTGTTGGTTATGGTAATGGATTGCATGAACATATGATGGTTTGTAGGGATTTTGATTACTTCAAGTTCTCGACAGTGATGATCACCTCCAAGAACATAGGCTACTTCAAGTGAGTCTCTGCCTCCTCTGAGAGAAATACTGAAGAGAAACAAGTTTGAGTTACAATACTAACTCTTGAACTAACCCAAATGCTACAGAAGGCCATGATTAAGTGAGTGAAAATAACTCTTGAACTAACTTTAAGAAACAATCTAAGTTTGATTGAGTTACACATTCAATTGAGCTCATGATTGGCTACTCAAGGTTTTCCCATATGCATGATATATAGTTAGATGAGATTCCTCTGAAATTATGGAACCATAGGACTGTTATAGGCAAATTGGCACTTCAATAAAAAGTTGAACTGTCGTTTAAGAGCTTGATCGGTACTTCAACTTTGGAGTTACATGCCGAGTGCGTAGCTGATATGGAATCGTGGTTAGAAGAGGAACCCATTTTCTATATATGAAAAAACATTTACTTTAACAAACTATATACAAATGGTCATAAATTTCTTTCTTTGATATTCGCAAATTCCAATAACGTCAGATATATACCAATTGGTATTTCTTTTTCTTTTTTTTGGGTAACACTGGTTTGCATTTTGTTAAGCATTTGAGCCAACCATCGAATTTTATTTATAAGCAAATAAAGATATAATATACGAGAATATTACCATAAATAATGTAAATCATGGTTTTCTAGAGCATCATGACCTACTATAGTATTAGGGTTATCATACTAAGTTTAGTGTATTTTTATATAAATTGTAAATTGGTTCTTTATAACAAACAATGCAATATAATATAATAAAGATATAGTCGTTTGAGACTTTCTGTTATGGACGTAATAAGCCATTAGGCTAAACAACATTAATTCTTTTACTTCTTTTTTTGAGAGAAATTCTATTACTTCTAATCTCTATATTATTGTGCCTATTTTCCTCTTTCTAGTTTAATATGCTATTAGAGGCATAATTTAAGTTCCTCATCAACTTTCATTGTCACTTTCCATGGTCAACATCAAAGACCATCATGAGATCTAGATCCACGCGAATCTCATTAATACCTTTGACTCCTAAGATTTACATTCAGTTCATCTTAAAATCATTGTTTTAGTGTTGTGCCTGATTTATTTTTTTGACCAGAATAAAGGTATACACGTTACACCACGATTCCCCTCATGCACCGCCTCAATCCCAATCACATGCTTCCTTGTGGCTTCGCGGACCACTTTTTGCTACAAAGATAGCTTCCTAGAGCTCTCACACACCGGACCTATTATCTTACTTCCAAGGGTTCTTGTTCCACACATTACACACGTTAGAGAGGCATCCTACTTGTACTTTCACGCCAAAGCACTTTTCCACATTTTTCATGTGCATTCAAGAGCTTCTTCTATTTGACGGTGATCTTTTTCAACCGTTAGTGAGTCAATATTCTTTTGGTGGGCATTGAAAACCTTACATTTAAGTCTTTTCGTTCAAACCCACATTTTCATTACCCTTCCACCTTGATTTTGAGGGTGGAGGAGGGTATTTTATTATATATTTGGATATTACAATAAATAATGAAGCCATGATTTTCTAAAATGTATTATGGCTTACCGTAGTTTTAAGGTTACAATATTAATAATTTCCTTCTTTCCACATCGTTGTAGTTTCCTTCTTTCTATCTTAATAGAGTACAACCAAACCTGCGTATTAAGATAGTTTAACTTGGTCCACACCATTCTGATTGTTAGTATTCATACTAGAAGCCAAAATTAATGAAGTCACCACTTACAGGATTATAAGGTGTGATATCATCAATCCAAGAAGCCAGTGGCAATTCTCCTCCCCATAGATCATTGTTCCATCCACCACCCAAAATCCAAGAACCCTCTTTTGCATCTGAAAATTTTTGTTCAACCACGAACAATTTGAAAAGGTTGCATAAGCTTGACAATTCATGTTTTACAAGGAAGAAATGCTACAATAAGTTCATGTTGTGTACACAATGGGTTGATAGAATGCATTGATTACTGCTGATGTGGCATGCTCTGTCAAAATACTGTTGACTGCAAAGATCAAAAACAGAAGAAAAAGGATGCAGCAGCTCAAGTTAACAAAAGATGAAGTAATCAGAAGCAAGCTACATGTCGTATGCCTTAACATTGTATTATGCTGTGTGTCGTTTAGAGTAGTATTTATCAGTTTTAGCTTTCACACGTATTGTAACTGCTAGTAACTGACTGAACACGTGTGTCCTGATAAGTTGGATAGTTTGTTAGATTAGCTGGTTGATCAATTAGTGTATAAAGTCCAATTCTCTGTACAGATTCAATATAACAATTGAATGAAAGAATTCTTCAATCTTTCTTTTCGCTCAAGCTCTCTTTCTCTCTTTCTGGTTTTCCATTTCTCTTTCTCTCTTGAATCACCAAAGAGTTGGCTTTATCAATCGAGGGAATTGGCTCCATCTTCAGAATCTGAGTTCTGACTTGAGAATAGGAGTCATTCAAGCCCATTTTTCTTGCATCATGGAGAATCACCTAGTGCAATTCTTGTTACTCAGCCCTTGATAGAAGACAATTACCCTACTTGGGCTAGGGCTATGCGAATGGCATTGGATGCAAAGAGCAAGCTAGGTTTTGTGGATGGTTCCATAACAGCTTCTATGGCAATCACCCCTCTGGAAAAGATTGCTTGGTCAAAGAACAATTCCATGATTTCTTCATGGATCTTGAATTCAGTTTCTCCTCACATCATTGCAAGTGTGATTTATAAAGACACTGCATTGGAGGTCTGGAATGCACTTAGGAACTGTTTCTCTTAAGCCAATGGTCCCAGGATTTCACAACTTCAGAAGCAGATTTCAACTGTTATGCAAGGAGATGCAATAGTGACCACTTTCTTCATTGGTCTCCAAGCTTCTTGGGATCAATTGCTTAATTTTAGGCCTTTACCATGTTGTTCTTGTGGTAAATGTGTTTGTGGTGTTAATGATAAGATCACAACTTTTCATCATCAAGACTCTTTGATGCAATTCCTTAATGGCTTGAATGACTCCTATTCTCAAGTCAAAACTCAGATTCTGATGATGGAGCCAATTCCCTCGATTGATAAACCTTCTCTTTGGTGATTCAAGAGGAAAGGTAGAGGGCTTTAGGTTTCAATGGAGGTCCTTCAGTTGATTCAACTGCTCTTGCAGTCAAGACTCAAGGATTCAATCAAGTTGGGAAGAATGCAAAAGGAAAGGGAAGACCTGTATGCAGTCACTGTGGTAAAGTTGGTCACTTCATGGAGAAGTGTTATAAGCTAGTTGGCTTTCCACCAGGTTACAAGCAAAAGGGGAAAGTGTCTATGGCTAATCAAGTGGTTCTTGATGGTGAATTTGGTCAATCTGAGGCTGCATTACAATTTGGTTCTTTTCCTTTCACCTCTAAGCAATGTCAGCAATTACTTTCAATGCTAAGCTCTCATACATCAACCTCTAGCACCAGTGATGCCATTCACTCAGCCAATTCAGCTCTTTCAGGTATTTCTTGTGCTTCTTTCCAAGATTCTACCTACATTAATATGAAGAATTCAATTTTTGCTGAAAATCCTGCAAACAAAACAGCTTATAGTGAAGAAACTTGGGTTCTTGATACAGGGGCTATTGATCATATTATTCATTCCATTTCATTGTTTACTAAAATTACTAGTTTCATCTCTTCTTTTGTTCATTTAGCCAATGGTGAAAAGGTCCTTGTCACACACATAGGCACAGTTCAGATCACTTCAACTTTAATTCTTGAGAATGTGATTTGTGTCCCAGCCTTTACCTTCAATCTGATCTTAGTAAGCAAATTAACCAAATCTTTATCATGTTGTTTGGTTTTTCTTTCCAACTATTGTTTCATACAGGACCTTACTTGCTGAAAAACGATTGGATTGGGTAAACTTCATAATAATCTGTACCTGCTGCAAACTTCTGCAAACTGCAAGTCTGTATCAGAAGCTACTGCTATCCTAGAGTCAATTTTTCATTCTTTTGTTCATTCAGTTTCTAATGTTCCTATTGCTACTAAGCCTTACCTATGGCATCTTAGGCTAGGACATGTGTCTGATGACAAACTCTATGTTTTACATCATTGTATTCCTGATGTAACATCTTCTCATTCAAATAAATATTGTATTGTTTGTCCTATTGCAAAGCATAAAAGACTTCCATTTCCTACTTCTAATCACTTGTCTGTCAATGCTTTTGATTTAATACATTATGATGTATGGGGACCATTTGCTAAAGCCACCCATGATGGTTTTAGATATTTTCTTACTATTGTGGATGATGCTACTAGATCCACATGAGTTTATCTCATGAAATCTAAAACAGATACTAGGCCTTTACTGATATCATTTTACAATATGATATACACTCAATTTCAAACCAATATCAAAGTGATTAGAACTGATAATGCTCAGGAGTTTTTCATCAAAGATTTTTATGCTCAACATGGGATTATTCATCAACATTCTTGTGTTGCTACTCCACAACAGAATTCAGTTGTGGAGAGAAAGCATCAGCATATTTTAAACATTGCAAGGGCATTGAAATTTCAGTTTAACATACCACTTTGTTATTGGGGAGATTGTGTTTTGACAGTAGTTTATATCATTAATAGGCTGCCTAGTAATGTTTTAGGACATAAAACTCCTTTTGAGAAGCTTTATAGCAAGGTTCCTTCTTATGATCACTTAAAAGTTTTTGGGTGTCTTTGCTTTGCCTCTACATTAGCTCACAATAGATCTAAGTTTGCACCTAGATCTATTCCAAGTGTTTTTCTTGGTTACCCTTTTGGTGTTAAGGGTTACAAATTGCTAAATTTGGTTACAAGGCAGATTTTTATTTCAAGAGATGTTTTTTTTCATGAAACTGTTTTTCCTTTCATTTCTTCTACCTATTCACCACACTCCACAATTTCACTTCCTCATCTTTGTCCTCCTGTGGCCACTCAACCTAATTCCATGTTTTTAGAACCTGTTACTATACCACATGCTATTCCAACTGCTTGTTCTGGTTCTGATCCTATTACTGTTCCTAAGCAAGCTTTAGAATCTCCTATTCCTGATCCTGTTATATCCTTAGATCCTTTGCCACCTACAATTCCATATTCTGCAATTTCTGCAAAACAAGATTCTTTGTCACTTGAACAACGGCCTGCTATTGTTCGAGATGTTTCACCTCCAATAGATTCACTTCCTTCATTAAGAAGATCCACTAGAGCTACCAAACCACCTTCATACTTGCAAGATTACAAGTGTAGCACTATAATTTCTAATGAATCTACTTAGTCCAATGCCAACAGCAAGTTAGGTTCTTCCTCAGCCATCCCAGGTATCAAATATCCTATCTCTGATTATCTTGATTCTTCAAACTTGTCCCTTTCCTATGCAAATTTTTGTTCTCTCATAACCTCTATACCTGAACCAAGATTCTATCATGAAGCTGTTAAGGATCCTAAGTGGCAAGAGGCCATAATATTCTGTTCATCTATGTCTGTGGAATTTTCTTCTTTAATTTCTTTAATTTCTAACCCTATGACAGACTCCCCTGATCATCTAACCCTATGACAGACTCCCCTAATCATCTTACAGATAAAGAAGTTACAGATAGTAATCACCAATTTGACAGAAACATGCTCTGGAAAGAAGATTAGGGGCCAAAAAAACTTCACAATCTTTTTCACAACTGATGGCGTGCTAAGTGGTGATTAGAATAACAATCACTTTCACATGGTCCCAGTGCTAACACTAATTTTAGTAGCATCAATCACATCGTGCCTCATTAATAGTTGTGAAAAAGATTAAGAAAAATTTTTTCTTTAGACTTATAGTGGAAAGAAACTACCCTCTCCAATTGTACAAAAGCCCCAAGTAATGCCTGGGCAGATTGCTCTCTGGCAGGCTGTAAGTACTATGCTTGAGTGGAACAAGTTTTGGAAGTAAAGATCTAATTAGGGAATCCTGTACAGAATACCAAATATCACAGCAATCATAAAGTCTTTGTGTTCGTAGAAATTAGTCACCACATTTTCTACATACTTCACAAAGAATGGCGGGAACTTCTCTTGATCCTCCTACGGAAGGGCCTGCATGCCTCAATGCTGAGATTGACAGCTGCTGCAAGTGCCATAAATATGGCAGCATCCTCCACGCATGTTACATGTCGCATGGCCAGTTGTACCAAAGGCTTTCTACTCTTCCCTTCCCCTTGCACTCTACAGCTCATGACAAAACCTCCAACGACTAGACTCAATGCTGCAAAGTCTCCACTGCTTTGTGGGCTTGGTATTGGACTTGCGGCTGCTTCTCGCATTTGTCTGTCAGTGTCTATGAAAAACTCTCCACCCTTTTCAGAATTGATATAAATCTCAGACATGAGAAGCTCCCCTCCCTCGTGGCCTTCAGAAAGAAGGTGAAATCTGCAGCAGACAGAATCTCTGATGCCACGTTCACGCCATGCCTCAAGCTTTCCCCATGGCTGCCAACTCTCAGGCCTGCAAACATCAGGGCGAACAATCAACCAAGCGCCTGGGTTGGACCTGGCTACCCAATCACAACCTGTTGATGGCACAAATGGAGTTGTTATGAAGGCTGCTGCAACAGCTGAGCCAGAGAGATCATGTATCTTCACCTTCCACCCCTTCCTTTCTCTTCTCTCTATCTCTAGGCCAGAACTGTCAGCAGAACCTGACCAATAAGTGCTCAATGGGTCCACCTGGGGCACCCTATCAATTCATTATAACTATCAAAAAATAATGTGAAATAGAAGTTCATCCTACTCAATTACATGACTAAGAGAGACAGAAACAAGAAAATAGTACAAAAGCCCCTTTCATGTACAATATTTGTCATAGAGAGCAAGACCCCTGAGGCAGAAGCAAAAGTACCTTTTTGTAAAGATCATTTTAAAAGGTAATGTGAACCTACGTTTACCTTTTGTAAATTTTGTTGGTGGTTAAATGGAGCATCAAGAAAGATCACTGGCTTCTCTTTCCAATTATATTATAATGCAGAAAATTTTAATGCTACTTTCACTCAAAAAATGCATGTCACCCCAAATTCCATCTACCTAAACAGATGTAGCCAAAAACTACACCAATCATGAAGCTTACCCGTCCTACAAGAATCTAAAGCTAGCAAAGCCTTTTGAAAACTTAATCAGAATATTAAAATTTTCTCAAGATATCAATATTAAATACTCTCTCCTTCCCTATAAAAAGAAAACATTTTGAAATGACACAATTATTATGAAAAATGTAAATATAACAATCTTCTTAGACTGTCTTTTACTTTTCATAAGAAATGGCACAACTTTTAATAACAATCTTGTTTGCATTCTAAAAAAAAAGGGGGTGAGGATATAATAGGAAATAAAACTTTTACTTTTGGAAAGTTCCATCTATATTAGGAAAACCCAAAAAAGGAAAAGATGTGATATGTTGTGGCTTGAAGGGAGTACTTTGGAATAAAAATCCTTTGTCCCACTCTTAGTGTTTCACTTTTTTTTTTAATGACGTAAGAGAACTTCATTCAGATTAGTTGCACATCACAGAACATACTGTACAACAACCCTCACTGTTAATCAAACTCCTAGTTATCAGATAATCAAGGGGTTTTTCACGCTTGATGGGCTAAGCAGTTTATCCTCATGCCCAAGAGGCCTTAGTGTTTCACTTTATACTCCATCAATTGCAGCAGTATGCCATGTGTCTGGTTTTTTTTTTTTTTTTTTTCCATTTTAAACCTTGGTTACTTTATAAGGATGAAAAAGTGACATGTGGCATGCTGTAAGTGGAGCATAAAGTGTAACACTCCGAGTGGGACAGGATTTTATTCACTTCATTTCTTTTTCTTTTTCTTTTTCTGGATTACACAATTCAGATAAGAAGTACCAAATTTGTTAGAAAAGAATGAGAGCAGGTTGCAGCTTTTTGAAGGTTTACACAATTGATGAAAGTAGAAGAGATCATGTAAATAATATCACCTTTCACGACTAAACTTGCAACTGAAGATTGGCTGCTTAATGGAGCCTTGAAGCTGAACTATTTGAGGACTCAATTTGGTCACATCTTCGAACTGGAAAACATATCTTGGATCAGGGTCCAGTTTCACTCTCAGATGAAGCTCTGCTCCTGGTCTTCCACTCTCCTGCTTGCTTTTGCCAATACCTATCCAACCATTGTAAAGAATCACTGGCCTCCCATCACCCCATTCGGGACTAACCTCCAGTTTAAATGTTCCAATCTGCTGCCTCTTGGTGCCTACACCACAATGGGACCCCTTCCTCCCTGAAAATACAGCAATCTCCAAACATGCATGAGTGCTATAGAAACAGCCAGGTGCCAACAATGCCTTCAGATCAGATTCATCAAGATAAAAGCTTGAGGCAATGCTGTGAGAATCAGGTGTTGCTTCAGGAGAGGTTACTAAGGGTACTGGTGTTGTCTGCATAGGGAAACCTCGAAGACGAATTTCACATGAACATGGTGAAGAGACTACATGAATTCCAGAATTCACTGAGTTCAAAGCTGCCCCAGGAATCCTCAGTCCCAACGAGCCAATAGACAACCTAATAAAAGCCTGAGGATCCATTATGGTCACAAATCTTTTGCCATTGTAGATTTATTCTTGAATAGGTCAAGAACCCTGTGGCATCAGGAGACACATGGAAATTAGAATACAAACAAAACCGATACTTCCATTTATGTTGACATCAAAAGTATCAGGTGTTCATGAATTCGATTTTCCTATTCTTAAGGTTCTATTTCAACCAAAGATTAGCAATCTGCAGCAAGAAACAACCACTTAAAAAAAAAGCCTAAAAGAAGAGTGTTGAATAGGAGCCATCAGAATTGAAGTTCATAAAAGTAATATGGGTGATAAGTTGGTGTGGTATAAAATATGTCATATTCCCAAACTATCAACATGTGATAGATCGTTGAAAATAAGAGGTTGCACTTTGACCAAAAAGAAGAAACAGGTTACACCATTTGTGTTGAAATTAATCACATTTTTATGTACCCAAAGGCCCACACATTGATATGACTTTTTTCAAAATGGAATTTCTTGACCATTTTCAATTTTTCATCCATCAAGCAGCCTGCCAACTCATGCTAATTACAACTAATTTCTACAACCAATCAACAAACTGCAAGTATCATCATCAGTGCAAGAAAATAGGAATTTATTGTATGGGCCTTTGTTTGAGCCTCTCAATCCAATTTCTCCACTATATTACTAAGACATACAAAATTGCTTTGCACTTTAAAAAGTCTGTTAGTGTGTTCTTTTTAAGTGGCATTTGTCAGTTAAAGGATCACAGTTTTTATTACCTAGGAAAAATTTTGTATGATCCCTGATAGAGTACAATAGTAAAAATACTGGTTAACATCAGGCAAGGGAGATTGCAAACCATATGGACTTATAACAACCTGAAAACTATGTGCTACTAAAATTTCAGTGTCCAAGCAGAGTTAAGATCCATGAGCAAAAGACAGCACAAGATTTTTAGTTCATTTTATCTTTTCTAAAAGATTATTCTGAACTAGGATTTCTAAATAGTTATACAAGTAGTTGGGATGCAGAGAAGCAACTTACCAAAGCTTGGTTTTATACAGAAATGGCTAGAATAATTCATTAGAAGTTGGAAGAAACAAAAGATACGTAGAAGGGAATGTAGATCACAACTTTTGCAGAAAGATATAAAAAATAGAAGTGGCCTACTATAAAGTTATTGAACAGTCATTAGAACTTTGAAGTAACTGATTATTATGTGGTGACATAATCTTTTGCAAAATATTTTAGTATATGTTTATTGTTTGGAACCAGCAGTGAGGTTCACCAATTCCTACATTATGAAATTCTGCACTAGACCAACATATCACCAAAAAATAAACCACCATCACTACTAGTAGCTCGGTGCGTTTAGATGCTAAGAGCCAATATAGAAGCTTTGCTCAATGCCTTTATCTAATTTTTCCATTAAGAAAGATAAAATGTTGCACATTTGAGTTAGGGATTACTTTATATTTCCTAAATACTTTCTTATTATCCAAATTCCAATCAAGTGCATGTGATCAATCAAAGAAGGAAGAGCTGAGACTCGTTGGTTATAGAATGCATTGTTTAATCTTAGGTGAACCAATGAGGAACATTGCCTAATTGACAAAGAAAGGAGCAGCTTTAATATCATGAAAGGAAGATCCCAAACCTACCAACCACTAAGAGTATAAAATACAGTGTTTAACTTTGTGAGGCCACAAAGGTCCATATTCCATCATCCATCATTGATTAAGGAAAATCATTTCCAGGAGTTTGTCATAAGCAGTAAGCAGACTGGCAATAATTCTTTGCACTAAACAGAAGCAGAAAAACCATGCATCATTGACACATTGTTTAAATAATTAATTTCAAGTTGTTTGTACCAAAGGTAGTCTGTTTTGGCTTCTGCATACATAAGTATGAAATATACTAAACGTGAACAGATCTTGCTTTCTTGTCTAAAAGTCTTTTTGCTTCTTGGCAAAATTTAAAGAAAAGAATATGCTTAATAATTCATTGAGAAAAAAAGATATCTCAAAGACTATTATTTATTTTATTATTTATTTTCCTTCTAATACTCCAAAGAATTATATGCAACCTAGATATTTTATCCAAATTGGGCACATCAACTAGTTTCTCATAGAAGGGAAGCAGTATTGGAAACCTAAATATATTGGTATCTAAGCAGGCTGAGAATCAAATCAGCTTCTATCTCGGGGAAAGGTAAGATATCTCTTTTGAACTTTTTTGTAAGGGTTGGACTAAGCATACAAGACCCTCTTTGTCAAATACTTCCATCCCTCAAGTGGTTTTAATATATGTCTTTCTGTTGCAGGCTTCTTATAATTTTCCTTATGGATGTGGAATCATCTCTTAGAAATTAGTAATCTTCAATGATGAAATTCCTCTGCTTAATTTTGCACCAACATCACAAAGCAGGATAATTCTTGTAATTGATTCATTAACATTACTTTATTTTTCACACCATAACTGGACCTTATTTTCAATCTTTAAAGCAGAGAAAAAAAAAAACTAAAGGGAAGAAAAGAAGATGAATTCTTCAACGTCAGAGTTTTATTTTGCTGTTTTGAGTCTTATATCATGAGAAACTCAACTAAGTGGAGCTTCTAGTATAATCCGTCCAAGTCCCATACCAATAATCTCAAGACTTTTCATTTTCCTTTTCCTGCATTTTCTATCAAACAAACAGAAACTACTATTCTAAAAATTCAATTACTATTTACAAAAGAATGAAAAAATTCAACAAACTTTGGTTTGGTAAGTGGATAAACAACCAAAACACTTCAACAAAACTGATGCTCCCAAAAGATAATGGATATAAAAGCAAGTACTATAAGCAACAATTTTGATTTAAACCAAGTAGTTAGCTTTAGCCCACATAGAAAAGAAAAAAAAAAGAAACTTTAAGTTTACTAAGAAATGGGTAACCCACCAAAAAAAAATCCCAATTAAAATTAGCTCACTACTTAAGCTTAAGCACAAACAAAACCAATAATAAACGCATAACAACTGAAGGGAGTACAGAAAAGAAAAACAAAAAAAGACCCATATATAAATAATCTTACCTTTATAGTTATATATGACCAGTGTCCAGTTCTTGTTCACAACAACATTTGAGATCACTTCACTTGTGTCTGTTTCAAAACAAAGTGTTGGGTTTGGCTCTCTCTTAAGACTAAACTCAAAAGTGGTTAAGAAAAACAAAGGAACGTGGGAATTGCAATAATGGTAATAATTGGTGGAGGGACTAATTAGTTGAACAAACAAATTAATACAGATTCCATAATGAGCTTTGTGTTCCATCTACTATAACTACAAACAACTCTATATAACTATAAAAACAAAATAGTCTTATTAGTAGTAATTTAAATCAAAGAATATGACCCTTAACTTACTTACTTTATAATAATAATGAATGTTACATTAGACTGTGCACCCATCACGAGGAGAATAGCTGAAGAAGAGAAGAGAAAAAAATGCTGTTTGTCTTTCTTTTACACTAAGCTCTTGCATTATTTGTCACGAAACAGACGGCGAAATTAAAGGGAATTTTTTTTTTTTTTTTTTTTTTTTTTAGTTTTTAAAGCGATGAAACTTAAGGTGACGAATGACTACGTTATATTTATTTTTCTAATAATAGTTACATTGTGGTACAGTTATAAGTATATTTTAAGAATAAATAGGGGTATGGAAGAAAATGGAAGAGAGAGAGAGAGGTCGTGAATACAGCTGTAATGAAGCAATGTCTATGGCGGAAAAGAGAGGAATCACGATCATACACACATATGCATGACTTCATCCTATTTAATAAGTATTTTCAATTACTATTAAAAATAAAAAATGATGACATATTGAAATTAAAGGTCTCTAAAGTCATTGCACATTTGTCCTTGACCACCTAATAACCGCCCATGTTCACAATGAAGGGCAGAGAGCCTTGTAAGATCTAGCTCAATTAATACTTCCCTCGTATTTTTAATCGAGGTGTTGAGAGTTCAATTTTTTTTTATTCCAACAACTCTCATGGGGTATCTAGGTAGTGCTGTATTGGACTTAATAGTCATTGGTCTAGGATGTGACGTAAATTTAGAAGTCTTAGGTTCAATTTGTCACACTATCGATTCATGAGGTTTTTTGGATATCCCATACATAATAAATAGAATAGTATGATCAAAGAATGAGACATCGTTTCCTTATATCCAAAAAATAATAGTGTTTCCTTCTTTCTCTCTTTTATTTTTCTTTTTTAAACATGTCATGCAAATATATATGTGATATAGTAATATATCTATATATTTTTATATAATATATTAAGTTGAAAATTCAATAAAAGATCTATGTTAATTTTTTGTTTAAATTTCCTTCCAATTTATAACATTTTTATTCCATTAAAATTAATTTTAGTCTATTCTACTAACACTCATTTAAAACTACCTCCAACTTGTTTCAAAATAATATAAATTTTCTTATAAAAACTTATTTTTGATTTATGTAGAAACTTAAATGAAACTTTTCTATCATGTTTTAAAAGATTAACTATTCCTTTTCAATATATTTTCATAGTAACTCAAATTTCATAATTTATTTGAAAAATGTAAATATTAAATGCCTTATAAACAATTTTTTCATTATAAAGTAAAATTTAAGCATATAAATAGGTCAACAAACTACTATTCTCTTCTTCTTAACTAAAATATAATCTTCAAGAATGAACCATTTGCATTTTGTTTAAAATTAGACCTTTATAATTAAGCTTTTTATTAAGGGAAAAGTACAAAAATCCCTTTTGGATTATCCTTAAAATACAAAACCCCTGAAATTTTGATGTAACCCTTAACCCTATATGATATTGTTTTATGTGTAAACCGTTAAACTTCTATTAAATAAACGAAGAGTTGCTCATATGATAACACGTGTCTGTAATTAGAGTTACATTTTCACATAAAATAATACCACATGCATGCGATTTTGTGTTGTGCTAAAGAAACCTAGGGAGTAAAGTTCTACATGAAGAATGGCTTACATATATATAATACCACCGTTTCAGGGGTGGGGGTTTTAAGTAGTTATACTCAAAACCTTAAAAAGGTTTACTGTTCTTAGGGAAAACCACATAGGGTTTTGTATATCGTTCCCTTTTTTTAAGAGTTAATAAAAAAATTAAAAATAATCATCAATAAACATTAAACTTAGGTAAGAACGTTTATTATGTATCTAATTTTATTTATTCTTAAATCTATATATATATACACACACTAAACTCATCACATGCACTTTGCGTGTGCAATTATGCTTTTTTTTTCTTTTTTTTTATTTAGTGTTATAATGTTTAAAAGTGGTATATAAATAACTGTGTGTATTTGTTTTTTTAAGGAAAGAAGTAAGGTAACATGGAATAATGTTTAAAAATGAGATAGAGATGGTGTCCTAAGTTTTAAGCCGAATGGAGAAGATAAAGGAAAAAGTCTAAAAATTATGAACAGTAAATTACTTTTTTAACCAATATGTGTTTTTAATTTAAAATTATTTAACTAAAAGATTGAGGTATTTTAGAGAGTTTAATAATTTGTGTGAGGATATTTTAGTACGCAAAATGTTAAAACTCAAACTGGGAATCCTGTTATTAATAGTACTAGACTCATTACACACGCTTTGCAATGTAATAATGCTCTTTTTTATTATTTTTATTTTTTAGTTTAGTATTATAATGTTTAAAAGTGATATATAAATAACTTTTTTTTAAGAAAGAAGTAAGATAATGTGAAATAATGTTTAAAAATATAGTATCCTAAATTTTAGGCCGAATTGAGAAGATAAAGGAAAAAACCTAAAACTTAGGAACACTAAATTACTCTTTTAATCATTTTGAGTTTTTTAATTTAAAATTATTTAACTAAAAGATAGGGATATTTTAGAGAGTTAAAGAATTTATTTGAGAGTATTTTAGTACGCAAAATGTTGAAAACCAAATAAAGAATCCTGTTATTAATAGTACTAGCCTCATCACATGTGCTCTGCACGTGCGATGAGACTCTTTTAATATTTTTGGGTTTAGTGTCATAATTTTCTATTCTAATGTCATAAATTTTAGAGGCTCGCCAATCAAAGAATTTCCAATGGTGAAAAATTAGCAATTTAGTTTGGACATTTGAGGTCAAAAAATTTGTAAGTAAATAAAAATTGAAGCAAATAACCATAGACTCAAACAATAAAAATTGACTAATGACCTTGTTTTTCATGGAAATCTCCCCTTATTTGAATTTCTTATTTTCATGTCCTTCATGGACAACCCAATTCCTATAAAATAAAGTAAATAACTAACTATTTTTTGTTGAAATTCTATAGTTCAAAGTTACAAAATTACAAAAATAATGCCAAAGAAAAAAAAAACTATTTGACACATGTGTCTTTACTCATAAAATGGATGAATACAACAAATAATAACTTCTAATGAGAATTAAAAGGATAAAAAAAAGAGTAAGAAAATGGTGTCATCCCTTGACCATTTTTCATCGTCTAACTTTGATCCCATTTGATCCTTAGTTCTTTAGTTTTGCCCCCCATGAAACCAAATGTACAACAACGACAACTGCTCCAATAATTCTGAAAATGTTATATACAATTTTTATTATTCCAAAAAAATTTCCTACAATTTTCTTAACAAGTAAATCAAAATCTCATACAACAATCAAAATCATATGAGCAATAATCAAAAAAAAAAAAAAGTTTTAAGAGAATGACCTGGAAGGACTACTCTTCTTATGGAGAAAGAGTGAGGTCTTTTTTTTTTAGATTAAACCATAGCAAGAGAGGTATTTATAAATGTAGTAACAAACCCCAAACAATAGTTTCAAATGAGAAAGTGCCTAATTTTAAGGGATATGGATAAGGGGTTAAAGTTTCAAATTGTAAAGAAAAATTGTAACTATCTTATCTTTTAATAAAATTTTAAAAAATAGTATCTATTATTTGTTTTTAGAGATAGTTACAGTATTTTGGTAGGATTTTTTTTTTTTCGTTATATTTTTTTAGAAATTTTTTTTTCCTTGTATTCAAAATGATAATTTTTAATTTTTTTTTGTTTTTTTTTTTAAATAGTTAAGCCTATCTAATTGATGTGATAATTGGATGGAGTGGAATAAGAATGAGTAGTTTTTTTTTAGAAGAAGTAACCGTGTATGTAATTGAATTTTTTTTTTTTTTTCTTTTGGATAGATGTAATTGAAGTATTTGAATTCAAATAAATAACAATTACATTCCATAAAAATATTTTTAAAAAAAAAATAAAAAGATAACAAATACAAATTGCTAGGAATCATTTGGAAGAAGTAACCGTGAATGTAATCGAAGTTTTTTTTTTGGGGGGATAGATGTAATTGAAGTATTTGAATTCAAATAAACAACAAATACATTCCATAACAAAAAAAAAAAAAAAAAAGATAACAATTACAAATAGGAATCAGATTTTTTTTTTTTTTTTTGGAAGAGGTAACCGTGTATGTAATTGAAGATTTAAAAAAATAATAATAGATATCAAATACAAATAGGAATCATATTTTTTTTTGGAAGAAGTAACCGTGTATGTAATTGTAGTTTTTTTTTTTTTTTTTTTTTTGATAGGTGTAATTGAAGTATTTGAATTCAAATAGATAACAAATGCATTCCATAAAAAAAAACAACAAATACAAATAAGAATCAACCTTTTTTTTGGGAAGAAATAACGATGTATGTAATTGAAGTTTTTTTTTTTTTTTTTTTTTGATCGATGTAATTGATTTTTTTTTTTTTAGAAGATAATTGAAGTATTTAAATTCAAATAGATAACAAATACAAATAAGAATCAGACATTTGAATTCAAATGGGTGGTGAGAATAACGGTTTTTTTTTTCTTTTGTACGTGAGATAGTATTACTCTTTTAACATTTTTTTTTTCTTTTTTGTAAGAAAAAAAATTAAACTAAAAGATATGTTATTTTAGAATTTGTATGAGGATATTTTGGTATGCCAAAAATTGAAAACGAAACAGGGGAATCCTGTTATTAGTAGTGTATATATATGGGTCTTATAAGCTTATATTTTGATAATAGGGTAGAAGCTTGTGATATGGATTTGACGAGGGAATTAAAAAAAAAAAAAAAAAGGTAATTATCCTTAAGAAAGGTAGAAGAAAGCAAATGAATAGACCTAGGCTCACCTATATGCAAATTAAAAGTTGTATTAGGTTGGAGCTTGTACCTAACTTTGATATGCTTTTAAACCTTTTTTATTTTTTTGCATTCATAATTCTCAAATCTAATCATTCTAATCTGCTACGCTATTATATTGTAGGAAATAAACTGCTGATACACTAAAAATTAGTGAGTCAATCATCCAAACAAAAGCATTCAAAGATCTGCAAAAAGTAAACATATAATTAGAAGACACTAGTGTAGTGTCGATCTAAGCTTCTTTGATACTTAAGTTAGGAACTCACAAAAACCCTAGAAATCAAAAAATAGATTAGTTCTAGGGCTTTTCACTCATACATTCTCGGATACCTAAGTTAGGAATTCACAAAAACACAAGAAATCATAAAATAGAGTAGTTTTAGGGTTTTTCACTCATACCTCATAACGAAGAAGGTCTGGGGCTTCTTCTATTAAATAAAAAAATATATAAAAAAATAAAAAAAGAGGCCTGGGGTTTATATAGGAGCCTAAGTTGACCCCTTCCCACTCTCCACTTTCCATAGTGGGATCATGGTGGTAAATGGTGGCTAGATCTTTGGAATTTGTACTTGCAATTGGTGGGCGAGTACCTCGTGCATGAGGCTTGTCGTTTTCATGAGTGGAAAAAGTATTTTGTATCAAATTATACCATGTCATCAATATCAAAATTCAATAAATGAGAGACATGTGTATAGAAATAACTACCCACTAACACATGTCTTTCATTTGTTAGTAGAAAAGTTATTTTTTGCTGACATGTCCTATACTTATTAGATTTTGATACCGCAAACATTATATCATTTGATACCAAATACTTTCTCCCATGAGTTATAATTTCATCACAGTGTTGTTATCCAAGTAGTAGGACAAACAAAGCCGACTGGTATGGATAAAAGGCTCCCTGGGATTTTTGTTGGACGAATTTACTAAAGGTGCTAGACAGAATTCTCCACTAATGTTTGGTTTAATGGTAAAGTTAGGGTCGGCTCTAGTATATGGGTAATTATTGAGTACTCCCGGAGTATCATAAATGTGTACTCCCTCCTATCACATAACTATGAGTCTCACTAATTAAATTTATGGTGGAACCCACAATTCATGTGAGATGGGAGAGTACGCATTTATAATATTCCCGGAGTATTCAATCATTTTCCCTAGTATATAGGCAACTAAGGCAGTTGCCTAAGGCCCCAAATAAAAAAAGGTCATTCTTTTAACTAATATAATATAATATATTTATATTATATTTTAATTAAGACCCATTTACCTTTTTACCAAGATTTAAAATTATAAAAAAAAAAAAAAACTAAGGCCCCTTTTATTAGTTAATAAAATGCATTGTATATTAAAAAGAGCCCTACTGTTATCCAAAACAATAGATAAATAAATTATTATTTGTGCAAGTTTATACTACAAAATAAATTTTTATTTGTGCAAGATTATACTACAAAGTGACTACATCATTTAGTAAAGGTGCAATCTTACTTTTGATAAATTAGGCGTATTTTTCTATACTTTAAATTTTATTTTAGTTAGATTATAATTTTTTATTATAAATTGTGTTTCATTTATTTATAATTTTTTTAATTATAAATGTCTACTAAAAAATATCCATCTAAATATGAAAAACTTTATTAAAAAAAGGAGAGAGAAAACTAGAAAAAAAATATTTGAATCTCAAAAGTCAAAAGGCATCTAAAGATAAATTGGTTATTAATATTAAACATGACACAACAAAATTAGGTGAAAAATATAAAAAATGAAAAAGAATCCATTGAAAAGATTTAAAAGATAATAATGCAAATAGTCATAATTAAATAAATATTATTTAATTAATATTTAAATATATAAAATAAAATAAAAAGGGACACTTAAAGTTTTCGCCTTGGTTAAGCCAGCCCTAGGTAAAGTAAAATCATCACTTATGGTTGGGTTCAAGTTACACCTGGTGTAACTTTAAGTAACGTGACACCACCCAATATTTTTTAATCAGATGTGAATTTTGATAAATCTACCGCTGAATTTCATTATCTTCGCATATTCTTCATGCTTACAAATTTAAAGATGATAAAAAATCAATAATCATGTCATCAATCAATTGTTTAAATTCAAGGTTTTGTAGGTTAAAATAATGCATAAAAGATAAGCTTATGAATCAAATGGTAAATTATATCCGATTAGCATGAAAATTGGCATGCATGTTATAAACATATAGAACATGTAATTCAATAGTTAAATTTTCAAAATATGAATTTAATAACAAGTTATTAGGTAGTGTAACATTGCTTAGAACTACACCAGGTGTAACTCTCTCTCTCTCTCTCTCTCTCTCTCTCTCTCTCTATATATATATATATATATATATTAAAAAAGGACCATTATTGTATTACAAATTGATTGCTCTAGTTATCGTAAATTCACAACAACAAAAAAAAAAAAAAAAAAAAAAGCAAGAAAAAGAAAAAGATGATGACATATAAATTTTTTATAGTCTCATAAATCGAAACCTCATAATTCAAAATGCATTTCGTATAACTCGAAAATTCACTCACAAAAATGTATTAATGTAGACCCTCTAAGTTTGTATCATATAAGTAATGTTTAAAAATATATTAATGTAAGATCTTAGATTGGAGCTTAATACCAATTAACATTGATTTTTCTTCTAAAAAGAATTAACATTGATTTGCTTTTTGCATTTTTTTTTCTATATTTAGTATTCCGTTAATTTTAATTTTGAAAATTCTCAAATCTAACCTAATTGTAAGAATAAACTACAAAAACAAAATAATTTTTTCTATTCCTCAAAATCCATCGTCTTCAATTACATAAATTAAATATCTCTACTTAATTCCTAAAAAGTATATACCTGTACTTTATTTTGAAAGACACAAGATAAACACAACTTTTTTTTTTTTAGAAACTACTAGTTGAGTTACAAGACTTTTTGTGACAAATGCAACTTTTAAATCTATCTAGAGTGGACCATTCCTATTATGAATTTGATCGTTTCTACTTATCAGTTATCACAAAGCGCACTCACAATATAATATTAGACATCTCCAATAAAATAAAAATAAGGTTAAAAGAACAACCTCAAATGAAAAGAATAGTCACATACAAATTCTTTATAGCCTCATTTATAAATAATAAAAAAACAAACAAAAGAACGCATATATATAGAGGGAAATGATCTTCTCCAATTGAATCATTCAACCACCGAAAAGGGTGGTCTAGTGGTTTTGGCACGAATGCAAGAGTGCAGCGTTGCTTGAGGTCCCATGTTCAAACCCCAATGGGTGGAACGTGGGAATTCCCTCCTTCAGCTAGCCCAAGGGTACTAGCCTTCTAGTGGGACTTGGGTGAGGTTTGTTATCACTCCGAACAATAATAATTATAACTCAATCTAACATTCTATAGCGGCGAGTACCCTAATGATCACGCCCATGGAGGTCTGCCACAATAGTCGCCCCCACTCACCTATTTTTGGCCATCAAAAAAAAAATTTTTGAATCATTCAACTTCCTCTCATTTTTAGCCAAATGTGTGACACATAGCATTTATTTTATTTGTAAACGTCACATGTCTTCTATCTAAACAAAAATTGGAGGATTTAATGGTAATGCACATTAGTATCATATAGATAACTTTTCATGATCTCCATATTTAATATAATTATAAATTTCCATATCTAACTACTTTTTGTTTTCTAAGCATTCTTAAATTTTCAGGTAATTAAAAAATAGTTTTAAACTACTAAAATGGAACAACGGGGGAATCCATCTGTTTTATTTTAGAGATTAGAAAGAAGAATCTTCTTCTTTTTTTCCTTTTTTCGTTTTTTTTTTTTTTTTTTGTAAAAAATAAATGAATGTTCTTTATAAACCGGGTCACAAGGAATACAGAAATTTGTTTTTTCATAGGCTGCATTAGCCAGCGGCAAGCGTGGGACAGAAAAAAGGCCCACTTTAATTTGTCTCTTACTTTTAAAAGGCTTTTGTGTTAGGGGTGCCCTAAAAACAATCCTAGTTCTAGGCCCTGTGTGAGAAATTGACTTTGAACTTAAAGCCTATTAAAAGTTCTAACTTCTAACAGCCAAATATTTCATTAAAAAAATAATAATAATAATAAACAACAAAATGTAGCACAAAAGACTGAATATTTGCCATGTTACCTATCTTCCTTTTGCACGAAATAGAGCAACCTGTTGAGAACTTGACTTAAGTCTAGTGCTTCTGTGTTGATCATGAAAAGTATTTATTTTTTACTACATGTCATCATTGTAACAAATCTAAGGTCTGTTTAGCAGAGGAGTTTGAGTAATGTTATTTGTAATTTTTTGAAATACTTGTGGGTGAAAATGTGTATAAAAATGTATATAATGTTATTTAAAAAGTGAAAATAAGTTGTTTAACAACTCTACCAAACAAGGTCTAATATACTATAACTACTAGACTAAGCTTGCCCTTTCGAGCAAAGTGCCCATTATATTTAAACGGATAGATTCAACTCTAAGTATAGGCTGTATCCTATTCAGCAAAAAAAAAGTATAGGCTGTATCCTATGCAACTTGCAGCTCTTCCAACGTCAAGTTCGAATAGATAAGATAACCTTAGTAACAGTACTAATAATTAATAGTCTCATAGGTTATAATCACATCTAGCTTGACTTAGATGACAAAAAAGACATTAAACAAAATTTCAAAGTTAAGACGTAAGATGGTTGACCACCAAGGGCTCATCTCATGTAAAAAATTGGGGAAAAAAACTTTACATCCTTAAAAGTGACTAATAATTTTTTTTTTAATGATATCAAAATACAACCGACGTATTTGCCATTAGACAAAAACTTAGGTTAGTTTTTTAAGTGTAATACATTAAGATTTCTAATTAAATTTAAAATAATACATAAACGTATTAAATTTAGTTGTTCTCAAAAAAGATAACATTTTTTGTATTTCATTGATTAATGCAAATATATGTTTGAATTTAATTGAAAAATTGTGCCAATTGTACCTGAATTTTTTCTCTTCTTAGTTATTATTTATTTTGGTATTCTATAAATTTGGGTAAATTATTCCTACTAGATACCGACCTAGGTTAGGAGAAGGGAAGAAGAAATCTATTGGTCCAGAGAAGTCATTTAGAGAGAGAGAGAGAGAGAGAGAGAGAGAGATGATCGACTAGTTATGACATGAGGCGACCCCTTCAACACAGAAAAATACATAAAATATTTGGAATTGGTCGACTTCTTATCATCTCAAAACTTCTTATCAAATATACCAATCCTAGTCATAAAACAAGAGATTTCTTTTTTGGGTAAACAAAGTATAATCATAAATTAAACAGCTAATATAGAGCTGGGACAAAACATCTCATAATATATGCCCAAGTTGTCATAATAAATTAAAATACAAATGTCCACAAAGGACTATCAAATATAACATAATCCTAGTGTAATTCAGTTTTGTTAGGACATATGTAATTCATATTAAGAACATATGTCAACATTTTATGTAATTAGCTAATCCTTTGACAAAATGCACTTTACTTGTAATTGGGTAGATCTAGGATGTATTTAATACTTCAAGAAACATGTTGTTCAAGTCTAGTATTAAAACCATGAAGATTGGACCAAGAAACAAGTGAAGAAAAGATGTTCACTAAAGCTGGACAGATATCTCGACAGTTGCCAACAGATAGCTATCTATCGAGATTTAATGAGTCTCGACAGCTCTCGATAGATAGCTATCTATCGAGGTCTCGACAGCTGTTGACAAATAGCTATCAATCGAGAATTACGAAATCAGAATTTTCAAATCTGATTTTCGGCCCATGCTGACATATATGTGTAGGGTTTCTTTTCTCACAACCCTAGACATATATAAGGCTTATTTTAAAGGCCGTCACATAAGAGAATACAAGGAGAATACATGCAAAATGTGACCGATGCCTTATTCTCTCTGAAGGAAGCTACTGCGTCTTTGCGCCTTAGGGTTTTGTAACCAATTGCTTCTTAATCTTCATTATTGATGAAGTGAAGAATTTTGCAGCCAACATCTTCTTCAAGTTGGTGTGTTAGTCACGTACTAGGAGCTGTGCATTATTGGTTAGTCACGTACTAGGATCCGTGCAAAATGGGTGGCGTTCATATATTGAAGAGTTCAGAGGTTCTAAAGGGGTAGAAAGTTTCTGCTGTAAGTTTATCTATGGGGATTGTAGAGTTTAGGGACAAAAGTTTTGTACTAGATCTGAAACTTCTCTTTATTATAGTGAATTGCTTTACGGGAAGGTTTCCCCCCAGGTTTTTTACTGTGAAATTAGTTTGTTTCATTGGTTTTCCTAGGTCATCATATCTTATCTTATTTATTTTTCCACTGCATGATTTTGACATGATATTGATGTTTGTTTTTTTTAACAAGTTTTATTCATAATAAATCTAATTAACAACTTGAGTTTAAAACTTGTTAATTCTATCAACCGGGATCTAAATTTTCCAACAAATGGTATCAGAGCGGGTACACTCTGATTGGATTAATTTCCTGAGTGTGATCCTTGACCCCTGTTGTCATGGATCGTGGACAATCTCTTTTGATTCATCATTTATTTGATGGAACTAATTATGCGTACTGGAAAGTTCGTATGAAAGTTTTTTTGCAAGCTCTAGGTGAACAAGTATGGCAAGCTGTTGAAGTTGGCTGGATTAAGCTAAAGGAAGCGCCGGTGGATTAAGATGATGCAACAATCATAGCGGCAAATTTCAACAGTAGAGCCTTGAATGCTTTGTTTTATGGGGTGACCAATGAGAAATTCAAGAAAATATCATCTACGGAAGTTGTCAAGGAAGCATGGACCATTCTTAAGACCACCTATGAAGGTACCAAGGTAGTAAAGACTATGAAGCTTCAAAGACTCACTAGTAGTTTTGAAGAAATAAGGATGGAGGAGGATGAGACCTTTGATGAGTTCTATGCTAAACTCATGGATATTGTGAATTCTGCCTTCAACCTTGGAGAATCTATAGCAGAATCCAAAATTGTGAGGAAAATCCTTAGGTCCTTACCTGAAAGATTCCATGCCAAGATCACTGCCATTGAAGAAGTGAAGGACATTGATATTATTCATTTGACTGAGCTTGTAGAGAACCTTCAAACCTATGAGATGAGATTAGGCTTAATAGGAAAAGGTGGAAAGAGTAGAAACTTGGCTCTTAAGGGTATAGAGGAAAAGACCGATGACTCTGAAGATGAAGATGAAGATGATGATGAGGATGAGGATCTAACCTTCATAACTAATGAGATTATCAAGCTTCTTCAATTTAGGAAAAAGGATAAGGGCAAACCTCCTAGGAAATCTAAATCCTCAAGAAATGGCAAGAATGAGAAACTCCTTATCCAATGCCATGAGTGCAAAGGTTTTAGTCATATGAGGATAGAGTGCCCGAACTATCTTATGAAGGAAAAGACCAAGAATTGTATAGATAAAAGGTTGGTTGCTACCAAGAGTGATACTGAGAATGACTCTTCTGATGAGTATGTGGATGAATGTGGTCATTTTATGGCTTTTGCTGCCTCAACCGATAAGGTGATTGTGCATTTTGTGTAAGAGATCAAAAAATTATTAAAATTTATCCAAAAAATAGAAGAGCCTCTGAGCATGCACGTGAGCGTGTGCTCAGAGGCTAGTTTCTTTTAAATATGTATAGTTTAATTTGGACCTAACATCCCACCTACTCTTTCGGTATTTTATATGGTTACATGGTTTCTTAATCAACATTCAACCCCTATGGACTTGATTATCTGCTTCACTGAGTTGTACACTATTGCCAACTATCCACTTGCTAACATTATCCAACACTAAATTGTCATGAAATCTTCCAAAATTTAATTTGTGATATTATGCTTCCTAGTATGTGTATAGTTGGATTGAGATAAGTAAATTGAATAAGATATTTACAAATTACAACCATAATATGGTGGCAATTTGTGTTTGTAGGTCATATTTATGTAGTGTTGAGTTAGAGGTATTTGACTATATTGGTCAACTCTAACATCACTCATTTAATAATCGTGTCAAAACACCTCAATTTTTTAACACAATTCTCATAAAAAAATTAAATTAACACAATTTGTTCATTAGGTAGGTTGGCACAATACAACCCACATAACACACTTAATAAACATTTTATACTGGGTTAACACACACAATCCATTTCAATATATTTAATAAACATATTGTATTGGGTTGACAATTGACATGAACTAAGCCTCTTTCAACTCGTTTAGAAAAATATGTCCATAAACGATGAACATTTTTTAATATTTTGTTAACACATAATAGTATGTATAACGTAACTAAAAGTTCTTATTTTAACATAATGAAATTTCACCCAATTTTAGAAATATACAATCTAAGAAAAATACATTAAAACGTAAAGTTTTCTTTGTTTTAGGGTAAAAGGGTTAGGAACTTTCAAGTTTCAATGAAAAATTTATCATTAAAACCATTATAAACTCTCTTTTTTTTTTATTGAATTATAAACTCTTTTTAATTTTTATTACTCAGTTTCTATATGAGAAATTCAAATTTATGCTGGATAAAATTGACATTTACGTATATGGGTTAAACAGGTTCATGTTAGAATGGGTCAACCCACTTTGACATGAATCTATTTACACTAAACACTAATCCACAAAAAATCATGTTATGTTTGCGGGCCGTGGCAAATTGTGATCCTCAAATATTTATGATCTGTGTCTATATCTAAATATTACGAGTTACAGTTCAACTTGTTTTGTGCAAAGTGCAAACCGATATTATAGATTATACTAAGAATTTTATAAGTTTGAAATTTTAAGTGTCTAGAATTCTTCTATTGTTTGATAAAACGTGGGGAAAAAAAAAAGTTGATGTTCAATCAGTCATGAAGATGATCAAGTTTAAACTTTAAAGCCAAGTCTCCGATTGAGTCCTATAAGGCTGTCAAGCAATTGTGCCTTAACAGAATGCTATGTAAAATGTGAAGAGTGTCAAATAATGTTTTTGTTTCTTAAAACGGCTATTCCTTCTAGGTAAATATCTAGTTTGGCTTGGACTTTGGATGGTCTTAATTGCTAATCTTGATTTGTAGATTTTTTGGTGTTAATTACTTGGTTTTTTAGGTATGTCCAATGGCTGTCTTTGTAATACTGTTTTTTTTTTTTTTTTTTTTTTTGAGGAACCTTTGTGATACTGTTGGTTTGCTATTAGTTGGCGTTGTTTGACTAACCAAACCCTTGGGGCATATGTTAATAGACCATTTTAAAAAAGTTTTTATACCACTTTCATAGGAAATATAAAAAATTGTCAAAAAAATCAATTCTTTTTTTCTCTTATTATAAAAAGTTTCTAAAAATATTTCCTAAATCAATGCCCTTAGGACATTTGTTAAATTTTTCCTTAATTAAAATTGCTCAATCTTTAAAATAAAAATCATTTTGACTAATTTTAGAATTGGATTTAAGGAACCATCGTATTTTGTTTAACCAGCTTATTTGTTGTTAATTTATTTATTTATAGGTGAGATTTTTTTTTTAAGAAATGTAAGACAAAAATTGACTTCAAACAAATAAACTGACATCTTTTGAAAAAAAAATTATTTACTTAAAATTACTTTTTATGTAACCTTTAAAAGGTGTGTTTTACGCCAGCCAATCCTGACCCAACATGTCAGCAAAATAAAAAAATAAAAATAAAAACCATTTTCTCTCTTCCTCTCTCCTCTTCCCATCTCTCTCACTTTTCCAGAAACATTGAAGGCTTGAAGCAACGTTGAAGGAGCCACAATCTCTTTTTTTTTCATATCTTCCTCTCTTTTGCAAAATCCTCTGAAAGAACTGCAAATTTTACAAAGAAATCCCAACAAAGGGGCTGTTCACACACCCAAACAGTGAGAAACCCATGCCACAAACTCAGATCCACCCAAAAAAAAAAAAAAAAAAGAATCAACCCAGCAGTTTCAACCAGCAATTTTACTTCAATCTTGCAATACCCAAGCCACAAAGAACAACATAGACAACAATATTACTAAAAAAAACTCAAAACCACAATATAAAGCAATTTCACTTCACAAGCCTTGCAACTGAAAACCTTCAAATGCATATTTGAATAAAGATAAAAAAAAAGATAGAAGAAAAAAGTGACCTGTGAATCTTGAACTAAAGAAGAAAAAAAATGGATCTAAGGAAAAAGACGAAGAAGAACTAGGTGCTATGATGAGAGGCGTGAGAGATAAACCAAGGGGTAAAGAGGAAAAAGGGAAGAGAGAGATGAGCTTGTCATGAAAGAGAGAGAAAAGAACCTCAATTAGCTGATGTGTCGGGTCAGGATTGGCTGGCGTAAAACACACCTTTTACACCAACTCCTGACCCAATTTAATCTCTTAAACCAAATAAGTTAACAATAAATAAGTGCTGCTAAATACTATAGCTAGCCGACCAATGCCCACCTTTTGTTTCAACATTGAGCTTGTCTTCTAGTTTCTCAAAAAAAAAAAAAAAAAAAAAGAAGAAGAGAGAGAGAGCTTGTCTTCTTTAACCCTATGTTGCACAAACACGACGATTTTGGCCAAATACTCGTGTCCAACACGGGTACTAGTAAGACACCCCTAAAATCCGTACCAGACGAGTGTTTTTTTTTTTGAAAAAAATCTGGGTACATCACAAGCACAGTTGTGACACGCCGGAATCTCCCAGACACAAAAAGACTTAAAAAATAAAAATAAAAATAAAAGAAAGAGAGAAAGAAAGAATAGGATTTGGACCAACACCTCTCTCTTTCTCTCAGTTCTCTGATCTAATCTATGCGGTGTGTCTTCTTGGAGTACATCGGCGACAATCCAACCCCCTCCGACATCCAGCAACCCCAAAGCTCCTTCTCTCTCCCTCCGTCGTTTTTCTCTCTGCACGTTTTGGGTTCTTTGTCTTTTGGACTTTTAACTCCTTTTTTTTTTTTTTTTTTTTTTTTTAAGTTTGGCACTTATACGCGTGCTGTACTGCGTTTACTTATTTACTTGTGTTTTATACTTATTTAATAGGTTTTTTTTTTTTTTTTTTGGTTTTATGTTTATCTCCTTCTTCTTATGCGTGTACTATACTAGGTCAGTGGGTTTTTTTTTTTGGGTTTTATTTGTCTTATGGGTTTAGTGATGGAACAAAAATTGTATTTTGGACAACATTTTTCTAGTGTTATTGTACTTATTTGCTGTTATTACTTAATTTAAATCCTAAAATAAACATATATTGTCTAAAAATATTTAAAAATATACCTAAATATATTAATTAATTAATTGATGTACTCCCGACGTGTTGTACCCTTATTTTTCAAGAATTGTCGTACCTCCATACCCATACTCGTATCGTACCCGTATCCATGTCAATGTCCATGCAACCTAGCTTAAACCCATGTTAAAGTGTTAAATCTTTCTTCTATGAAACCATATGGCTTTTAAAATTTTCTTTTCTTTCTCTACTACAGCTAACTTTTGGAGTCATTTTTTGTCATTTACTAATATCTTTCATCCCTCCGTGAACTTTTATTCCAAAAAATTCCCACCTTCAACGTTATCGAAAATATGGAACAGAAACTCATTTGAGAATATTTTCTATGAAAAAAAAGAAAAAGAAAGAATTTTGGCTCAGCTGCAAGGAGTCCAAGTGGAAATTTGCATTTGATCCTCTGCTTTTCTTTTAGATCTAGAACAATAGCTTAATCTATCAATACCATGATATTCTTCCATCAACATCAGTTTTGAGTATTTTGACAACAAAAGTCTTATGTCATTTGGTTAGCAAAGTTTTTATCAACCAAATCGTAAAGGATGCTCGAACTCTTTTTTAAGGCTAATTTCTTTGATCTTTAACTAATCCTTTTTATTATCACTAATTGAATTATAAGACAAAAATAGGGTGAATTGCACCTAACCTAAGGTATTGTACCTAAGTTTTTGCACTAGTTATTCTATATGTAAATCTTTTATGCAACTTGTTTTCTAAGAATATAAGAGTACCTATTGATCATTGCTTTTTCAATGCCCTCGTGTGTAAACACAAATTACAAGCTAATATTCATTACAATTTACAGCATGGATAGGAAAGGCCTTACTTCTCCACAATATATACTGCATTTGCTCAGCCAGAAGAAAAAGGTACAGTTCTCAACACTTTGCTCTAACAAATCTATTAAGCAAACTTGGACAAACAATATATGCTAGATAATACCTCTTTCTAAGTAGGTACTACTTTCATGCAGACAGCTAATTAAAGGAGCACACCAAGAGTTGAGACTTTCTAAGAAATAGTATTTGACTATTGCACTCAAGCCTTCTAAAGTTTTAGGTGAAAAGAAGACAACTCTATATTTAGTGTAGACTCATTAAAGTTGGGATAAAATTTAACTATAACTCCACTCAATATCGTTTTTAAGCTTTAAGTGGAAAGAAGACAACTCTATATTTAGTGTAGACTCATTAAAGTCAAGATAAAATTTAATTATAACTCCACTCAAATATCTTTTTAATAGATGTAAATTTTGAAAAATCCATAATTTAATTACATTTTCATCTTATATTCCCCATTTTTGCAAAATTTCCAAAAAGATTAAAAACCAATAGATATATTTACAATCAAATATTTAAATTTTGTTTCTCAAAAAAAAAATATATATTTAAATTTTAAAATTTTGTATTATAAAATTATGTATTAAAAGTAAGTTTATGAATCAAACAATAAATAACATCTAACTGACACAAAATTTGACATACGTGTTAAGAACATAAAGAACATTCAATTTAACAGTTTTATTTTCAAAATATATAGCTATTAAAAAAATATTAGATGGAGTTATAACCATTAGCTACAACCAAGTTTGTAGCCAACTTTGCTCTTAGAGTTATACTACCTATATTTTTCTCTTGAGAAAATTACAGGTGAGCAACTAAGGCCGGCTGCAATTGAAGCCTTGCCCAAGTAGCAGAAAAACCAATAACCAAATTGAACTTTCTTTTTTCATGAGACACATTTACATATCTTAATTGGAAAAAAAGAGCAATCGCAATCACATAAACAATAACAATCATTCAGAACCCATTTAAGGTAATGCTAGAAAGACAATGCTGCAATCTTTCCCCTGTTCAATAATGAAAGTTAAAACCTTGAGCTCAAACCATTACATATGCCTTTAGCCCATATCACTTCCATCTCTTGAACTTATGCTTTCCAAACCCGCCATGCTTCCAGCGCTTGCCAAATTTCCCATGCTTAAACTTGCCATGTTTAAACTTTCCATGACCAAAGCCATGGTGACCCCCATGTCCGAGATGATGAGCACCGTGTGAGAGCTGGTGAGCACCATAAACAGCAGCTGCAGCTGCAGCACCCCCTGCTAGCAATGTTCCCATGCCAGGTCCATGCCCTGTGAGAATTATCTATCAGCAATAATCACCATGAACAAAGTGAAATGGCAGTTACAACTCTACTACCAAACTTATCTCTTCTGAGGTTTATAAAGAATTTATAAGATATCGTTCCATTTGGCTAATATATTACATATACAAGCCAGTAGAGCAGGAGACTGAAAGCACTCCATTGATTGTGGTCTATTCAAAAGTCAATTAATTTTTCTTTCAGTGCTAATGTGGGAAAATTGAATGGTAACATACCCAACATCAGGAATCATACTACAATGATGAATTTTTCATCAGATATAATATATTCATAAGATTCTTAAATTACCAGTAAGGTCACCAACTAAATACAATCTTTGGGCTTTCATCAGAGGAAGAGAGCACCCTCTGGCCCTTTTCTGCTACATTTGTAACAACAGAAAGAAAGGATGGACCATTAAGGTCCTCTAAGACTGAAATGAGGATTGAGATTCATATATAAGAATTTCATATAAGAAAAAATAAGTGAGACAAAATGCATTAACTTTTTCAATAAAATAAATGGCATATTACGGAAGCTATTAAAATGTTTTCATTGACCTTTCTAAGGGGGCAATGTTTGGGAACATCCCAAAATATAACAGCGGACAAAGAAAATGAGATGAAGGGAACATTATACAAAGATTTTTTTAGATACAATAGAATTTTAACCTATGGTGTCTATTTCATGATGATTGCTCTTTATCATTAGGCCAAAACATTAATTGATTTTTGGTGTAGGTGGGATTCAAATCCCAGATCTCTTATTTGATGACAAAAGACTTTACCAATTAACTAGACCCATAAAAAATCTTCTTTTTTATATAAGTAACTAGTCGCTAACCCATGCAATGCACGGGATAGTTAAATTTAAAATCACATATATTTAAAAAAACAAATAGAGAGTTCTATGTGAAAAAACTATTAATTAAAAGTTAACAGAAAAATTATTTTATAATTTAAAATAATTTCCCATAGGTATTGTGTTTCTTTTAAATATAAACTCCCTTTTTTTAATAAGAAAAATAAGCTTTTATCCCAAACATATCCAATTCTGTATCTCATCCATATACTATCATATCCCACCATATACGTGAGAACAACATTAATTTTCTTATTTAAGGATACATATTCAATACATATCCCACCATATCCTGATGCATGCATATAAAATATACATATTATATGTATTCATGCTTTGTAGGTGAGAGGAGATTAAATATACCTGAATGATATGGAGGAGCTGATGGAGTAGGATAGCTATATGGTGGAGGGTAACCACCTGGGGGAGGATAGGCTGGTGGAGGGTAACCACCTGGAGGAGGATATCCAGCAGGGGCATATCCACCTGGGGGAGGATATCCAGCTGGTGGGTAGGCCTGTGGGGGATATCCTTGAGGAGGATATCCTTGTGGAGGATACCCTTGTGGAGGATATCCATGTGAAGAGTGTCCTTGTGGAGGATATCCATGTGAAGAGTGGCCTTGTGGAGGGTAGTATCCTCCAGCATATCCAGCAAGATGTGAAAACATCCCTCTGTCATCAGAGTCATGACCATGCTTATCCTTGCCACCTCCCATTTTTTATTCAACTCAGAATTTGTTGTACAAAATTGCAAACGTTAGGCTGTTAAAGCCAATGTGAAATTGAGATATTATCCACACACACGAACAAAAACAAGTACTTCAACTAAAGCAATCAAATGGGAGGAAGCCCATAAATGTTTTAAGAGATCAAGACTATTTTGTTTAGCGAAAGTATAAGAGAAAAGAAAATGGCAAAACGAAGACTTAGTTGAGCAATTCTGAACATTCTCTCTTCTTCTTGAAGAAATCAAGCAAAGCATAAAAAGGAAAGATATAATACCAGTGACATCCCAATCATGCACTACCCAGTGAAAAAATGATCTTTACTTAAAACATACAAAAAAGGTCATACCCAGCGCATAAAACTCCCACTTTTGCAAGGTATAGGAGAGGCGACTAATAGGCCGCCCTTCTTTTCTTGGATAGATATATCCCAAGAAGTTGAATATTACCTCTTTCCTCTTTCTTACTGCAAATAGTATTGATTTATAATTGAAAATTTTTGGGTTCAGACTTTTCCCAGAATTTTGATTTGGGGGGGAGCACATGGGCATAGTTTCATCAAAAAAAAATCCAAAAACAGCCGAAGATCACACAAAATAACAATAACTAATGAACAAAATTCACCCATTTACAAAATATACTCATGTCACACAAACAAGAACACACGATCAGGCAAATTGGCTGATCAGTTATTACTATTATTATTATTATTTTATGAAAAATACCAAAAGATTTGACATTTTATGGGGTTTACTCCATAAAGATTGCTATTTGCCGTCAATGAGTTTCTTTTTTGTGTAAGTGCCTTATTCAACAGATGAGGAAACTGGAACCCATTATATTATGGGAAAAGTCTATCAAATTCACAAAATCCAAATTATGTGGCATCAACTAGTGTGTCTATAATGATACGATTCCTTACATAGAAACATACCCTGATCCCCTTTAAAGATAGATAATTCTTGAATTTTTTTTTTTTTTTTTTTTGATAGGAATTCTTGAATGTATTTGATCATACAAAAGAAGAAAACATACGATAATAATAACAACAACCACAACAAAGGAATGGAAATTTGTGAAACATAAAGAAGAAAGGAGAGAGAAAGGGCTGACCCAGTTGCCTTGATTGAATGAATAGTGCTTTGATTGCAATTTACAAATCGGAGAGTGATCTCAGATTTTTCATTTTTCAGAAGTTGTTTCAACTGCACCACAAACACCTTCTTTTCGTTACCTTTTATAGTACTTTGTTTTTTTTTTTTTTGTTAAGCATATCATTATCATTCAATTTATTAGTACCCCCGTACGCGTCTTATCAACAAAAATTTATTAGTACGCGTGGGGTTAACGAGTCTACTTATTCTTGTCGAGTAAAAGCTATAGGATCATGTGTGCTATTCTCAAATATATTATATTTATTAGAGAAATATTACGTCTATAATATTTTTATAACAAATTATAAGTAATTAATTGTTATTGGTTTAAATTTGAACTTAATACTAAGATTACTTTTTTGCCTCAACAATAACAACCTGTCACTTAGGATTTATTGTAAAAATAATGTGAAAATATTGTGGACATATCATTTCTCTATTTATAATAACCTCTTCATATTAAGACGATTCAAAAAGTTAGTTATAGTTTCAAAAAATATTAAAAATACTCCTAATTTAATTAGATCATTTTTATTCCTAAAAAATAAAAAATAAGTTTAAGAGGGTAATTCAACAAAATTTAAAAACAAAAAAACTACTCGAGAAACTTCCTAAAAATTAGCACACACTCAATTTTTTTAAGAGAAATGATATGTTTACAACATTTTCACAACATTTTTACAACAAATCATAAGTGTTAGGTTGTTACTAGTTGTTATTGTTGGGGCAAAAAAGTAATATTAGTGTTAGGTTTAAATTTGAACTAATAACAACTAACCACTTATGATTTATTGTGAAAATATTGTAGACGTAACACCTCTCTTTATTTAAATATATCTCACATACGTTTGATACTTTTTTTTTCTTCTAAAAACTAGCTAGCACACACTAAATCGAGTAGTTTACTCCTTTTCAAAATTCTAAATTTTAACTTCTTAAAAATTTCATCATGTATAACCTCACTAATAATAGACATTCAAATTGAAAAATTAGATTAAACTCAAAAAAAAAAAAAAAAAAAAAGAGCTTCATCACACGTGCGAAGCACGTATGTTGAACCTAGTTTTATTTAAGAGTATTCGCATCAATTTATTTTTTAAATAAAAATAAACATGACTGTAAACACAAAATTTCTCAATTGTAGGAAATCAAACAAATTGAAAAAGGTGTTCCACAAATATAATTTTGTATTAATCAAGTAGTATGTACAATCTCTGCTTTGACTCTTTTACAAAAAGTGCTCATCTGATTCTATCTTCTTTGTGGTCTTGACTCGAACGTGAAATTTTCTTCAGTTTGGTTGGAAGATGAATCGAATGGTCTTCACAACAAATCTCGTCTTGACTCAACAAATCTCTGACTTTGAGCTTGTTAGAGATTTGTTGTCCTTCAAGTTCTTCAAGTCCTTCGAATGTTTTTCAAAGATTCTTGAGACAAAATTTCTCCAAAACATGAGCTTCTTGAAAACTTCGTGTAAAAAATAAGAAGGGATGTCCTCTATTTAAGTGGTTTCAAAGGATAAACTCCACTTTAAATTGATATGCTTGAAAATATGTAGATAATTATCTCTATTTATCTATTTTGATAAAGATCATATTTTAATAAAGATAATAATCAACAAAGATAAATAATTATCTCTATTTTATTTATTTATTTATAATAAAAATAATTATCCATCAATTTTGAGTAGGAAATTTACCAGTAAATCCCTCTAGAATTAAACATGCAAAATAATTATTCCTGAATGTTCCAGAATAAGAGGTTCACTCACGAGGATTGAGACTAGCACCAAGGGTCCAGGATATGTTGATACTAATTGATTGAAAGAAATTGTGGCATTAGCAAACAAGAAATGTCTGCAATTCAGGTCAAGCAATCCATTATTTAATCACCCACGATAAACAGTTGGTTTCTTGTTTTCACTGTGCAAAACAAAGTCTCAGGGCCATACATGTTGCTAAGAGCTAGCTCTTTTACCCAGAAGTTAGCACGCTTTACCAGCTGCACATGGATAGAAAATGTTACTGCATAAATTTAAAGCCCTCATACTCTTTGAAGATGAAAGAGTAATTATAAATAAGTAATTATAAATTTGAATCAATCACAAAAACTCTAAAGCATATAAAGAGTAATCTAAGGAGTTGGTTCCCATACTTTCTGCCGTATTTCCAGCCCCAAATAATTTTTCTCTTCAGGATTTCTTTTCGCAAGCCATAAGAGAAATCTGCCACTACCTGGGGATATTTGTATCATTAGATCAGTACAACAGATGAGTTCTTAATTCTCCTCTCCAATGACTGAAAATAATGTAAAGCATTTAAAAAGGGTCCCAATACATTAAGCCACTAATACCATATGCATTTATCAAAAAACATACAACTACCTTATGTATCAAATTGCCACAATATCTTTACATAGCTTAACCATGCGAGACAAATCTCTCTCTCTCCCTCTCTCTCTCTCTCTCATAACTCCAGTCCAGAGGCATATGAAAGTTGGAAGGTACAATTGAATTATCCTTCTGTAGGAAATTCAATCCACACCAGAACAGAAGTAATAGAAACATAACAATTAAAGAGTTATTAGCTCTTGACTTCTTTGAAAGCTAGGAAGGATAAGTTCATAGTGTTTCATGTTTAGGTTTGTGTAATATATGACAATGACTTAAAATTATTCATTAATAATAAATTTTCACCTAGTCACCTAAGATTTATTGTGAAAATCTTATGTATTGTAAGCCACAAAGATCAATGCGGCTAATGATAATTGGTTAGATAAATGTACATTATCCTAAAATGTTGTCAAAATTTACTGCTCAAATACGTGTGATAAATTGATTTGATTTTTTTTTTTTTTTTTTGAGACCTAATTGATTTGATGTTGTGTCAATAATAAAATGTTGTCAAAATTTAAAAGCTGAGAGTTGGAGATAATTGCCATAATAAACACAACTTCATGAATCATGGTGATGGTAGTAGCACTCAATATTCTGATTCTCCACTTCTAATGGTCTAAACTCTAAAATGGTATGGACGTTGTTCCTTCTTCCACAAATCTAATTCGGTCATCCACCCATAAGTCCTTTTATTATTATTTTTTTCACAAAAAAAAAAAAAAAAAAAAAAAAAAAAACAAGAATAGTTACAATTTGTTTGGTTGAAGGAGTAGAAAAGTGAAATGATAAAAAATGAGAAAAAGATAGAAAAGAGTTAGTTTCCTCTCATACGTGTTTGTTTGGGATGATAAAAATGTGGAAAAAGGGAAAACTATAGAAAATAAAGTTAATATTAATTCACAATTATATCCCTATTAAATAAAACAAAAGGCAACACAATTTTTTATACACATTTTTTTATTAAAAAATTATGTATGGACACTTTTTTTAAAAAAAATATTTTAAAAGAACAAGCCAAAAGGATCCAAAATTGATGGGAAAGAAAAAAAAGAAAAAAGAAGAGAATGAAAGAAACCAATAAAAACAAAAAGAAAGAAAAAGACAAAATGTGAGCTGAGCACCGAAAAAAAATGAACAGTGGAATAAGTTTAGCAAAAAAATACGAACAGTGGAATAATAGAAGGAATGGACAAATAAAAGAAGGAAAAGACAAAAATTTATTTATTGCACACGTCTTCCCCTTTCCATTTTTTTTTTTTTTTTACAGGAATACAGAGAATAATATTATTAAAGAACTTAAAACGTTACATTGTGGATAAAAGCTTGCTCCAAAAAGCAAGGTGTCTCTTCAATCCATGCAATAAAATCAGCAATGCCAAGAGCATGTTTTGCTAACACGTGAGCCGGCCTATTCCCTTGTCTTTTAACGTGAGAGAATTCCACCCTATGGAAGCCCTTGCTGAGATCCATAATGCCTTGTATAACTGACGAGACCATAGACGGTGGAGTAAAGGTTCCGTTCAGAGCTTGGATCATGATCAAGCAGTCATTTTCCACCATAATGTCCCGTATACCGATATCTTGTGCGAACAGCAGCCCTACCTCAATAGCCTTGGATTCGGTTTCAATGGCACCTAAGGGAGCATCCAAGTTTCTGCACATCGCAGTCTCCACCCTACCCAACTCGTCTCTGACAATCACACCCACACCTGCCTTCCCTGTGGCTTTATCTACCGCACCATCAACATTTATTTTAAACAAAGATCTTGGTGGTGGGGACCATGTCATGGCTCTCTGCATGATAGGCTCCAGGTTTGTTTGTGCTACTGTAGCAGCACTATATTCCTCCATATAGGATGCTGCCCAACTAACCAACACGCTGCTTGGCTTTCTCTGGGCTCCCAATCTTACTTCGTTCCTATGATACCACATAGCCCATGCTAGAATGACCACCCGTGCCACCATGTCCACATCAACTTGGTCTACCATAAGCGTCTTCCACATCAGATCATAAAAGGAATTCATAGAAAAAGCTCTACCTGGCAACACTATTTTTGAGCATGCCCACACCTCACGTGCCCTTGGATAGGAGATGAAGGTGTGATCTGTTGTTTCAACCTCTAACTTACATCCATCACAAAGGCTGTCTTGCACTACCTTACGCTTTAGAAGGTTTATCTTGGTGGGAAGTATGTCGCAGCATGCTAGCCATGCGAAGTGTATAGTCTTGTGTGGGAGGGGAAGGGCCCATAGCCTTTTCCAAAATTACCGACCTAGACCCATATTCGAGCTAGTGCCATTGTTGGGGTTTGAAGAAAGTCTCGTTGCTACTGTATAAGCACTACGAACACTGAACTTTCCATTTGATGTTTTGGCCCACACTAGCTTATATTTCGGAAAACGAGAGCTCAAGAGTATGCTTTGTATAATGTCAACCTCATACGGAAGGAATAAGGCAGCCAAGACTTCTGTTTTCCATTGGACATTTTCGTGATCAATGAGATCCCTTACTAATGTGTCTGGGTGCAAGAATAACCTGGAATAAGCCACTTTATGAGTTGGGGCTATAGGCAGCCACTTGTCACCCTATATTCGGATGCTACTACCATTGCCAACCCTCTATTTGATCCCCTCCCTAACCACAGGTTAAACAGCCATGATGCTTCACCACGTATATGATGGGTTGTTTCACATGTGGGAAAATATTTGGCCTTGAGTACCCTATAAACCAAAGATGTGTGATCCGTTTGCAACTGCCACCCTTACTTGGCTAGAAGGGCCAAGTTGAATTATTTCGGCTTCTTGAAGCCCATACCTCCATTGGATTTTGGTTCGCACATTTTCTCCCAACTTAGCCAAGCAATCTTCTTCTCCTTTGCTTTTTGGCCCCACCAAAAATTTCTTATCATACTGGTAAGGTCATCACGAAAGGAGTTTGGAATTTTGAAACAACTCATCATGTAGGTAAGGATTGCTTGTGCCATTGCCTTGATCAGCACTTCCTTGCCTGCCTTGGATAACATCTTTTCCTTCCAGCCTGCTAGCTTCTTACCCAATTTTTCCTTTATGTCATTGAAAAAGTTATGTTTATTCCTACCCACCAAGGAAGGTAAGCCTAAATATTTCTCATGCTATTTGATCACTTGTGCTCCAAATCTCCCTTTAATTTCTTCCTTGATAGTGGTAGAGGTGTTGCTGCTAAAAAAGAAGGGGGTTTTTGCTCTATTCAGTTGTTGACCCGAGGCTTCCTCGTACACTCGTAGGACCTTCTAAAGTGCATCACATTCTTCAAGGGACGCTTTACAGAATATGAGGCTGTCATCTACAAAAAATAGGTGAGATAAAATGGGACCCCCTCGGCACACCGAGACTCCTTTCATGTCACCACTAGCCACTAAAGCTTTTATAAGAGCTGAAAGCCCCTCTGCACACAACAAGAAAAGATATGGTGATAAAGGGTCACCTTGACGGATGCCCCTTGAAGGAATAATATGGCCCCTAGGATTGCCATTGATTTTGATAAAATAAGTAACAAACCTCACACACCTCATAACCAGCTCCCTCCACCTCTCATCAAAGCCCAACTTCTCCATGATTTTCTCCAAACACCTCCATTCTACCCTATCGTACGCCTTACTCATATCAAGTTTAAACGCCATCTCCCCCACATTTCCAGTCTTCTTATTGCTAATGTGATGCATAGTTTCAAAAGCAAAGAGTACATTGTCGGTGATTAACCTTCCATGCACGAACGCACTTTGGGTTTCACTAATGATAGAGGGTAGGATCTTTTTCAGCCTGTTTGCAATAACTTTTGATACAATCTTATAAATGACATTGCATAGGCTTATGGGCCTGTAATCAGTCACTCGTTTAGGTTCCTTAATTTTTGGGATTAGCACAATATGAATTTCATTGAAATTGGGCGGAGAGATACCTTGGTTTAGGAAGTCCGAAACCGTTTTAGAGACCATATCATCACAAGTAGACCAAAAGTGCTAGAAAAACAGAGGGGGCATCCCATCCGGACCTGGTGCTTTGAGTGAGTGCATTTGCTTTAGAGCAACCTTTACCTCCTACTCACTATATTCTCTGGTAAGCTGTTGATTCATGATAGGGGTAACCTTTTCTTGGATGGCAGCTAGCAGCTCCGTGAATTCCGTGGGGTTATTTGTCCGGAAAAAGGTTTGGTAATATTCCACTACAATTATCTCAACCTTACCCTCCTCTTCATGCCACACATCCTCAACATCTAGCAAGCCTGTAATGAGATTCTTTTTTTGTTTAAAGGAAGCCTTCGCATGGAAAAAGCTTGTGTTCCTATCCCCAACTTGGAACCAATTTAGCCGTGATCGTTGTCTCCATATGGCATCCTCCTTGTCAAGCCAACTGTTCAGTTCAGACCGAGTACTTCTTAGAACCTGATTAGTTTCAGTTGAGGAGGGTTGAAGCTCTAACCATTCTACTTTCCTTTGGAGCTCAGCCACCCTTTTACCCACGAGCCCAAATACCTTTTTATTCCAATCATCCAAACTAGACCTACATTGCTCTAAGCAATTCTGTAGAACATTGCCTTCTGCTGAAAACAGCCCTTTTGCCCATGCGTCAGTCACCACTTACTCACATCTTTGGTCTTTCAACCATATCGATTCAAACTGGAAAGGTTTCTTTTGTCTTGTACCCCTCGGTTTTTGTGCCATATGTAACATTAAGGGAGCATGGTCTGAGACCGATGATGATAAGTGGTATAACTTTGCCAAAGGAAACAGACTAAGCCACTCAGGAGTTACTAGCGCTCTATCCAACCTCTCACGTATCCGCACACCATCTGCCCTCTCATAGGTCCATGTAAACTTAGGTCCATTGTACCCTAAATCACGGAGCCCACAGGCATTTATAGTCTCAATGAAGTTCATCATCTATTGTCTCGATCTGTCACTACCACCCTCCTTCTCCGATGCCCCGGTGATCTCATTGAAGTCTCCAATTGTCAACCAAGGCAGAGTTGAAGTTCCTTTGAGATACTTAAGTTTTGCCCAAGACTCAGGACGTTTGGCTGTGTCCGAGTTCCCATAAAAACTAGTGAAGTGCCACCACCCAACATCTACACCCCCATCCACTAATCAATGTGTGTCTGAGAGTACGTTTGAACCATCACTATTACCCCTTCCTTCTAGAATAAAGCCAGGCCCCTGCTCTTCCCAATACTTGGAACAAACAAACCATCCTTCATGTTGCATTTGTCCTTAACCATATCCATCCAATTCTTCTTATTTGACTTTGTCTCCATGAGGAAGACAAGTTTGGGATCTTCTTTTCAAACAACCTTTTCCAAGGCGTTAACTGACCGGAGGTTCCCAAGCCCCCGGCAGTTCGAACTTATCAAACTCATTGTACCCGGCAGGGCTGCCCAGCAACCTCCGCCGATCCCAAGTGTTCAGCCAACAAGACACTAAGTTGTCTAGTTTCCTCCTCCATAAATATCTTCTTTTTTATCTCTATTCTTTCATTGCATGACGTGTATGCATGCTCGTGTTTTCTTTTTGCTACGTTCTCATTAACTGATTGCATGGCACCCTCCTGCTCACGGGCTCCTTCCTGTGCATTTAAGAGAATACCTTTGCGTGGACTTCTCCTTATAGCCGGTGTGGGCTTGCTTGGTGAAGGCCCAGTTTTATTTTTTAAAGACCACTTGCTTTTATTTTCATTTCGGTTGGGCCTATTCAAGCCCACTACATTCTCATGTATGTTATCAACCCGGCCCACCACGAAGGATGTTTTTGGAGAAACACTGCCCTCTTCACTGACATAAAGTTCTCCCTTATCACTCCATAAATCACGTACACCAGATTCTGAATTCAAAAGCTGAGATGTGTTGCCGTTGGTGAGCAAATACTTTCCTATCTTAACAGCGTGTGAATCGGGATCATCATCAACTAAGTGTGTGATCATCAGGGCACAATTTATTGCGTCATCAATGTCCCTAATACATGCCTCGAAATCCGGGTTTTGTCGCTGAGTCGTTGTCTCCTCAAGCCTCACCGTACCGCCGCCGGACTGGAGGCCACCACTGCTCTCAACATCCATGGAGGTTTGAATGAGCTCCTCCTTGTTTTCAACCTCAATGTTATCTACACTTCCCTTCTTACTATTTTGTGTTTTCCCTACCGCCGTGACCGTGGCCTTTGTTTGGCGCTCTAACGACAGCGTACTTTGAACTCTGCCACTCTCAGGTTTGTCAAAACCCAGGACCTCCACCACTTCTTTCTTTGCACTGTTGAACTGAGGAGCTCAAAGCCACGGTCCGTACTGCTAGTCTTCCGTGGAAAGGCTACCTTTACTGTTGAGCCATACCACGCAGTCTTTGTCGTCATGGGTGAGGCTACCACACCAATAACACAGGTTTGGTAGTCTCTCGTATCGGTAGGAGACCCATCCTTCCTTATCTTGGTCCCATGACACGATCCGACCCCTGCTTAGCGATTTGGACGTATCCACCACTACGCGTACCCGTACAAAGTTTCCTCCTTGCAATTCGAAGTTGTCCGCTGGTTTGATCACCATGCCCAACGTCGCCCCTAAGCTCAAAGCAACCTCTTTTGTCAACAAAGAAAAGGGGAGGTCATGGATCTGTATCCAAAAAGCCGTGTTGTAGAAGCTGAGTTCATTCACCAACTTTCAACCATCGTACCGCTCCAATGCCACCAGGTGCCTGTCGTAAGTCCACGACTCTCCATGCAAAACCTTTTCTACGTCCGCTTCTAACTTGAAAGCGAAGAATGCTATATTATCGCCGGCTGCCCTTACCTCAAAGTTTAGTCTCGTTCTCCACAAGGGTCAGAAACATTTTTGCCAACGCCTCAATATTAATCGCTCTTCGGGTGAAGAACTTCCTCGCAAGGACGAACTCTGGTATTTTCTTTTCCTTAGACAAATCAAACTTGTCTCCCTCTGTATCTATTAGAGAGAGTTTTTGCCACCTTTTGGAGAGCTCCTCCATGAAAACTATTTCCTTGTGCCCCTGAAAAAACAAACCCACTAGCCTCCTAGCAACTATGTTGCTAAAAGGAGACAAAACACATCCTCCTTTGAAGAGAGGGACTCCTATGCTACAAGTGGAGAGCTATGTCCCTACTTGAGAACTTTCCGTTAACTTAGACATTTTCCATTTTCTTTCTAATATGGGGGAGATCAAGTTTTGATGGGTCTAAAAAGAAAAAAGCCATGCCCCACTATTTTTCTCTCTCTTGTCTTCTCTCAACCAAACACTCAATATTCTGATTCTGCACTTCCATTTTTTCTCTTATTTTCTTTTTTTTTTTTCTTTTTTTTTTCATCCTCCTCAAAATCCTCCCACCATTTTAAACTTAAATTTTTTTTTTTTTTTTTTTGACAAATACCTAAAAATATCAATTGAGTTACAAAGTTCTCTATATCCGCCCTTAAGCACTAGCTACTAGATACTATTAATTAATTACTTTGCATTAAAAAACAGTGCTAATTTATTAATTAAATTATTTTGTATTTGAGATATGTTTTGTGATGTTGTCATAGTTAAAGAATACATTCAGGATACTTTAATTTTAATTCTACACAATTCTATTACAACTTATAGAGGTGACCGACTGATATTGAGTTTTAGATTGATCAATCAATGACACCACTTTTTGTGTACTATTCACAATTTAACAACTTTTTTTTTTTAAAAAAAATCTTCTCAAAAGAAATTTGTATACAAATTATTGAAGCTTATTGGGAGAATTGTATCCAATGTAACCTTTTTTTTTTTTTACAAATTTAATTAAGAATTCGGTAGCATAGGAACAATCCTCTATATTTTAATTATTGTTATAGGAAAAATTACAATTTATCTTCATGTGACACGGTTAAATAATATTATTATAATTTAGTCCACAAATTTTTTTAATTGACTAAAATGAAATCGTTTTTGGGACTAAATTTTAATTGAGTCAAATTAATATCAAAAGTTTTGTAACTTAATTTATACTTTTTGGTTTTTTTAATGAAGATGCCAAGCATTCAAATCTCCCCTCTTTAACCATCAAATTATCAACAACAAAAAATGTCAAATCATTATAGTATTTTATTTATCTAAAACAATACAAAATTAGTTCATTTGGATGAAACTCTAACATTTTGATTTTAATCCAAGTTTTACAAGTCAAATGTAACAAACAATTGAAAATTTGTATACTGAATTATGACGGAGTCAAAAAAAAGAGAGGGTAAATTGTAATTTTATATATATATATATATATATAAAGCATTGTGCTACTTATTTATTAAGACAAGGCCCTTTGAAGTTTGAACTTTCGTAATTCATACGTTATTGATGTAGTAGTTCAATGCTTTCACTTTTTGGTTTGATTAGGGAAGTTGATCCATTTTGACTTTGCTATACTATTGGTTTTTTGCTAAAACTACCTTGCAAAGTCATTTACTTTTAATATTCTACTTATTCGACCAATATTTTACTGTTCTATAAATCTTCATAAATATTTAATCAAATCTCATGCCATTTCCTTAACGGCGAAGAAACGCATTATATTAGGCATTTGCTATAAAGTACAAAGTACAAACTATGAGAAAAGTTCCTCAAGTTGTTGTTGAAATTAAAGGAAAAATAATGTAGAGATGTAAAAACGGGAGAAAAGAAAGGAAGAATATACGACGGTTACGTGATTTTGCTTAACTGCCTATGTTCACAATATAAAATCTTGGCAATTACGTCTTTCTCTTATGATGAAGTGTAAATTACAATGACTAGAAGCTATAGGGTCTAAGGTTAGATGTTGATGAGTCTTAAACAACAAGTGGGACCATTACATAAAATAATACAAACTCAAATAGATCTTTAATAGTTTTTTTTTCCCCCCAAATAGAAGATAACTACTTGAAAATTAGGAATCCAACAACTCTATCTGGTACATATTTATATGATAAAAAAATTTGCTGACTTGTCGGATGAAGAAAAGATTAGTATCATCCTCGGTACAACCAAAATAAAAACTACTTTATTCTCAAGAAATAAATAAATAAAAACTACTTATTTAAATCATGCGTACAAGAGAAATAAAGAAGAACCAAATTAGTCCTATGGATTAGGTGAAGTCTTCAATAAGGATGATATATAAATCCCACTTATTAGAATACAAGTGAGAAGTAAGTCCTAATTCATTTCGTAGAAAACTCATGGAAGCTACCGTTTTGTTTGTTTGGACAATGTGTTCTCAAGAATTAAGAAGATGACCCCACACATTCACCTCGTCCAATTGGGAACAAAACCCTTTCCATAAACAATACCCCTTTTTTTAAATGTGTTTTTCCATGCTAAAGAAAATTTTCTCTAAAATTTAAGAAAAAGGACAATAGCAAACAAAAATTATCAAAAAATAGATTTGAGTGGTTTTTATGTTAAATGTGTGACAAAAAGTCAAAAACTAGCTTATTTTCAAAAAGTCAAAAGTTGAATTATTTGTAAAAGAGCATAGACAAAAAGCAAAAAAATTTTTAGCAAATAAGTAAAAGTCAAACGCATTGATCTTTTTTAAACAAACTTTAATCAAATTATTGTTGGTCTTTTCTAAGGATTTTTTTTTTTTTTTTTGCATCATTTTTTAATTTCCCCCTTTCCACTTTTTTTTTTTTTTTTCTCGAGGTAGGCAGGAGGAGTGAAATAGTTAACTTTTACAACACAGAATTGCCTTAAATGAGAACATCTTTCTTGTAACAATTATACCAAGTCACCCGTGTAACAAACCAATGAGCAAATGCCCTATGATTCAATTTTATAGTACTCCTTTGTCAAAGTTGGTCCCACTAACCTCCCTTATGATATTAACTTATTAGATTGTTACATGCTTGACTTGGTTTAATTATTTGTTATTGATGATGCCGAAAAAGTCACCAGTAAGTCACATGATACTCGCACACTCGAAATAACATATGCACAGTAAAAAGGGGAGACCTAATAGAGAGCACCGGTGTGGTGCCGGCCAAATACCCTCCGAATGTCAAGTTAGAACTTCTCACAACTCTAGAGTGCTAGAGAGGGGTAAATTATGCGTACCTTGGTTTGTGAGAGTAGTGGGGCTTTTATAGTAGTAGAGGGTTGATCTCTTTTTCTTGCTGTAGAAGTCTTTTTCTTATAGTAATCCTTGTGAGCGTATTTTGCAAAACCCTTTCCTTGTAGGAGTCTAACACTGAGCGTGATGCACAAGATATTTCTTTATATATCCATGCGTGGAAGTCAAGTCAAGGTTATGTTGGAACCGTCAGCTTTGTGCATCCCCTACAGCCTTGACCCGTCAGCTTTCCAACGTCAACGAGTTTACCCCGTCTCCCTAAGGTTGTTGATTCCCTACTGTCACTTGCCAATAGACAAAATTGAGGCTGACGGGTCTGATTAGAGTGCCGCTTCACGCCCTTCCGTCAGTGAGTATTGCAATTTTATACTTATTAGCTGCCCCCTACTCCATAATGCCGTCAGCTTAAGCTGACGGGTTATGGAGTTAGATTTTTATTGCTAATCTCCTTCTTGGCCAAGAAATAAGAAAAAACCATTTATGGGCAACTCCTCGAGCCGCCATCATTAAATGCTCGAACACGTGGCGCATCTTGGTTGGTTTTGCTTCTGGACAAGGGCGTCGCTTCGTCTTCCGTGCATTTCCCCCCCCCCCCTATATATATCTCGCCTCTTCCCCTTATTTCTCCTATTTCATCCTCGCTGATTTCCTGAGAGAAAGCTCGTCAACTTTTATCCTGTTGGTTTGTTGACTTCGTTGCCTGTACTGTTACCATCGCCTCTGAATCCGTTGCTTCAACAGTCATACTTGTAAGTTCTTTCTTCTTCTACGTATGTTTTGTTTTTTCTTTATTCTAGTTGATTAACTATCTAGTGAGACCGTCATCTTAGGTTCTTAGAATGAATCTGTCACCTGTAGGTAGTCAGATGTCAAGTGACGCGTCGGGTGAGAACTCGTCAGTCCGCTAGGAAAAGATTATTATGAGTCCTACTCTTTCATTCTTTCAATAGGTGGAATCCTACTCTTTCTAGGAAAGGATTTGAGGGTTTTAAATGTAGTCAATAATGGAGATAGAGAGAATTGAATTTAACAAAATTCTAGTAGCTTATTTGGTCTTGGAAGGTATGATTGCCTCTACTTCAAATGTGATTGACTAGGGTTTATCTTTCTTTATTTCTTGTTCTATTCACTGTTTTGACATCAAACCATCAAACTCATTCAAAATCTTCTTTTTTATATAAGTAACTAGTCGCTAACCCATGCAATGCACGGGATAGTTAAATTTAAAATCACATATATTTAAAAAAACAAATAGAGAGTTCTATGTGAAAAAACTATTAATTAAAAGTTAACAGAAAAATTATTTTATAATTTAAAATAATTTCCCATAGGTATTGTGTATAAGTATCAACCAAGAAGGATGCATATATTAAATAATAAAAAAGACCGTAATGGTGGGCGGTGGCTGCTTTTGTTTTATTATTTATCCCAAAAAAAATAGAATTTGATAGGATTGAACAAATAAATTGTAGTAGAATTTTGATGGTTTCCCATAGGTATTGTATAGGTATCAACCATGTAGGATGCATATTTTAAATAAATAAATAAATAAGACCGTAATGGTAGGCGGTGGCTGCTTTTGTTTTATTATTTATCCAAAAAAAAATAAGTAGAATTTGATAGGATATGAACAAATAAATTGTAATAGAATTTGGATTGTAATCAAATTAAGATTTTTATCAACTTAGAAATTATAGGAGAAGAAGATAAGACTAAAAAAATTATAAAATACAATTTTGTCAAAAAATTATAAAATGATAATGATGTGGCAAGCTATGGAGAGGTCAACAAAAAGTCAAAGACTTCGGTTATATATATATATATATATATATATAGGTATATATTTTATTAAAGGGAAGAAACACTCAAATGTGAGTGCCCTTACAAGAATTACTAACACACACTCATAACCGCCCAAAAAAAAAAATCAAATTATATTCAAACAAAGATCTCAAAAAACTATTCTTAATATCTAGCATAGAGTGCTCTTCATTCTCATAAAGTCTGACAATTCCTCTCTCCAAATTGCCCACATAATGCAATGTGGAGTAGCTTGCCACACAACCCTTAAACATCAAAACCTTAAAACCCTTCAAAATCTCATCAAGTACCCTAATATAATGCTGAGTTTCTAAAGATCCTACATCAAAACTGGTATCAAAGATCATTAAAGCTTCTGCCCCCCATCAGAAAGTTACTCCACAAAAGCATGTTAAAATTTGCATTGAAGCCAATCACAATGACTAAAAGAAGAGATTCTTAAGCTCTCAATACAAAAGAATCTAAAATTGAGCACATCACTTGACATAATCAAGAATTTGACATGCCTTTCATGATTAACTAAACAGTTGCTTATAAAATTACAAGAATTACTTAATTACTTAATGCATAATTGGATATGCTGAATTGTTGATGTACGCCAAGAATTATTCCCCTTAGCTCCAACAATCATTGTGAATATCGCCACAATGACTATGCCCAAAAAGAAAAAACTTAAAAAAGGGTGTTAGCTATAATGAAAAATGGCTCTATCATAACAACATAATAGTATAAAAATGAAATTCATGACTTCATGGAATCCTAATACGGTTTCCATGGTCAGTTGTGGGGAAAGATTTAAATTTCCCAGTGGAACCAATTTGGTTGCTGCATGCAACCTTCAGATGTCTTATGGAAAACTGGAACCATTTGATTTACAACTATATTAGTAAGTTTTAGGTTCCAAATTTACCAATTAAAATAAAGAAAGAAGGAAGGAAAAAAAAAACAAAGGATGATAAGGGTGGAGCTACTTGATTATGAATGCACTAGAGTTGGACAGCATGCAATGATTTACTGGGTCCATGGTTTGCACAATCAAATCAAGAAACTCTCAATTCAAACCTAATCCGACCAATATGAAGCATCAAACAGACCAACTAATGGGCACAAAAGTGGAATCTCAAGCACAAGAATCATCAAAGATGAGCAACCCTAATGCCAGATACCCTAACCATCTAACAGGTCCACTTGAGATTCTCTAAGCTGAATTTCATATATCCTACAGACAACTTGAAAGAAATCTACCTTTTTCATATTTCCAGCATGAGAAAGATATCCTTCCATTGCCATATAGGCCCCTACATAAAATGGAGCACAAAATTCATACCACATTGAATACAATAGTTGCTGATGCTGTCACTCCATCCAAAATTTGCATGGCATTCAGCTTATTTACAAACCCATCACTAAAATCACCCATGTTGTTTTAACAAACCACATCAGTGACACAAGTCCTTTTGCATCTCATGAACCATCTAAAGCGCTTTTCTTTTGCTTGGTAGAGGGGAGACCCACCCAGATGGAATTAAATTAACACCACCAAATTTGCTTAGGCTGTTACAACATCATTTGAAGCGTAATAAACTACTACGGAATATGTAGGCTTTCTTAGATGCCTCCAAACAACCCCACATAAATTCATTGATAGACACACCATTTCCTTTTTCTTTTTCTTTTTTTAACACACCAAACAACGAATCACACCAGGTAAGGGAAATTCAAATTCACTATTGCATTGTACTGCTAAATATCTTTCCCAAAAGGGAAACCCAACTTAATCCAAGCAGGAGCTGGGGAACTATAGAGCACATTTTGAGCCCAGCACAAAACTGAAATTTTACCAGTGACATGTTTGCATAAAAAGGGAAGACAGGTTTGATAATAATTTCAACAGGTTTGGACTTTCGAAGGCTAAAAAGATCAGGGCAAAACAGTGATTCAAGCATTTGGGTGATCCAGTCAGAGTCTATAGTTTAAGCAGAAACACCATTTACTGGGTCACTTTTTTCCTTGTTTGTCCCCCCCTTCTCTCTAGAGGAAAGATAGAACCAGCAAAAACACTACAAGGCAGGAGAAAGTTTCAACTTTGGAAGGTCGAAACGCCCTTCCCAATTGTTTGGCTCAGTTGAGGTCTTTTTAGATGATAAATTCTAAAATATGAAAATTTTCAAAATCAAATTATTTTTGTTTTATTTAGATTATGTTGGTATTGAGAAGGAGGTTCAGATGGGTGTCCGTGCCTGTGTATTGAATTATATTTCCATGTCTGTGTATTGAATTATACGTATGCATGTGCATGTATGTACATGAAAATGACTATATAGTATGTACAACATCACATTTCTGTTTCATCAAGAAATTTAACATAGTATATATTATTTTGAGGATTTTTTTTTTTTTTTCGTTTTCTAGTTTACTATCAATACAAGGTTGGTACATGAAAAAAATAGCCTAGCCTTATGCCAAAGCTAAATCAAATGCACCTGGCACTATGTTCTTCAAGTAGCAAAAACCCTTCTCTTTCTTCTTCTTTTTTAAGGGCTGAATTAGTCACCTAACTGATCTACTGAGATGGTCCTGCTAAAGTTCCTAATCCTTAAGTTTCAGGTTCAGACAGTGAAAGAGTCACAGTAAACTTTTTAAGAGAGAGAGAGAGGAATGATAGCTTAATATTGGGACAAGGGCTGTATATCAAATAACTTTGAATAAAGAATAGTTTGGAGACTTTGACAACAGAAAAATGAGTACTGCAAATGAATTCTGAATCTATTGTGATATAAACTAAATAGATACCTGTCCCCCACACATTAAATTCTTTATGATAGAATCTACCAAATGCTTCTGCACAACCCTTCTTTTATGATGCCTTTTCTTGAAATGAGGGTCTGGGCACTGCATATAAATAGGAGCCGAGAATGATTTTAGTACAAGTCAATGATCATTGTATCTCACCATTGGCTAGAATAATAACTTGGAGTAAATCCCTCTAGAATTAAACATGCAAAATAATTATTCCTGAATGTTCCAGAATAAGAGGTTCACTCACGAGGATTGAGACTAGCACCAAGGGTCCAGGATATGTTGATACTAATTGATTGAAAGAAATTGTGGCATTAGCAAACAAGAAATGTCTGCAATTCAGGTCAAGCAATCCATTATTTAATCACCCACGATAAACAGTTGGTTTCTTGTTTTCACTGTGCAAAACAAAGTCTCAGGGCCATACATGTTGCTAAGAGCTAGCTCTTTTACCCAGAAGTTAGCACGCTTTACCAGCTGCACATGGATAGAAAATGTTACTGCATAAATTTAAAGCCCTCATACTCTTTGAAGATGAAAGAGTAATTATAAATAAGTAATTATAAATTTGAATCAATCACAAAAACTCTAAAGCATATAAAGAGTAATCTAAGGAGTTGGTTCCCATACTTTCTGCCGTATTTCCAGCCCCAAATAATTTTTCTCTTCAGGATTTCTTTTCGCAAGCCATAAGAGAAATCTGCCACTACCTGGGGATATTTGTATCATTAGATCAGTACAACAGATGAGTTCTTAATTCTCCTCTCCAATGACTGAAAATAATGTAAAGCATTTAAAAAGGGTCCCAATACATTAAGCCACTAATACCATATGCATTTATCAAAAAACATACAACTACCTTATGTATCAAATTGCCACAATATCTTTACATAGCTTAACCATGCGAGACAAATCTCTCTCTCTCCCTCTCTCTCTCTCTCTCATAACTCCAGTCCAGAGGCATATGAAAGTTGGAAGGTACAATTGAATTATCCTTCTGTAGGAAATTCAATCCACACCAGAACAGAAGTAATAGAAACATAACAATTAAAGAGTTATTAGCTCTTGACTTCTTTGAAAGCTAGGAAGGATAAGTTCATAGTGTTTCATGTTTAGGTTTGTGTAATATATGACAATGACTTAAAAAGAGCACCCTTGTAACCATATGTATTTTCTCTGTTTTATCTGTTTTCTATTCATAAATTTTGAAAAAATTACAGCACTTACATGCGTTTTATCTTTTACCATTTTGTCCCGTCATTGCAAAAGTAATGAAAAATGGTATGCCTTAGGACTGGCAATGACATCTATAGTAGATGCAGAAAATATGAGAAACAGAGTGGATGCCGAAGAAAATAACTTCTGATTGAACTTTCTTTTTTTTAACTTTGTTCTAAAAAAATTTAGACTGGTATCTTCTAATTGAACTTGTATCTTGAAATTTGCACTCAAAGGCTAACAATTGCACTCGTTTAAAACAAAAATCTGATTTTTGACATGAAGGTTCTTAGAGATGCACTTGTGCAAGAGCAAGGCACAAGTAAGATATGGCCACCTTAAATGGAATTCCAAAGATAATATATTGTTGTGTGATATAGCAATATTGAAGCTTGTTAAAGGAACTAGGTGCACATTATTAAGATGCAATAGTATACACTTTTCTAAATGAAAAAGATAAGGCATTTACCACTTCCAACATCCACCATGAGAGGCAATGTTGGGTCCTTGAAAACTTCATCCCAGTCTGGTGCATCCGCTGGCATCTACCCAGAAACAGAAGATTATTTATCTATTTCTCACTAATTAAATTTTCTTTTAAAAAAAAAAAAAAACCCATTTTAGTAGTGAATAACTGTAATATTTGTGAAAGGAAAAGCAGGCCCAATGAATTACATACAGAGAAAGAGGCACTCAGAGGGTTCACATGTTGCCGGATCCTGACATGACCCAACTCCTGCAATCCAATAAATAACCCCACAATTCACTCAAATATTTAAATTAAAAATAAAAAATCACCCACAAGCCCTAGAAAATATAACAAGCTTTTATGGCTAATGAGAAGAAGGGGTCTCATTTTCCCATCATATTATCAATATTGGGTCCAATAAAAACATATAAATTATCAATATTTTAACAACAAGAAGAAGAAGAAGAAAGAAACCTCAGAGACTTTGTGGGTGAGATTAAGGTCAGCATATTCTAAGGCCACCAGGTCTGGGCTTCTGAGAGCAGTAGCACAAGCATCACCCACCAAGTTACTACTGCAATAGTGTCGACCAAACAAAGATGATGTTCTTAGTAGGACTGAGCAAAGCCCTTCCTTTCTCAAATTCTTGTACCAGCTATTAAAGTAGCGTAATACGCACAAGGAAGGAGCAGTTGCCATTTCATCCTCTCCCCTATGGCCTATTACTATCTACCGTCCTCTCTTGGAACACAAAATGTTGGGCTACTCTTGTTTTAGTTCCCCAGTCACAAATCCTGGTAATAAAATAAAATAAAATAAAATAAAAGGTAAATACCCTGAGGTTTGGGGAAATACCGCTCAGGTCCAAAATATTTCAAAATTGACCAATTAGGTCCAAAAAGACATATTAGTCCCTAACACCCTTAACACCATTACCCCTCTGTCAATTTTCTTTCCTTCACTCAGAACTCTCTCTAGTCTCTTCTCTCTGGTTCCTCTCCCTCTTTCAATCCCAGCCAAAGCCATAACAAAAAACCCAAATCTTACCACAAAACTATATCGTCTCTACATTGTCAAACCCTCCAAATTGCCCCTAGAGAGCCCCTTAACCTCAACAGCCAAACTCTCTTCCCCAAGCCTCCTCAACCCTTTACTCAAAACCTTAACCACATACTCATCCGCCTCAAAAGTGGACCCCCACCCACTCCTCTTCATCATCTCGTAAATCCTGACCGTCGATTCCCTCCTATCAGCATCAATCACCGCCTTGATCAACCTGATGAGCCCCTTGTCATCACACTGGATCCCACCCCCACCACAATCTGTCTCCAAGTCACAGATCAGACGATCGAGATCTTCCACCATTCTGTTCCTGGCGAGAGCGGTGGCCACGTCAGTGTAGAGGGACAAGTCCGGATTGTTGTATTCAGATCGGACGATGGAGAAGGCGTGGAGAGCGAGGGCGCAGTGGTCTTGGCATAGGAGCTCGCGTAGGGTAACGAGGAGGTCAGATTTGAGGAGGCAAGAGAGGATGGGGGAGTAATCGGGTGTGGTGGAGGAGGACTTGTGAGCTTGCCTGAGGGTTTGGATGGCGTTGATGGCTATCCAAATCTTACCCCAAATCCCACCGTGTGTGACCTCAGCTTGAATAATCAGTGGATCTTTGTGTTGTTTCTTGTTTTGGAGCTGTTTTTGGATCTGGGTTTTTGTTTTTACATCTTATTTTTGGCTTTTGAGTGTGCAAATGATTGATCTTTGAATTGTGTCAAATGGGTTTTCTTCTTTTCTTCAAAGGGTCTCTATATCTTTTTGGCTTTGAGTTTTGTGGTAAGATTTGGGTTTTTTTGTTATGGTTTTGGCTGGGATTGAAAGAGGGAGAGGAACCAGAGAGAAGAGACTAAAGAGAATTCTGAGTGAGGGAAAGAAAATTGACGGAGGGGTAATGGTGTTAAGGGTGTTAGGGACTAATATGTCTTTTTGGACCTAATTGGTCAATTTTGAAATGTTTTGAACCTGAGCGGTATTTCCCCAAACCTCAGGGTAGTTTTTTGGAATTTACCCAAAAAAAAAAATTTTAATGAGTTTCAAGTGTCAACAGGGACGAGTATGAGGCGGGTTTTCTATTCTTCGCTCTTGCACCCACTTTCGCTTCGAAGTGGTTTTTTTTTTTTTTTTTGTCCCATTCTGGCAAGTACCCATCCCGCCACACTTATGTAAGGATAGACAAAATTTAGTTACAAAATTAGTTGTAATCTTAAACTATAACCTTACTCAATATCTTTTTATTAGAGGTAAATTTTATCAAATTCACTATTAGATTACATCTTCTTCTTGTATCTTCTATGCTTGCAAAATTTCAAAAAAATTAAAGATTAATAGCTATGTCATCAATAAATTTTTTAAATTGCATGTTTTTGTAGTTTAAAATTATGCATAAAATATTAGCTTATAAATCATATATTAAATAATATCCAATTGACACAAAATTTGACATGAGTATTGAGAGAGTAAAGAATATGCAATTTAACGATTAGATTTTCAAAATATGTAATAATGTTTATTTTATTGAGTAAAGCTGTGGCCTAAGGTTACAACCAATTTTGTTGCTAAATTTTGTTCTTTAAAGTTTATTTTGAATGCATTAAATTAAAACTCATAAAACATTAAAAAAAAAAAAAAAAAAAACAAGATCTAACATTACAAAACATTCTCAAAGTATAACAATACAATAATTCAAGTAAAATATAAATATAAAAACAATTCAAACATAATAATAAAACAATTAAAAAATATAAACAGTGTAAATATTAAAACATAAAAGTATAAATTCAATAATACAAAATAAAAAAAAAATCATATATTTAAAAGTTAGAATACTAAAAACACATATGTATATCTTATGAAAAGACCTATAAAAATATATTTTTTAATTATTTAAATATAAACAGGACGAGTGCGAGAGAAAATATTAATCCTCATCCTCACCCCATTTGTTATGCGGGGCAAGCAAAACCTGTCCATTAAGGGCAGGTGTAGATTTAAATTGTCATCCCTAATGATGACTGGATTTTTTATCATTTGACCAACATATCAATCAGTTTTGGTATAAATGATGATTGAAGTCTAGATCTCTAATTCAAACTTTATTCATTGAACTAACTAGAACTAGAACCCACAATTACGTAAACTTTCATATCTCAACCAAAAAATCACACAAAACTTTAACATGAACATGGTATCACACCCAAAATTCGACTCTGGTTCCTAAACAAAATTTGGTTTTGTCTTTTTAATCCGTTCAAAAATACTAATAATAATACCCATCACCAAACGTCGTCGTTTTTCTATTCTTCAAATGAGAAATTCACAAAGAATATCTCCTTGTCTCCTTTCCTGAAATTTCAAACACTGGCTTCAAAATGAAAATCACAAAGATGAACCGAGCTCCACTACCTTTGTCTTTTCTTCTCACTTGTTCAAATTCAACTGTAAAGACCAGAATTGTGACTCATTCCTTCTACTCCTCACTACCACAACACCCCCACCAAAACCAAAAGCAACAACAAAAACAACATTTAAACTCCAATACCCCAATTGGGTTGTCTCCATCTAGAGTCCAGAAGCTCATAGCCTCACAAACAGACCCACTCCTCGCCAAAGAAATCTTCGACTACGCATCAAACCAACCCAACTTTCGTCACTCTTACTCTTCCTACCTCACTCTAATCCTCAAACTTGGTCGCTCCAATTACTTCTCTCTCATTGACAACCTTCTCATTAGCCTCAAAACCCATCACTACTCTCTCCCCCCTTCTCTCTTCTCCCACCTTATCAAACTCTATGGCAATGCTAATTTACCAAACAAGGCCCTCAAGACTTTCTACACTATCATGGAATTCAACTGTAGGCCTTCTGTCAAACACCTGAACTGCATTCTTGAAATTCTCGTTTCTCACCGGAACTATGTCCGGCCCGCTTTCCAACTTTTCAGGAATGCCCACTGCTATGGTGTTGAACCCAACACCAAGTCTTACAACACTTTGATGCGTGCTTTCGGTTTTTGTGGGGATCTTAGTATTGCGTACCAACTGTTCAACGAAATGTTTAAGAGAGATGTTGTTCCCGATGTTGAGTCGTATCGGATTCTAATGCAGGGTTTGTGTAGGAAGAGTCAGGTTAATAAGGCGGTGGACTTGTTGGAGGACATGTTGAATAAAGGATTTGTGCCGGATACGTTGAGTTATACTACTTTGTTGAATAGTTTGTGTAGGAAGAAGCAGCTTAGGGAGGCTTACAAGCTTCTTTGTAGAATGAAAGTCAAAGGGTGCAATCCCGATATCGTTCACTATAACACAGTTATCTTAGGATTTTGTAGAGAAGGACGGTCGGTCAATGCTTGTAAGGTTCTTGAAGATATGGCATCAAATGGGTGCTTGCCAAACTTGGTCTCATATCGAACTTTGATTAATGGTTTGTGTGATCAGGGAATGTTTGATGAGGCAAAAAATTATACAGAGGAAATGATATCAAAAGGGTTTTCTCCGCATTTCTCGGCTGTTCATGCTTTGGTCAAGGGTTTTTGTAATGTTGGTAGGATTGAGGAAGCTTGTGGAGTACTAGGCGAAATCTTAAAGCATGGGGAAGCTCCTCATGTAGATACCTGGATGATGATAATTCCTAGGATTTGTGAAATGGATGAGACAGTAAGAACAAAGGAAGTTTTGGAAGAGGTTTTGAAGATAGAAATAAAGCATGACACTAGAATAGTGGAGGCGGGTGTTGGTTTGGAGGACTATTTGATTAGAAAGATACGAGCTAAACAATGGAGAGGTTAACTGTTTCATGATATACAGCTGACTGGTTTTTGACCCTTTATAATGTGAGGGATCCATGGGATTCTTGTTCCAGGTATGAACTTGTCATTCCCATTGGTTTTATTTGTTTTATAGTTGTACTTCTTGTAGCTCACCATATGATCTAGGCAACAGAGAGCTTGATAAGAAAACAAGATCAAATACCAAAATTTCTAGAATTTTGGTCTAGTTATTAGCTTGTTGCTCTTTTCTTTGAGTTAAGCTTTTGAAAGTGGACATGTGAGTGTTATTGTAATTTTCAGTTTCCTCATTCAAGCGTGATTTGGAACTGGACAGTTATGGGAGTCAAATGGGTTTTGGACTTTGGTCTTGTGACTGATATTATGTGAGTTTGCTAGTTTAGTTTTCCTGTTAATTTAGTTTCGTGCCACTTTTTTTTTTTTTTTTCATTTCTAAGGGATATTAGAATGTGGGCTTGAGCAGGTGTAGTTTTGATATTCAGTGAATATATCTATATTTTCGGTAATCATATAGTCTTCACCCTGTGTTTTTTGATTCAAGGCTTAGGAACAAAGTTTTAATGTTGGAGTATCTTTTTGGCAATGCTATTTCTGATTATGTATAAGATCCTAGGGATGCTAACTTTAATTGAAATGGGTTATTGTTGTGGTTTGGCATTACTGCAGGGTAAAGATATGGCTACAGGGGGTTTTTCAAATTCACTTGGTGATGTAGATGCACAAGAACCAATGGCGAACTCAACCCAAATGGATTTTGACATTGATCTTGAGGAGCTATCCAAGAGGAAACAAGTTGATTATTCAAGTGCAATGTCAACTCAATCAATATCACACCAAAAAAAAAAAAAAAAAATAGGAGCTCTGCTACTTCGAAGGAAGATACCATTTATAAGGATTTGTCTATGCAAATTGGAAAAGTTGCAGTAGCATTGGAAAAAAATTTACCAAAATCAACTTGACCATCTAACACAGAATGAATAACTAGCTAATTCATTCTTGTTGGCATGACAACCTATTTTGGATTTTTCAGTAGATGGTTGTATTTTGGACTACTTAAGATACTTGTGTAGATGATTATATTTTGAACTATTTTAGATTATACACACACACATCTTCTTTGGATGATTTCTTTTTGTATAGGTTTTTTTTTAATGTGTGAGAACTATTTTAGGTTGATTTTGTACTTGGTCAACATTATATTCAAGTTATAAATGAAAGCTTTCGGTTCATGCAACCATTTGGAATTTACAGGAAATATTACTAATTTTCTGTGCATGCCGGAAACTGGATTACTGTTTTTTCAGCTTTTTTTTTTTTTTTTTTTGGGTTGCAAACAAACACTTGAAAAGTTTTTTAAACCATAAAATATTTTCCGTAAAACAAGTCATTTTCCAAAAAAATGTTTTCCATCAAAACAAATTAAGCAACAGTGTTGAGTAGTTTCAACATTAGCAGCAAGTGATGAATAATGATGTGTAGACTGGGTTTTACATTTCTTGATGGTGACTTGGCAGCAAATCTTGAACCAAGCTTATGCATGTTCATTATTTTTGGTCATGTCTGCTCTTTTTGAGTCCAAATCTTCTATCTCATTCTTTATGCTTCACTATATACTTCACAAATAAAAACATGCCTTAATCTAAAGGGGAAAATATAACTAGTCGAACCTCCATTTTGAGAGGCAATAACACGACTCCACCCATTCACGTGGATTTGGCCCAACAGTCCTAAAAATGGGGGCCGGGGGCGCAGTCTCTCACAACATCCTCCACTTTCCGCTAGCTTTTTTAACCATTACTACGTTTGCCAGCCAGTCGGGGTAGTAAACCTCCCTAATGAAGCTCGCCTTCTGTAGTTTGCAGACCTCCTTCGCTATGGCCCAACACTCCTAAAAAAGGGGGCCGGGGCGAACACCCGTTTCTTCTGTAGGATGGGCCGAATGGAGGGCGACAATTTCAGCCTATGTACCATGACTGAAGGATCTATCCCTGGCATGTCTTCGTGGCTCCAGGCAAATACGTCCTGATTATTTCTGAGGAAAGTTGTGATCGCTTGGCAGACCGCGGGATTAGCGAGGGTTCCAATTTTGGTTGTTCGGTCAAGTTTGGAATCGTCAAGAATTATCTCTTCAAGCTTTTCTACAGGCTCTGTCGCCATCCGGTGTTCTTCTATGTTCATGGCTTGGAAGTAGTCATCCATTTCCATCATGGCCACGTAGCATTCGCGTGTGGCCACCTGATTTCCACGTAGCTCTCCCACTCCATAGTCGGTAGGAAACTTAATCATTAGGTGGTAGGTTAAGGTTACAGCCTTCCACGAATTGAGGGTGGGTCGTCAAAGATAGCATTGTATGCGGACGAGCAGTCGACCACTAGGAATGTTACGTCCTTGGTGATCTGCTGAGGGTAGTCACCTACCATCACAGATAATGTGACCGCACCCAGGGGGAACACCCTTGTTCATCCAAAACCGACGAGCAGGGCGTTCGTCGGAATCAATCGCTCCCTGTTAATTCTCATCTGCTGGAACACCGGGTAGTATAGGATATCTGCCGAGCTGCCATTGTCGACCAACACCTGGTGCATGTTGTAGTCTCCTACTTGTATGCTGACAACAAGCACATCGTCGTGCGGGTGATGAAGACGTCGTGCATCTTCTTCCGAGAACTCGATAATAGGGCCTTCTCCCCGTGCTATCTTCAGTACGGAGCCCGTCAGCTGAACATTCTGGACCATCCTACGGTAAGTTTTGCGGGCCTTTTTGGACGACCCAATAGTTGCTATTCCCCCTACGATTATCCTTATGTCCCCTATGGGGGGTTTAGGACATTCATTATCCCGTTGGGGGTGCTGCTGTTGAGGGGGCGGATCTGCTCTCTCCTTGCTGACGAACTTCTGCAATTTCCCTTGTCTGATAAGGGCCTCAAAATGCTGCTTTCAGTCGTAGCAATCGGCTGTGTCATGACCGTGGTCACGGTGGAAACAGCAATATTTGTCTCTAGGTCACTTGTTGGGGTCTACTTTCAGCTTTCTGGGGAATGTTAGAGCCCCTTTGTCCTTGATTTGCATTAGGACTTGATTTATCGGGGTGGTCAATAGAGTGAAGCTTGTGAACCTTCCTCCCAGGGGCTTAGAGCACCTTTCATCCCTTCAGTCTCCCGTTCTTGCCTTCTTTCGCTCTTGGTCCTGTCGTGTGTCTTCCTATCTCTCCCTCTTCCTGGGCTTTTCCTCCCGAGCCAGCAGCGCGTCTTCAGCATTCATGTACTTGGTGGCTCTGTAGAGTACTTCCGACATGGTCTTTGGGTCATTCTTATACAAGGAGAACAAAAACTTACCCTTCCGCAATCCATTCGTGAAGGCTGCTACAAGTATTTTGTCGTCGACTTCATCGATTGAGAGTGCTTCCTTATTGAAACGGGTTATGTAGGATCTCAGCGTCTCGTCCTTTCACTGCCTGATGCTCATCAAGCATGCCGTGGACTTCTTATATCTATGTCCCCCGATGAAGTGTGCAGTAAACTGAGCACTTAGCTCCTTAAAAGTGCTGATGGAGTTAGGTGTCAGTCGGCTGAACCACACCCTTGCGGGACCCTTCAGCGTTGTAAGGAAGGCCCTACACATGATTTCATCTGCTACTCCTTGAAGGTGCATCAAGATCTTGAAGATCTCTAGGTGATTTAGAGGGTCCTTGACTTCGTCGTAACTATCTATCTGCGGCATGCGAAACTTATGTGGTAGGGGGAAGGAATTGATGGAGGCGGTGAACGGTGAGTCGATTCGGTTAACAAGATCGTCAAGATCACTGGACAATTGTCCCTTGAGGGCGTTCATCATAACTTCCATCTGTTCCTTTATTGCCTGTATCTCCGCGACAACAGGTGGTGGAGTCATATCCGTGAGGGATGGGAGGCTCATATTTTGTCGCTCCAGTCTACTTGGGGCGTTACTCCTCTCTGGTCCCTTTCGGTCTCGTCGCTCGGCACTGGTACCTTCTTGGTCTTCTTCCTGGTTGTCGTGTCCCGCATTCCTTTGGTGCAACTGCTCTTCCAAATCATTGTTTTGCTTAATGAGGCGTTCCACGGCTGCAGTGAGTGTCTGCACCTGTCTCTCGAGTGCAATTGGGCATGGTTCGTCTTTCTGAACGTCGTTGGTGGTTGCCATCGAGCGAGTAAGTACCATGCAACTCTTTGTCCAGGAAGTGATAGTATGGCTAAGGTTTCCCACAGACGGCGCCAACTGATGATGCCAAAAAAGTCACTAGTGAGTCACATGATACTCGCACACTCAAAATAACACCTGCACAGTAAAAAGGGGAGACCTAATAGAGAGCACCGATGTGGTGCCGGCCAAATACCCTCCGAATGTCAAGTTAGAACTTCTCACAACTCTAGAGTGCTAGAGAGGGGTAAATTATGCGTACCTTGGTTTGTGAGGGTATTGGGGCTTTTATAGTAGTAGAGGGTTGATCTCTTTTTCTTGCTGTAAAAGTCTTTTCCTTATAGGAATCCTTGTGAGCATATTTTGCGGAACCCTTTCCTTGAAGGAGTCTAACACTGAGCGTGATGCGCAAGATATTTCTTTATATACCCATGCGTGGAAGTCAAGTCAAGGTTATGTTGGAACCGTCAGCTTTATGCATCCCCTACAGCCTTGACCCGTCAGCTTTCCAACGTCAACGAGTTTACCTCGTCTCCCTAAGGTTGTTGATTCCCTACCGTCACTTGCCAATAGACAAAAGTGAGGCTGACGGGTCTGATTAGAGTGCCGCTTCACGCCCTTCCGTCAGTGAGTATTGCAATTTTATACTTATCAGTTATTATGGGTAAGTGTGTTTCAAACACCTTTGTTTTGTGTCCCACATTGGTTAGGAGTGGACACCTTTAGTATTTATAAGCCATGAGTTATCTTAAAGGATATCTAAAGATAGAGGGCTAGGTGTTAGACTTGGAATTTTATTCGCGTAATTCTCTAGTTTGTGAGATCTTTCTAAACTCTAGCTATATTTTCCAATACCATAGATGCTTTTTCGTTTGTGCGTGTAGCAAGATGTTTCGAGCATTACAAAATTCAGCTTGCCATAACCCGCTGGATCCTTGTATGCATGTGATGGTATTTCTCTTCTTTCTCTAACTAGCTCTAGCATGAAAGAACATTGAATTTCTGTCCCTTCTTACAACCAAGTAACCATTAACCTCTGCTTCCATTAAACTTCATCACATTCCATGAGGTTACTCAACTCATGTTTCACTGTATTAGTTGTTTCAGTAACTGATTCATCTGGAGCCATTTGTGCTGCAATTGTTGATGTTTCTGTTTGATGCCAGAATGGTTGTCAGTTGTCACCAACATGCTGCTTGCCCCTTTCCCAATGTAGGGACTGAATGTTTTAACTTAGCACACAGAGAGAACATTCTTGAACCTATAATTGATGCTCGGATTGGTTCACCTATAAACAATTTGAGGCATTAAATGATGTTCTACAATTTATAGAGCATGTTATAAAGTTGGCACTTGGCACAACATTCCAATGGAATGCATTTGATTATTTTGCACATTTTGAAAGATCAAAAAGAGATTTTTTTTTTTTTTTTTTTTTCCACTCTTCTCGTATTTTCTCTATTAATATTGTTTTTATTATAATGAAATTATATATTAATATTCAGGTACAAATTTCAAACATTTTGGAAGAACCCTAAATAATATGATTTTCATTTGCTATGGGGCAAAAATAAAATGCTTATGTATATAAGCATGAAAACATGTGTACTTAATTAGTATAAATTTACAATTCAAAGTAACTCTTACATTAAAAAAAAATTATAAAAAAAAAAAAAAAAAAGAGCCGAAGATTTTACCACTCTTCTATTTTATTACATATCCTCAGTACTCGCTGATTCAGACTAAACTAGGAAAAATCCTCTTATAAAAAAATAAAAATAAAACTGGGAAAATTCCTATTCAAATTTCTTAACAAAGTAAATCACTTAAATGCTTACTACAAGCATGCCCACAACAAATTACAACACCAATATTAGTGACTGGTAAAAGAGGAACAATATATGTATTTAGATATGTATGCATACATGTGCCACATTAAACACCGATATCACAACTGCAGATGAACTTCAAAAATTAAAGACAAAGCATTGGGTTATTTGAATATGAATTAGTACCAGAAGCCTTATATTTTCAATCTTTATAGCAATTATCAGTGATCCAACAATGTGAATTATCAACTTTTTTTCCTCACAACAATAGAATCAAGTACGCGTTCACTTTCAAGATAGTTGTGGCGAGCTATCCAAATCCCCATCTTCAACAGGTAACCAACCACCTAACATGCAGAAGAGTACATAATTATATAATTGTCAGTATAAAATGGAACAGAAGGTAAATATTGAAATCTGGACAAGTGTTTAACAAAACTCGAAAAGAGATGCAGGCTAAGAATTAGTAAATAAATATGGATGTATAGATGTATATGGTTACACAAAACCTACAAATGTTAATAGGCCAAAGCCACCTGTAAACTGATGTGCTCTACAATTAAATCATATTTTTTTGGCAAACATGGAGGAATTGATCCCTTTCTAAAGTTATGTTCTCCAATACTACGTTTTTTGAAATTTATAATAACATTTCTTTCTAAAGTTAACTCTCTCATAAAGAGTAATTTCTCAGTTAGTACTTTCACATTATAGATGATACTGTTATCATTAAAGTTGAGCTTAGAACTAGGAGTTCTCACGTCATAACTATGGATAAATGCTTAGAAATCACATAATGACAACAGTGTCATCTATAAGGTGAAGGTGCTAACTGAGAAATTACACTTTATGAGAAAGTCAACAGTGTCAATAACTACAAACCACCTCCACAAAGCCATTAAATCAGGACATTGCTCCTTATAAGTGTTAAATCCAGAATCACTAATCATTTTAATGAACTCAATTGTGACACAGCAAAATGCATCAAAATTGATGCGAACCTCAATCGACACGCTTTGAGACCCAACAAATAATATTGGAATATTTGCCCAAGAATGCTAAATTCCAATATTATTTGTTGGGTCTCAAAGCATGTCGATTGAGGTTCGCATCATTTGGTATCAGAGCACAGGTTCTAAAATCAGTTTTACTATCCCTTTATCTTTTGTTTCCTGTTATCATCCTATCTTGTTCCTTTTGTGTTCTTTATTCCTTGTTCTTATTTTGTGACGTGCACTAGGTTAAAATCGTGCACCAAGCTCCAAAAAAAAAAGTGAAAAAAAAAAAATGGTAATTATTGAGAACATTGTGGAATATTCAATTGAGGACAAATATGAGGATGAGTCCACAACTCACAATCCTCAAATCTTAGTTGATTTGTTGAAGATGACTATACAATATGTTGATTTTCTTGGAGTATAAAATTTTAATTTTATTATCAACCCTTTGTTGATTGATGTTGCAAATAAATTGAAAGTAGATGAGAAGAAATTTTATGCTACACTTTATGAAGGATTCAAGTTTCAGAAACGGATCAAGTTATTAAAGCATTCAAAGTATTTGTTTATTTGGAGCGAAAGATTTCAGATTTCAAAGATGAACTCGAGAACGAGTTTGTTTCAAGTGGAGAGGTCTGATGTAGGACACCATTCACTATTTAATTATTGTAATATATTATTTTTGGTATTTTTATGTAAAAAACGTTATTTTAGGTTTAGGTGATTTATTTCCTTGTTTTTAAGTGCATTTAATGCTTTTTAGGTCAAATTTGATTCCTGATATGGTTAGGTATCAATTAGGAGATATTTTAAAATATATTTTCTTGTCTGTCAAGTTTTATGGAGCCCTTAAATAGGCCTCTAAGTCTGTAAACGTTTTTCATAGATTATTGAATAAAAATTAGAAAAATGTGAGGTTTTGCTTCTTCTTTTGGTTCTTCAAGAACTCAGGGATTCTTCCTTATGGCGTTGAAAATTTATACCTTCAGTTCGTGATTCAGTTATAATCATTGGGTCGAGGTCTGTTACTTATACCTCTAGTTTGCATTTCATTTATAAGCGTTGGGTTAGGGGTTCTATCAAAATCTGAATTTTAGCTTTCTTGGGCAAATATTCTAATATTATTTGTTGGGTCTCAAAGCGTGTCGATTGAGGTTCGCATCAAAAATGATACATCTAATCATATCCATAGATGTGTGTGTACATATAGGCGTATATCAGTCCAAATGGTGACATATTCTTTACACTGGTTTCCATTATACACATCTAACACAATGACAAAGGAAACATTGTCAACCTCTGTCAATATTCAAAAAAGCATTGAAGACTATTGCCCATTGGATAGAAGACTCATGAGAATCCACCTCTATTTTGATTTTGAATTGACTACAAAGTAACACATCCTCCACTCCCCCCAAAAAAAAGAGCAATGGTCTTTGGACCAAATGGCATCTCTCCTCCCCCAATAAATGAGGGTGGAAAGCAAGATCATAGGTTCAAACATGAAAGTTACTTCTCATCAAGAACTACATTTTTGGGAAAGGCAAGTTTGATAGATCACTTGAACTACCCTAACTTAGGTAGAAATAAAAGACTAAAATTTACAAAGCTTTCCAAGTTAAAAATCAAGCAAACAGATTATGAACCGTTTGTTTCATGGTCTAATTCATTGTCAATGTAATGCATATCTCATTCCAGTCTATTGATAAAAAAATGGAAACAAATGTAAATAAATAAAATGGTAGAAGAAAATTAAATTTCCTAGATGGAATAGTAGCAAAATCTGCAATAAGATGACCCTAAAAAATTTCCACTCACCTGCATACAATCAAATGCTGGTCATCTTACATCTCGAAAATTCAAAAATAAATAATATTTAATGCCTTAGGAACAAAAAATAACTAAGTCCAAGACAGCATAACAGATTTCCCCAAAACATCAAATTCAATGACCCCTGAGTGCCAAATTGCTCTCAATCATGATACAACATTCATTTTTGCTTCTAAACCACATGTCCTTGACTTTTGCACAAGACGACCCTAAGAAGTTCAGCAAGAAAACGAGCATTGAATTATTAATAATTTCCACATTATCTTTAAGTAAATAAACTGTGTTCAACAATACTGTAAAAGGAAAAATTTGAATCTAGGCAGTCTCTGTGTCATATGAGCACACAACGTTCAAACATGTTGCTTTCATATATAAAAAGAATTCATCATCAAGTTTCCAACCACTAATTTCATGGTGTAACTCCAAACAGATAATATCGTAAGATTTGATTTTACAATCCTATTTCAAGGTGTGATAAAGGAAGTTTTGAACAGATGGTTCTAAAACATTGAAACCAAAACATCATGGACACCCATTGCATTGGCAGAAACTTGAGATGGAACTTCCATAAGCAACTTATCTTTGCTTTTTTCCAGAGTCACTTATTTTTGTATGGTTTATAACTCCAGCTGTATAGCATCTGTGAGTTGATAGTATTCCAACAGAATGACTCCAGCGGTGGAGAGGCAGTTTGCCATGATAACTTCAAGATTGAAAGGGGAAAATGGGTGCAACTAGAGGGAGAGAGAGTATGTCCAGTTGTGTGCAAAGGCTGGTTAAGTTTGCCCCCTTTATCATGCACTTAAATAAATTTCCCCTTAATAATGCTCTTTTAGTTATTGTAAAGTTATGAATAGTATTGTCTTCCATGGGAAGGGTTTTTCTAAAAAGTATTTGTGTCTTCTAGGAGAAGGGCTTTAGTATTAGAAGTTTATATCTTTCATGGCTTTTAGTATGAGTATTTGATATCTCTTGAGAAGTATGGAAATGGTAAAAGATATAGATGTTTTGAATAGTATGAGTATTTGATAATGCTCTTTTAGTTATTATGAAGTTATGAATAGTATTGTCTTCTATGGGAAGGGCTTTTCTAAGATGTATTTGTGCCTTCTAGGAGAAGGGTTTTAGTATTAGAAGTTTATGTCTTTCATGGCTTTTAGTACGAGTATTTGATATCTCTTAAGAAGTATGGAAATGATAAAATATATAGATGTTTTGTGGGATATAGTATTTGTAATTTGTAAGATACATGGAAGTAATGAGAGATATGGAAGTTAAAGATAGTAAAGATATGAGATTATAGCTGCTGGAGAAGTTATAGTGATGACTTGTGTTGCTTTCCAAGAGAAAAGATTTTGTAAGAGAAGAGGTTTTGTAAGAGAAGAGGTTTTGCAAGAGAAGTGAAGAGGGAGATGTGTTTAGAGGATATGGGCAGAAAGATAGATGTATTTTCTGAATATGGAAAGTGAGAGAATGAGCATAAGAAGAGTAATAGTGTTGTAGTTTGTTTAGCAATATTGTTGAGATTTTCTATTGGAGGATGGATAAAGGCTTATGAGTAGTGATATGAGGGGCATTTGTGAGCTAAGGGCTGAAGAGCTTAGTTTCTAATTTGGAAACTAAGAACTCAGAACCTCATTAAGAGTTTAAGAAGATAATTAGAGGGAGAGAAAATAAAGAAATTTATGAGAGAGTTGTTCTTCTCTATTGGTGTCTTGAGGTATTAATGAATGGCTCTATTTATAGTTGAGTTAAAGAGGGTATTTAGTAAAGAATCTCAGCAAAAATCTGTCCTAATTAGCAATAAATCTTCAGAAAATCCATCATAGGATTTGGGCGAAAATGGTATGTTCAACTTTAAGGTGTTCTTGCTGTTTTAGGTAATAGCAGCCGGAGGAAAGACCAGTAAAAAAGAAAATGATTTTAACAAGAAAAAGATAGTTTCTTTGGTTGCTTTTGGTTTTTAGCAAAATAAGGAAATTTTGTAATTTCAAGGTTGTTGGGTCAGCTATCACAGCTGTTCTGAAAAAGCTGTCCCAACTGTCAAAAAAAGCTGTTGCTTAGGGCTAAAATAGATGAGGTCAGCTAGATGATGTCAGGTTGCTGGAAAGAATATTCAGCATTTATATCATGGGTTTGGCTGAAAATGGTAAGATCTCTTTTAAGGGTATCTTGCTATTTTGGGTATAGCATCTCGCTGCTGAGATTTGAGAATTAAATGGCTGATGATGTCACTTTCAGCCAGGTGTCAAGTGCTGAACACACTGCTGGTGTTCTGCTAGAAAGGTTTCCTCTTTTGGGTATTTATATATTTGGTCCAAGATTCTATTACAATACATTTTTAGCAAATAATAGAATGATTGATTAATAGTTAATAAAGCTTTAGAGATCTAGTTAAGGTCTCATTGTGTTGTGACTCAATCTTGGTGAGCAAAAAGAGCATTTAATGCTCTTCTCTCGTAGTTGACAAAGGAATATTTGGTCTAATTATGGCAGATGGTAGCTGGGTATTAAAGATATTATGAATATTTTATATTTGAAAACTAAAGATAGCCAATCAGATTTAGCCATGTGTTTGAGTTGGATTTTAGCTGAAAGTAGTAATAAGTTTATATAAAATAATATACTTAGGTTTCCAAATTCGTATAACAACAGCTGGAGATTGAATGAATAGTTATTTTGTCAGCATTTAGATGGCTGGAGTTTTTGATTGTTTGTCATATGATGAATATTAAGTTTTAGGAAAAGAGCAATGGGTAGTTTTATCATTTTAAGTGCTATGTGATAAGAGAGGCTTACCATATGTTACCCGCTACACACTGACTCGTCAAAGTTCAGAGAGTTGGAGAAGACACACTAAGCAACATGTTTCTTTTATCAATTTTAAACCGTTGGAGCTTTACTGAACATACCTCTTGACCCTCCAAACCACGACTCTCAAAGTTTCCCCAAAAAGACTCATGAGCTTGGATCATAAGCCGAAGATGAGATGATGTACCTTGGGCTTTGTTGTCATTTTGTGTAAATATGGGCTTTTGTTGGAGAAGCCACGTTCCATGAGTATGAGAGAGATAATATGGCCATGAGCTTTGATTCATTGCTTGAACTCGATCCATATATTGATGTTGATGATGTCGTGGGTTATGATCCCAATTGATGAAGAGGAAATATAGACCATGAATCCACCTCTTGAAGTAAGGATCTTATGGGCCATGTGAGCCCAATCCATATAGTTGAATAAGATATAAGTTTATTTTGGGCTTTAAGTGAAATTTACCCAAAAATCTATAATATGTTGATGTGGCGCGAGTTGCCAATGAAGTGATGCCATGTGGCGTGAAAAAAAGAGTCCTCAACACATACAAAATGCAATTTGGATGGTGTTTTTTTTTTTTTTTTAAATTTTAAGAAAAAAAGTCTACCTTTAGATTTAAGCATTTTTATTCCCTAAAGACACTAGACTCAATTTCATCATGCTTTTGACATTAAAAAGAATTCTCCAAACACATTTGAGAGAAGAAGAAATTATTCTGCCTTATTTCATTGTATAAACTAACTAAGCCAGTAGTTTCATTCTAATTAATCTAATGACATTGTGCAAATGAAATGACTGAGCAGAATACCCTAATAATAAGTGAATTCCTGCAGTATTTGTTGATCAGGTAGATACTCCCTTCAAGTGTAACATTTTCTCTATTTCAGCAAAGCAACCTAAATCACACCTCATCAACTCAGTTTTAGGTACAAAGATTTAATTGTTAGAATAGAAAGCAAGTTACACTATCCTTTCTTCTCCATATATGGGAAAAAATCATAAATGCAACAAAAGTCCTTTGAACAAACAGAAAGAATACAAGGTAGAAAGAGATTTCCCAAATACAAAATAAAAAAAGAAAAGATGATTACCGTTGAGTTCACAACTTTGCTTAATTTCAAGGCCTGAATGTTTTGAACAATGTCTGAATTTTAAGCAAAATTTGTTCCTTGCCTTCATTCGTTCTGCATGAGAAATCAAACCACTGATAAGTTCTCCAAAATATCAAAACCTCAAAAAACATAGTGAAGAACAAACAAGAACAATAATATTGGTGTTCCATTCTACAAAAAAATTCAAATACCTTAGGTTTAAAGATGGCTTTAGAAGGTAGATAAAGAGGCAAGATATCAACCACTTGGCGAACAAAAAGTTCTTAAACTTGTTACTTGGGTGCTCCTCTGAAAATTAACAATCTATCACATGAAAACAGATAAAAAGAAGATAAGTTTTTACTTGCCATCCATAAAAATTGTGAAGGGAAAAAAGTTTTCCTTTTTGGCAAGACAACAATGAGGAGTACAAATAATCAAAAGACTAGAATTTTTAACTTTGAAATATTTGGAAAGAAAGGTTGCTAGCAGCTGCAGGAGATAGAGAAATATCAAGAGATCAACCACAAGGAAAATGAAAATAGTTCGCGGTTGTGTGATGCTCTCTGCATTAGAAACCCAACATATAAAAAGGGATAAAGAACAAAGAAACTGAAGGCACCAAAGGTTTTTTTTGAAATGTTTGAAAAAACTCAAACTATAATTAGAAATTTTCAGTTAGTAGGTAAAAATTGCAATTCAGATGGAGAATCTTGTGATTATTGAATGTTCTGCTTTTAACATAAACCAAAAGAAAGAATCTATTTAGGTAGATTATCCCATCAAAGAACTACTTTTATTATAGGTAAAGATGATGTAATTAAAATAAGACTACTTCACATACAATGGACACAAAGAAGCCTAAAGAATTACAACAAGAAAGTATTGTGTACAGAAAGGATCATCAAAGAACAACTTAAGCCATTAGTTATTTTCTGAGTAGTTCAATGGAGAATTTGCAAATTATGTCAAAATTTTAAATATAACACCACCCTCTCCTAATGGAAAAAACAAAAATAAAAACACGAACAAAATACCTCCATAGTTAGCACAATTCTGCAGTGTAGTTGCCTGGTTAAGTCCTGCCCTCAAAGTGCTAAGAAATTTTCTATGATTCTGTAATTATAATAATCAACCATACAAGTCAGTCCATGGACAAAATCTTATTTTATACAAAGATATAAATTTATTAGAATAAAAGAACAAATCAAAGAACAAATCAAAGAATTTATGTTATACTTATTTGTTCTCCTAAAACTTTAAAAAAATAAAATAAAAAAATCAAGTGTCTTATTAAAATTTTTATGGATAGGAACAAAATACAAAAGAATTTTAAAATAAAAAAATAAAAGAAGAAAGAAAGAAAGAATATAGGATTACCACTAAGTTCTTGACCTGTTGCACAATTGCAGTTTTTGAATAGGGTCCGAATTTTGAGCCTAGGTTTGTTCTCTGTCTTAGATGGTTCTTCATTTGTTCCTGCATGAGAAGTCAATTAACCAAGAAGTTCTCCAAAATACTACAAAGCTCAGAATGCACCAAGAAGAAGAGCATGTTGAAGAAATATCGAAAGCTATGACAAATTGGGATTAAAAGATAGATGCATACCTGAAGGAATTATTTCCGGCTGGTCCCAATAATCCACAATCAAGTGTGGGACATGATCAATGTTGGGCCAATCTTCACCTGTTTGTCTCAGGCATCTTTGACGTAAGAGGGGACAATCAATAATTGTCAGATTTTCTAAAGATTTGAGCTCATGAATCTCTCGAGGCAATGATGTTAAGTTGGGGCAATTGCGAATGAAAAGACTTTGTAGTGATGTAAGGTTGCCTATCCACTCTGGTAAAGCCATCAAACTAGGACATTCTGAAATTATGAGTTGTTGAAGAGTCGTAAAATGTTGAAGTCCATCTGGTAAAGACAACAGCTTTGTAATTCCCATAAGACGTAGAGAACGAAGGCTCTTAAGGCCATGCCATTGCATGCCATCATCTTCGTTGTTTAGCAGAGCAAGCTCATTGTAGGGCCATATTTCCATAGATTGAAGCGAGGTGAGATGTTGAATACTTCTACAAGTTGAAGATCCTAGTCCATCACACAATATTATAAAGAGTTTCCGGAGAGAAACGAGGTTCTGCAGCCACTCCTCTGGAAGCAATTCTAAATCTGAAACATCCGATAAGGACAAAGACTCTAATTCTGAGAGGGGAAAGTTGCATGAGGAGGAGGTTGATGGGCTCTGTTTTGGTACCATATTCATTGTCTGATGCAATACCTTTGAGCTAGCTTTATACAATTGAAGCTCTTCTTTGAGAAATGGAAACTTGGGCATGGAAGTCAAGTTAGGACATTGATAAATTCCTAATTTTAAAAGACGAGGAAATGATGGCAGTAACATATGCTCTGCCTCATTACCATCATCTTTCATCCACCATCCCTTCATATTAGGGCAATTCCTTAATTCAAGAGAATATAAGGATGGGAAAAATGTTGCTTTTGAAGAAGAGGAACCAAACAAATTACTAACAGTGTCTTTCTCCATGTATTCAAGTGCTGTCATATCCAAAAGACTGACAGTCTTGAGAAAAGGGAGTTGATTTTTAACGGTGGCAGGTGCTGGCATCTACGATTATCCCTTAACCACAAATCGACAAGATTAGTGAGTGAAGAGACCCAACTTGGAATATTTTCACCCATATAACCATACAACCCCAATGCTTTAAGATTTGGATGTGGCTGGAGCCCTTCCAACGACATTTCATCATAACATTCAATTTCTTCAGTCCACTCTGGGTCCCACAAAAATTCTAGTCGTTGAAGATGCTGTTTCTCAGTCATTTTTGCACCTTTACATTCCAGCACCACCTTGTCATCTTTTCCATGTCTTAAATTGGTAATTGTCAGGCTTCCTCCCAAACTTCTCAGATTTTTCAATTCACTTAGCCCACCACTAGGCCTAGCCTTGAAACCTTCCTTGCTCACTACAAACATTGGTAGTGTCTCAAGAGAAGTAAGATGCCCAAGTCCAACGGACATATGTGTCAATTTGCTACAATCAGTAATATCAAGATGCTTGAGATTGACCAACTTTTGAATGTCCCTCGGTAATTCTCTAAGCTCCAAACAACTATTCAGTTTTAGTGTAAGCAAATTCAACAAATTAGTAATTGAATTGGGGAGAATTTCAATACTAGAATTTTCAAAAAGATCAAGATATCTTAAATGCTTCAATTCCCCAATTGAATGCGGCACTACACGTAGCCCTACCTTGCTCAAATCCAATGTGCGCAAATACTTGAGATTTGAGACAAGTGCATCGCAAGTTAAGCTATCCAAATTCCCCCCTACACCAGATGCAAGAATTGTTCTTATCTTCCATCCATTACATTTGGCATTGAAAGATGTATCAATAAATCCATAGGACCAAATGATACATGACGAACATTTTCAATAACATTTTCCCAACTTAAATTGAATATGGTACTTTCTGTCCTAGCCACAAGAATTGCAAGTTCATGCATGAGATCATGCATTTGCATGATTTTATGTTGCCCAAATCATCCTTTTCTACATCCTGGGAAAACGACCTCCAAAGTAATTGCATAAAATATTCTCTACCAACATTGTCCACACGTTGTCTTTGATCTATTAACTTAATAAAACCTTGTGCAGCCCAAAGTTTAATAAGTTTATCTACATTAATTCTATGATCTTTTGGAAACAATCTACAATAGGCAAAGCACTGCTTCATGTGCGACGGAAGACGATCATAACTCAACTTTAGAGTCAATAAAATCTTATTTTCTTGTTGAGCTAGTTTTGAGAGTTCATTTTCTAAGAAGGATTGCCATTCAATTTCGGAGGTTTTACCATACAATAAGCTTCCTATTGTTCTTATAGCGAGAGGAACCCCATTACACTTTCCCACAATCTGTTTTCCCAATGCTACTAAGGCTTTGTTCTCTAGTGCTTTGCCATTTTTAAATGCCATTTTTACAAATAAAGGCCAAGCCTTTTCTTCCGGTAAGCCTTTAAGATCATAAAGTGAAGTTGTGCCTGTTATCTCTGCTACCTTTATAGAGCGCGTAGTTACCACTATCCTACTTCCCCTTGCACCACCCATTAATAAATTTTTAAATTGATGCCATTCATCTCTGTCCTCATTCCACACATCATCCAAGATAAGGAAGTATTTTTTTTCCATTAAGTGTTTCTCGAAGCTGATTTTGTAAAATCTCAAGGTTTTCTTCATGCCTATCGACTTTCATAGATTCTAGAACTTGTTTTACATCAAAATTATCCGAGACACAAATCCACAACTTCAGCTCAAAATTATTTTTGACATTTTCATCGTTGTATATGAGTTGAGCTAGTGTAGTTTTCCCTAATCCTCCGATTCCAACTATTGGAATAATTGAAACATTCTCTACAACATTGGTATCAAAAAGAAGTTTTATAATTTCTTTCTTATCATCATCTCTCCCAGCCATATCTTCTTCAAGTACAAAAGAATAAGTTTCTCTGTTCCTATTATTGACTTGTGGCTCAATGGGGTTTTCTATAAGCCGGAACTTCTCCCTATCATCAGCAATGGCATTTAGTCTCTCCCTAATTGCCTTTATTCTATGGCCCATCTTAAGATTATAAGCAAGCTGGTTTGAACTTGAAAAGAAAATGCATACCTCCTTTGTTATCTTACTTCCAGTCATCATTTTCTGTAGCAAAGCTTCAGTTGAGAAATCATCCAGCAGGTCATCTGCATCAAGGAAGAGATCTTTGAGCTTTCTGAGCCAGTCTTTGATCTCGCAATTATGAGAACCTTGATTTTCTGCATCTAGAAGCACGGCTTGGATTGTGGAAACTGTGCTATTTAGAATTCCAAGCTCAGCTTTGACATCACGTGCTAACTTGATCTCTTGGAGAAGTAGGGAATGTAGCACTTCAAGTACTTTCCAGGAAACGTCAAAGAAAACTCCGTCTGCCATTTTTTTTACCCCTTTCAGGAATGCTTAATAGTTTTGTGAGATGATAAAAGTGATGAGAGGCAGGTTGTAGTGTCAAGCTTAGCATAACCACATCAATATTTATAAGCCATGAGGGTGACAATATTGTTGAACACTTTTCCTGTTAATTGTCTTTTAATGATGCTTGCACAAAGGATTAATTCTTCAGGTTAAAGAAAATAATATTAGAAAGCAATGATTCTCAGCAAAAGTAACACACAACTTTAACAATTGTTCCTTCAGTGATAATGGATGGCATGAATGGTTCCTCTTCTTTTCTTCCTTTGGTGGCTTAATTCCAATTCCAATCCACTCTCCATCTTTTGTGTTCCTTAAGATCATGAAGCATACCAAGTAATACTAATACCTCATTACATTGGACCCTCTTATAGGTATTTTTATCACCATTTTTATCATATTGTTCTTTCTTAATAATGATATTAGGTTTAACTAATAAAAGGAAAGGATTAATTACGGTTGGAGGGGTATTTGGAAGGGGAAAAGTTTTATTGTGCAACCCAAGATTGTTGGTTGATAAAACCAATAATAATAATAATAATAATAATAAGATAAAAAAATGGTGAATGGCGGGTTCTATAAAGTTTTTCATATGGAGTGCAAGTAATTTTATATATACGTGATTAAATATGACAAGAGAATAATTTACTTATGTTTCAGGGAAAAAATAAAAAGAGAAAAGATTACTTGAGGCATTCTAGGCAAAGAAAGTGGAATTAACAAATAGTAAAGAAACAACCTTTTTTTTCTGTGTTATCCATTCATTGAAGCAATCAAGATATTAAAGTTCAATGCTTTAGCTTTATTGCCGGAAATTTTTTTTTTTTTTTTTTTCACATGCTTCCTATCTAGAAATAGAATTGCCTATTAAATAATTTTATAAATTCCAAATAAAAATGAAGACTTTTTAGTAAATATATATTTAAATTGTTCTAACTTCTAAGTAAAAGATTATATGCTGATGAGATTTGTTTTGGCAGAATATACAAAGTGCAAAAGAGAGGAACATATGAATAGAACACTGCCGTCTGCTTTAATGTTGATATGGCAAGTACATATCTTGAAGGAATTTAGGTATTGCGCATTTGAAGAAAAGATTCTGGAGAGTATAAGATGCAAAGTAGCTGACTAGCTGCCTTTCTCAAAAGAGAGCAGTATTGGACGTGAAGGTTTTGATGCACTTTATTCTTCACTAGACTCCCTTCTTTTTTTCATGTAGTTTGATGCCAATTGCAATATATGTCTCTCTCTTTTATCGAGTCAACTTTTTTCTTTTAAACCAACCACAGACCCATGCATCTATAAATATTATGTAATGAGATGTAATATATAAAAAGTAACAATTATTTTTTGTATGTTTGATTAATATATTTTTAAGGTGAACCATATTCTTCTAACTTATGTTGTAGTGTGTTATATTGCCTAATATACAACTAAACTTTATAAATTTCAAATTTATTATTCAAATTTATCATCTCGGAGATTATCATAATAATAAAAACTTATTACAAAATTACAATGTTATCTTAACCAAAATTAAAATAAAACCAAAGGGAAAAAAGATAGAATTTATAATAATTTATTACTCAAACAATTGGTAGGTATATATTGAAATTCGTAGCCATGTAGATTGTGTTTTAATATAAACTCAAATTCCTATTTCCCAAAAAACTAAATATTAACCCAAACCCAAATTCAAGCAAAGTTATAAAAGGGAGAGGGAAGACTTAGTGATGAGAAATTAAAAAAACACAATACCAAAACACATATTTATTGTAAAAAAAAAAAAAAAAAAAAAAAAAACCATCAACCTTAATCACAATTATAAGAAAGAACAAAAATCTACCGAAAGAAAGTAGAGAGAGAGAGAGTGTGTGTGTGTGTAAGAACAATGATATTATATGAATTGAATTTATGCTCCACACTCAAGTATAAGAACAGAGATATTATATGAATTGAATTTATGCTCCACACTATCAACGTTGGGAGTTATTTTCATATATATAATCAGATTAGTTGCATAAGATAAGATGTTTGAATACAAAATGAAACATTTGAAATACAAATTGTAGATGAGATAGAAAAGCATATGAGATATGAAAGTGTTCGAGCTTATCTTGAACTGTTCTTATCTACTGTAATATTTGAGTTTGATCTAATCTGATTTGCTGCAGTGTTTGATTCCTTATCAGATTGGAATGCTTCAATAGAAAGAAAGAGAGAGAGTACTCACAATTTTTTTGTGGGAAAAATATGAATTGAATGAAAGAATTGGTATCGAATTTATACAAAATAAAATAGGGAAAAGAAGAGTCAAAATATATTAAAAAAAAAAAAAAAAAAAAAGATGAAGAAATTGCAATGGTAAAGTAAAGAGTAGTAGGGAGATAAAGAGGCAAAGAGAGAAGAGAAAGGTTAAAAGAAGTGTAATAGTAAATGTGGACTAATAGAAAAATAGTTTTTTTCTTCTTCTTCTTTTTAAAATAGGGAGAATAAAAGTTTAAAAAAAAAAGAGAAAAAGAGGTAGAAAATAAGTGGATGATGTGGATACTGATGTGGCTCAACAAGAACGTAGCAACAATAAATGCTACGCTTCAGCTTTTAAATATACTAGTTGCAGACCCGCACATTGCGCATGAAAATTTTTTAGGTAAAATAATATTTTAGTCCCTAGACTTTATAAAGAGTTTTTTTTTTTTTTTTAATAGTTTTATCATATTTTTCATAATCTTGTCTATAACATTTTTTACCGGTATCATATATTTATTAGTTGATGATTTGCATAACATAAACATTAAATAAGAGGAAGAACTATTCATTAGATTTTTTTAATTAATGGTGTATGAAGATTATGATAATATATATATATATATATATATGTGTGTGTGTCTGCATAAGGTTAAATGAAATGTCAAAAAATGAGATTATAAAATTTTCTAACTTTATTTCTAATATAATTTCTAAATTACTGAAGAACATCTCATTTTTAGTTATGATAGAAAATATAATTTCCCTAATTAGAGTTTGATTAGTTTTAAGTTTAAATTTTGTATTCTTATATTTAATTGTTGATTATTGATTTATTTAAGTGAATGTAATGGTTGATTTTATTGCACTATAAAGTTTTCAATGTCCACTGTATAGTCATCTCTATTTTATTTCTTACTCCTCTTGACTACCTTTTTATTCTCCAAATAACAGTTATTAATTGACATTTGATTTCATTTCTTTTTTTCTTCCTTCATTTATTCTTTATTACTTTGTATCTTCCCTTGCTAGTTGTAAATTTTATGGTTATCAATAAGAAATATATATCATGGATGGCTTAAATAGGTATAGATGTAGTTACGCTAGTGGTATGTTAAAGGTTTTTTTTTTTTTTTCTTCTGAATTTTCAAGGAAATGTGAAAGACATTTCTCTAGTTTGGTCTCAATCAATTTAAATATCCATAATATATTAATGGAAGTAATAATGAGCCTTAAATTTTTTTTAATGTATGAAGTGGTTAGGTTAGTGGTATGTGAAAATTTTATTTTAAAAAAATTTAAAAATAATTCCAAGGAAATGTAAAAGACCTTTTTTTGAAAAAAAGAAATTGTGACTTTTTGAATCATAGAAATATGATTGTTTTAATTACCTTGTTTATAGATTTCATTATTAAGTTATAAACATCTAAATTAAAGTAGATGAATATATAAATGCAAAATTATATGTAAAGTTACAACCACACAAGATAATTATGTATAGATAATATTTTTTTGTTTTTGATTATTCATGAATCATTATTTCATTGTTTACTTATAAATATCTAAACTAAAGTTTTTTTTTCCTGAAAAAAAATATATAAATTAAAATATATGAATATGTAAATTTGGTGGCCTTACAAAACAGATATTTCATTTTTTTTTTTTTTTTAACTTTACATGAACTCCTCTTTTGTGACAACTTTTTTTTTTTTTTTTTTTGCCGAAATAACTTAAGAATATTAAGACTTAAGTTAACACATATGGTAGTTGTAGAACACGTCAATGATATGAAAAATAGAAAGGTTTAAATATTTAAAAAGTATTTTTAGTAGATTGTAATATAAAACATTTTTTTCTCAATATTTTATGTAACTTTTCCCTTAAGATCAATATTGTTGGCATTCTTTAAAGATGATGCATAATATTTTTTAGAAGAAGAAGAAGAAGAAGCAGAGACGATGCTAACACATAATATAAAATTATTAAGTTTGTGTGATTTAAATTCATGGCAAAAAAAATTAATGTATCTATGATAAAAGTTTTTATCTAAATGATATATAGTAGTTCATATTTTTTTTAGTCTTGATTCAAAAAGTTCATTCTCAATAGCCTTTTAAGTCTACAAATTACTCAATCTATAGGCCTAGACACATTCAAAGAGTGCTATCTAAATTATAAACTATATGACCCTTTATCACACAAATATTTTGATTCCTCTAATGTATGGTAAATGAAGGCACGTTTGTGTCTAGCCATTTTCTTGATTTGTGTTGCATACTTTAATAGCATGGGAGAATGTGGCTGGATTTAAATGTTGAATAAAATAAGATGGGAAGAAAAAGAGTAAAAATAAAATATATAACAATAAACATCAAATTATCCAAGTCATTCTATGTAATATAATAACATTATATTATTATATACTATATGTATAATGCAGTAGGATAATATTTAATAAAAGAGAATATAAAAGATAACAACTTAAAACACAAAACTAAATTGCATTAACCCAAAGTAGGATTCTAATTAACACAAAAATTCATCAACCTAAAGAATTGATGCAATAAAAATCAAACAAAAAATGAAAAATAAATTGAGATAGAGAGAGAGAGAGAGAAGTAACATTTTTTGTGTGAGAAAACTATGCATAGAATGAAAATGAAAATGTCAAATTTATAGTAAGATGTTGAGAATAAGAAGAGTCAAATAAAGGAAGATAAAAAGGTAAAGAAAGAATGATATTAAGGTAGAAAGTAGTGGGGAGATGAAGAGGTAAAAGGGAGAGAGAGTTTTGGAAAATTAATAATAAAAATTATGGTTAAAAGATATTTTAGTTTTTAAATAATGGAGTTTTTAAGTCACCTTAAATGAGAAAATGTTTAAAAAAATATATAAGAAAAATTGGAAAAAAAAAATGATGACGTGGTTGCTGATGTGGCTCAACGTGAGCGTAACAACATTAAATGTTACGCTTCAACTTTTAGTAATATATAGATATAGATTTACTATCTTACCGTTAGTTATTTATTGGTAATTTGGTACTGTAGAAATGCACACTATTATGTTGTTTGTCGAGAATCTCGAGATACATTTTCCTTTCCTTTTCTTTTTTCTTTTTTTTTTTTTGCCCTTTTTGAAATTTGTTTCCTTATATCACCACACATCCTTGGTGCAATAGCCACTCCACAAGTATAAGTGTTTGTAGGATGTGAGGGGTAAGGACTGAGGTTCAGGTCTCTAGAAAGAAGCTTCACATATATAAACTTAGATTAAAATAGAGTGGAATTTCTATCTTGTATCAAAAAAAAGAAATTTGCTCCCTTATCAAATTTTATACACTATCATACCATTCATAAATGCCCATTATAGATATGCATTACAATTTTAAAGCTGTTTTTATACATACTACCACATGGTGCAAATACACATACGATGCATGATCATGGTGTATGCATGTAAAGAAGGGGCGAGCATGCATAGCCTAGGAGGCAAAGGAATATCTGGAGTACAAAAACACAGCAGGTGTAGGAGTTATAATTAGACACTCCAACGATGAGCTAATTGCAGCGATAAGAAAGAGGAGATGGTCAGTGGAGTGATAGAGATTGCAGCAATTCAAGCTATATCTTTTGCAAAGAATATAGTACACAAAGTGATCAATGAAGTAAGTTCATTACAGATGAAGAAGACTGTTATAGAAACAGAACTGGACCTGTCGAGTTTGGGACACTTGATGGTTGAAGCAAGAAATGGATTAAAGGACTTAAGAATGTTTCTTGGACTGTCTGGTGGGTAGGCAGGAAAACAAGGTTGCTAACAGATCAGGGCCAAAATGGCCAAATACCACTGTTTACCAAAATATATATCAATCTACCACTGTTTTGGAAATATGTAGGGAAATGTCACTCTTTTGGAACTCGAGTTTGGCACGTTACTCGAGTTCCAAAAACTCGAGTTCCGTTAAAAATAGCCACTGTGGCATCTACTGAGGAGGACTTTTTAATTTAAAAATGCCACTTAGAACTCGAGTCTTATAAAGTTAAGTACTATGAATACGTTACTCGAGTGTAGGAAACTCGAGTACTGTGTATATGTTACTCGAGTTTATAAACGTCAAGTACAGTGTAATATATGTATTAGCCACACGGTTCCAAGTTACTTCACATATATATTTCCCGTGGGATCTCACTCTTTTTGTCATCATCCTCATGACCCAATCCACCTGTGCAACATCTCCAACTTTCTAGACCTCTCTCTGTCTCTATCTGTGTTTCCAACTCAGATCTCTTTTTCTTCAGCTCACCATGACAACACCACTCTTCAACCTTTCCAATGGCAACACTTTCCATTACTAAACGCTCTTCATTGTCTCCATGGCATCCCAAGAAGAAGAACAAGAACAACACAGTCTCAACTTTCAACAAAAACCCATTTGGCCAAAAGACCCACCTCCCATTTTCTCTCTACTCTAAACCCAGTTCAAGAGAACCTCTCAGGTTCTCCATCAACAAAGATGAGCTGCAAGAAAGTGAACCCACTTCTTCTTCTTCTATTGCTGTAGTTTCTGAAAAGCCAAGTGAAGACGATGGTGATACACAGAAGAGCGAAGTTGTCTTCAGAAGAAGTTGTTTTCGTAAATAATTGGTGTACACATTCTGCCAATAGGAGCAGCTTGTAATATAATCAACCATCTTTTTTTGACATTTTACTTATAGTATGTCATACACAATACTCGAGTTTTGCAAACTCGAGTATGTATAAAATTTTTAAATAACTCGAGCTTAAAGAACTCGAGTTTTGTTTACAAGGAACTCAATTATACAAAACTCAAGTTCCAAGTGACCTTTTTAATTAAAAAAAATCCACCTCAGCAGGCGGTAGCTATTTTTATGGAACTCGAGTTCCTAAAACTCGAGTTACATGGAAAACTCGATTTTCACAAATTCGAGTTCTAAAAAAGCCCTAAATATTTCCAAAATAGTGGTAGTTTACAAAAAATTTCGGCCAACAGTGATATTTGGCCATTTTGGCCCATCAGCATGGCATGTTGTTTGCATTATAGATGCTGTTGCTTGACTGGAGGATGCTCCAGTTTTTTCACCAAGTTATGTACTACTACCTTCTTCTTTTTTTGATAGGTGTACAACCTATGTAAGACAATTCAATTAATACAAATGCCTTTTTTTCATTCCCAAAATAGAAGTCTCTACAAGATACCTCACAATAAATTAACCTAGCCACCTTCTTTTGGTGGGGGAAGAAGTGAGTGACCTAATGGGGCGGGGTTTCAAATTTAAATTGATAACCTTTACTTCAAAAGGCTGCATCTTGACAAGTGAACTACTCCTTGGGATTAATAAAGAGCCTATAGATTATTTATGCCATCTTCTGGTACATCCTACGGAAAATTCTTGCGCCTTCAAATTCTGCATGAATTTCTCTCTCAGTCCTTATTCCCATTGGATTGCTCAACAACCATCCCTCATTGTCACACAACACACTCTGGCTGAGGGCATCAATGTGATGAAGTACATCCGCATCAGCATCAAACTGATTTCTCATGTCAAGCGCCACTTCAAGCACATCAGACTGTATGAACACCTGATCAATACATCAAAGTGAAATTTAAGACATGCCTAAATCTTGTATGTATGAAGGAAGTTTTGGTAAAATAGTGTGTTCAACACAGAAAACTGGGTAGAAAATGAAGATTTATCCCTACATACTTGAAGCAAATTATAGCACCATTTGTTTAGAAAGAGAATTATTTTACTCGCTCCTTTTATTTTTTCTTTCTTATGTGTCTGTCTAGAAACAGAGCGTACGTCTCTCTATTAGGTATGAAAAACAACCCACAAAAGCATGCTAAAAAATTGCATCTTACCCCAATTATCTAACTGAAAGCAGCTATATTAGCTCACAACACAACAGAATCTAAAAGGAATATTGAAGTCCAGGGTCAGAGTGATGGGGAACATAACCAGCAGCCCCTTTTGAATACTAGTAAGAGGAAAGGGAAGTCGATTTGAGCGCTCAAGAGTAAATTTGGGATGTTTTGCATAATGAAAAGACCTCCTGGGACCTTTCTTAGCTAGTCTGAGTTGTTTTGAATCTTTTTTTACTGCTTTTTTAGAAAAATACTGGTCTAGTTTCAAATAAAGTTTCCCTAAGCTTGCGCTTTTCCATTTGTAGACCCATTTACAACCAATAGGCTTAATACCTTCTGGTTTGTCTACTAAGGTCCAGACCTGGTTGGTATACATTGAGTCCATCTCTGATTCCATGGCCTTTTTCCAATTCTCAATGTCCTTATCATTCATTGCTTCTTGATAAGTAAAAGGATCATTATCATGCTCCTCTGACTCCATTAGATAAATCTCATTTAACAAAGTGAGTCTAACTAGAGGCCTGATAGTCCTTTTACTACGCCAAGTCTCTTGCATTTTGCTTGGTTCAATAGGCACTATTACTTGCTCTTCATTTTTCTCATTCAACTCAGCCGTTGGTTCATCAGTTTGTTCATCAAGAGAAACTTTGGCTCTACTTTCATTTAAGCTATAATCTTCCTCAAAAAAATAGCATTCCTGCTCACAAAAACCTTTTGCTTGCTAGGATTGTAAAAATAGAAACCAGTAGACATCTTGGGATAGCCAACAAATAAGCATCTACCATTCCTTAGTCCTAGCTTATCCACATTAGACTTTCTAACATGTGCTGGACAACCCCATATCTTTAAGTGATTTAGGCTTGGTTTCTTACCAGTCCATAACTCATATGGGGTGTTAGGAACTGATTTGGTGGAGACTCTATTTAATAAATAAACAGCAGTCTCCAAAGCATAACCCCAAAATGAGATTGGGAACTCTAACATGCTCATCATGGAACAAACCATATCTAATAAGGTTCTATTTCTTCTTTCAGCTACACCATTATGTTGAGGTGTGGCAGGGAGAGTCAGTTGAGAAATAATGCCATTTTCTTTTAGATATTCCCCTCCTCTTTCAGAGCGAAGAACTTTTACGCTTTTTCCAACTTGTTTCTCAACCTCATTACGGAATTCTTTGAAATTTTCAAAGGATTCAGATTTATGTTTCATTAGGTACAAATAACCATACCTAGAATAATCATCAATAAAAGTAATGAAGTAAGAGAAACCACCTCTTGCCATGTGATTCATAGGACCACATACATTAGTGTGTATTAATCCTAATATATCAAAGGCTCTAGCTCCCATTCCTATAAAGGGGCTTTTGGTCGTTTTTTTTTGAATGGTAATTCGCCAGATTTTATAGAATGGGTTGTACTAAGGCCCATCAGTCTTATTTGTGGAGGTGAATCAATTTCTATTTGGTTTAGGTGCTCTAGTTACTTTTCTTTGTTATCAAGACTCCCTACTCTTTTCTAGGAAAAGATTATTATGAGTCCTACTCTTTCATTCTTTCAATAGGTGGAATCCTACTCTTTCTAGGAAAGGATTTGAGGGTTTTAAATGTAGTCAATAATGGAGATAGAGAGAATTGAATTTAACAAAATTCTAGTAGCTTATTTGGTCTTGGAAGGTATGATTGCCTCTACTTCAAATGTGATTGACTAGGGTTTATCTTTCTTTATTTCTTGTTCTATTCACTGTTTTGACATCAAACCATCAAACTCATTCAAAATCTTCTTTTTTATATAAGTAACTAGTCGCTAACCCATGCAATGCACGGGATAGTTAAATTTAAAATCACATATATTTAAAAAAACAAATAGAGAGTTCTATGTGAAAAAAACTATTAATTAAAAGTTAACAGAAAAATTATTTTATAATTTAAAATAATTTCCCATAGGTATTGTGTATAAGTATCAACCAAGTAGGATGCATATATTAAATAATAAAAAAGACCGTAATGGTGGGCGGTGGCTGCTTTTGTTTTATTATTTATCCCAAAAAAAATAGAATTTGATAGGATTGAACAAATAAATTGTAGTAGAATTTTGATGGTTTCCCATAGGTATTGTATAGGTATCAACCATGTAGGATGCATATTTTAAATAAATAAATAAATAAGACCGTAATGGTAGGCGGTGGCTGCTTTTGTTTTATTATTTATCCAAAAAAAAATAAGTAGAATTTGATAGGATATGAACAAATAAATTGTAATAGAATTTGGATTGTAATCAAATTAAGATTTTTATCAACTTAGAAATTATAGGAGAAGAAGATAAGACTAAAAAAATTATAAAATACAATTTTGTCAAAAAATTATAAAATGATAATGATGTGGCAAGCTATGGAGAGGTCAACAAAAAGTCAAAGATTTCGGTTATATATATATATATATAGGTATATATTTTATTAAAGGGAAGAAACACTCAAATGTGAGTGCCCTTACAAGAATTACTAACACACACTCATAACCGCCCAAAAAAAAAAATCAAATTATATTCAAACAAAGATCTCAAAAAACTATTCTTAATATCTAGCATAGAGTGCTCTTCATTCTCATAAAGTCTGACAATTCCTCTCTCCAAATTGCCCACATAATGCAATGTGGAGTAGCTTGCCACACAACCCTTAAACATCAAAACCTTAAAACCCTTCAAAATCTCATCAAGTACCCTAATATAATGCTGAGTTTCTAAAGATCCTACATCAAAACTGGTATCAAAGATCATTAAAGCTTCTGCCCCCCATCAGAAAGTTACTCCACAAAAGCATGTTAAAATTTGCATTGAAGCCAATCACAATGACTAAAAGAAGAGATTCTTAAGCTCTCAATACAAAAGAATCTAAAATTGAGCACATCACTTGACATAATCAAGAATTTGACATGCCTTTCATGATTAACTAAACAGTTGCTTATAAAATTACAAGAATTACTTAATTACTTAATGCATAATTGGATATGCTGAATTGTTGATGTACGCCAAGAATTATTCCCCTTAGCTCCAACAATCATTGTGAATATCGCCACAATGACTATGCCCAAAAAGAAAAAACTTAAAAAAGGGTGTTAGCTATAATGAAAAATGGCTCTATCATAACAACATAATAGTATAAAAATGAAATTCATGACTTCATGGAATCCTAATACGGTTTCCATGGTCAGTTGTGGGGAAAGATTTAAATTTCCCAGTGGAACCAATTTGGTTGCTGCATGCAACCTTCAGATGTCTTATGGAAAACTGGAACCATTTGATTTACAACTATATTAGTAAGTTTTAGGTTCCAAATTTACCAATTAAAATAAAGAAAGAAGGAAGGAAAAAAAAAACAAAGGATGATAAGGGTGGAGCTACTTGATTATGAATGCACTAGAGTTGGACAGCATGCAATGATTTACTGGGTCCATGGTTTGCACAATCAAATCAAGAAACTCTCAATTCAAACCTAATCCGACCAATATGAAGCATCAAACAGACCAACTAATGGGCACAAAAGTGGAATCTCAAGCACAAGAATCATCAAAGATGAGCAACCCTAATGCCAGATACCCTAACCATCTAACAGGTCCACTTGAGATTCTCTAAGCTGAATTTCATATATCCTACAGACAACTTGAAAGAAATCTACCTTTTTCATATTTCCAGCATGAGAAAGATATCCTTCCATTGCCATATAGGCCCCTACATAAAATGGAGCACAAAATTCATACCACATTGAATACAATAGTTGCTGATGCTGTCACTCCATCCAAAATTTGCATGGCATTCAGCTTATTTACAAACCCATCACTAAAATCACCCATGTTGTTTTAACAAACCACATCAGTGACACAAGTCCTTTTGCATCTCATGAACCATCTAAAGCGCTTTTCTTTTGCTTGGTAGAGGGGAGACCCACCCAGATGGAATTAAATTAACACCACCAAATTTGCTTAGGCTGTTACAACATCATTTGAAGCGTAATAAACTACTACGGAATATGTAGGCTTTCTTAGATGCCTCCAAACAACCCCACATAAATTCATTGATAGACACACCATTTCCTTTTTCTTTTTCTTTTTTTAACACACCAAACAACGAATCACACCAGGTAAGGGAAATTCAAATTCACTATTGCATTGTACTGCTAAATATCTTTCCCAAAAGGGAAACCCAACTTAATCCAAGCAGGAGCTGGGGAACTATAGAGCACATTTTGAGCCCAGCACAAAACTGAAATTTTACCAGTGACATGTTTGCATAAAAAGGGAAGACAGGTTTGATAATAATTTCAACAGGTTTGGACTTTCGAAGGCTAAAAAGATCAGGGCAAAACAGTGATTCAAGCATTTGGGTGATCCAGTCAGAGTCTATAGTTTAAGCAGAAACACCATTTACTGGGTCACTTTTTTCCTTGTTTGTCCCCCCCTTCTCTCTAGAGGAAAGATAGAACCAGCAAAAACACTACAAGGCAGGAGAAAGTTTCAACTTTGGAAGGTCGAAACGCCCTTCCCAATTGTTTGGCTCAGTTGAGGTCTTTTTAGATGATAAATTCTAAAATATGAAAATTTTCAAAATCAAATTATTTTTGTTTTATTTAGATTATGTTGGTATTGAGAAGGAGGTTCAGATGGGTGTCCGTGCCTGTGTATTGAATTATATTTCCATGTCTGTGTATTGAATTATACGTATGCATGTGCATGTATGTACATGAAAATGACTATGTAGTATGTACAACATCACATTTCTGTTTCATCAAGAAATTTAACATAGTATATATTATTTTGAGGATTTTTTTTTTTTTTTTCGTTTTCTAGTTTACTATCAATACAAGGTTGGTACATGAAAAAAATAGCCTAGCCTTATGCCAAAGCTAAATCAAATGCACCTGGCACTATGTTCTTCAAGTAGCAAAAACCCTTCTCTTTCTTCTTCTTTTTTAAGGGCTGAATTAGTCACCTAACTGATCTACTGAGATGGTCCTGCTAAAGTTCCTAATCCTTAAGTTTCAGGTTCAGACAGTGAAAGAGTCACAGTAAACTTTTTAAGAGAGAGAGAGAGGAATGATAGATTAATATTGGGACAAGGGCTGTATATCAAATAACTTTGAATAAAGAATAGTTTGGAGACTTTGACAACAGAAAAATGAGTACTGCAAATGAATTCTGAATCTATTGTGATATAAACTAAATAGATACCTGTCCCCCACACATTAAATTCTTTATGATCGAATCTACCAAATGCTTCTGCACAACCCTTCTTTTATGATGCCTTTTCTTGAAATGAGGGTCTGGGCACTGCATATAAATAGGAGCCGAGAATGATTTTAGTACAAGTCAATGATCATTGTATCTCACCATTGGCTAGAATAATAACTTGGAGTAAATCCCTCTAGAATTAAACATGCAAAATAATTATTCCTGAATGTTCCAGAATAAGAGGTTCACTCACGAGGATTGAGACTAGCACCAAGGGTCCAGGATATGTTGATACTAATTGATTGAAAGAAATTGTGGCATTAGCAAACAAGAAATGTCTGCAATTCAGGTCAAGCAATCCATTATTTAATCACCCACGATAAACAGTTGGTTTCTTGTTTTCACTGTGCAAAACAAAGTCTCAGGGCCATACATGTTGCTAAGAGCTAGCTCTTTTACCCAGAAGTTAGCACGCTTTACCAGCTGCACATGGATAGAAAATGTTACTGCATAAATTTAAAGCCCTCATACTCTTTGAAGATGTAAGAGTAATTATAAATAAGTAATTATAAATTTGAATCAATCACAAAAACTCTAAAGCATATAAAGAGTAATCTAAGGAGTTGGTTCCCATACTTTCTGCCGTATTTCCAGCCCCAAATAATTTTTCTCTTCAGGATTTCTTTTCGCAAGCCATAAGAGAAATCTGCCACTACCTGGGGATATTTGTATCATTAGATCAGTACAACAGATGAGTTCTTAATTCTCCTCTCCAATGACTGAAAATAATGTAAAGCATTTAAAAAGGGTCCCAATACATTAAGCCACTAATACCATATGCATTTATCAAAAAACATACAACTACCTTATGTATCAAATTGCCACAATATCTTTACATAGCTTAACCATGCGAGACAAATCTCTCTCTCTCCCTCTCTCTCTCTCTCTCATAACTCCAGTCCAGAGGCATATGAAAGTTGGAAGGTACAATTGAATTATCCTTCTGTAGGAAATTCAATCCACACCAGAACAGAAGTAATAGAAACATAACAATTAAAGAGTTATTAGCTCTTGACTTCTTTGAAAGCTAGGAAGGATAAGTTCATAGTGTTTCATGTTTAGGTTTGTGTAATATATGACAATGACTTAAAAAGAGCACCCTTGTAACCATATGTATTTTCTCTGTTTTATCTGTTTTCTATTCATAAATTTTGAAAAAATTACAGCACTTACATGCGTTTTATCTTTTACCATTTTGTCCCGTCATTGCAAAAGTAATGAAAAATGGTATGCCTTAGGACTGGCAATGACATCTATAGTAGATGCAGAAAATATGAGAAACAGAGTGGATGCCGAAGAAAATAACTTCTGATTGAACTTTCTTTTTTTTAACTTTGTTCTAAAAAAATTTAGACTGGTATCTTCTAATTGAACTTGTATCTTGAAATTTGCACTCAAAGGCTAACAATTGCACTCGTTTAAAACAAAAATCTGATTTTTGACATGAAGGTTCTTAGAGATGCACTTGTGCAAGAGCAAGGCACAAGTAAGATATGGCCACCTTAAATGGAATTCCAAGGATAATATATTGTTGTGTGATATAGCAATATTGAAGCTTGTTAAAGGAACTAGGTGCACATTATTAAGATGCAATAGTATACACTTTTCTAAATGAAAAAGATAAGGCATTTACCACTTCCAACATCCACCATGAGAGGCAATGTTGGGTCCTTGAAAACTTCATCCCAGTCTGGTGCATCCGCTGGCATCTACCCAGAAACAGAAGATTATTTATCTATTTCTCACTAATTAAATTTTCTTTAAAAAAAAAAAAAAAAGACCCATTTTAGTAGTGAATAACTGTAATATTTGTGAAAGGAAAAGCAGGCCCAATGAATTACATACAGAGAAAGAGGCACTCAGAGGGTTCACATGTTGCCGGATCCTGACATGACCCAACTCCTGCAATCCAATAAATAACCCCACAATTCACTCAAATATTTAAATTAAAAATAAAAAATCACCCACAAGCCCTAGAAAATATAACAAGCTTTTATGGCTAATGAGAAGAAGGGGTCTCATTTTCCCATCATATTATCAATATTGGGTCCCATAAAAACATAGAAATTATCAATATTTTAACAACAAGAAGAAGAAGAAGAAAGAAACCTCAGAGACTTTGTGGGTGAGATTAAGGTCAGCATATTCTAAGGCCACCAGGTCTGGGCTTCTGAGAGCAGTAGCACAAGCATCACCCACCAAGTTACTACTGCAATAACGTCGACCAAACAAAGATGATGTTCTTAGTAGGACTGAGCAAAGCCCTTCCTTTCTCAAATTCTTGTTCCAGCTATTAAAGTAGCGTAATACGCACAAGGAAGGAGCAGTTGCCATTTCATCCTCTCCCCTATGGCCTATTACTATCTACCGTCCTCTCTTGGAACACAAAATGTTGGGCTACTCTTGTTTTAGTTCCCCAGTCACAAATCCTGGTAATAAAAAAAAATAAATAAATAAAAAAAAAGGTAAATTCCATAAAACTACCATGAGGTTTGGAGAAATACCGCTTAGGTCCAAAACATTTCAAAATTGACCAATTAGATTCAAAAAGACATATTAGTCTCTAACACCCTTAACACCATTACCCCTCCGTCAATTTTCTTTCCTTCACTCAGAACTCTCTCTAGTCTCTGGTTCCTCTCCCTCTTTCAATCACAGCCAAAGCCATAACAAAAAACCCAAATCTTACCACAAAACTATATCGTCTCTACATTGTCAAACCCTCCAAATTGCCCCTAGAGAGCCCCTTAACCTCAACAGCCAAACTCTCTTCCCCAAGCCTCCTTAACCCTTTACTCAAAACCTTAACCACATACTCATCCGCCTCAAAAGTGGACCCCCACCCACTCCTCTTCATCATCTCGTAAATCCTGACCGTCGATTCCCTCCTATCAGCATCAATCACCGCCTTGATCAACCTGATGAGCCCCTTGTCGTCACACTGGATCCCACCCCCACCACAATCTGTCTCCAAGTCACAGATCAGACGGTCAAGATCTTCCACCATTCTGTTCCTGGCAAGAGCGGTGGCCACATCGGTGTAGAGGGACAAGTCCGGATTGTTGTATTCAGATCGGACGACGGAGAAGGCGTGGAGAGCGAGGGCGCAGTGGTCTTGGCATAGGAGCTCTCGTAGGGTAACGAGGAGGTCGGATTTGAGGAGGCAAGAGAGGATGGGGGAGTAATTGGGTGTGGTGGAGGAGGACTTGTGAGCTCGCCTGAAGGTTTGGATGGCGTTGATGGCTATCCAAATCTTACCCTAAATCCCACCGTGTGTGACCTCAGCTTGAATAATCAATGGATCTTTGTGTTGTTTCTTGTTTTGGAGCTGTTTTTGGATCTGGGTTTTTGTTTTTACATCTTATTTTTGGCTTTTGAGTGTGCAAATGATTGATCTTTGAATTGTGTCAAATGGGTTTTCTTCTTTTCTTCAAAGGGTTTCTATATCTTTTTGGCTTTGAGTTTTGTGGTAAGATTTGGGTTTTTTTGTTATGGTTTTGGCTGGGATTGAAAGAGGGAGAGGAACCAGAGAGAAGAGACTAGAGAGAATTCTGAGTGAGGGAAAGAAAATTGATGGAAGGGTAATGGTGTTAAGGGTGTTAGGGACTAATATGTCTTTTTGGACCTAATTGGTCAATTTTGAAATGTTTTGGACCTGAGCGATATTTCCCCAAATCTCAGGGTAGTTTTCTGGAATTTACCCCAAAAAAAAAATAATAATAATGAGTTTCAAGTGTCAACAGGGACGAGTATGAGGCGGGTTTTCTATTCTTCGCTCTCGCACCCACGTTCGCTTCGAAGTGGTTTTTTTTTTTTTTTGTCCCATTCTAGCAAGTACCCATCCCGCCACACTTATGTAAGGATAGACAAAATTTAGTTACAAAATTAGTTGTAATCTTAAACTATAACCTTACTCAATATCTTTTTATTAGAGGTAAATTTTATCAAATTCACTATTAGATTACATCTTCTTCTTATATCTTCTATGCTTGCAAAATTTCAAAAAAATTAAAGATTAATAGCTATGTCATCAATAAATTTTTTAAATTGCATGTTTTTGTAGTTTAAAATTATGCATAAAATATTAGCTTATAAATCATATATTAAATAATATCCAATTGACACAAAATTTGACATGAGTATTGAGAGAGTAAAGAATATGCAATTCAACGATTAGATTTTCAAAATATGTAATAATGTTTATTTTATTGAGTAAAGTTGTGGCCTAAGGTTACAACCAATTTTGTTGCTAAATTTTGTTCTTTAAAGTTTATTTTGAATGCATTAAATTAAAACTCATAAAACATTAAAAAAAAAAAAAAAAAAAAAAAACAAGATCTAACATTACAAAACATTCTCAAAGTATAACAATACAATAATTCAAGTAAAATATAAATATAAAAACAATTCAAACATAATAATAAAACAATTAAAAAATATAAACAGTGTAAATATTAAAACATAAAAGTATAAATTCAATAATACAAAATAAAAAAAAAATCATATATTTAAAAGTTAGAATACTAAAAACACATATGTATATCTTATGAAAAGACCTATAAAAATATATTTTTTAATTATTTAAATATAAACAGGACGAGTGCGAGAGAAAATATTAATCCTCATCCTCACCCCATTTGTTATGCGGGGCAAGCAAAACCTGTCCATTAAGGGCAGGTGTAGATTTAAATTGTCATCCCTAATGATGACTGGATTTTTTATCATTTGACCAACATATCAATCAGTTTTGGTATAAATGATGATTGAAGTCTAGATCTCTAATTCAAACTTTATTCATTGAACTAACTAGAACTAGAACCCACAATTACGTAAACTTTCATATCTCAACCAAAAAATCACACAAAACTTTAACATGAACATGGTATCACACCCAAAATTCGACTCTGGTTCCTAAACAAAATTTGGTTTTGTCTTTTTAATCCGTTCAAAAATACTAATAATAATACCCATCACCAAACGTCGTCGTTTTTCTATTCTTCAAATGAGAAATTCACAAAGAATATCTCCTTGTCTCCTTTCCTGAAATTTCAAACACTGGCTTCAAAATGAAAATCACAAAGATGAACCGAGCTCCACTACCTTTGTCTTTTCTTCTCACTTGTTCAAATTCAACTGTAAAGACCAGAATTGTGACTCATTCCTTCTACTCCTCACTACCACAACACCCCCACCAAAACCAAAAGCAACAACAAAAACAACATTTAAACTCCAATACCCCAATTGGGTTGTCTCCATCTAGAGTCCAGAAGCTCATAGCCTCACAAACAGACCCACTCCTCGCCAAAGAAATCTTCGACTACGCATCAAACCAACCCAACTTTCGTCACTCTTACTCTTCCTACCTCACTCTAATCCTCAAACTTGGTCGCTCCAATTACTTCTCTCTCATTGACAACCTTCTCATTAGCCTCAAAACCCATCACTACTCTCTCCCCCCTTCTCTCTTCTCCCACCTTATCAAACTCTATGGCAATGCTAATTTACCAAACAAGGCCCTCAAGACTTTCTACACTATCATGGAATTCAACTGTAGGCCTTCTGTCAAACACTTGAACTGCATTCTTGAAATTCTCGTTTCTCACCGGAACTATGTCCGGCCCGCTTTCCAACTTTTCAGGAATGCCCACTGCTATGGTGTTGAACCCAACACCAAGTCTTACAACACTTTGATGCGTGCTTTCTGTTTTTGTGGGGATCTTAGTATTGCGTACCAACTGTTCAACGAAATGTTTAAGAGAGATGTTGTTCCCGATGTTGAGTCGTATCGGATTCTAATGCAGGGTTTGTGTAGGAAGAGTCAGGTTAATAAGGCGGTGGACTTGTTGGAGGACATGTTGAATAAAGGATTTGTGCCGGATACGTTGAGTTATACTACTTTGTTGAATAGTTTGTGTAGGAAGAAGCAGCTTAGGGAGGCTTACAAGCTTCTTTGTAGAATGAAAGTCAAAGGGTGCAATCCCGATATCGTTCACTATAACACAGTAATCTTAGGATTTTGTAGAGAAGGACGGTCGGTCGATGCTTGTAAGGTTCTTGAAGATATGGCATCAAATGGGTGCTTGCCAAACTTGGTCTCATATCGAACTTTGATTAATGGTTTGTGTGATCAGGGAATGTTTGATGAGGCAAAAAATTATACAGAGGAAATGATATCAAAAGGGTTTTCTCCGCATTTCTCGGCTGTTCATGCTTTGGTCAAGGGTTTTTGTAATGTTGGTAGGATTGAGGAAGCTTGTGGAGTACTAGGCGAAGTCTTAAAGCATGGGGAAGCTCCTCATGTAGATACCTGGATGATGATAATTCCTAGGATTTGTGAAATGGATGAGACAGTAAGAACAAAGGAAGTTTTGGAAGAGGTTTTGAAGATAGAAATAAAGCATGACACTAGAATAGTGGAGGCGGGTGTTGGTTTGGAGGACTATTTGATTAGAAAGATACGAGCTAAACAATGGAGAGGTTAACTGTTTCATGATATACAGCTGACTGGTTTTTGACCCTTTATAATGTGAGGGATCCATGGGATTCTTGTTCCAGGTATGAACTTGTCATTCCCATTGGTTTTATTTGTTTTATAGTTGTACTTCTTGTAGCTCACCATATGATCTAGGCAACAGAGAGCTTGATAAGAAAACAAGATCAAATACCAAAATTTCTAGAATTTTGGTCTAGTTATTAGCTTGTTGCTCTTTTCTTTGAGTTAAGCTTTTGAAAGTGGACATGTGAGTGTTATTGTAATTTTCAGTTTCCTCATTCAAGCGTGATTTGGAACTGGACAGTTATGGGAGTCAAATGGGTTTTGGACTTTGGTCTTGTGACTGATATTATGTGAGTTTGCTAGTTTAGTTTTCCTGTTAATTTAGTTTCGTGCCACTTCTTTTATTTTTTTTCATTTCTAAGGGATATTAGAACGTGGGCTTGAGCAGGTGTAGTTTTGATATTCAGTGAATATATCTATATTTTCGGTAATCATATAGTCTTCACCCTGTGTTTTTTTATTCAAGGCTTAGGAACAAAGTTTTAATGTTGGAGTATCTTTTTGGCAATGCTATTTCTGATTATGTATAAGATCCTAGGGATGCTAACTTTAATTGAAATGGGTTATTGTTGTGGTTTGGCATTACTGCAGGGTAAAGATATGGCTACAGGGGGTTTTTCAAATTCACTTGGTGATGTAGATGCACAAGAACCAATGGCGAACTCAACCCAAATGGATTTTGACATTGATCTTGAGGAGCTATCCAAGAGGAAACAAGTTGATTATTCAAGTGCAATGTCAACTCAATCAATATCACACCAAAAAAAAAAAAAAATAGGAGCTCTGCTACTTCGAAGGAAGATACCATTTATAAGGATTTGTCTATGCAAATTGGAAAAGTTGCAGTAGCATTGGAAAAAAATTTACCAAAATCAACTTGACCATCTAACACAGAATGAATAACTAGCTAATTCATTTTTGTTGGCATGACAACCTATTTTGGATTTTTCAGTAGATGGTTGTATTTTGGACTACTTAAGATACTTGTGTAGATGATTATATTTTGAACTATTTTAGATTATACACACACACACATCTTCTTTGGATGATTTCTTTTTGTATAGGTTTTTTTTTAATGTGTGAGAACTATTTTAGGTTGATTTTGTACTTGGTCAACATTATATTCAAGTTATAAATGAAAGCTTTCGGTTCATGCAACCATTTGGAATTTACAGGAAATATTACTAATTTTCTGTGCATGCCGGAAACTGGATTAATGTTTTTTCAGCTTTTTTTTTTTTTTTTTTGGGTTGCAAACAAACACTTGAAAAGTTTTTTAAACCATAAAATATTTTCCGTAAAACAAGTCATTTTCCAAAAAAATGTTTTCCATCAAAACAAATTAAGCAACAGTGTTGAGTAGTTTCAACATTAGCAGCAAGTGATGAATAATGATGTGTAGACTGGGTTTTACATTTCTTGATGGTGACTTGGCAGCAAATCTTGAACCAAGCTTATGCATGTTCATTATTTTTGGTCATGTCTGCTCTTTTTGAGTCCAAATCTTCTATCTCATTCTTTATGCTTCACTATATACTTTACAAATAAAAACATGCCACATATCCATCTATTTTATTAAGCGCTAAATTTATGCTTTCTATTATTTCAGTTACCTAAATATGATGGGTTATTTATTTATTTATTTTAGGAAATTAAAATAATAGAAAGCATAAATTTAGCACTTAATAAAATAAATGGACATGTGGCATGTTTTTATTTGTGAAGTATATAGTGGAGCAGGAAGAGTGGGAGAGAAGATTTGGACTTGCTCTTTTTGGGCGTTCAACTTGATGGCAGTTGGTGTTTTTTATGGAGATGTAGAGGTTGCTGGTAGTGTGGTCATTTGTGTTGTCAATGATTATGATGATGGCATTGGGTATGGATCGTATGGTTGGAAAGAGATAGAGGGATAGAAAAAACCCAAAGAAAAATACTCATTTACACTTTTTAAAATGGTAATATATAATGAAAGCTAATGACATCAACGAGAAGTGAATTCACTCCAAACCATAAAAGACTTACCGTTTTATCAAAGTCTCACATTACAATTTTAGCAAAGTGAACTCATCCCCAAAGTGTAACATTAGCAAAGTGTAAAAGTTATTATCAATTTTACTATAAAAAAAACTTACAAATGTGAAAATGAATCATAAATGTGATTATATATGTATATATATTAGGTTCCAGTTAATTTAACTAGTAAAGTTTTGAAATGTGAATAAGAAATTTGGGATTTAATTCTTGTCTACACCAAAAATTGATTGGTGTTTTTGTCTAATGAGATTTAGGGTTAAATCAGTAAATGTGTGAAGGATTGTCCACGGGTCGATTCAGTAAGGTTTGTACCCAACTTGATCCAATCGGGAGATAGACACAAATCAGAGGACTCAATATTGATCGAGACATATCAAATAAGTTTGAATCAGGCTTTGCATGAGTTAAGTTGGTTTCGGTCGAAATTGAGAAGGCAGCGGTGATCAGCGGATCCTGTCAGAGATCTTTCAATTTCCTCTAGGTCTTGTTTGAGATCTTTGGGCAAAATCTTGGACAACAATGCAATTTAGGTCGGATTCTTGGCAAAGATGGAGGATTCCTGCGAGATTTTGAGATATTTGGGGTGAAGGGTTGGTCGAATATGTTTATATCGGGTTTCAAAGGGGAGACCCACTACTAGGTCTTGTAGGAGATCCTTGGGCAAAATATTGGACAACAATGCGATTTAGGTCAGATTCTTGGCAAAGAGGGAGGATTCCTGCGAGATTTCGAGATATTTGGGGTGAAGGGTTGGTCGAGTATGTTTATATCGGGTTTCAAAGGGGAGACCCACAACTAGACTCACTCCTAATGGTTTTGGAGGACACCTGCTGTCAATTGCCATAGGTGTTAGTTTGTCCTGCGTTGGGCTTAGGTCTGGTCAGTTGGGGCGGGTGGGTCAGGTTGTTGGGTCTAGTGGACAGCCCTAAATGTGTGAAAAAAAAAAAAAAAAAATCAAACAAACTCACTCTATAAGCATTACTTTTTTTTTTTTTTTGATGAGTCTATAAGCATTACTTGTAGAAATAAATCTGTGGGGGAAAAATCCTTAAAGCCCGGCCAGTTAAATATCTTTCGATATTTGTATATTCTTTTTCTATCAAAGGGGTAGAAAAACAAACAATTCAACTTGCAATGCCACATGACAATTTGACATGTTTGTGGTGGTAGTTTCTTCCACACGTCCACTGATTCGCAGTTAGCAGCTAGCAGCGACACACTGACCCTCCTCCACTTCAGTTTTATTGTTTGTGTGGTGGGTAATAACTTAATAAAAGTTATGGCCTTAGCTTTGTCATCATCATTGAAACCACTGTGCTCCTTTTCCTCCTCCGCCACCACTTCACCATCTTCAACCCAGCAAGACTCCTTCAGCTACCGTCCTGCTGTTATTCTTCCAGCTAAGTCTCCATTTCTTTCTGTCTTTCTTTACACTCACTTCATGCACATGCGCTGCACTCCATTGCATGCATTTTTCACCAAAACTAGTTAACTTAACTGTGTGTAGTGTGTATGTGTAATGTGTATGATTCTCAATTCTATACAGGGCTTAGGGAACAATTCAAGTGACTACCTTAAGTTAGAGGCCACTTTGAAAGAGAACTATGGTGTCCCCACCGTTATTGCTAAGGTTTCAAGGCTTGATTGGCTTAGAAATGCTGCTGGTTTGGTGGACCCCAATTACTGGCGTGGCACTCTCCGTCCTCGCCCTGTTCTTGATTGGTTTTTCCTTTTTTCTCTATTGGGTCTCTTTTTTTTTCTTGATTAAGCAAAGGCTTATATGTCTGTGGTAGCAGGTATTTGAAGAGGGTAGATGAGGCTGTTCAAGAGGCTAAAGAACTAGCTCAAGGTATTCTCATCTCTTTGCTTATAACTTTAATTGAACTTACAAAAGTTTGTTTCATTTTTTTTTCCTTGTTTTGATTAGTGTTTAGTTGTGTAATGTTAATATGTTTCTTTTAATTGTGCATGAATAGTTCATTTCATTCTACATTATTTTTCTCTTTTATGGTAGTTTGTTGTAGAATTTTAAGACAATGAGTTGGTCCCTTGAGAGAGTTATAGTGAAGGATCAATTGCATTTTTTTTTCCCCATGTGGTTGGACTCAAATACTTGAAATGGACAACTCTTAAACTTCATGCTCTAATTCTCTAGATCGAGAAAATAGTACTAAAAAAGAAGAGGTTAGGAGAATCCAAACATTTGAGGACCATGTGATTTGTTGCTTAATGGGATGACTGATTTCATCTTCTTCTTCTTTTTTTAAATCTTCCCAGCCATTGTGCTTGCTACTTTAATTAATCATCCTTATTTCTATTTGCCTCTTGTTCTCTCTTGGATTGAAGCTTTTCCCTTTCTTGGTCTTTCATTTGCTCTTCTTTTTTTCTTTTTTTTGTAAGTTGGTCTTTCGTTTGCTTTTAAGCTATAGATGGTTTGGTTTGTTGATTATTTACTTCTAGTTGCTGTTTCTGCCAGTGAATCAAGTTGCTGTATAAAAGAGTCCATCTTATACCTTATAGAAAAAGTGTTTGCTGGGGAGAAAGAAAAATTCCAATTACATAGACTGCTACTACCCTTTTATGTCTTTTATGTGTGTAGATAGAAGTCTGTCAGATTAGTGAGTATTTCCTATGACTATGGAGAAATAGTAATAACAATTCTAAAATAACCTATGCATTTTGAAAGAATTACAGCTAATTATCTGTTGTAAATAAATGAAGGGCAGAGAGATGTGGACCAAAAAGGCATTTCAAAGCATTATCTAGCCTTTAGAATTGTTTCATCCTTGAAATCACTGTCATAAGTTATTCCCATGCAATTAGCAATTCATGCTGCTTCCTTTCTCTGCCAGCCTGTGTCTTAGTATTTTAATTCTCCATCAAGGACATAATTATGTGCTTACAATGGCAGTTTCTAAAGTTGTGGAAAATATCTTATTCTAGGGGGTACTTTATCCTTGATTGGACACTCAGCTGGAGGATGGCTTGCACGTGTTTACTTGGAAGAATTTGGACTGTCCCACATCTCCTTGTTATTGACTCTTGGAACCCCCCACCGGTAGGTTATCGAACCTTAATTATTATTAATTGCTAATGAGTAGTCTTGAATCCTGGCAGTTGCACTAATACATAATTTGTTTTTTTACATTGTTATAAACAGGGTTAATGGGATATACTAGTAACATTTGTTGTGCTATCTGCAAGAGCTTAATTTGAATTTCATCATGAGAATTACCATCAGCTCTTTTTATTTTCTTTTCATTCTTCCAGGCCACCTCCAAAAGGTCTGTCAGGGGTTATTGATCAAACGAGGGGTCTCCTGTATTATGTTGAAAAACATTGCTCAAAAGCTGTGTATACTCCTCATCTGAAATATGTATGTATTGCTGGGAGGTAAACTCAATATCAAATTCTGTTATTGGTCTTGCTTCTAGAATCACTTTTTGTATTGCTCTCCTTATTCAATTGCAATGGCTTTTGCTACTTCGCACCAAAATTTTAGGTTCTTTGGTGCCAGTTCATTTGGCCTAAGGGAGTCTTTGGTATAGACTAGTAATAGTTTGACTCTTATATTGCTGCTTTTTTTTTTTTTGGTAATTTCCCATATTTGAAGAGCAACAAATCAGTATTATCAAGATAAATAACTAGTATGGCTGCCTTGGAATATTTATTTTGTTGTATATATAGGTATATACAAGGATAGATTGTAGTAATGATGATGTTTGAGTTTGAAAATATTGTTTCATAAAGTTGTTAAAGTGAAAATTCAAGTTTTGGAATTTTCAAAGTGAAAATTCAAAGTTAAGCATTTTCGATCGGTCAAAGCTTTGGCTCGATCGATCGAAATGGTAAAGAAAAAATCTTGGAGTTTCTGGATGGTTCGATCACTATTCAATTCTTGTTCGATCGATCGAAAAGAGCATTCGATCGATCAAAAGAACCTCTCAATCAATCGAAACTTGAAAACTGAATTTTCTGCAGAATTTTTCTGGTGACTGTTTGGAAAGGTTGAAGAGGTTTCAAGCCTTGTGAACGGTTTTATGAAACATTTTAACTCTCTATACGTGCCTTTTGATGAAATATAACCCTATGAGTATAAATAAAAGCTTATATTCACTTGAAAAATAACTAACTCCACAAAATAGTAAGTTAGAGAGAAACACAAGAAATCCTATAATTATTCTCCAGAATTGCTATCTGTAGAACCCAACATCTTGGTAGTATCCTGGGGACAAATTTGCGATAACCCTTTAGCAACAATAGTGTGGGGGGCAAATATTATCTAAGGAAAACGATATTATACCTCCAAGTTATCTATTTTCTATTTGTCTTTTGTGTTAACCTTATTCTTCCATTATTACTTTGTATAATATCCCCAACATATTTCATACAACCAAATAGGAAAACTTCTGGAATGGTATAATTCAGCAGAATGATGTTGGAAAGCATGAGAGAATTGGGCTGTATGGCTACATGGAGTCACGCAGCCCAACATAACATGTGCATGATTGATTTTGTAGGAAGTTTGACATGCTGCAAGTTGTATTACAATTACTTGTTGCCTTAGAATTAACTTGGCTAGAGTTCATGAGCCATGAATTTGTAGATATGATGGTCGTAAAGCATTTTGGTGCTTTACTACCATATCCAAAGAACTGAATATAAGCAAAATTTCTTTTGTACTGTCGGTGAGCTGTAGTTCCAATTCACTGGTGGTTGGTGTGATGAATTAAGGAACGTGCTGGTACTGCATCTATGCATTTTAGTGACTCTGGAGTAGCATTCACTGGCAAGAATCATCAGTTAACCTGTTTGATTCCATACCCAAAAGCCATAGAAAAGAACCACAAAGCAAAAATTTGGAGTGACACAATTGAATGATGGAAAGGCTTAGGTGGGGAAGTGGTAGGTGAGAAGGAGGAAGCTTTTACATTTAGTAGCTTTTTCTGTTCTTTTTTTTTTTCATTTTCCTTCCGTCACCCCTCCCTCACCCTCTGCAAATAAGGCACTGATGAGTTATGGCAGCAAAATGGTGCATGGATGATGCTAACAGGATTAATAATCCTATTGATGTGAATTAAGTCTGAATTAGCATGATATTTGCCAGGTCTAGTAAAATTCATTTGCATAAAATGGAACAAAGTTAAACAGGACAAGTATAGTGTATTTATGGATGAGTGAGGCACACTTTTATTTTGTAAATGGCAACAAGAACAAGAGTTTATCATGCAAAAGGCATCATAAAATTCTATAGTTGTTATCTTTATAATTACTGCTTTAGAATTTGATTTATTGCTTAAAAGCTGTGTGTAAATCTAGAATCTAAAGGGGTACCTTAAACTGCAGGTATATCCAAGGGGCTCAGCTCTTTCGCAATTCAACTGAAAAAGTTGAGTCCACAGTTCCTATTGGCAGTGCCCAATCAATTTCTGAGGATGCTATCATGGATGATTTGAGCACTTCAACATCAAACACAGCAACTTTACGCGCTCGCTTTGTTGGTCAAGGGTATAAGCAGGTAAAGTCAATTCATTTCATACTATAAACTATATTAATGAAATATTGTCATCGAGGAGTTGAAATTCTCTCTTAATACTTCTTCTGTGAGTTATGCTATCTTCCTCTCATGTAGCATGCAAATGATGGTTTTGGTACTGACTTGAGTATGGTATTTTGCCAGGTTTGTGGACAGGCCGATGTATGGGGTGATGGGGTTGTGCCAGAAGTATCAGCCCATCTAGAGGGTGCTCTTAACATTAGCTTGGATGGAGTTTACCACTCGCCAGTTGGTTCAGATGATGTGTTGAGACCATGGTATGGTTCTCCTGCTGTTGTAGAGAAATGGATACACCACCTCCTCAGTTAATGGATGTGGAATATCAGTTCATTATGTAATACTATTAGTTAACCGAGCAAATCAAACAATATTCTTTTGAAGTTCAAAGAATCTAGCACGTATTCCATTCATCATAAATTCCTTGTTTGTGTCTTTTTTGTATTCCTAGTCATTCTGTTAGGGAAGCAGAAATGCCCTTAACATTTTGTGATCTTACTATTTATGTAACTAGTAAGTTATCCGTATGATGCACGGATAATGTTGTAATGTTTTATGTAAGATGGTTTTGGAGAATGTTATATTTGTATTATAGCATAATTGTTATAGAACTTTATTAGAAATGAGTTCATCATAAAAAGCTACAATTATAAATTGAACATAAATATTCATTATAATTATTCAATTGAAATAATGAGAAATTAAAAAAAAAAATCAACAACTTTGGAGGAATATTATAGAATAAAAGTTAATATAGAATGTGTCTTTTTCTTTTTCCTTAATTTTAAAACAATATATATATATTTCAAACACCCATAATCAATTACATCATTTACAAAACCCACAAACCCATAACATCTGATTTTAACATCAAAATCGTAATTATTGTTGTTATTCAATATAATATGCAAGCTCTCCTTCCTTGGTTGTAGCCAACTCATATAAGTTAGGATTAAATGAGAAAACAATGTTAAAGCCAGCTAAATGTCGTCAAAAGATTGAAGGTAAATGGCATCATTTTTAGTCTATGTGTATTTGATATGGGATGACATGAAGGATAATGGTTAGTTATATATAAAGGGGTAGAAGTGCAAGAGGTGAAAATAGTGAATTAAAATGCAAAAAGTTTTGCATACGTGTGAGGGATGAAAAGTCTTGAAACATTGAACCAAAAGATACAAAAAATATTTATTTGTTAATTAGAAAAGTCTTGAAATATTAAACCAAATGAAACAAAAAGTCAATATTTAATTTGTTATTATCTCTAATATGGCATTTGAGAATATTTCAATTCTCTTTATATAGAATGTGCCACTTGACATAACCTCATGATTTTTCACATGAGCTCCCTGCTTTTATATATATATTGATTGATTGATGATATTGACTTATTGATTAACATACACTCAAACACTTTTCCCCTTCTTTGATTAATCTCACGTTGAAAGCCAATTGGACAAACTCTTGTCCTGCATCTCACAATCAAATCCTTGCACTTACTGCTCATCTACAACCAGCTAATTTTTATTAGCACAAAAGCATCAAATCTTTTTTCAAACCCCCCCCCCCCACCTTTTTTTCCTCTCGTGAATGTTGTCCACAGTTGAATTTGGAACTACAAATCCTGCAAAACCAGATGAATTTGGAACTACAAATCCTGCAAAACCAGATTTTAAATCTGATTATAAACATCAGAATCTGCATTTGAGTTCAGATTAAGTAACCTCATAAAAATAGCAACTGAATTTTAATCTAAATAATCCATGAAACTTGCATACACCATGGATCCAACTATTAACAATGTTTATTCATATGATGCAGCTGTAATTGTAAAGGTTTGTTTAGCTTATTTGATAAACCAATTAGAATGAACCTTTTAGCAGGCCAAGCTAGAATTTCTTCCAAGAGAGTTATGGTAGAATACTGTGGTTAACTCTTCTCCCCTGATAAATGAAAAGGCATAACCACGTTTTCACTTTTGTTTCGCAGTCAACTACTCAGCTATAATTCCATTGATTTGTCAGAGATCACATTGTCAGGTTTGGATCTAGCTGAGTCATGAGTTCAGAAATTTGAACTAGGAATGAATTTCCTAGGCCATTCTCACCCTCTTGTTAATTGTTATTCAAATTGTTAGAGCAAGCAATACTCATACTTGCCATGGTAACAGATCCAAAGACAATTAAATGATAAACTGCAATCCAGAGAATATTTACTAGCAGGAAATCACTTTGAAAGAATACAAGGCGCCAATTAAGATGTACTCCTATAGAAAGTTGGACAACATGGAACTTTAATGGATCTAAGAAAATTTGATCACCACAATATGGCAAACATTTTTGTGGATTTGTATTGCATAACTCAAATAAGTAACATCTTGGCTTCCTCCTGTCTTGTCTTGGTATGTGGGAAAAAAGAGGGGAGCAATAAAACAAAAACAAAAAGGACAGATAGCATCATCAGAATTCGGAAGTAATGCAAGTGAGGTGGTGCCCAATAGTATGAGCTCAATGTGAACCATATGAACAGGAGCATATGCAAAAAAAAAAATGCTTAAATACATCCAGATAATTCTCCATAATCCAAGCCACCAAAGGTTTGAACAACCTGCTTGTAATATAAGGTAACACTTAGCACAAATAACAGTAAACTTGATATCAGAGAGCTGCATAAATACCATCTGATAAATTTTCCTAAATGCTTTTTACAACATGTCCAGCTAAACACTTTTTTTAGTTGCAAACCCAGCCCAGAGAGTTCACTCTTAAACAGAAGTTAAAGAAACATAATAACATTCGAAAGGATTAACGAGAAACGTCACAAGAGATTGCTTTGTAAAGGGTGGAAGCATCAATCCTGAGGCAAACACCTGAGTCAGCAGTTACTCGGTCTTAATAAAGTGGCGGAACAGCAATTTTCCAATTTCCAGGAACCCAACCTTATCCTTTCCATCAAATAAGCCCTTGAGCTTCTCATCACAATAGATCTCCCTCTTATCTGCCGGATTCTGCAGTCAAAAGGCACGCACATATTTCATCAAAAACATTGTCAAAATCCAAAGCAACAAAAGATGAAGGCATCAAGGTCTACCCTGTCACATTAGAAGTAGATAAAGCAGTAACAACTACAATGTATGCAACACAAAACAGGTTCCCTATAATAAAGGCATCTACATGTTCCAGTTACAAGAGTACCAGTAATTATCAAAGACAACTTCGGGAGAAAAGAACTAGTTCATTCTAATCTGGACTGGGGAAGGTAGAGAAACAATTATATTTTATTACATATATACCAAACCCCAATCTGGCAACTTTAAAGACAAAACTAATTAATCCATGAACAGTAATAGCAGGCACTTAAGTTTTCACAGAAAACAGCAGCATATCCAGGAAGGGAGGAAGCCGTCCATTTACTGACTAAGAAGCACATTAAGTATTACCAAAGAATTTGAGTTTTATACATTTTAATTCCTTCTATTTTTTTGAGTGTGCATTTCTCAGGGTGAAGCCTATGTTACAGGGGAAAAGAGTGAAGAAAAGGTCTAACATCATCAAGGAGTGGCAACTAGCAAACAAATATTTGACTGCAGAGGGGTCCCAATGCAGAATAAACTATAACTCTGGATTATATGGACATAAGACCACCAATTCAATTGGCCATGAATTGCATTCCCTAATCCATGACAGATCCTACATTAATATATTTTGTTTATCATGAGACAAGAATCCTCAAATTACACCATTCACACACAATCGCAGCTTATCTAAACAAGTGACCTGCAACTGAAGCATTAATTTCAAAAATAACTCAAAGTATCATATTAACAATAAAAAAACATAAATATAATAAACTAGATCAATAAAATCCAATGTATATTCTCAACATATACTATCTTTAGAATTCCATACAGACTTGTGACCCTTCAATAACTATAAAGGGGGCAAAAAGGTGAAACTATCAAGGCCAGAGGCCTTATTACTATTAGCATTGGCCCAAACATTACTGCTCTATGTTGATGTTTGACAAAGGGAAATGAAGTCAGATCAGGTCTGGCAGTTCTGGACAGCTATGATTTTGAAGAATTAGTATTAGGCTTTGGTGGGGAGAAACGGCTAGAAAATAGTAAGGAATAATAGAAACCTAAGGTTTGGATCGCTGTTCTACAACTGTAAAGAGTAACCCATGAACAGTAGCTAGTTGTTTGTTGATTATTAGGGCCTATTTGACGGATGGGTGGTTTAGAGTTTTGAAGTATTGCATTTTAGGGTTTTAAAGGTGACAATCAATGTGGCCTAGAGCTTTGTAGCTCAACTGGCATCTTTTGGAGTTTCCAACAAAGAAAACTAGGTTCAAATTCCCCCTCGCAACTTGTAATTGCCACATTTATCAAAAAGATGACAAATCAATGTGTGGTTGCAAAGTTTCAATTTTGTTGAAATTTAAAGACGGAAATAATAAATAAAAAAAGAATAAATTTCTAGCCATCATGCAAGCCTCAAACAAAGCTTCAACGAGACGAGTAATACCTATTTCTAGTGGAAACTCTTGACTTCTTGAAACCCTAATAAGAGTTGGACTCCTTGAGCTTTTACTAGTGAGTCCAAACTAAACAACAAAACTCAAATAAAACCAAAGTAAAACCTAAATGGACTACCAATCTAGCCCTCGGTTCCACTTTCATTGTCAATCCTCTATGCTACTAGGGCATTTCAGTTTGGCTTCTTTTGCCTTGCATTCTAAAGAAGAGCCCTTTAGACTCGCCTCTAACCATTAAAAACCTAAAAGCAACTGTCCCCCACCTATCAGAACCAGCTGCTGGGTAATCAACAGCATTCACTGCGCTAAGCAATTTATGCTAAGGTAGCAAGTACCAATCTTGTTCATCTTACTCCCATTCTTTCTTTTCTTTTTCTTTTTGAGAAGAACATTCATTCATATATAATATAATATAATATGATATAAAAAGGTAATTGCTATCTTCTTTCTTTTTTGAGAATCAAAAGGTCATTACTTTCAATATTCATTGTTACAATGCAACCCACTTTCAAAAAGTACCAATCTTTTACTTTCTAACAAAGAGCCCTTTGGACCCACCTCTAGCCACCAGCAACTAACTCCACTTGCCAGAACCAGTTGCCGGGTAATCCGACGGTACTAACCCGTGACGGGCTAAACAGTTTATGCTCATGCAGCATTCTTGAAAAAAAAAAATTGCAACCCATAAAACAAGAAGAGTAAAAAATAAAAAATAAAAAGGGAAATGGACCTGGAGATTGTGGAGCTTGATGTAGGACCAGATTTGCTTGACGGCGTCGGAACGAGAGGCCTCGGGAGCACCCAGGAAGGTCTGGAGTTGTGGAGAGATTGGACTCACCTTCTGTATCCCGGAGGCTCTTTTGGGCTCTGTAGTGGATGTGGATGGAGTCGCCTTTGCTGTCTTTGTTGGTTTTGGCTTCGCTGTTGCCTTTGGCTTTGTCTGCTTTGAGGTGGTGGTCTTGATAACCTCAGCAGCAGAAGAAGCAGAGGACTTGGCTGGGGCTAAGAGTGCCCTGCAACCTCTCAATGCCCTAATTCCAGAAGACGCCATTCTCACTCACTGTCTCAGGTCCTGAAGTAGAGGGAGGGAATAAACGAGGGTTTTTCTCCTCTTGTGTCGTGTCGTGGCTTTGTTATTGTACTCTGTAGTCTGTACTACTACCGCCTATTTGAGTCTAGACTCTAGATTTCAACACGCCTGAGGCCGAGAGGGTGGATTCAAGCACTAAAACACCATGTCGTTGATAACGGCCCTTTCTCTTTCCCCTTTTTTCTTTTAAAGAATGAAAATTTTATTTTGTATTTGGGCTAAAATAGTTAGCCATGTTCAAGGCATTTCAAAACTGAAAACTTGATCCCTAATCACCGTCAAAAGATGAGAAAAATGAGTGATAGATTAAGAACTAAGTTTGGTTTAAGGACCACATTAATCAGTTTTAAAATGTCATGGACTTAGTTGGCATTAGCTCAAACTTCAAAGATGTTGGTCGTATTTTTACTAGAATAATTTTTATAGGTAAAAAATTCAACTTTTTTTTTTTTTTTGGAGAAACAAATTCAACTTTAAAGTATTAAAAGTAAGACAAATATTACATTCACAATATTATTGGTTTTAATATAAACCAATTACAGAAATTACTTTTTAGCCCACCAGTAATAGCTGATAACAACCTGCCACTCAAGATTTGTTATGAAATTGTTACAAAAATGTTGTGTTAGGTACCATTTCTCTAAAAGTAATATAGTAAATCCTACATTTCAAAAGTAATAATTTTTTTTTTCAAGAAGATTCAAGAGTAATAACTTAAACTTCAGAGTTTCAAAGAGTATCAAATTAAACTTGTCAAATGATATTATGTTTGCAGTTTAGATTTCAGTTTCTATTTTTGGGTTCCAATTCCTTAGAACAATTTTGGTTGTTGGGTACTGTAGGGATAAAGGTCCAAAATTATATATTGGGCCTTGGGCCTTGGCCGAGAACGTTGGTTAGTTCGAGGACGAATAAACAGTAGTGAAGGTGTTAAGCTTAAAGTCCCATGAGTATGTTGCAAATGAAAAGGTTGGGGGAGGTAGTCCGAGGAGGAGTATCTCCTCGGATAAACGAAACACAGACCAAATGTATATCCTATCGTTCAAAGTGACCTTCTAAGAAATTCAACTGATAGGGATGTGAATCATGAACGTACATGAGGGATGGAAGCTTAGAAATGTCTAAGAGAAAGCTGCTCCACCACATTAAATGCTCTGTAGCTAACCCTCTGGCCACATTAATGAGGAAGTGATCTCTGAACAGTGTTTTTCAACCTTACAACTACCTCCGAAGACTTCAAAAGGGTGTTGATGGGACAAGGATCAACATGAGCGATCTACTGTCCACGTGTAAGGTGAAAATAAGAAAATGGAGATAGTATAAATTAGAGGGAGGACCCTGAAAGAAAGGGATTCAAGGAAAAAGAGAAAGCACTATAAAATCAAAAATGGTATTGGTAACCTGAACAATTGATCTATATAAGAGCTGACCTTCTCGGATTGTGCCGAGGGAGAATTTACTTAGAAAAATCCTTCCTGCTCTTGCTTGATTGTCTTTTAAATCCATTCTAACCATTATCCAACTCATTAGAGTCTAGTTTTCTGACCCGCTCTCTACAAATTCATTGTACTCGGCTCGTCGGACCAATATCCATTTACACATTGGGCTTGGGCTCCAAACCGTGTCCTTACAATTGGCGCCGTCTGTGGAGAAAGCTTGTGCGATAGTGAGTGTAACGGTTAATCATGGTGGGATCAGGTCCACACCAGGTAGAATCTAGGGAGTCCCAACGTTAAGATGATTTCCTCAATCTTGAGCGCAGAAGGGACCGGGAAGGAAGTGCACATACCATCCATACTGGTGAAAGTCAATCTCGAACAGGGAGTCATGTCTCTCACGCAAAAAATACCAGACTCATGAAGCAGGAGATTGATCATTTAAAGAGGAAGTTGCGCCACGAACGAAGAAGGCGAACTCCCTCCATTTCTGATTTCTCTTTTGATGATGAGAAGGACAGTAGTTATAGGCAAAGATCAAGGACTCCTCCCAGTGAGTCTTTCTCGTACGATGAGGACTACCACCATAAGCACAGAAATGGAAGCTCATCTTCTAAAGGCTTGGGGAACGATGCGATGAGCAGAACGCTCAAACAAATTTCCAGATCGCCTTTCACACGCAGGATTAAGGTAGGGAGACTTCCTCGGCGGTTCACTCAACCCACGTTCACCATATACAACGGCCGTACAGATCCTGTGGAACACGTAAGTCACTTCAACCAGAGAATGGTTGTACACTCCAAGAATAAGACCTTGATATGCAAGGTATTTCCATCTAGCTTGGGGCCTATGGCTATGAGGTGGTTTGATGGTCTGGGTGCAAGTTCTATTGGCTCCTTCGAGGAGCTCACCCGAGCGTTTGGGTCTCGTTTTATTATATGTAGTAAAGTTCATTGGCTCTTAGATTCTCTCTTGTCCATGTCCATGCGAGAAGGTGAGACCCTGAAAACATACTCCAACAGGTACTGGGAGATGTTTAACGAGATTGATGGGGATTTTGATGACGTGGCTATAAGGACCTTCAAGGTCAGCCTGCCCACAAAGCATGATCTGAGAAAATCCTTGACCAAGAAGTCAGTAAAGAGTGTGCGTAAACTCATGGACCGCATTGATGAATACAAAAGAGTCGAGGAAGACCAACAACAAGGAAATGGGAAGAGTAAGGTTATCCCTCAAGAGAGGAAGAATTTCAGGTCGGACCGCTACAACAATAACCGACCCCGAAGGGATTTTACTGGACAATCGGGGTCTACAGCTCCTCAGGCAGTTAACGCTGTGTTCCAAGAACCAGTGCACCAGGTCCTAGAAAAGATTAAGAATGAGCCATATTTCAAATGGCCAAACAAAATGGGAGGAGATCCCTTGAGGCGCAACCAGAGCCTCCATTGCCAATATCAACAGGAGCGGGGGCATACCACCGAGGACTGCAAAACTTTGTGGAATCATCTGGAGCAACTGGTCAGAGAAAGAAGGTTACAGCAGTTTTTGTATCAGCCTAATGGGCAGGGAGACCAATCGAGGTCAGGGACTCAGGGGAACGCTTCTTTAAGGCCCCCTTTAAGCATAATTAATGTCATCTTCGCTGCACCTGGGAGGACCGGTTCTCATCCTTCTAGGGTGATGTTTGTAGCTCGGCTACCAGCCGAGGACTCTAACTCTGAGCCGAAGAGGGCTAGAGTGGAAATTCGACCAGTGCTGAGTTTTTCGGACGAGGACAAGATGGGAACTATCCAACCGCATGATGATGCCTTAGTAGTCACCCTCAGAATAGAAGGATATGATGTGAAGAGGGTAATGGTGGACCAGGGCAGTGGCGCAGAGATTATGTACCCTGACTTATACAGAGGGCTGAACTTAAAGCCTGAGGATCTGACAGCCTATGATTCACCTTTGGTGAGTTTTGATGGGAAGGTTGTCATCCCAAGGGGTCAGATTAGATTGCTCATGCAGGCAGGTTCAGAGGTGGTTGAAGTGGACTTCATTGTGGTAGATGCATATTCTCCCTACACGGCCATTGTGGCTTCACGCCCTGGGGGCCGTTTCTTCAACTCTGCATTTGAAAGTGAAGTATCCATCAGGAGACCAGATTGAGGAGCTCGTAGGGAGTCAATCCATGGCTAGACAGTGCCTCGTTGCTACAATTATGCATCAGCCTGCAGCTGAGTCCTCAGCCTCAGCTGAGGGGGGCTCATAGCAATCAAGGATTCCGGTCGTATCAACGGATGCGGTGTCGGGAGAGGCAAAGTGTGAGAGGTTGGAGGAAATCGCTATAGATGGCGATCCGCTATAGATGGCGATCCGGAGAAGTTTTTTCAGGTCGGAACTCAGTTGCCTCCTCAGGAGAAGGAAGAACTGTTAGCGTTTCTTAGAAGCAATATTGATGTGTTCACCTGGAACGCCTACAAGGCTCCTGGGGTAGATCCTGACTTCATTTGCCATCACTTGAATGTGAACCCAACTGTCCTCCCTAGAAAGCAACCACCTCGATGCTCATCTAAAAAGCACTCTGATGCTATCAAGGAAGAGGTGAACAAGCTCAAGTAGGCTGGGGCTATCAAAGAAGTATTTTACCCTGAATGGTTGGCCAACACTGTGGTTTTGAAGTAGAAAAATGGAAAATGGCGGGTATGCGTGGACTTCACTAATCTAAGCAAGGCTTGCCCAAAAGACCATTTCCCAATGCCTCGGATAGACCAACTAGTGGATGCCACTGTAGGTCATCCTCGAATGAGCTTTTTTGATACTTTTCAAGGATACCACCAGATACCTTTGGGTTTGGATGATCAGGAGAGAACAGCTTTTGTCACTCCTATTGGGAATTACCATTACAAGGTGATGTCTTTTGGCTTAAAGTATGCAGGGGCTACCTACCAGAAGATGATGATTAGGATATTTAAGCCACAGATAAGGAAGAGCATTGAAATTTATATAGATGACATGGTGGTCAAGAGTAAGTTGGAATCTGAACACATCAACGACCTCGGGAATATCTTTGAGATTTTGAGGAGGCATAAGCTACGGCTCAATGCTTCTAAGTGTTCGTTTGGAGTGGGGTCAAGTAAATTCTTGGGGTACATGGTTACACACCGTGGAGTTGAAGTCAACCCTGACCAGATTAAAGCAATCAACAATTTGCAACCATCTCGGAATCCCAAAGAGGTCTAGAAACTAACAGGGATGATTACTGCTCTAAACTGATTCATCTCTCGGTCAGTAGACAGGTGTAGACCTTTCTTCCAATTGTTGAACAAGTGGAAGGGATTCGAATGGACCGAGGAGTGTGTTTTGGCCTTCCAACAGCTGAAGGGGTATCTATCTCGGCCACCCATTATATCCAGGCCTGAGGTGGATGAGGTTTTATTTGCCTATATCGCAGTGGCATCCCATGCGGTAAGCTTGGTGTTGGTACGGGTTGATAGTGGTGTGCAGAGGCCAGTTTTTTATGTGAGCAAGTCACTACACGAGGCTAAGTTCCGTTACCTACCACTAGAGAAAGCCATTTTGGCAGTGGTGCATGCCACACGTAAGCTCCCTCACTACTTCCATTCACACACGATTGTTGTCCTAACCCAGGTCCCACTTAGATCTCTACTTCGAAACGCTGATTACACTAGGAGGATTGCAAAGTGGGGTACGATCCTTGGAACCTTTGATATCAAGTACATGCCTCGCACCTCTGTCAAGGGTCAAGTCCTCGCCGATCTGATAGCTGAGTTTGCTGAAGCCCTATTAGAAGAGAGAGTGCAGAAGCAAAACATGGATGAAAAATCGGTTGGTACAATATCCTTACAAGAACCTTTGTCTTAGAAGGATACATTGATGGTGCAGCGAACCACAGAGGATCTGGAGTGGAGCTAGTTCTGATATCTCCTGAGAGAATCACCATTGAGAAATCATTAAGGTTAGACTTCTCAGCCACAAACAACGAGGCTGAATATGAGGCTCTACTTGTGGGAATGGCCATGGTTCAAAGAATGGGCGGAAAGGCAGTGGAAATGTTCTCGGACTCAAGATTGATCGTAGGCCAAGTAAGGGGAGAGTTAGAAGCAAGAGATGTGAGAATGCAGGGGTACTCGAGTCAAGTTAGGCATTTGCAATTAGGGTTTGAATCTTTCAGCCTATTGCATATCTTTAGAAATGGAAACAAACACGCTGATTTCCTAACCACACTTGCAACCTCCTCGGCACAGAGCTTACCTCGGGTCATCCTTGTGGAAGACTTGTGCAAGCCCACAGAAGTAAAGAAAGAGGTGGTCCATGTTCACCAAATTAGAGTAGGGCCTAGCTGGATGAACCCCATGGTACTATTCTTAAAGGAGGATATCCTGCCTGAGGAGAAATCAGAAGCTGACAAGGTACGGAGAAATGCTCATCGATTCTGGCTATCCGAGGACCAAAAATTGTACAAACGCTCATTTTTTGGGCCATACCTACTATGCATATATCCTGAGGCATCAGAATTACTCTTTGAGGAATTACATGAAGGGATTTGCGGATGCCATATTGGAGGCAGATCCTTGTCTCACTGAGCCATCACTTAGGGCTACTGGTGGCCAAACATGCAGAAAGAAGCACAAAAGTATGTGAAGAAGTGTGACCAATGCCAAAAATTTGCACCAAACATACGCCAACCAGGGGGAGTCCTTAATCCCCTATCTAGCCCTTGGCCATTTGCTTAATAGGGCTTAGACATTGTTGGCCCTTTTCCCAAGGCAGTAGGGAATAAGAAGTACTTGCTAGTCGGCACGGATTACTTCACTAAGTGGGTCGAGGCTGAACCCTTGGCGAATATCAGGGGTGTAGATGCCAAGAAATTTGTTTGGAAAAACATTGTCACTCGATTCGGCATCCTTCGTACCCTCATCTCGGATAATGGCCTTCAGTTTGATAGCAAATCTTTCAGGAGATACTGTTGTGACCTGGGAATTAAAAATAGATATTCCACCCCAACTTACCCCCAAGGAAATGGACAAGCCGAGACTGTTAACAAGGTCATAGTGAACGGACTCAAAAAGAGGTTAGATGATGCAAAAGGAAAATGGGTGGAAGAGCTGTCCCATGTCCTCTAGACGTATCGAACCACACCTCGCAGGTCAACAGGGGAGACCTTCTTTTCAATGACTTATGGAGCCGAGACTGTTATTTCTCTAGAAATTGACTTCCCAACGCTGAGAACAAGTTCTTTCAATCCGAGCGACAACAACGGATTGCTAAAGAAGAGCTTAGACTTGATTGAAGAAAGAAGAGAAAATGTCATGGTCCAATTGGCATATTACTAACATAAGCTCAAGTAAGGGTATGATGCCAATGTGAGGCTGAGACCATTAACACCTGGTGACTTGGTGTTAAGAAAGATTCTGGGTACTGCAAAGAACCCATCTTGGGGAAAGTTGGGGCCCAATTGGGAGGGGTCATATCGCATCACCTCGACAGCTAGCATAGGAGCGTATTTTCTTGAAGACCTAGATGAAAATGTAATACCACGCCCTTGGAATATAAACAACCTGAAAATGTATTATTATTAATAAAAGTTTCCTTTGTCATATTCTTGTTTATTATGTAATGCATTGCACTTCCCATTATTATCTTTCTAAATATTAAACAAAACCTTAGTCCAGCCTAGCTCCTTGGACCATATACTTTGGGTAAATTAACACTTAATGACATATTTCTAAGTGTTAAACAGAACCTTAGTCATGCATGGCTCCTCAGACCACATGCTTTGAGTAAATTAACATTTAATGACATTTTTCTAAAGTATTAAACAGGACCTTAGTCATGCCTGGCTCCTTAGACCACATGTTTTAGGTAAATTAACACTTAATGACATCTTTTTTAAAGTGTTAAACAGAACCTTAGTCATGCCTGGCTCCTCAGACCACATGATTTGGGTAAATTAACACTCAATGACATCTTTTTAAAGTGTTCAACAGAACCTTAGTCATGCCTGGCTCCTCGAACCACATGCTTTGGGTAAATTAACACTATGTGACGTCCACTTATTCTCTTAAGTGTCAAACAGATCCCAGGTTATACTCCAACTCCTCGGATCACTAGCTTTAGGTTATTTAATGTTTTTGGATATTTATCTAAGTGTTGAACAGAGTGAAAGCTGTCTGCCCTGTTTATTTTTTACAAGGAATATTATTCATCTCCATAAAATTTAGTCTTCCCTGCAGAAGGTCCAATTCTAAGTAGAAGTATGCGATAATGCTCTTTATTACTGGTACTTGTTCAATCTATTTAAATTATCAACAATGTATTACTGTTAGCTTTTATTGAAGAAAGAGTAGCAACAGTTTAGTGTTGTGTGCAAGATTGTCAAGCTTAAAGACATATAAAGGAAAAGCACATAAAGTAAAAAGCAGAGTCTTTTCATTGATCAAAATGAGGATACATTCTAATCGATGGTGGACATCCACCAAAAAATATAAAATAAAATAAAATATATAAAATAAAATATAGAAAGATGAAGTAAAAAGGCCCTATGACTATGGCTTTGCTCGGGAAGGGTCTTTCTTGTGATCAGCCGCCTTGGATTTGGTATCCCCAGTTTTGGATTTAGCACATTTGGCCTTGGAGACCACATCCTTGTTTGTGAGAGCATCCTCGGAGTAATTGGCTTCGGTCGGTGGTTGGACCCCCTTGCTCTTGCCCCCATCCTCAGGCTGAGGACCCCCCATGACATCCTCCTTATTCTTGACAGCCCCCGTTGTGACTTTAGCATCAGAAGAAGAGGCTTGGATGGTGGGGGGCTGCTCAGGAGGAGGGAGAGGAAGAACAACAGGAGGAGGGAGCATGGCTGGATCTTCCCTGATGTCCTCTGGGAAGAAGATATTCTCAACGCTCCTCAGTTCAGAAGTGGCAGGAACTCCTGCTCAATTAAGCGCTTCTGCCCATACCTCGGTGCAGTAATCCCTGCACACCCCAGCCACCTCTTCTGCCAACCGCGTCTCTGTGTCCTGCACCCCACGTTCATAGGATGCTGTCTTCTCGGCCTCAGCAGCTTCCCTGGCCACCCAAGCTGTTTCCTTAACTTTCTGCAGCTCGGTCTTAAGATCCAGTACTAGCTGTCTTTGGCTGGCCAGCTCTATCTCAATCAAGTGGAGCTACTTGCGCTGGTCCTCGACCTGAACCTCGGCACTCTTTAAACCCGCCTTAGCACTCAGGCGTGCCCTCTCCGAAGCACTTAGCTTGTTGGTGAGCTCTTTATTTTGATGTTCAGCAGCCCCCAACTTCTTATTGGCTTCAGCGCGGAGATCAGCTTCTACCTTAACCTCGTTCCATGCTTCCTTGACCCATTCCTCAGCTACGACAACCTCCTGGATAGCCTGCACATGGGCAACAAAGAGATAAGTTTACAAAATAATAATAATAAAAGAATGGGCGTCACTATTGATAAAGATTACCAAGAAACTCACCATGCCTAAACCCCTCCTCAGGGATGAGAAGAGATTTGGTCACCTCATACGTCTTAGAGCGTCCATATCCTTAGGAAGAAGGAAAGGACGCTCCAATACCTCGGCCACATGGTAGGAGTGGCCTCTCTGGAACTCCCTGATGAAGAAATTCCAGGGCAGCGCTCCATCATCCAACTCCAACTTGGGGTTCCAAGTTAGATGGCGCATGTCAGCCGAGTGCTCAGCTCCCCTGCTTTCTCCCGAGGAAGCCTTCCCTCTTTCTCTTGTTGTTTTTTGCTGCTTGGGGTCTTTCTCGGGAATCAGCTCCCCCTCCTCGGCAGGCTCTTTTTCCTTCCTCTTCTTCTTCAAGTCTGGATTGGAAAGCAGGCTGAGCGGAGTTGGGAGTGAGGGAAGGGGAGAATAGGGAGGAAGTTGAGTCTGTGGGGCCTCTTTGGATAATGACCCCTTATTTCTCCCAACTACTAGATCTTTAAGGCCTTTCCTTGGATTCAAGGCCATTTCTTCCTCTTCCTCGGAGCTGGAATCAACGCGGGCAACTACAAGTCTAGGAGAATGGGCCGCAGAAAATCTGTCTAATTCAGCTTCAGAATGCGAGAGCTCTACGGGCCTTTCTGGCGCCTCTCCTTCTTCTTCGAGGCGAAATTAGTCAATCTCGGCCTCAAGGGAAAGACGCGAAGAATTTGTTTCCTCCCTCGAAACAGCTACTTCTCTGGGAGAATGTTAAAGAGGCAGTTCAACTGGTGGAAGGTCTCTTCGGGCCAAGAAGCCAGGCATAGAAACGTCTATACGAGCTAGTCTGGGATCACCGGCTCTTATTGCATGGCCCGCGTCCTGGAATATGTTTGACAAAGGTTCGTAATCGAGTATTAAGTGCACAGCTCGCAGCTGCCTGTCTTCACTTATAAATATCTCCGACCTCAGCTTGTTGAGACCTTGAACATTGACCAAGCTAAGTCTCGGAGCAGTGTGCCTTTTATTTGCAAAAACATCCGAGGAGGAAATCATGGTTAGACCAACAAAACTCTCCATCAAAAGAAGACAAAATGTTAAGGGGGAAAGGTAGTTGAACTAAAAGGGCTAAATCCCTTGCCGATGGACCTAATCCTAGGGTACCCCACCTGGTTCTCCCTCTTGAGTTGGGCAATGACGACCGTCGTGCCACTCCCCGGACGCGATCAGGTAATCATCCTTCATTCCTTTATTGGACTTGGGAAGACATGATACCATTCTGACAATGGTGGACCGAGACTTAAGGTAAAATCCCGCATTAGCAAGGGAATGACACTCGTACATGTGAACGACGTCGTGCCATGTGAGCCCTAAGTTCATCTGCTCATTGAGAGCATCTACACTCCCTAAGACTCTAAACGGGTTGGGAGCACACTGGTGGGGGCACATCTGTGGTTGATTAGGTAGTCCTGGGTCACCCTACCCATAGAAAGAGTCATTCCTCCCTCTATGAAGGCGATCATAGGAATGACAACTTCATCTTCTTTTCTATCTGTAAGTATTTGGTCTGGGGCACAATACCGCAAGGCTACTCCCTGCGGAATGTGGTACCTAGCCCTAAAACCCTTCATGCCGGCTGGAGAATCTACGAGGTGTTTGAACCTACCCATCTAGGCGAGCTAAAGGGATGCGAAAGAAATTCTCAAAGAAAGAAAACAAAGAATAGGAGGCCAGGGAGAAAAAAAGCTTAAAGAGGTAGAAACTTACGAAAATAAGCACGTGTATTGATCCCTAAACCTTTAAAAGATTCAAAGATTTTCTAAGAAAAGGACTTGGGAAATTTGGAAACTTAGAAAGCCTTGAGGGTCTGAATGTTTAGGATCTCTAGAGAGCTTGAAGACTTATGAAATAAGAAAAAATGATTTCTCCGAGTGCCTTATATAGAAGGTGGAATTAAGTGGGAGGAATGTCAACCGTAAGATCTGCGTCTCACCGTCGGATGCGAGGAACAAAGCGCCGCTTGGAGCAATTAATGACGCGTTGCGGGCTCCGAAACGTCAGTAACAGTTATGGGGCACGCAAAACGGTACTCTCACGTGTGTAAACTAAAGAAATGAATGGTTTTAACTCTTAAAAATCAAAACCCCACTTTTTCTCCTTGGATAAGATGGAAAAACCGGAGTTTTGAGGGGCTATTTTAGGGATAAAGGTCCAAAATTATATATTGGGCCTTAGCCGAGGACGTTGGTTGGTCCGAGGACGAATAAACAATAGTGAGGGTGTTAAGCTTAAAGTCCCATGAGTATGTTGCAAATGGAAAGGTTAGGGGAGGTGGTCCGAGGAGGAGTATCTCCTCGGATAAACAAAACACAGACCAAATGTATATCATATCGTTCAAAGTGACCTTCTAGGAAATTCAATTGATAGGGACGTGAATTATGAACGTACAAGAGGGATGGAAGCTCAAAAATATCTAAGAGAAAATTGCTACCACCACATTGAATGCTTTGTAGCTAACCCTCTGGCCGCATTAATGAGGAAGTGATCTCTGAACAGTGTTTTTCAACCTTACAGCTACCTCCGAAGACTTTAGAAGGGTGCTGATAGGACAATGATCAACATGAGCGATCTACTGTCTACGTGTAAGGTGAAGATAAGAAAAGGGAGATAGTATAAATTAGAGGGAGGACCTGAAAGAAAGGGATCCAAGGAAAAAGAGAGAAAGCACTGTAGCAATCAAAAATGGTATTGGTAACCTGAACAGTTGATCTATATAAAAGCTGACCTTCTCGGATTGTGCCGAGGGAGAATTTACTTAGAAAAATCCTTCCTACTCTTGCTTGATTGTCTTTTAAATCCATTCTAACCGTTATCTAACTCATTAGGGCCTAGTTTTCTGACCTACTCTCTACAAATTCATTGTACTGGGCTCGTTGGACCAATATCCATTTACACATTGGGCTTGGGCTCTAAACCGTGTCCTTACAGGTACTATTTTATTAGGTTTTAGATAATTATTTTAATTTTAAAAAATTTTAGGTTATTTAATTACATGAGATAATTAAATTGGCGTGGCATTATTTAATTGGACCAATTAGCACATGTGATAGGCTTAGGTGTCACTTAATAGACAAATCTACATTGGACATAAACATAGGAGCTTTTTTCTAAGTGGTATTTAACGATATGGGTCAAAATCAAATTTACCCCAAACTTTATGTGTGCAATTTGTAAATTAGTCCTAGATTGAAACTATAGGACTTAATTACTCCCAAAGGACCTAGCAACCGGTCCTCTTCCTCACTCCCTTTTTGTTCAATTTTCCTCCTCTCTTTTTTCAATTCTCTTCCTTACTCTCTTTTTGTTCCATACCCTTTCCCCCCATCTCCTTTAAGAACCACCGAGTTCTAATACCCCTCAAGTTCAATGCCTAAAATAGCCTATCTCATGTGTGGATCACTTAATTTTTCAAGTTCTCAATTTATGTGAGAGAAACTTTTGGGTCTTAATCAAAGGACATAATGAGCTTTAAGCTTGATCCATAAGATAGGGAATTTTCAAGCTTTTTGTTCCATTTTCCTCCTTTTTTTATTCTTTTCCTTCCTCTCTTTTTGTTCCATACCATTTCCATCCTTCTCCTTTAGGAACCACCGAGTTCTAAGACCCTTCAAGTTCAATGCCTAAAATAGTCTATCTCATGATCACTTAATTTTTCAAGTCCCTAATTTATGTGAGAGAAATTTTTGGGTCTTAAGCATAAAGAGCATTAAGCCTGATCCATAAGATAAGGAAATTTTGAGCTTTTTGGACACATCTTGTGACATTATAGACTTTTGGGGCTTTTAAGCCCAATTAATGTGGAAAAAGATTAGGGCTTTTATGTCCAAATGGTATCGTGATGGCATTTGGGTTGTTGAGTCTGATCCATGTCGTGGTGAATTTTGGGCTCAATATTTTGAGGAAAAAAAAATATGAATCTTATTTCTTGGATAAAGGATCATCTTGTGTAGGCTTAAGGTTTCTTTTTGGATCCAATATTTTGAGAGTAAATTATGAATCTTTCTTGGATAAAGGATCATCTCATGTAGGCTTAAGGTTCTTTTTTGGGCCTTCTTTGAGCCTACAACATATTCAGCGCACAACCCTAATTCTTTTGTGCATATTAATGATGCAACATAGTCTATCCAATGAACCTATGTCATGTGACACATGGAAATAAAAATGACATTGAACAATAATTACTCTTCATTTTAAAGAATAAACACGATCAAACAAAACAACTTCCATTCCTACGTAACAAATGAGTCATAATTAAAAAAATATTGTGAAGGTGGATCCCATGTCCACACATCCAAAATCTTATTAGAGTTGTCGATAAGGTCCGCATACCCTTATGTAGTTACTAGTCTAAAACTCAGATGGTGGAGAAGTGAAGTTGCAAATTGTAATTTTTCATTTGAAATAAAAAGTCAAAATACTGGAATAAAATCTAACATTATATAGATTTTCACAAAATTTAAAATTTTAAATAAGATGTTAGGTACACCTTTATGTGGCGTTTGGTACAGGGTAATGTTTTAGGAATCCTAGAAATGTTTAAAGATTCTCATGTTTGGTTGCAAATCACACTAGGGAATCTAGATTTCCCCCTTTAACCCCATTTCAGTAGGAATGTGGATTCCCTTTAAAACAAGTAGGTATCTAGATTCCCAAGCTGAAAGGAAATTATATTTTTTATAAATTGACAATTTTAACCATTTTTCCTTATCATTTAAGCAATTGAGATAAAATATAAAACAAATCATCAATATATTTTCTTTTTTCTTTATCTCCTCCCACCAAAACAATATTATCTCTTCCCGCCAAAACAACATAAACATGATAGACAACTTTGTTGATATATTCATTAACAAAGTTCTATTTAAATTTCACGTGTGAAAAAAAAAAAGGGTTTGAAAGGGACTCTCCATTGTTGTCAGGTATTCACTTTTATTGTTGTGTGTGTTGCTCAACAAATTATTAATGAATTTATTTTCATGGAAATTTGTTAATGTATCTATTCGTATCTCAGATCTTGGTTTTGTTTTGTTTAGGTATGACTATGTTATTCACGTGCTCACAAATGCAAGGGTGAATACATTATATATGTAATAGATTGCATTTGTTTAATTGTTGATGAACTATTTTTATTTTTATTGCTACTTCTATGGTCTTATAGACCTAAACGTTGTCGGGTTGTTTTGTTATGGATTAATGAATATGTCATAATTTATAGTTTATATTTTGTTTTTCATTATTTATTTAGATGAAGATTTTCTTTTTAAAAAAAAGACTTATATTGGATTTACAAATCTAATGATAGAATGGAAAAAATAAATAATTCAATTAAGATTATTAGGAATAAACCAAACATTATAATCTCACATTTATAGAAATCTTATTAGAAAATCTTATGCATTCAGATTTTATAAAGTTAAATATAAACTATTAAATAAATTCATTTTAAATATAGATGATTATTTTTTCATGAATCCCAATGTCAAGCCCATTTTAAAAATCCACAATAACGCAATAGATTTGTGATGTGTTTTCAATTACCAAATTGAATCCCAAACTCAATGACAAGTCTATGATGCAAAAAAATTTCTCAAAAAAAAAATTAGAGTCCACGATACAAAACAATTTTTTTATTAAAAAAAAAAGAATTATTGTATTTCGCTTTTTTCTGTTTCTTATTTTATTTTATTTTTATTTACTACTCAAGTCACAAGTCACAAGGCACTAGCGTTACACAAAAGGTCCAGAATTGAAAGGAAATGGTAAAATGGGCTGGCTCGTAAAAACGTGGGCTGGCCTGGCTAAGCTAGACATTAGACTTTCTCTCTCTTCCTCACTCACTCCTAGTCCTCAGGCAGACATGAGACATCCCCATTCCCCTCCTCCTTATCCGTTCGTTTATCGTCAAAACATCAAATTTCCAACGCAACTCTTCTCTTCTCTCCTGTTCCTCTTCTCCTCTCCTCTTCTGTGCCACTAAAAATGCTCTCTCTTCCATCTTTGTGGGAACACTTTTTTCTTTCAAATTTTGAATAGTAGCAAAAACCAAACATCATAATCAACAACAACAAATACTAGGATGTCGTGTTTGCTGCCACAGTTCAAGTGTTATCCAGACCCCTTCTCTATCCAATTCAGAACTCTACACTCTTACACTATTACTACCACTCACTCTCACTCTCAAACCAGTAAGTTTTTCTCTCTCACCCATTATAATGTGTTTTTCACTCTTGCCAATTCTGCTTATTTTAATGTATTAGCATTAGTGTGGATTGTATTTATATCTGTTTATTTGTTAAGTAGCTCAAAACTGATGTTGTTTGTCACTTTGCTTATGGAAGTCTGTTATTGGGTTTCTGGGAACTTCACAAATGGGATTTGTTTCGCCTCATGAGATACCGATTTTGACTTTGTTGCCATTAGGCTCTCATTGGCTAATCTTGTGGGAATGCCTGAATTGTTACCTTTTACATTAAGATTTATATGTGAAACAAAATGCATTAGAAACTAACTTGTTTACTAGTTTGAATCCATTTGAGTAGAAGCATAGTTCTTAAGCAGTTCATGTCAAACAACAATAAATCTAATATAATGATATTTTAGTCATCATTTCTTTTAAGTATATAACCTTTCATCCTATGGGCATTTGATAATGTGGGTTGTTTTTTCATGAATGAGAAAAAAAAAATTATCAAAGCAAGTTATTGCTAGATTGACTTGGTCCTCAGGACAGATATATTTTGCTTTGGTGGACTAAGGAACTCATTCGGCAAGTTTGTGCAAATGCATAAATAAGTGTGATATATTTTAAGCTTTGTAAGTAGAACCAAATGTTTTCACAAGTTCAATTCCATTTGATAACAATTTTCTGGAGCATAGTTCTGACAGAATTCATATCCTGCATTGTAGTGTCATCCGCTAATATTTTAATCATAATTTTAATTGGAATTTTAAAAATGAAAAGAGAAAGGGACATCTTCCTCATTAGATCCAGCATCTGAATTTATGAATTGGCATCTCTTGATGGAAACAAAAAGAGACTCACAACAGTTATTTTCTTCTCTTCCTCCCTTTTGTTGTTGGTGATCTTGTGCTCTAGGGCTTTACCCTATGTTTCCAAAAGTCCCTTTCTTTTTCCTTAATGGACCATTTGGATTGAGGGGGAGGAAGGGGGAGTAGAGTAGATTTGGCCCAAAATTAGGCCAAATCTACTCTACTCCCCTCCACTCCCCCATCTTTCTCCCTCAATCCAAACAGTCCCTTAGTTTTTTTTTCCCCTTAATACAACTTTTTGGGATGGCCTGTGAACTTATTTGTATTATTACTTTTGTAACTGAAGATTTTAGTAAGTTGTGCAAAGCTGTACTAAGTAAGTTGTACAATGTTACTATTGAGCTAAACCATATTGAAGTATGACAATTTGTTATAAACAAATAGTTAAGATGGTTAACAATACCAGATAATATTTTATAAAAAAAAGTTTTAATCTGTATAAAATATATATATTACACTTGAAAATAATTGATCTATCACTATACTGACAAAAGCGAGCATCCAGCAAAATAGCATTTGGTGGCTAGTCTACAGTTGCTAAGGCGATTACCTTATTATTTCTCATATTGTCAATCTATTTTCTCACTTTGGATAACTACCTAGATGCCAGCAATCTTGTTTATAATTACAGTCAACTGCTCTTTATCAATGATTTAAAAGCACAGTGCATTACCAGGAGTAGTTATTATATAAATTGTGTCTATCTCAAGTAGTGAACTTTCTGTAAAGTTCCTTATACTAGTTATCTAGCTCCTTTGCTTCCCAATATCTAGCTTGATGGGCCATGTACCGTTTACAAAGTTTGATCTGGGTTCAACCCTCAATTATATTATGCTTTCATTTTTAGCTGGGAATAAGAGATATATAAATATGTACAGTAACTTTTTTTTAAAAATTGTTTTTGAGTGCCCAATGTTTCTGTTCTCAAACATATTGATTTGGAATATAGCCTCTATATCATGTAGGCTTTCTGTTAAATGATTTTCCTTCAAGGTTCATCAACATAGTTTGCTGAGTTGCATTTAAATGTAATTCTTTATATTCATCAAGCATATTTAATAGCATAAAACGTCTTAAAGCTGTTGACAAAGGGTCAGACTTACTGGACAGAATACAGCAAAGGTCTTATTGGCTTCTGATGTTTTTAGCTGGCATATTGAGTCATAGATCTTATTGGCATTATTTTGGTCATGATCAATTGGTTGGAACATGCAGCAAAAACTAGAGAGCCTATTTTTTCGGGAGCAAAATGTATTTTATCCACTGCAGCGCCTTCAACATCCACAGGAACTACTACATTACTTAATATGGAGAAGCTGAGATTACCTTCTTTAGAAACTAATTCTGACTCAGTCACTGAAAACAGACCATGGACATACACGGGGGCAACCCGTCCACCCGCAGAGGTCAGAGTTGTTCATTTTGGTATAAGTTATTATTGAAGATTGGGAATTTGGACTATGTTGGAAATTTTCTGGATTGCACATTGAAAGAATATTTTATATTTAATTTTACTTTCTCTGGGGATAAACTTACATGAGTTACTTCTTATATATGATGATGATTTTGAAATGCAGTTGTTCATACATTGGTGCATATTTTGTTTTTGGTTTTAAGATGTGCATTGGGTCTTAGCCTTTAACCAAGTTGACATTTTTCAGTCATATTTTAATGGTATTTGTAGCAAATAGCCCACCATCTCTCAGCCTGGTTTTTGAGAAATACTGTTCCCAAAACACTTGTTGTGAATGAATTTCATTCATTGCTATGTGGCTAGATTCTCTTACCATTTTGATATAATTTTTTAGTTGCCCATTAACTAGCATCCTTCTCTAGTTAATCTTCAATTCAAAAATTAACTAATCTGATTCTGATAGAAATTTTAAACAACACTTTCAAAATAGTCACTACATATATCAAGTAGCTTTGTTGTTTTATCTTCAGGTGAAATTTGAAGCAACATTAGCAACAGAAACGCTTCTTACAAGTGAAGAGGCTGTGATAGCTGCTGCTGCCGCTGAAGCTGTTACTCTTGCAAAAGCAGCTCTCAAGGTTGCAAAGGATGCAGCCCTGATGGTTAAAAATGGTGACTCTGCAAAAGCAGATAGTATGTCGCCGATTTCTCCTGAAGCTGATGCTTTACATTTCAAATGGGTTCAGCTCATGAAAACTGATCGAGCTGGTACAGTAGATCTGGTGGAAGCTGAAGCTGGAGTTTTGGAAGACCATTCTGAGCAATATGTTGCAGAAGAGTCTGATGATGTGGAGCCAACCCATGAAGAACTTGAAGTTCTGCAAGAGCAACTCTCCAAGAGTAAAGCTGTAAGATCTAGACGCCAAACAGAACGAAAGGCTAGAAGAGCCAGAGCAGCAGATAAGGCTGCTGCCAATGTTGTGTCTGTGAAGTCTGGTTCTACCAGCCGGAAAAAGCGTGCTTCTTTACAAGATGTAGACTATTATGATCCGTTGCGTTACTTGAGAGCAACAACCAGCAGTTCTAAGCTTCTTACTGCAACTGAAGAACTAGAGTTGTCTGAAGGAATACAGGTGTGATTCCGAGGAGTTTGAGAATTACTTTTCAGCTCAGGATATATGTTTCACCCTTATCTATAAATGATCCACCCTTTTTTTGATTGGTATCTATTCAAATGATTGTTACTAGAAACAGGGTCATATGAAGTGATCTGAAGAGTGCAGGCTTAAAATTTTTATTGAAAAATATAGTGTTGGCAATGTTATACAACTAGAAGTAAAACTTGAAAGCACACTAATTGAGTTCCCATTTCATCTTAGTTCCAATACATTTAAAAGCAACCAACGAAGCAATATTGTTTGGATGTTTGTCCTGAATTTTGGATATTCTACCCACTTCGTTTCCTTGATTTCTGATTCTCTTCTGATGTCTCTGCCATCCCCTATATAATGTAGGACATGCTGAAACTGGAAAAGCTCCAAGAGGAGCTTACTGAGCGATGTGGCGGTCAGCCCACCTTTGCACAATGGGCCGCAGCTGCAGGAGTTGATTCAAAAACCCTGAGGAAGCGCTTAAACTATGGTATTCAATGCAAAGACAGAATGATTAAAAGCAACATACGGCTTGTTATATCAATTGCAAAAAATTATCAGGGAGTTGGGATGAATCTCCAAGATCTTGTTCAGGTATTTTTCTTTCTTTTATATGCAGCCAAAGGAATTAATTGCATAATCTAATGTAAAAATCCTCATAAAGGAAAAAATATGAATATTTTGTATAATCTGCCAGCCTTGATGCTTTTAAATTTTAACAGTCAAATCTCACTCATTGACTTGCAGGAAGGATGTCGAGGTCTTGTAAGAGGTGCAGAGAAGTTTGATGCTTCAAAGGGTTTTAAGTTCTCAACCTATGCTCACTGGTGGATTAAACAGTCAGTTCGGAAGTCTCTTTCTGATCAGTCCAGGACAATTCGGTTACCTGTGAGATTACCTTTCATATTTCAATTATTCTTACTTTTACAAACTAATAGTGTTAGTTTTAGATGTGTGTGCATAAAATTTACATTCTTTCAATTGTTATTTTTGTTTAAACAGTTTCACATGGTGGAAGCAACATACAGAGTGAAGGAGGCTAGAAAACAATTGTATAGTGAAAATGGAAGACATCCTGATGATAAAGAAGTTGCAGAGGCAACAGGGCTGACAATGAAGAGGCTCACATCTGTATTACTGACTCCAAAAGCTCCTAGATCTCTGGATCAGAAGATTGGCATCAACCAGAATCTTAAACCTTCGGTCTGTCCTATTCTTCCTCCCCCTTCACCCTTAGGCCAGCAACTTTTGTCCAAAATTTTGTCACCTTATAGATTTTTGCATATTTTTTGCTAAGAAATTGCATCACATATTTTTAGTTTTCTGATGGGTTCATATGCCTTTCGCCCCAGGAAATAATATCAGACCCCGAAGCAGAGACAGCAGAAGAGCTGCTGTTAAAGCAGTTCATGAAGCAGGACCTGGAGAAAGTACTAGACAGTCTTAATCCAAGAGAGAAGCAGGTCATCAGATGGAGGTTTGGAATGGATGACGGAAGGATGAAGACGTTGCAAGAGATAGGGGAGTCTATGGGTGTAAGTAGAGAGAGAATTAGGCAGATTGAGTCGTGTGCATTCCGTAAACTGAAGAACAAAAAGAGAACCAAAAATTTGCGGCAGTATTTGCTTCCATAAGCCCTCATCAGATACAGGAATTAGATTGCTAAAAAACGGTGCTAGCTTACCTGAGGTTTAGAAAGGCTTGTGTTGCTTTTATCTATGTTTATAATTTATTTCTCCGTTTTGCAGGACAGAAATGTGTATAGAAACAAAAGCTTTTGAAATTATGCATTTTTCCCCATTCTTTGAAGTAGTTCTGGACACTTACAACTGAAGTTTCAAAATCATTGCTGCGCGTTCATAGAGAAAATTGAAGCTTTCTTTTCCAATTTTTGATGTATCATAAACTTCCTGGATGGGATAGATGAGCATAAAGTGGGCTATTTACCCTTGAGGTCTTGTCTAGCTATCTACCATGCTTTTCACTCTAGACTATGTGTGTATATCAAATGGGCCATGTGAGGGTGACGTTTTATTTTTCACCAATTTTGAGTAAGACATGGCAAAATAGGCTGAAATTCGCTAACCTGACCTGAACCTGCCCGTTTTGGCCTGGCCCGAACCTAATTTTTTTGGCTCGAATTAAATATGGGCCAACCCATAGCCTGCCTGTTTTTTGCGGGCCAACCCAACTGACCCGCGGCCTGCCCCTTTTTTAACTATTTTTTCTCTAAAAAATATTTAAAAACTATATGGCGTGTGCTAGACTACTCCTAGGTGCATAACATTATCATAAGAGGCACAATCAACTTGTGTGTTGTGCCCCCTATTTATTAAAAAAAATAAAGAGTTAAATTATTGGAAAAAAAGAAGAAAAAAAGAAGGAAAGTTAAAGCCTAAAACATCTACTGTCCAGTGTCTAAACAGACTACACTACTAAGTAAGCCGCACTAACTACTAACTACTAAGCTCTACTTCTAGTTGTAACATTCATTAACTAAGACTACTAACTACTAAGTAAGTAAGTTCTACTTCAAAGACTACGAACTATTACTAGCAACACATCCAAGTCTATCTAACTAGCACGAACTCGGCCACAAAGTGACAAAACAGTAAACATAACAAAATCAAAAAAATTCAATAGCGACTCAAAAGGCTAAAAAGCAAAACAAAACCTAACTCTATAACTATTGAGCACAGGATCTCATGAGCATTCCTATAATTACTGTTGCATCTGAATCAAGTTTTAGAATAGGGAAAAAAATTCTTACTCCGTTTTGATCACATCTTTTGCCTGAGAATGTGGAAGCTACATTGCACACTAAAAGTTGGTTATATGGATTTGAAGGTATTTTAATTTATTAGTAGAGTTATAGAAATTATACATTTTTAACTCTTCATTGATAAGCTTTGATTTGCTTTCATGGTACACTTAAGTTATATTAAAACATTGTATTGTAGATGAAGATATTAATGAAATTGGCCAACTTGAGCTACAATTCGCAAGTATGAATATTTGTAGTGTTGAATATACTATCAACTTTGAGTAGATTGGGGTATAATTATTATAAAATATTTAATTGTTCTTCTTTACTTAAATTGTTATGTTTATTTTTAAAGGTTTTTTTATTATTTAGTTTATCTTTCTATATAATCTAACTTTATTATTATTTTAAAAACAACAGAAATTTGTGCACTTAATAAGGCTGATAACTTGACATGGTCCATGATATTTAATTTTGTAATTTTTTTTTTTTTTTTTGTTCTTTAATGGTAATGATATCATTAGTGAACTTTGAATTTGAAGTAAGTAAAGAATTTTAGTCATGCTCAAAAGTTAAAACTATTTGAATTGCAAGGATATGGAAATCTTTATATTTTTTGGTTTGTTTGTTTTTTTTTCCCTTCACATGTATAATAGTAAATTAGTAACAAATAGTCTAACTATTTGATTTGATTCATTCTCTTTAAAAAGTTGACATTTATTTGTTTTAATTTTTTTAAATTTGAAAATATGGGCCAACCTGACCCGAAACCCAATTGGCACGACCCGTTTTCAACCCGTTTAAAATGACTTGTTTTTGGGTTGGCTCGTTTTGGCCTGAAACCTGAATGACCCGACCAGACCGTTTTATATAAATAAACCTCAAGCTTTGACATGAACATGAAGTTGGTTAATTACCGGTGACAATTTCGTCTGTGGGGTTAATTTTCTTGGATGAATAAAGAGACATGAAAATGTAAGAATATCATTTTTATTAGGGATGGCAAAAATTTCTTGCCTTACTTGTCCTGTCCCACTCTGCTCCATATGAGTTTTCCCCTCCTTGAAAAGGTGACAGGTGTGGATGGGTTTTGCTTGTCTTGTCCTACTCCAAATGTTTGTATATATGTTTTTATTTTATTTAATATTTTTGTACATATTTTATACTTTTTTTTTACATATTCATTTACCATCACCAAAAAGGCTTGATTACTATCTCTTTTAACAATTTCACGAGAAACAGGATCTTCTCCATCTATTTTGAAATGGAGTGATTTCATTTCATAATTAAGATTTTATTTACTAAATCTATCAATTTAAAAAGTCTCATGTCATTCAAAATTTTGACATGACACTATATACGGCTTTAGATTTGACACAATTTAATTTAACCTGTGAAATATATCCATTTCAAAAGGAGTCATTTTCCCTCTTACAAGTTACAAGTACTTCTTATTCTCTTTCATCTCTATCTCATTAATGTTGAAACTACCACATTAGGGATGACAACATACCGCCAAGTGGTGGACTAGGATTTTGGTTTAGGGAGGCAAGGTTAAAATAAAATATTGAAGCCAAAATTAATTCCAACAATATTTATGAATATAAGAAAAAAAAAATCCTAATTTTGTAATATCCTATGTATGCCATGACTTTTTAAAGAGGCTGTATGATATATTTTTATTTTAAATTAATTTAAAAGTATCATTGTTTATTCAATCTATCACAAATTTCATTTCCAACTATTAAGAGGTGAGTTCTTTCTATAAAAAAATAAAAACTATTAAAAGGTGAGTTGATTGCAAATAACCTTAACAAGTTTATAGTGTAAGATTTTGAGAAAACTTTATGTGGCCCACATTTAAATGATAAATGAAAACTCATGTCTGAAGGATTTTATTTGTGAAAGACGTTATAGTGAATAACAATTTCTAAGTAACTTTCATTTGGTATAACTCATTTGGTTAATAAGTATCTTGAAGTTACAAGTTTTAAACTGCTTGATGGAAGAAGGGTTATGAAACAAATCTTAATTTATAAGGGTCCCTAGTCTAGCCTATATATATAGCCTGTTTCCATAAAAAAAAAATATATGTAAGGTAAAGGTCATAAACTAGAAGACACCTTTTATAGATACACTATCATATAGTGAGACTTCTTTTTCTCTAAACACTTATACAACTATGGCTGAAGTTTTGTTTATATTTATTTTGTTTCTGCTGCATACTCTAAATTTCATCTTACATTTGGTATCAGAGCCTCCTTCATGCTATGTTGTTTAGTAATTTTTCATTCATAGGTTTTTCTATGATTTGGCTAAATTTCCGATGCACATGTGGATTTAAGGATATAAAGTATTTGTATTGCATATTCTTTTGTGTTGGGACCTTTCGGCTAAATTAACTATGCCATCAAAATTTGGCCTTTTAACCAATGTTAGCAAACTCAGTTTAAGAGGCATGGAATAATGTTAAATTTTATGCCATGTATCTCATGTATGGGTCATAGCATATAAAGTTGAAGCTTATCACTGAAATAGCATATACCATCATTTGGGCTAGATGGCTTTAATATGGGATAGTTTTCAGATATAGGCAACTATCTATGAAAAATTTTTCCTTTTGCATTTGGCATTGGCCGAATGTTTCTATGAAGATAATGATTGGTTTTTCAAATTTAAGCTTCTCATGAAAGCAGACATCTGTTATGATAACTTCTTGCATATAGATTATTATGTTTCTTTGATAGAAATAAAACATGGTTTGGGCTAGCAGAACTTATCTTGTTTGACTTGCATATAGTGTGCAATGATTTTATAAAGTTTGTGACTATATATGAAAATTTGATCATTACATCGTTAAAATATATGATATTTTTAGTGTATTTACAATTTCTTACACTTGTCTTTAAATATCATATTATGGTTTATTTTAATTGACATGATCAATATTAGGATTGGTTGATCTTTATGATGCCATATGAAGTAGTGAATATCAAAATGACATGGGAGTAGCCATAGCATCCTAAGCCATGATGATAATCACATCAATAAATTTTTTTGAGACTTCATTAGGAATAAAGGCATCTAAGTGGCAATTAATTTATGAAGATAATGACTTGGCCCCATAGGGAGGTTATTATTTTTATGATTTAATTGGAATAAAATGGTGAATGTAGCATTAAGATGAGATTTTTCCTAGGCCCATAGGTATGGAAAATTTGATTCTTAGTGTTTATATTTACTAGTTTTATGAATAAAGTTTTATAGTAAATTCATGCATGATGTGCCTCTGCCCATAGGAAGGTCGAATTTACTACTAAATTGACATTGGTTAATTTAGAATTAAAGTTTAAGTTTCATAGCATTAAAGTTTATTTTCTTTGGGTTTTTGGATCTATGTTTTGGTACTCATGTGGACGAATCACCCATCTCATTGAATAAAATATGTTAAAATGAGAAATTAAGTACGAGGGTGGGAGTGATCTAATTGCTCAAGAGTAAAAACTTGGGAATTCATTCCTTTAAGGTAAAGGTTTTGTGAAAGCTATTAATATTAATTTACAAGATCCATTAAGGTTTGACTCCTGATAAAAGTTATACTTTGCAAAAGTTAGGCACATAGGTATCCCACTAATGATATATAAAGGTTCACCAACTTTGTTGTTCCATTTGGTTTTATTGGGCACATTATTAATCGGTGTATACACCTTAAGATCAGTGGGAGTAAATGTATTGTTTTTACGCCTAAATATGAATGAAATATTACTTGGAAGTAGTGATTTGTCATGTAAGATATCCTATATGCTATGAAGCTATAAGACAGGCATTATGGATAGGTCTTAAGGTTGTCGATTTTATGATGAGACCTTTAAAAAATTTTTAAAGATAACTCGGCTATAATTTTCTTCTCTAAGGACAATGATTGTGAAAGCCGAAATAAACATATCGACATAAAGTAACTCAGTCTAAGAGAGAATTTTAAGAAATTGAAAGTGTCCATTGTGTTAAAATTATTGAGCTAATATTTGTTAATTTCATAACTAAAGGTTTGTCGGCAAAGCAGTATAAAAGTCTTTTGGACATATGAAACTTGTTAGCTCGTTTGGTGTTTAATTTATCTCTAATTATTCTTTGTTTTGGACACATATTTGGTTATTTTTGGAGAAGAAAATATATGATTTTTATTTTGTGCACATAAAGTATATGTATTAAGTTAGATATATCTATAGAAATATATAAGGATGATATATCCGTGGGGATGTATAAAAGAGGACCCGAATGGCTAATATGTAGTCCATTCATAAAGAATTAATAGCTCATAAAGTACTCATGTAAGGATTACCATACATTATAATACATGGAAGGAAATACTCATTATAATTAAGGGTATTACCGCCATGATTCATGTATTGGATTCTTTATTTGAGTGAGAGTATTTTACAACAAGTTGACATGAGTAATATCATGACCATGTTAAAGTTAATATCATTTATCAAGTAATTTAAATATCAAGTGGGTCAAGTTGGAGAATGTAAAATTTTGAGAAAACTTTATGTGACCCACATTTAAATGATAAATGAAAACTCATGTCTTAAGGATTTTATTTGTGAAATACGTTATGGTGAATAACAATTTCTAAGTAACTTTCATTTGGTATAACTCATTTGGTTAATAAGTACCTTGAAGTTACAAGTTTTAAACTCCTTGATGGAAGGAGGGTTATGAAACAAATCTTAATTTAAAAGGGTCCCTAGTCTAGCCTATATATATAGCTTGTCTCCATCAAAAGGAAATATGTAAGGTAAAGGTCATAGACTAGAAGACACATTTTATAGATACACTATCATATAGTGAGTCTTCTTTTTCTTTAAACACTTAAACAACTATGGCTGAAGATTTGCTTATGTTTGTTTTGTTTTTGCTGCATACTCTAAATTTCATCTTACATATAGCACTATAAAAGATTCTTTTATAAAAACGACATAAAAAATCTGGCACATTAGTTAGGGAATATTGTGAAAATATACCATCTTATAATTTGAAGGCTACGTATAAGATTTTTTTCCCCCCTTCCCTATATTATTAAGAGAGTTAGAAGTTTTTTTTTTTTTTTTTTTTTTTTTTTTTTTTTTTTTCAAAAAAGTTTTGAAATATTATTAAAAAAATTGAAATATAATATTTTTAAGAGTACCTTAGGGATCCTCTTTGTCTCTGCCTCCAACACGTCCCACCCTGCTAGGCTGCTATCACTTAAAAAGGGAGACATGATGGGGATAAGACACTCCTTGTTCGATCTCGTCCCGTCTCGTTGCAATCCCTATTTTTAATATTTTCTCAAAACAAATTGTCTCATGAAATAACCTTTAACTAAGGGTAAATTACAACTTTCTCAACTGTGATTTGACTGAAATTTAAGTTATCTATAACTTGAGATTTGAAATTTGACACTTTATCTACCTGAGTTTTGACTGAAATTTAAGTTGTCTACCTGTAATTTGAAATCTCATGGTGTAAGTGTTCCACTAGATTCTTTTCGATTTTATTTGATTTTGTATTTTTATTTATTATTATTTTTTTTTGTGTTTTTGGGGGAGAGGGATATACAAATAGAGCAAAATTACATATTTAGCCATATTTTTAATAGATGTAAGTTACGTGTAAAGTTGTGATTTCCAACTAGCCTTTGTTGGCTTTAATTTCGTGCCAAATTTGGTTGTAATTCAATCAATCATTTCTCTGTATTTATGTGGGTTTAATTTTAAGGGATGAGTGTGAGAGATTGGTGAAAAATCAAGCATGCAATGAAGATCGGTATAGTTTCGTGACTAGCTTGCGAGAAGCTCGCGAGTAAAGTAACACGCGAAAAGGCCACATGTGAAGCACATGACTAGAAGCTGAAGAGTCATGCCAGACTGTCATTTCGCGAGTACTTCGCAAGAAAAGCCATCTTGTGAGGTACTCGCGAAACTCTCTGTTTGGCAAAAATGAAAAGTATTTTTCTAAATTCTTTACACACACTATATATACCCTCATTACTCACGAAGTTGTAAGTAGCCATTTTCAGAAAGAAAACCCTAGCAAAACACTAGAGAGTTAGAGATTTTCATACCCACAATCATCTACACAAATTCTCTTGGTTTTCCTTTACTCCTACCTCTCCATCTATACATCCTTGATAGGTTCTTAGCCCAAACACTTATCTCACCCATTCTGAGTGTTGAGAGAAGTTTTAGTGCCTTTGGAAGCATTGGAAGAAGCCATCGAGTGGCGAATGCAATCGGATGGAATTGCGGGATCCGGAAAGCTAGTGAAGACAAGACTTTGAGAAGTCTGTTGGTAGCAGGAGCTTAGAGAGCTCAAGTACATTGGGTAAATTAGGCTTGGAGGGTCTTTTTGATATTCGTGTACTCCAACTTATTCACCAGTGGATCGATTTCGACTTGGAGGGCCGCAAAGAAGTTTTTCGCTGAGTACTTCGATTTCCTCTTTGATAACACGTTTTGGTGTTATCTTGTATTTACATCTCTCTTCTCTATTCTTTAAACTTTACTTTTATTGCTCATTGTGGTTGCTTATGGCTTAGAGTAGTGTTACCGGTTTATAACGTGTGCTTTACTCTTGTTCTGTACTTAGTTAAGTTAGAGTAAAAGCAAGTAATCCGTAATTTAAAATTGGGGGTCTAAACAAGTATTAGTGTTTTCACACTAATTGAGCTTTCATTACAGAACTTTAACTAAGCTAACCTCAGGTAAATAAAGTGTTAAAATTCAAATCACAGATAGACAACTTAAATTTCAGCCAAACTATAGGTGAGTAAGTTGTAATTTGCCCTTTGACTAATAATTACCATATAGGTATAATGATATTTACAACGATTTGGAGTAGAGGTCGTGGATCTAAATTGTATTAATGGGAAAAAAACTGGGTTGTTCTATCAATGCAAACGAACTAATTTATTTATTCTTTATTATTAAACTTATCATTAATGTAAGTATAGACTATTGAAAGCTTTACCATGTTCCAAAAATCTAACAGTTATTTTTTTAATGTATTTTCAAAATAATTAAATTTTCTTAATTTATTTAAAAAATACAATAAATGTTAACAAAATTCATTATAGAAAATAGAGTAAAAACTATGTATACGAATAGGTCAATAATTTCTATATTGAAAGCTTTACCATGTTCCAAAAATCTAACACCACCACGCACCCTTGGTGCGGTAGTCATTCCACAAATATAAATACTTGTGGGAGCAAGGGCCATGGTTCAAGTCTCTAGGAGAGAGCTTCACACACATATACATTTAGATTATGTTAGACTATAAATTCTATCTTGTATAAAAAAAAAAAAATTCTAACCGTTATTTTTTTAATGTATTTTCAAAATAATTCAATTTTCTTAATTTATTTAAAAAATACAATAAATGTTAAAAAAATTCATTATAAAAAATAGAGTAAAAACTATGTATATGAATAGGTCAATAACTTCTATATTTGTCTTACTAGAATAGAGAAAATTGCATACTGTATCAAATGATATCTTCACAATGTTTTTCAAGAGTTGCCAAAATTTTTAAAACGAACATTAGTAGTATTAAGCTTATGTACAAATGATTCATATGTATTAAAATGTTATTATTATATTTAATTTTTTTGGGAGAGAAATGTTATTATTCTGGAATGCATTCGTGAACATTCAAGGGGTTTCAAATGAATTTTGTCTTTATTTACTTGAAAACTAAAGAATATTTTTAGATTTTAATTTGATAATTGATCGCTTTCGTTTCTTTTAAATAAATTATAATTTTGATGATTCATGATTTTTAACCACACAATTTTATTTTATTTTTTAAAATTTTTATAAATAACCTTACAATATTTACTTTATTAAAAAAAAGCTGGATTACTTTGATATATATCATATATAAACATAAAAAACTATTATAATGTTTATTGCTTTCAGCTTTTAGTGTAAATTATATATCTATTTAAATTTTTTGAACTTTTCATATCTCGTGCCTCTCTATTTTCTTGATTACATCATGGTCTTTTTGATGAATTGTTTCTAACAATTAGGACCTGTTTAGTAGAGGAGTTTGAGTAATGTTGTTCAGGTGTTTTTGATATACGTGTGGGTGAAAAAGTGTGTTAAAATGTGTGTAAAGTTGTTTAAAATGCTTAAAAGTGTGTTCAAACTTGCTCACCAAACAGGGCCTTAATATTTCTTTTAAAGTAACTTTCATACATTATCTTAAATTTTTTTATATCCTTTAACTTCTTTAGAAATAAAAAATTATATTATAAATCAAATAATTTTCTTAAATTTGAATTTAACATGTATTCAGTATAAAAAAATTACATGAAATAAAAAGAAAGGAAACTCTCAACTAACAATATTAAGTCCAACCTATTAAATTTGTTGACATCTTCATCAATGTATTCTTTCATTGTTGTAGAGATGCACTTATTTTCCTACTCGTAGATCTATGTGGAATAAACAAGCATCGCCTCGAATGAATGATCAAGCAAGGAATGGTGTTTAGAAAACAGTATTTATCTACAGTATTTTCAGCAATAAGTTTTCAGTTTCAGCAAAATAAGCGGTATCCAAACAGACCCTATCTGTTTGACTAGCTTATTTTTTGTCAACTTATTTTACTATTCAGCTTATTTTTGATACTATTCATGGGTCTCATTGCACTTTTTGGTACTATTCATGGGTCTTACTGTACTATTTCAACTAACATTTACCTTTATTTACAGTATTTTCAACAAAAGGTTTTTAGTTTCAGCAAAAGAAGCAGATTCCAAACAGACCTATAGTCTTAAAAGAGTAACTAAAACTTAAGTGTTTTATACAAATATAATTCGATAAATATTTATTATGTGCGTTTTACTTTCAAATACAAGGCTCGTACATATTGATAGGGAGCATTTTAACATGACTTGTCTGAAACCCATCATTAATTAAGCAATTGAAGCACTATAAGCACTCTTGAGTCATCCATCTAGACTACTTGTACACCTTAAAACTCATTCGTCACCTACATGGACGGACAAGTAAGGAAATTTAGCCCCTTAAAAGAAAAGTTGTACTCTATGTCTATTTACATGTAGGGCTTGTTTGGAAACGATGTTTGAACAACAGTTTTCGTTGTTTAAACAACAAAACAAGTATTTTCATAGTACTTTTTCACCCACATGTATTTCTATAACACCTAAACAACGTTACTAAAATAACATTATTAAACGGGCCCGTAAAAAGTAAAAAACTGCTTCACATTACACCAAAGTGTCCTCCTATGATCATCCATTAAGTATGGGGACATTGAACTCAATGATCTCCGTGCTACTAACCCACGATCCCCATTACACCAATATCTATATTCCAGCGAACATGGTCATTTTAGAGTCTAGACTCCTATATAAATACCAAGGTATCACAATTTCAAGGTATGTGAAAACACAATTTCCTAACTTTTACGCTTTTAGGGTTTTTGGAAATCATTGTGAGTTTCTAATTTAACCTTCGAAGGATTTGGGTCTTTAGTCAGCACCACACTATGCACTTTGTAGGTATCTCACTCTTTAGGTTTTTTGACATCGCAAGTTCGGATGATTGATTTACTGACGATTTTGTTCATAGTTACATATTTTCAAATTCTTCAAATTTTTTTTTTTAAATACATACATGTATTATTTGATAGGTTAAAACTTTTTTCTTTAAATTTTTTTTTTATTGAGAATCTTATAGGATATAACTTGTTTTGTACTCTTGTATATTGAGTAGATACTAGAGAGATACATTACCTTTTTAAAACATGCGTTACGTTTGTGTCACGTTTAAAACATAGAGCATTTAATGCGATCTAATCCCAATCGAATATACTTCGCATCTTTTACTTAAAATGCACCAAAATATCCAATTCCAAGAGAATGAGATGCTTCTTTAATTACATACTTTTTTTTCATTTTTTGTAAACATGAAATTTTCTTTTTGAAAAAATAAAAAAAAATGTTGGGTTAAAGATTTTGGAAAGCAAAAAAGGCGGGATAAGGAGGGAAAACGAATGTAGATAATCACAAAAAGAACCCCACATCAACCAGAATAAGCATTTTTTTTAATAAAAAAATAAAAAATAAAAAACATTATATAAAAAAAAAGTTAGAAAAAGAAAAACCTTTCAGCCTGAAAAGTAACATTGTCATTTGGTTGGCGTGGGGTTGTGGCTTTGGGTTTGAGAGTTGAGAACTCCGTAAGTAAAAAACGCACAAAAACAAAACCAAATCCTTTGCAAAAACCCAAATACCAATCCATTCATAAAAACACGCATAAAACTTTTTTACAGTTCTTCTTTTTCCTAGTTCCTTGTCTTAAATTGTATGTTTATGTTTGGTTATTTTTTTGCTTACAAAAGAAAATGAAAGGAGGAGGGAAGAAGAGGAACAATGGAGGAGTTGTAGGGTCTGAGCCAGCATTGGCTTCTCCAAATGATGCTGTTGCTGCTGCCAATGGTGGCGAGTCATTGGTGGCAGATTTGGGTGAAAAGGATCAGACCCAGAAAGCAAAAGAGGTTGGAGAACAAGAAAAAATACAACAACTGCAACAACAGCAACAAGTTGAGCCTGAGGCTGAGGCTAAGGCTACTGAAGAGGGTGCAGCAGCAGAAGAACAAGAGGATGAACAAGACGATGATGAAGAAGAAGATGGAGATGATGATGAAGATGAGGCTGCAACTGAGCGTCCAAAGCTCGACGAGGGCTTCTATGAAATCGAGGCCATTCGCCGCAAAAGGGTTCGGAAGGTAACAAAAACAAAAGGGTTTTGAGAAATATGTCGGATAAACCCAAATGCTTGTTAAAAATGTTAACTTTTTGAACTTTGTTTTGTGGTTATGTTGTTTTGATTGGTTTTTGGAGTTAATATAAATGATGGGTGTTTGTGTATTTCTTTTTTGTTTGTTTTGTTGGTGCTGGTGGATACTGAAATGTTGGGGGGGAAAATAGGGTCAGCTTCAGTATCTAATCAAATGGTGAGTCTCCCTCTAACCCCTTTTTATGATTGATTCTTACCTTGTGTTATTTTGTATGTTCGTTGGATGAAAAATCAAATAATTGTTGATTATGGATTATGGGAAATTGTTGTTGTGTTTTTTTGTTGTTGTATGTTGAAGGCGTGGATGGCCGGAGGCGGCAAACACCTGGGAGCCTTTAGAGAATCTCCAGTCGTGCTCTGATGTAATTGATGCATTTGAAGATAGGTACTTTCTTCTCTTTTGTTTCCATGATTTATGCATATTATCATTTGGTTACCAAGAAAATGAGAGCTGAAAGGAAAGCATTTGCAAACGTTTTTTGCCGGTTAATTCACCAAAGTAAAGTGCTTATTTTGTTTACTTCTAGGCTGTTGTTTGGTTGAGCCTTTTTATTTATTTGGTGAGTTACACACAGTCTAGTAGATTTTAAACCATGAACCCACCATCATTGGCAGTGAAGTTTATATACGAGAAGAAAGTTCCATTTGAATCAGTGCTCATTGGTCAGTTGTATAGCTAAGCTTAGCAGGGTATATTTATTTACTTAACTAACAAACAGCGGGGAATCTGAAGCTTTAAATCTGTTTTGCTTTCTTTTTCCTCACTTTTCTTATCAATTGAAGGATGTCAGGTACAGTCTATCTATTGAACTTTTTGTATTTATGAATGTATAATTTTTTTCTTCTGCTTTTGAAGCTTGCGATCAGGAAAGCATCGGAAACGCAAGCGTAAGCATGGGACCCCGCATACTCAACCCAAGAAGAAGCAGCAGCGTTCCACCTTTCCTGCTGATGTGACAGGTGTAGAAATAAACGTTGTTAATGAAACTGTGAAATCTATCCCTCCCAACAAATCAATCCTAACTGATCTTTCTGCCTTCCCTCAATCTATGTATGAAGGAGATCGTAATGGGGATATCAAAGAAATTACCAAGCAAACTGGTGTTGAGAATGGTTGTGGGAATGTTTCTCAACAAAATGATAACAGCAAAGATGGAAATGAATATGATCCAAAGCTTAGTGAGCTTAAAACAATAATGTCTACCAATGAGGTCAACATGGATAAGCTTGCAATACATTTTGAAGAAGCCAAAGCTTCAGAGGGTGATGCACCTGCGGATGGGGGCCCCAAGACTGACTGTATAGAACCAGCTCAGAGCAATCGCCGCATAGGAGCTAAGAGAAGGAAGTCTAGTTCTGTGAAGAGGTTTAAACAAGACTCTGGCTCACGTGAACCAGTTTCACAAAATGCAACAACCAGAAGCGGTGGCTCTTTCGGTAGAGTTCAACAACCATTTACTGGTAATCCTGGTTTCAGAGGGGAGAATTCAATTTGCAGGAATGGGACTGATGGTTACAAAGATGCATCTAATATCACCAGGATTATCAAGCCAATTGGCTATTCAGCTTCTGTGTCAAACAACATCCAGGATGTGTCAGTAACCTTTACAGCCATGAGGTTTGTAATCCAACTTCAATTTTAAATTCGCTATACTGTTAAAAATAATTGTTTGTCATTTCTTTTTCTTTCTGCTCTTGCTAATGGGTAAAAATTGCGCCCCCCCTCCCCCCCATCTGCAACATATGCCATAAAAACTTATGGGTCTACAACAGGGTTCTGCATAGTCTTTGTGGTTTTTTTATTTTATTTATTATTATTATTTTTAACTACTTTAGCATTTGATTGAGCTTATCTTTAAATCCCCTTCTTTTATCTAATAGTAAATGTCATGCGGACAACTTGTAGAGGATTTAGGTGTAGTCATGGATTACTTTACACATTGCATAAAATCTTGTAGAATTAGATGTAGATCTATCTTCTTCTATATATGGATGGCTTATCGACAGCATACCTTGAAGTTTTTACTTTCTAGTTGCTCAAATACCTTAGATAACACAAATGCAGTGTCCAAAAATGTCAATTAATCAGGGACATGTTAATAATCATTTTCTTTTTCAATTTTTGATATTATTTGAAATATTGTGTCCTCATCATAGGATTTATAATATGCTAGTGACAACTTGAATCAGAAACTGTGTCTATAAGGTTTTTGATGCAGTACATTTTGATGCTTGCTAGATTTTTAATCTGGAGTTAGGTGAGTTGGAAAAATAAAAACTCCCTTTTGATGCTTGTTAGAATTTTTGTTGGAACCATGTTGCGCAAGGAAAAAAAACTACTTTGTTGGGTTGATTAGAAAGAAAAAAAAAACTGCAAAGATTTACTATGTGGGATGCTTTGTGGCCAAGTATAATCAGGATTAGAGAAGAGTTTCAAGCCAAAGGCCTCTGCAGGGAACAAACTTAGTCGAAAAAAGTAGAAGTATAGACTTGAAATTAAACTTTTCTTAGGCAAAAGTTTGGACACAATGGTTATGTATCTTAAAATTTAAAGATACAGGGAACGGTGGTTAGAACCATGGACCAACACAGGGAACAAACTTATGCTAACTGGATATTGAGGAAGTTTATGACCATGTTAAGTGGGCAACATTGTAGTCAAAGGTGAGATGGGCGCTTGCCTAGGCGCCTGGGCAAGGTGAGGCTACACTAAGGCACCTTTTTAGTGAGGTGCTCGCCTTTAGAGCCTAGGCTTGTAAGGCGATGCCTTAAACCATGAAAAAGGCGCTAACGCGAGAGCCTTATTTTACTTTAATAATAATTTTAATTTTAATTTTATTTTATAGAAGGTTGTTGTAATTGTAAAACCTATTATTAGATTATTAATTTAAAAAGACACGTTATAAAACCTATTGTTAGTCAAATTAATTTACAAAAGTCTGTTGTAAAACTTATTGTTAGATTAATTATTATTATTTTTTTGATAAGTATTATTGTTAGATTAATTAATTTTATATTGAAGCTTGTTGTAAAACCTTTTTTTTTTGTGAGAAATAATGACAATATGCTGCTAATCTTGCTGCTCAAATCCTTTTCTCCCTAGATCCCCAAGCACTTTGTGCATGGGGAGGTGCCAATTCAGCTATTGTTAGAATAACTAATGGAGCATAAACCATGTTAAACCTATTTGAAATAATTTGATAGACCTAATTTCTTCGCGCAACACATTGAAAAACACTTCATTATAATATTTCAATACACTAGGTACATATGATTTAAATTCTATATGTATAATAAATATATTAAGAATTTGGTGCCTTGCTTTACTTGGGCTAGCGCCTTTTTGTCGCCTCGCTTTACACGGGCTAGCACCTTTTTGTCGCCTCACACTTTGGGTGATACAAGGCCTTGGCGCCTTAAGGTCGCCTTTTGCCTTTGACTACGTTGGTGGGCAACTTTAATTTATCTTATGGAAATGATGGGGTTTGGTGAAAGATGAAGATGTTGGATTTGTACTTGCATTTCTACTGTTTGCTTAGTTTTAGTAAATGGTTGCCCTTTTAGTTTCTTCAGTAGTTTGAGGGGTCTAGTGTAACGATTTAAGGAAAAACGCTAGCCACATCTGCGCTATACCTCAAAAGGACTAGTCACAATTGAGGCTCCTTGTAGTTGTTAATAAAGCCCAGATCTACCTAGTAAATACCCGATGTGGAACTCATCACACACCCACACACATCACACAATCAATCAAATTGGGGTATCACAATCTCCCCACTTAAATCCCTAATTTATCTTTTCCTCCAACTTATATTTTAACACATCAGAGATGTGGGCTTGGTGGGATAGTGGGCTGGAGTTTAAAACCTTCTTGAGCTTATCTCTTTAGTTTCTAAGAAGCCCATAAAGCCCATAAATTCCCCAATTTTTGTTTTTATGATTATCACCGTACCTTATCATTTTAATATAGAGTTGATGTACTATATGTGTGTGCACAGTAAGATGGGAGTAGACAATTTTGTGGTGCTACAAACAAGTGAGAAAATTAAAGTTTTAGTGCATACAATTTAGTGAGGCAATTAAAATAAATAAATAAAAAGAAAAGAGGAGGATGCTTTATGGGCTTCTTGGAAACTAAAGAGATAAGTTCAAGAAGGTTTTAAACTCCAGCCCACTATCCCACCAAGCCCACATCTCTGATGTGTTAAAATATAAGTTGGAGGAAAAGATAAATTAGGGATTTAAGTGGGGGAGATTGTGATACCCTAATTTGATTGATTGTGTGATGTGTGTGGGTGTGTGATGAGTTCTACATCGGGTATTTACTGAGTAGATCTGGGCTTTATTAACAACTACAAGGAGCCTCAATTGTGACTAGTCCTTTTGAGGTATAGCGCAGATGTGGCTAGCGCTTTTTCTTAAGTCTTTACATATGGTATTAGAGTCGGTCCGGTAATCCCATGTGGGCTTAGAGACACTACCCCACAAAGTGGGCCCTAACGAGGACGTTAGAGATTTAAGTGGGGGAAATTGTGATGCCCCAATTTGATTGATTGTGTGATATGTGTGGGTGTGTGATGAGTCTCACATCGGGTATTTACTGGGTTGAACTGGGCTTTATTAACAACTGCAAAGAGCCTTAATTGTAACTAGTCCTTTTGAGGTATAGCGCAGATGTGGCTAGCGCTTTTCCTTGGGTCGTTACATCTAGGATAGGGTAAATTGTTCTCCCAAACAAAGTGGAGAGATATAGAGAAACTTTTTGTGCAGTGATTTGGGAGATGAGTTCAAATACCATTTGGTGGGTTGGGATACAATTTGCACTTCCAACGCTAATGGTGGATTAGGTGTAAGGAGATAGGGACCTTTAATCAAGTGCTATTGGGGAATTCTTCTAAAAAAAAGTTCTATTGGGGAAATGGTATGGTGGTTTGGGATGGAAGATACACATTTATGGAGTTATATAATTGCTATTATGGGGAGGAATGGGGTGGATGAAATTTAAAATTGTGGCCTATGGAAAACTATTAGGGCATGGTGGGAAAGACTTCTACATTATGTACACTTTGATGTAGGAGATGGCTGTTGAGTATGATTTTGGCTAGATAGCTGGTGTGGGGATCATGCTTTGAAGGTATTGTTTCTTGACCTACAGCCAAGTTGGAATGCAAGATGCCAAAGAGATTTTCATGATTAGGAATTGCATAACCACTGAAGATGGTCCTTTGGAATCTTGGATCATTGGCATGCATGGAGGGCACACGGAGAGTATATGACCCAATAGTGGATTTCAAATAAGATACCCTATAGACAGTTATTGAGTGGTGTAGGCATAATTTGATCCTGTCTTAAAAAAAGGAGGGGACATGTTTTGGGCATTTTGTGGTGCATATGAGTAGTCAAGGTTTTTTTTTGATAAATAACGTAAGAATATTATTAATAATAAAAAGATTGCCAAACCGAGTACATTGGGGATGTACTATGGGGGCACAAATCAAGAAACAAAAGAACAACGATCAAGAAAAATAGAAAAGGAAGAACAAGAAAAGTGAGAAAAGACCACTCCATTCAAAGAGAGTGTGTAAGAAAAAAGACTTAATCTCCAACAAAGAACGTTCACAACCCTCAAAGTTTCTAGCATTCCTTTCACGCCAAATGCACCAAATCAAGCAATAAGGCACTAATTTTCAAACATCAATGTGACGATGTCGCGCAAACTTTCCTTGCCAAGCCTCAAACAACTCAAGAATAGTATGAGGCATAACCCATTAAATACCAAACAAGCAGAATACCAAAGACCACAACTCCCAAGCTATGGAGCAATGAAGTAGAAGATGATCTACCGACTCCCCACACCTCTTACACATATAGCACCAGTCAAGCACTATCATTCGTCTTTTACGAATGTTGTCTGTTGTTAAGATCTTACCTAAGGAAGCAGACCAAGAAAAGAAAGCTACTCTTGGAGGAACTTTCGATTGCCATATCATTCTCCATGGAAAGGAAACAAGAGTAGGAGAGTAGAAGGAGCTATAATAACCTATAACCTCAAAACCTCTATTCCTTGCAGGCTTCCAACAAACCTTATCTGGGCCAAACCCCCGCACTGACGAAGAATAGACCAACCCCATAAACCGGTCAAAGGCTTCTTCTTCCCAATCTTGTGGTGGATGACGAAATTGCACATTCCAGTGAAACCTCCCCGCAGACCAATCCATAACTTTAGCCACCGAGGAATCCTTTGACCTACTAAGGCAATAAAACTCCGGAAAGGCCTCTTGGATAGTACAATCCCCACACTACACATGCTTCCAAAATTTCACTCTGGTACCATCCCCCACATCATAAACAAGGAGTTTAGAGAAGTTTAACCAGCCACTTCTAATGTATCTCCACAAGCTGACCCCATAAGGACTTGTCACCTTTTTCGTACACCAACCACCCCAAATGTTTCCATATTTTGCCTCTATAACCCTTCTCCATAAAGCATCAGCCTCCATGCCATACCTCCACAACCATTTTCCTAGTAAGGCAGAATTAAAGTTTCCCAGCCGCCTTATACCCAACCCCCCATCTTGCAAAGGCCTACATACCTTGGCCCAATTAACTAAATGTAGTTTAGGTTCACCACCAATCCCATTCCACAGAAAATCTTTTTGTAATTTCTCCATACGCTTTGCCACCTTACCCGATAAAGGAAGAAGGGAAAGAAAGTATGTAGGTAAAGACGAGAGTGAGCTTTTAATGAGTGTCACCTTATCCCCTTTAGATAAATACATTTACAACCTGCTAATCTCCTCTCTATTCTGATGCGAGAGACGCAAGAAGATTATTATTTAGTATTATTTATGTTTGCAAGTCAATTATATTTTTATGTTTTAGGTCCTATTAGTTTATTGGGCTATTAGTATTTTAATTTGGAAGCAAGATTATTTTTGTAATAAGGCAATTAGGGTTTCCCAGCCAATTAGAATTAGGGTTTAGCAATCCTTTATAAGCAACCTATTGTACTCCTTGAGGAGATAGTTAATATTTTGATGAATGAAAAAAAATGGCCGTTTGGTATCTTTTGGTCTGGTGCTGACTCCAGGTCTACTCTAAGTGCTAACTCTTAGTGGTTTTCCCGCTTGGTGTTGACTCCAAGCAAGGCTTAGGTGCTGACTCCTAGGTCATATCCCTTTATTTTATTGTTGTTTCAATTTTGTTCTGGTTGTCCTGCGTCACATTCTCTCTAGGATAGGATTCCAAATAGATAAATCCTTAAATTTTGCACCTAATGGAAGGCCCAACTATTTTAAGGGCAAAGAAGACTGCCCACACCCCAACAGACCCACCAACGCCTCCAAATTGTGTACCCCACCAACAGGTACTAACTCAGATTTTCCCAAATTAATATGAAGCCCTGACATCTCCTCAAATCTAGCAAGAATTGCCCTCAAATTAGCAATCTGAGAAGGTTCAGCATCACAAAAAATTAGAGTGTCATCTGCAAATAAAAGGTGAGACACCATCACTGATGGACTAGCTGTACTACCCACAGAAAAGCTTGAGAATTGCCTGGCGGAGGTAGCTACATCCAACATACGACTTAATGCTTCCATCACAATATCAAACAACAAGGAGATAAAGGATCTCCTTGCCGAAGCCTCCTAGAACTTTCAAAGAAATCAGATGGGCTACCATTGATCAGAATAGAAAACTTTACAGTTGAAATGCTGAAGCACAACGCTGAAGCATATACATTAAAAAATCCCAACTCACATGATCATATGCCTTCTTCACATCCAATTTACACAACACACCTACAACTCTTGACTTCAATCTACTATCAATACATTCAGAAGCAATTAAGACGGAATCCAAAATCTGTCTGCCCTTCACAAAAGCATTTTGTGAATTCGAAATAAGCCCATGTGCCACCTTACAAAGCCGATTAGCCAACACCTTAGAAATAATCTTATAAATCCAACCAACTAAGCTAATAGGCCGAAAGTCCTTGACCTTCACAACATCTACTTTCTTGGGAATAAGGGTAAGGAACGAAGCATTAAGACTCTTCTCAAACACCGCCTGAGTATGGAAATTTTGGAATACAACCATAAATTCTGTATTCAAAACACCCCAACAAGACTGGAAGAATGCCATGGAAAAGCCATCTGGGCTAGGAGCCTTATCACCATTAAAATCATTGATCACCCCAAACACCTTTTCTTCCTCAAAAGGCCTATCTAGCCAACTTGCATCTTCCACCGAGATACTAGAAAAATCCACATCAAAATAAAGTTGCCTATAGAACTGAGAGATACAAACTGCTATGGCAGCTGGGTCCGAAGACAACACCCCATCCACCATAAGCCTATCAATAGAATTAACCCTCCTGTGAGAGTTAGCTATACGGTGGAAAAATTTAGTATTCCTGTCTCTTTCCCTAACACAGAGAACTCTAGATTTTTGCATCCAACATATTTCTTCCAACAGAGTAGCTTTTTCTAACTCCTCACGAATTCTTCCCATTTCTACCCTTTCCTCCGCTGATAATCCCCTACTCTCCTCCATATTCTCTAGAACACTTAAGTCCTTCCACAGTTTTTTAATCCGAACTTCAACATGACCAAACACTTCCACATTCCATCTTTTCAAATCATTTTTTAAAAGCTTTAATTTATTGGCCAGAATAAAACTCGGTGCACCATGAACCTGATAGGAATCCCATCAAGACCGAACCCTATCCACAAAACCTTCATCCTTAAGCCACATATTCTCAAATCTAAACGGCATACTCCCTCTCGGAAAAGATCCACCCTCAAGGACAATTGGAAAATGATCCGAACACAACCTAGACATCCGTTTTTGAGAAATTGTTGGAAACTTATCCTCCCAATCTGCAGAAAACAAGAATCTGTCCAGCCTAGCCTTCGAAGCAGCTTTTCCAATTTCATTTTAGTCAAGGTTTCTGTGCTGTGGGAAACTACAGGAAAGGAATATTGTTGAGGGAAGTTGAAATTTTTTGATGATCAGGAATACTGTAACCTTAGTGCACACAGCAATGATGGTAGACAATGTGCATGCTTATAAAAGTTGATTGATGGTGGGAAGAAAACTAAAATGATTGACGGCATATGGTTTACTACATTGCTTCAGTCAAATGCAGACTCAGGTTACATACAGTAGTTGACAAGTATATTAAGGTTGAAGTTTTAGATATTAAGCTGAAGAAATGGTCATAAATTTCTAATTTTAGTCTTACAATATATTTATGGGGAACTTCTCTTGTGAGAATGAAAAATGGTATCTCATTAAATTGGGACTTTGGTCCTTGTTTCCAGGAGCCATGGCTGTGGAATCTTTTCATGCCTAGGTTGAGAGCAGGATATCAATAAGGTATCCCCTTCATTTAAAGATCAGCAACTAATGTCTTGTTTCTTTGAAGAAAGATTGAGACCCCTTGTTTAGACTCTGAATGCTATCCCCTAGAGCTGCTCCAGACTAAGAATTGCTCCATGTGCACTTATGCATCTCTTCTCTAGATGGGGCTGAATGGGTCAGACGTCAGAGAAAATGTAGGACAAATTGAGGGAATTTCTGTCTTTTTGTGGTGGTTTAGGGTTAGGAAAGAAGAAGAATTAGAGAGAAATTAGTGCTGTATGAACAGTACCAGTGAACAGTAACTTTAGAAAGTGATATCGAGGAAAAGAAAAAGAACAGAGGAGAAAGAGCCAACAAAGGCCAAGGTGCCTATTGTTCAAACCCAATAATTTTATTAATCAACACTCTCCTTTGAATACATTGAGCACCATATATATGGAGACTCTTTCTTGTACTAGGTAGTAATAGAACTCCTAGTAGCATTAGGACTACTAGTTTGACTAGTGAAATAAAACTTTATAAATATTAACTTGGACCCGTAGAAAATAAACTTAAGGTACATAGGATCCCCTAGAAGATTCTAAGACTCAATCAAATTACCAAAATACCCCTAATTCACAAGAATCACAGAAATTACAGATTTGCCCCTGAATATAAAATTGACCATAACTAATAAAATGAAAACCTAAATAAAAGGTTTTTTAATCCTAAAAGACTTTGACCGTGAAATCACACGATTTTCACTTAATTGGACTTCACATGTGGACCCCATAAAATTATTCTTGAATAGACAAATTTGCAAAACAAGAGCAAATTGTTCTTTCATGGTTGCATCAGAAAAACTAAGGGCATGTTCAATACATTGATAATGATTACTTAGGAATAAGAATAAGTATTGCAAGGAATATAAGAAGTTGTAACCCCCTTTGTAGTAGTTTTTTCTTTCAATGAGTTATTTTACTGATAAAAAAAAAAATATATATATATATAAGAATTTGTAATGGAATTACTATTCCTATGCATTTGTTTTGGTGGTAAACATGAATAGAACCATGAATTTGTAATTCACAATATGGTATAACATGATTTGATGATATAATGGAGTTATATTCCAATCAAATGTCCTAAAATACCCTTATATATTATATTTATACTCATTGTGGGTCTTGTTTATTGTGTATACTTTAATTAATATCGTTGACCTTTGTTCTAAATTCCTGTCTCCATAACTGCTAAAAATAAAAACTGACAGCTTCTCTCCTAGATATTAAATTCTAATGAATGATAAATTTACATGCTTGAATAAAATGATGAAATATAAAAAAGCTCAACTTTTTTCTTTTCTTTTCTTCTTTCTTTAAAGAAATAATACTTGTTTCATAAGTTAATACATAGCTATTTTTGAATTCCGTTGCTGTCTCCATCTTTTTGCTTCTTTCTCTCAAGCATGATTATATGTTTAGTGCATGAATTAATGCTGCTGTCAGATCAAACTTTGCTTTTATGGCTTGCATAATTAGTTTGGGCATGTCTTGCATATATAGGCTAGAATTTGATATTCCTGCTAGATCTTCATTGCTCTACTATTGATTTTACCAATAAGGCTAATTCTTTATCTTCTATGATATTGATACCATTTCTACATGTATGGGAAATTTTATGTAATTTTCTTGTCATAAAATTTCTTGAGTAATATATATATCTTAGAATTGAATGCTAAGTAATGGGTTGCATCATTACAGCTGTATGTATCATATATGTTATCTTATATATGACATTTATATTTGGCAACCCAATGGTGATTGGGTGGTTTCTAGAGCAATTGCCAAGGCTCTTCTAGGCATTTTTCAATAATGTTTACAATTCCATTAAATTGTGAATCCTTCTGAAAAGTAACATGGTTTCTGGTGATTACTTACCATATTTTTATGATTAATCTGGAGAATATGACCTTTTGTTCTAGTTTCCTGGTGATAAGTTGAGTAAAGTGTATTTTTCCTTGAATGGTTGTCTTCCTACCCTACGTGACCTCATAGGAACTGTGTTTTCTCTTTAGGCATATGGTTTGATAAAGACACTGTATTGCTCATTTGCTCTAAGACTTTATGTTTTACATAGAAGAAATAAAGTCAATTTCAGTGAGAAGGGAAGCGGGAATTGTGCAAGTTGGTTAACAATTTGTTTATGTTATTGCACACGAATCAATTGACTGAATGAGTCCATTAGTGGTAATTTAATATCGACTTATTTCCAACGTATATTCCAGATGTACTCTTGAGATTTTAGAGTTTGTTTAACCTGTAATTTACTCTCTCTCTCATGCACCTACACACACACAATCAATTTGAGACTAGGAAATGATCAATTTGAGTCCAGGTGGGATTTTCCTGATTATAGGTTCTGGAATAGGTCATCAAACCTAATTAATTGCAGCCAGGTGGAATAAAGATGCACTTGATGCTTGATGTAAGCATTGAGTAATTCATTACACATGCATATGCTCAGGGTAACAGGTTCTGGATATACTTTTCAAATTTCTCCTCCCATTTTGTCGAGACTAGGAAATGATCAATTTGAGACCAGTAGGAATTTTCCTGATTATTTGACCAGATAAAATTTCCACCCCCAAAGGAAGGTCAATTAGATATGTCTCATCTATGAATTCTAAAAATTCATCCATTTCTGGAGTAGGTCTTTCTATTCCTGTCCTTTCACTAGGAAAATGAGCAAACAACATTTATTCCCAAGCAATGCAACACAGAGCATTCTATCACCTATGACCTATGCCCTATGCCCCTTAGCTCCTTGATTTAGCCATGGAAGATTAATTTGTTACTATGCAAATTTGCGTATTCATGACATTTGAAGGGGCCCATGTATGAAGTCCAATTAAAGTAATAGCCGTGTGGTTTTGAAGGTCTAGTTATGTGTGTTCCAGGGTCAAAACAACTTTTTATCTGGCTTTATATTTAGCAAGTTTTGGTCAATTTTGCATTCATAGGCTAAACTGTAATTTCTACAATTTCTTCGAATTAAGGGTCTTTTGGCTTTAGTTGAATCTAGAATTTTCTAGGAGTTTTAAGCATTTTAGGTTTTATTTTCTTTGTCCTGGTTAGTCTTTTATTAGGTTTTTAGTTCACTGATCAAACTAAAGAGTCCTTATATATATAGATGGAATTTATTAATAAAAATATTGAGTGTTTTGAGCATTTAGGCATGTTGGCCTTTGTGTGTTCTTTTCTTCCATTCATTCTTATGATACTTTTCACATCCCCTGAAAGCCATAAAGTTCCTACCTTTTCTTTCTTCTCTACAACCCCAAATCAATTTATTTCTTTTTATCTATCAAAATCCCCAAAACCCCACATGCTTCCTTTTATTGAATAGCCATCAAATAACTCACCAAACCACCTTTTAATTCGTAAAGCAACACCCTAACCCTTTCTCCAACAATTATAAACTCTAGTTCCACAAAGCTTCATAAATTCTTAACCCACCACAAGACACAAAGGACAAATTCTGCCACCCCCATAAATAGACCTCATCCTATTATGATTCGGTCCATAAAACCCTTGTGAACACCTATTGAAAGCCATCTTCAACATAGCAAAACAAGATTGAAATGGTGAAGGTACCTAACCAGCTATCACTTTTTTCAACCACTCTTTCATCCTACATCAACAGTATCCCTCTGAATGCCCACCACTCAGAGCCTCCCATTCCACAAAAGGACCACCCCACAAGCTTCTAATGACCCAATCAATCAAATCTTCAATCTTTGTTTTGTGGAGGCACATAATATCATCTCTCTACTCTCTAAAGACAATGCCTGATAACTTCCCTCTTCATTGGGTCATTTAGGCAAATGATATTCCAATAGATTAACTTCATTAATGATCAATAGGGCCACAGATTTCCTTCAATATGCTCTTCTATTAATCCTGGACCTCCCAGCATCATAATTGATTGAAGTTTCTAGATTTCTAGAAAAAAAACCCCACCCTACAGTCCCGAAGCGCCTCACCATCTCTCATGCTCTAAAGGAATTTACTAACAGATGAAGTCTTGATTGCATTGGCTCTTGCTGGTTCCTGGTTTCCCGAGCACTCTGATCTACTATTGATTTTTAAGAAAAGGTTCAATGCTTCGATTTCATAGCCCTCAATTTGAACAACCATGTTTACACCTTGAATTGGATTGCACACCTATTTTTAGATGTCCAGATTGCCAAGGTCTCCCATGCCATCAAAGTGATTTTCCGCACCTACTCTTGGGTCTAATTTAGTAAGTGGCTCTAAATTCAGGGGGCTACTGGGGCTTGTATTCTCATAGTCTCCCCCAACCAATGAGTCTGTCGCAGGCAACAGTGCTAACTGTTTATCCTCGGCCTCCTCTTCAGATAAAAATGGGCTGCATCTTTGAAAAGAAAAGCCTTTGGATATTTAGATTATTAGTTGTAAAGAAAATTTCTTATAAAAAAAAATTTCTTAAAAGATTAAAACTGGGAGAATGAAACAGGTTTTGTGATTGATGCTTAATAATATGGACCATTATATTGTTTACCGACATGCTCAAAAGGGTTCTCTTTGTAGGTCACTAGACTTCTCAGTTGAATTTTTCTTCACTAGGACAATTGGTTTGGCTCAAATTTAAGGCTGGTTGAAGCTGGTTATTCATTTGAACTTTGCAAAATCACAGTGACTGTAATATGCAGGATTTTGGTTTTGGTAGAATTAATAAATAGTCTTGGTGAATTCTGATCATGTAGCATGCCTCTGAAGCTTTGTATTTTCTTCTCCTAATAAAGAAATCTAGAAGTATTTAAGCTCCTTTGTTGAACTCAAATTGGTTTGTTCGTATGGATTCATGTTTCTCTGTACATGTCTTCATAGCCTGATTATTATGTGGTTGCTTTGATAAAGGTCTGATGGAACAGAAGTGATGGTAGATAACAAGTTTCTCAAGGCTAACAATCCACTTCTGGTAACTCTCATTCCATGTTGTGATTATATTCTTCCTTATCAACATTGCATTTAATTAATGAATGTCATTACTAGTCTGTTGTCACTATTGCTCTTATGAATACTATTTTCTCTTTCCAGTTGATCAACTTTTATGAGCAACATCTGCGGTACAGTCCTACATCATCCTTGGACAGAGGTATAGATGGAGAGTGAGTTTAACCAGATCTGCAGCACCTTTGCAGTTAGCTGTATACAGTGATGTACTTTTGTAGTTGCAGGAGATAGTGCAGGATAACAAATGCAGTCTTTGGTAATAATAGTGTAAAACTTAGTTATATACTAGCAGCCTCTCTGTATCTCTTTTTGATTACATGTGTATGATCTGGATAGTTAACATGAAGATGATTAGATAATCAAGTTTACTTTCGACATTCTGTATTTTGTGATTAAAAATACACATCGATGAGAGAGGTTGCCAGGGGTCGTCTGAGTGGTGGTGCAGGTCACAGTTGGGTTGGGGGTGAGAGAGAGAGCGAGGGGTTGGGTTGTGAGGCAAAATCTTACGATAAAACTGAATATTTTCAGGTTGACACCAAACACCTAAAATTGGAGAAATTTTTTAGTTTGAAACAAACACAAATTAAGTCATTTCTATTTGGTGACTCTGCTTCTGCTCTGTTCTATCTCTATTCCTTGTATATATGTTATTTGTTAATGTGTAAATGGTATTTGTGTGCATGTATGTATGGAATTGCTAACAAAAATTTGTAAGAAATGAAGTTAAGTACTCAGAATTAAAGAAAAAGGTGTTCCACTACAGACTAACTACCATGCTGTCAAGGTGATAGTAACTTCTCCCCTGATTTCTTTTTAATCTGGGAAAGAATTTTCTATGATGTTTATTTATTTTTTTAAATTTTGTGATATGATCTTACGGTCATGTTGCTTCAAACTTCACTTCCTTTTCTCTATGGATCAGGAAAAAAGAAAAATAAGAAAAATTAGAAACAAATTTTGCCATAATTATGAAGTAGTCAATTGTGAGTGTTGGAGAAAAATTGGTGGATATTTGGGAAAGTTTTGTTTATTACTCAACTATCTCATTAGGTTCTAACAATAGTGGGGGCTAGATCGACGTTAACAAGACGCTTTGCCTTTAAATTCTCTGAATATAATATGATATATGTTTTTTCCTTACAGTGTGAGGGGATTTGACCTTGAAATCTGAACTCTACTGAAGAGGATAGATGTCAATTGGTCATATGGGGTGTCACTTGATCATACTTAATGTTGAATTAATCTTTGAATACTATCAGTATTAGAGATACAAGCTTTCTAAGAGTTTATTTATTTTGATAATTTGATAGTTGGGTGAGTAAAGATTTGAACTTTAGATGTCTTTATTGGAAACACCTCACAATTAAATTACAAAACTTTTGCCAGAGAATCAAACTTCTTGAAAGCATTTAAAAATAGTTTTCCTTTTCCATCAGACTATTATTCTTGTCATCTAGTAAATATACAGTTAAGAGGAAAACAAATTCTTCTAAAGATGTGTCAATTGAATTATAAAACTCTTGCAAGAAAATCAAACTTTTTGAAAGCATTTAAAAACAGTTGTCCTTTTTCATTGGACCTATATTCTTGTCATCTAGTAAATTCAAAGTTACGAGGAAAACAAATTCTTCTAAACAAATGGTTCCTAACATTCCTTTCTTCATCGAATATAACTTAAAGTAAATTAAAAGTTATAAGGTAAAAAGGAAAAAAAAATCATCTAATCCTAACATTCCTTTCTTCATGGAAAGTAACTCTATCTTATATAGGGTTTCCATTGTTTCAATGTATAATATTTTCCTCATAGATGTGTTTGATAACATGTATATTTAGGAAACATGATTTTATTATTATTATTATTATTATTATTTTTTATTGTTTAGTGGGAACCTTCAAAATAATTTTCTAATGTTTGGTTGTGAAAATTTCAATGTCTTTATCTCCAACACAATCAACACAAACACACCTAATTTTTTATGAGTTAATTTCCGTCTCAATTCATCTTAGACAAAATAAGCCTGTTCCGGTTAGCCTCTAAGCTAAGCCCTAAGCAATTATTATACAATATAAATACTTATATGTGGAGAAAATTATAGATATTGATGTAGAGACGTTGGCATAGCTCAACTAATCATACACTAACCAAATAAAAGAATCAAAATTTTGTCTAGAAGTCATCTCCACCTGCAACTACCCAAATTCTTTTTGTATCTTATCCATGGAATTACATCATATCACACTTTTTTAACCCTCAAGATGGTGGTGCATGCGCACCTACTAGAAAAATCATAGAGCTAGTTAGAGAGCAATGGGGGAGAAAGGGCCATCTCCATTGGTACCTTCTCTTGTGGTTGCAGCCTTAGGATGGTTCATCTGTGGACCAACCCTAGCAGCCCTTCTGGAAAGTCTGGTTTCTGTATTGAGGTTTGGAGAAGAAATAGAAGGCAGGGTGGCCTTCTCTGTTTTGATGCTGCTGCTTCTTTTTCTTTTATTGTTTGTACACTTGCTCTCCTTATATTTTCCCACTCTTGGCATGTCATCTTTTGCTAGTACTCAACAAGCCAGTGGCTCTGATTCTGATGGCTTTGGGTTTGGGATTGGGTTTGGAACATTACTTTTGCTTGTGCTTTTCTTTATTTTGTATAATCTGTTCTGAGCTCTCACCATGCTTGTATTGCCCATCTGTACAAAGAAAGAAAAAGAAAAAGGCTATCAATTACACAGGTTGTGTGGACCATTAACTATATATGCTTCCCAATTTTTGCATTTTTCTGTTACTTCTTGAAGTTGATGGCATGCTATATCAGATATCCCAAGTGTGCAGGCGTGCACTGGTCACTGGTGAGAGTGCAATGATTATTTTTCACTAATATTTATTTTACAAAAGCTCAAAAAAATATAAATAATCATTTTATTGTATTGCATAGTGGGGCATTAAATCACAAAAAAAAAAAAAAAAGTTTCCATTTCATAATAAAGATTTATTGGTAAATTGCATTGACCTCGACTAAGGTTTTTTGTTATTATACTCATATCTCCTCTGGTTTGGAATAAGACAGTCACATCCCTTAAAATGCAAACCATTTACATTGAATTCCCTTAGATGATTGAAAAAATGCTTTAAAAAAAATCTTGAATTGACTATCACACACTCTATTTAAGCTGTCATCCACACAACCCATAGGTAATTAGGGATTTGTTTTTGTTTTTCAGCCATCCAAGAGAGGTTAGTGTAAATATAAGGGAGTAAGTGTATTATTTCAAATTAGAGGGGAGGGGAGGTAAGTGTGATAGCAAAAAATCTTAGAGGAGGCTAGTGCAATTTTCCCAAAGTTTTACCCATTCATGTTGCCATATCAAATCATTTAAAATTTCTTGTTTTTGCATATTTCAATCATCAGGCTTACCTATATATATATATAACTTGACGTAGCTTGTGAGAGTTTTGAGGTCTAATAGTAATGGCAAATTGCAATTTAGGGGTTGTTATTGCATACTCCAAGAGTATACTTCCTTCCTCTGACATAGGGGTGGATCCCACTTAAGGAGTATGCAATAATTTTACACAATTTAGAATAGGTTATTTATGAACTTTATATAATTCTTATTTCCTGTTTTAATTTCCTAAGATAGCTGAGCTTTAGCGAAAACAAGGAATACTGGAAAGTACAAATAAGCACTTACGGAGAAACGAAACGAGGAATATAACTTCAATCCAGAAAGACCACAAATAAAAGCAAGTTGCAACACTGAAACAAGAGGGAAAGCTTACACATAATTAGCTAGATTATCTTTCTAAAAAAATAAAAATAAAATAAAATTAGCAAGATTAGGTACAAAGGATAATAATCTAATATTAAATGGCGGCAAAGTTTATCCAACTTTGAAAGTAACAATTATAATGGATAACTAAGAAACAGTTACTAAATCAGTAAAAGGGATGACAAACTCAATACAAACCCATTTACCCACTCAAACTTAAATATTAATTGGGTTAAATGGGTATTAACCCTATTAACATAGGTATTAATTGGCTTTTGACTAGGTACCCAATTAGACTCAACTATCATTTACCCAAATCACTCAACTCTAAAATCTCCAAAACCACTAAAAAGACCAAAATACCCTTGGCACCACCAAAAAAAAAAAAAAAAAAAAAAAATCAAAATACACCTTAAATGATCAAATATACCTAGAAACTTCTAAATGACTAAAATACTCCCAAAATTTCTAAAATGATCAAAAATACCCAAAAACCTCTAAAACAAACAAAATACCTATGAAGCATTTAAAATGACCAAAATACACCTGAAAATCTCTAAAATGACCAAAAATACCCCCAAAATCTCTAAAATGAGCCAAAATACTTGGAAACCTCTAAAATGACCAAAATAAACCTGAAATCTATAAAATGACAAAAAAAAAAAAAAAATCCCCAAAAATTTCTAAAATGAGCCAAAATACCTAGAAACCTCTAAAATGACCATAATACTCTCAAAACTTCTAAAATGACCAAAATACCCTTAAACCTTTAAAATGAGCCAAAATACTTAAAAATATCTAAAACGACTAACATTCCCTTGAAACGTCTAAAATGATCAAAAAAATTTTGAAACCTCTAAAATTACCAAAATACCCTCAAAACTTCCAAAACGACCAAAATACCCCTAAAACCTAAAAAATAACCAAAACCCCTAAAACCTTTAAAACAACCAAAAATACCTTGAAACCTCCAAAAGGATAAAAAATACACTGAAGCCTTTAAAATGACCAAAATAACCTCAAACCTCTAAAATGACAAAGTACCCTTGAAATATCTAAAAACACAAAAATAACCTCGAAACCTTTAAAATGACCAAAATCATTTTTTATGTGCATTGTTTTGAACCTTTTGAAACTGCACATTTTTTTTGAGGTTTGTGTCTATGGTTTATTTCCATTGAACCAATAAACCCCTATCAAGCTAACATACTCTCCTCTCCCCTTTGAACTAATGTTTTGGTTCATTGTGTTTGTGCATGAGAATGAGAATTTGAAGAATAAAGTGCTAAAAGGTGACACCCTTCCTCTCATCTTTATTTTTAATTTTTTTTAATTTTATATTTTTTATGTGCATATTTACATGTTAGATATGTAATAAATTTTATACTCACATGCTAGTTATACATATTTAATTTATTCTTCATGTGCTACTTACATATGTATTTCACACGTCTTGATTGTATATTCTCTTTACAATAATACTCACATGATATGTTATATGTAAATAAAATACTCACATATATATATATTGTACAAAATATTTAAAAAAAAATCAAATGCCAAGTATTTAATTTGTTTTCCCTAAAATGTTAACGTTTGAATTAAATTAAATTAAGGTATTATCTTTTGGATAGGCGGTGTAAGGAGGTGCCTAATACCTTCCCACCCATTACCAAATTTCCGAGTCTAAGAATCTTTGGTTTGAATATGTTGGTTTGCCTTAATTAATTTAAAGACCCTTGAATTGGTTTTGCGTTAACTACTCGTAAACCCATGCGATGTATGAGAATATATAAATATTATGTAATGAGATGTAATACATTAAAAGCAACAATTACTTCAAATATATATATTTTTTAATTTTATAAAATTTCTACAAGTATTTTTTTTTAATCTTTACAAATATATAAGTCTATTATTTTTGGTGTGTTTAATTAATATTTTTTTAAGGTGAACCATATTCTTCTAACTTTTGTTATAGTCAGTTATATTTGCCTAATATATAACTATACATTATAAGTTTCAAATTTACTATTCAAATTTCTTATCCCTTAACTCTTAGGAATAAGGAGAGTATCATGATAATCAAAACTTATCACAAAACCATAATGTTATCTTAAACCAAATTAAAATGAAACCATAAGAATAAAAGATAGACTTTATAATGATTTGTGACTCAAACAATTGGTAGGCACATTTGAATTCGTAGCCATGTAGATTTTATTTTTATATAAACTCAAATTCCTATTTCCAAAAAAAAAAACTAAGTATTAACCCAAACCAAAATTCAACCAAAGCTATTAGAGGGATTAATTTGTGACGGGAAATTTAAAAAATGCAATACCAAAACACATATTAAAAAAAAATCAACCTAAATTAGAGTTATAAGAAAGAAAAAAAATCCACCAAAAGAAAGTAAAGAGATAGAAAAAGAGAGAGAGAGGGTACTCACAGTTTTTTTGTGAAAAAAAATATGGATTGAATAGAAGAAATGATATCAAATTTATACAAAATAAGATGGAGAGAAGAAAAATCAAAATAAAAGAAAAAGGAAAGGAGGAAAGAAGTTTAATGGTAAAGTAAAGAGTAATAGGGAGATAAAGAGGCAATGAGGGAGGAGAAAGGTTGGAGGAAGTGTAAGAGCATTCCCATCTGATAATTCCATCATATTCTAATTTACCATCTTAAAAAACTACTTTATCAATTATACAGTACCATTTTACAATACACTCAACATCCCAACTTTTATTTTACTATACTACACATTAAAATAATATATCTACACAATAAAATAATATATCTACATAATAAAATAATATATTTTGAAGAGAGAGAGAGAGAAAATGAGACAGTGGAGAGAGGAGGCAGATTTTTGTAGGTAGAATAAAATAATAATTCTTGGATTTAGAATGTTGCTCAGCGCCATCGCAAATTTGCAATGGTACTATAGCAGTATTGCAATTTTTTTTAGCTTTACCATGCCAGCTGTGACCAGTTGTTGACGTTTTTTTGTGTTGAAATGGTAAATCTTGGCAAGATATGGCACATACCATGCCAGCTGCGAATCCTCTACTAGTAGATGTGGACTAATAGAGAGAAGATGAGTTTTTTTTTTTTTTTTTTTTTTTTTTTTTTTTTTTTTTTTTTTTGAGAATAGGGAGAAGAAAAGTTCAAAAAGAGAAAAAAAGAGGTTGAAAGTAAGTCGATAATGTGGCACAATGATAGAGTGAAAAATTTATTGCATATATATATATTATAAAAAAGGATGGAAAAAAAATAATGACATAGCTGCTGATGTAGCTTAATAGAAGCGTAGTAATAATAAATGCTACACTACAACTTTTTTTTTTTTATACAAGATAGAAATTCTACTCTAGCCTAATCTAAGTGTATATGTGTGTAAAACTCCCTCCTGGAGACTTGAACTCCGGCCCTTGCCCCCCACACCCCACACCCCACACCCCACAAACACTTATACTTATGGAGTGACTACCGCACCAAGGGTACGTGGTGGTACACTACAATTTTTAGATATATATAGATTAGGTAAAAAAAAAAGATAAATAGGTGACTAATTACACCTTAAATTAATGGTTGGTGGCGACTCCTAAAAATAAAAATAAGAAAAGAGACTTACATACACCTCACCCTAGAAATACAATATTAAAACACTAAATATAATATTTAATACAGACAATTTCAAACCAGCAATGCAATCTTCTTTATTTATTTATTTTGGATGAGTTAGATTTTATTCAACAAAAAACAACATTACAAACCAGCTGCAAATTATACTGTCATCAAAACAAAACCAAACTAAGTAACTAACTACATTCAGCCAGCTGTAGAACAAGAAGATAAAAAAATCAGCACCTAACTCGAATAAAAAACTTAAGGAATTCTGCAATGGCTATACAGAATCCTATTTTGGATAGAATTCCTTATATACACAAGAATGACCTGTATCTGACGTCCTGCATAACAACTTGAACAATATCAGCATATAATCCTTTATAATTCCTTCAAAGTTGCAGTTGCTTAATTTTTTCATCATGAATAGCTTAATGTTTGATGTGTATAACTTCATTCAGAACTCTATGTTATGCTGGGCCTGCACTATGATATGCTCCTAGCAGATGATTATTTTGGCTCCAGCATCTTCATTTTTGAATTTTTTCCTGCAAACATTTTGAAGCGACCTCCCTTTCAACATGAATCTCTCTCTCTCTCTCTCTCTCTCTCTCTCACACATACATACATAAGCACAAAATTATATATCCAACTTGGTCTGATGTCAGTAAAGCAGATTATTGTAAATTTACCCTTTTGGCTTTAGCATTAATCGAAGTGAATTAATTTGGTTGTTCTTCAGCCTGACCTATATTATTCATGTTGATTCCTGCAACAAATGAAAGTTGTCACTAATCTATTAATGGAGCATTCTTGTTAATATCAAAAAAGAAAAACCCTCTGACATCCTCTTTGTTTTTTTACTTGTACATTGATTTTCACTGAAGCTGCAGGTTCACATTAAAAGAAACTAGTAGAAGTTCCTATGAATAGTCAGAAGAGTTCATGATTTGCATACAAGAATTTTTGAGTTGATGAAATAGTAATTACTAAAACAGAAAATTCTAACCTCCATTGCATGTCAAGTTCTCAAACTGTTTGTTGTAGTCCGACCACTTTTCTTCAATCTCCCTCTTTATCCTCTCAGCTTCCTTCTTCTCCTCCTCTGCATTAGCTGCCGCATCCCACTTTTCCTTCAGCTTCTTTCCATCAGAATAGATTGTTTTCTTTTCTTGCTTTGCTTTTTCCTTTTGTTTTGTCAAAGAATCTATTTTTTGTTTTAGCTCATTTATCTGTCCTTCAGCTCCAGAGATACTCCTTCCAACTTTGTCGTGCATGTGCTCATTGATCTGTGTTTCAGCCTCAATAATACTCCTTTGAATTGTTGCCTCAACTGAATCGAGTTTCAAGAACTTTTGTTTATTCTCATCTAGTTGAGATGCTATCTCAGCCATAGGCTTGATCAGATTGGTGCACCTTTGGATGGTGTCACTGGCTTGGTAGAAACGGATTTTCAGAACTGTGAAGTCCTTTGAGATTTGAAGCACTAGGTCTTTCATTTTAACCAAGATGCCATCATTTTCATCCATGTAACACAAGAATTCTAATGCTGAATTCAAAGAAATGGAACAACCAGGATGACATGCAGAAGAGAAGTCGGTTGCTAATACATATTTTACCATGTCCAAAGCCTTGTCTATGTTGAATTGACCTGGCCTGGTTTTCTGGGACTGGACATTTGTGATGACACTGTTGGACGCAGACTGAGAATCGGCTCCCAAGGAAGTGTAAAAGGACTTCATATCATCGTCCTCACTGTCAATAGACTCAGTAGAACCCTCTTCATGCCCAATCCTGTCAATAGACTCAGAAGAACCCTGACCTGATGCTTGTCTGGTGAATTCATTGGAGGAATCCTTCATAATAGATACAATACAATGAGAACTGACTGTTAGTAGCAAAAGGGATTTTAAGATCATCAGATTGAGAAAGACGGTAAACTTTGTGGAGCTTGATTTGCCTTGATTTGCTGAAAAAGATAGTTTGAATCCAGTCTCTTCCCATTCTGCTTTTGGTTCATTTAGTACCTCATCAACAGCTTTGTCTTCGTCTGCATCAATATGATCACTCTGATAGACCTCTGTGGCAATGGCCCCTATAAAAAATGTGAATCAATACTGATTTGACCAAGATCATTATTTACAAAATGAGACCTGTTCCCTATACCAATTTTTTTCAAGTGAACACCTCCAAGAGAAGGTAACCAATTTATGAAACAGGGTGGAACAAGGTAAACGGATACAAGAAGATGTAACATATAGGTAATTAGATGTGGCGTGTGGTATTCTCTCTCTTTCTCTCTCCCTCTCTCTCTTAATTGAGTGAAGTTTACCCTACCTGAAGGGTTGGGAGAGAGATTTGAACCAGTAACCTTCATTTCAAGGTATGTGATCTGCAGTCAATTATGTTACCCCTTTGGATTAAGGAATATCAAATTAACTTGTTAGACAAATTTAATTCTATCAATCAGGTTAAAGGTTTTTCAGTCAAAGAAGTTTTGTTTATGGTGCAAAAAGTTGGACAACGAAGAGTTGGTTCTTTCCTAGCGGTTGTAACACATCATTAAACAACACAACAGTATTGTGAAGCAAGCCATCTTTTTAAGGATGGAACAAGATACATGAGAGAGCACCATATTATGTTGTGGTTAGCTCATAAGGTGGAGTTGAATAAAAGAGAGAGTTTTTCCTTACCTTTGTGACTTTGCTTTAAGCGAGATGAATTTGGTTGTTTTTTAGTTGGTTGTGCATCAATTATTTCTATCCCTGAAACAAAATTAAATATACTAATAACTATAAGGAGCACTTACAATGAAAACATAAATTTGGAGATTCACATATATATATATATATATATATATATTTGTTTCTTCAATTGTGATTTAAACTGCACTGCAATTTATCATATGGAGAAACTGATAGAAAAATCCATCATTAATACTCAAAACTGTTACTATAGCATGTTTGCATGTGAGGGAGAACAGAAAAAGGTAAAAAAAAGCAGTGAAACAATGCTACAAGTGAATAAAGCAAAAATTAACTTGAATGTGTGGAAGTGAAGAGGTTGCAGCTTGAACCTTTAAATCTTGGTTTCATGCAGGGAGCAGCTCATGATTCCATGTCATATATAATGGAAAATTTTCTGTAGAAATAAATTACTAATATTTCATTTTTAGTTTGCCAGGTCTAAAGAAACATAAATTGCATCCAAACACATTAAAAAGATTAAGCTTCATATATAAAATCTTAAATATTTCAAGGACTTGGCATATTTGAATTTATGAGAGTTGATGTTCTAGCTTATTTTGTGTTAAATAGTTGACATTATATGATACTATTAGTCAGTAAAACGATATATGGTATATAGAGTACTAACCTCCAGGGTGTGGAAGAAGACGATAGCAAGCTGGTTCTGATGGTTTCTTCTAGGGCAAAGCTGATGTTGAAGAATCTTTAGGGAAATCAATCTCCAGGTCAGGAATGTGCATAACCTTTGGCCTATCTGGACCTCCTCCACCTCCTCCCTGCTTTTGACATTGCTTTGTCAATAGTGGACACTTTTGAATTTGCAAATGTTGAAGCGAGCTGGGAAGCCCATCCTCAGGCAAGGACTGGAGCATAGGGCAGTCCTCAATGTAAAGGTCCTTGAGTGAATGGAGGTTTTTCAGTATCTCCTTGGGGCCTAGACACTGCAGAAAGGGGCATGAACCAATACTCAAACACTCCAGCGTAGCAGGTAGCTCCTCAGTTAATGTCACAAGCATTGGACAGTTTCGGATGGAAGTAGTGTGAGAGATATCAAAGTTAGCAGCGACCCTTCTTTGCTCTCGGACAAAGACATCAAATCTTTGCAATCATGAATGTACAACGCCTTGAGGCCAGGAAATTGGGGCCATTTTGGAAGTGAGGTGATGTTTGAGATGCCGGATATAATCAGTGAGCATAGAGAGCTGGTATTTGGTATTGCCCTCACTAAGGTTCCATCATGACAGGCATACAGTGCTAAATGCCGAAGACGTTGGGCAAAATGTTGTTCTGGGAGAGCAACTAACAACTCACACCCGCTAATCTCCAACTTTTCTGGATCAAAGTATTTTGGCAGTGCCTTCAGCTTAGGGCAGCTTATAACATTCAGTTCCAACAAATTTTCGAAGGACCATTGTTCCCCACTTGACCATTGGCCTTGATCATCTATAGCATCCCAAGTAATCCATGTTCCATGCCAATCCTCCAGAATAGGATTGTCAATAAGCTTTAGAGTCTTCAAACTTAGAACCACTGGAAGCGCCCTTAAGGATTTGCACCTTTTGATCTTCAGGAAACTCAACATAGGAAAGACGTTGGGCAGCTGGGGCAGTTGCTAAACTTTAGCCACTCGAGGGAAGGGCATTCAACCTCTGGCCATTTCTCCAACTCCAGCATACCTTTGATGTAGAGCACTTCAAGATTGGGTAGCTCACCTAGAGTGAGAGTTTTGCATTTTGTGCAATCATTCAAGGTAACTCTGACCAAATTTTGGAGCTGCCCTTCTCTCATCCAAGCTGGAAATTCATTGCCCCTGTAATGACATATTTGGAGCTCTTTGAGGTTTAAGTGAGGTTGTAGGTCTTCAAGGAAACTCTTTTCAGTTGCTTCATCATGTGTATTGACAATCCTGTCACTCCATTCAAACACCAACTTCTGAAGGTACTTCTTCTGGTTCAACTTAGCCTCTCCTGCATTAACTGCATTTTCTAGCTTTGAGATATGCAATGTTCCTGAAAGATACGTCATGTTCTTTAGTTCTTCAATTCTGTATCCAGTCTTGTGGCTGACCTGAAATACATGCCAATCATGCAGGGAGGTTATGTCCCCCACGTTTGGTGGCAGGATGGAGAACTTGACCCAGAATAAATCATCGAGCTCCAAATGTCGCAAATTAACCAACTTCCTTAGGTCCTTGGGCAATTCGAAAAGATAAGGGCACCCCAAGAGTTTCAATGTTTCCAAATGGTAGAGTTTGCAAATTGAGTTGGGGAGAACTTTGATTTCTGTTCTAGAGAGGTCAAGGTAGCGTAGCAACTTCAACTTTTCAATTGAGCTAGGCAATTCCAAGATTGCACTTGAACTAAGATCCAAGGTCCGTATGCATTCCATTGTACGAAATACTTTGTCCAGGGCCTGACCAAAGTTTTTCAAGTGGTGACTAGGAAATAGAAGTGACCGCAACTTTGTAGCCTTCTCAACAATCTTCAACATAGGCTGCTCAACATCATTACCAACCAAGCTCATATGACGATGTTGTTCACAGAAATTGTATGGCTCATTATCATTAATTAGACAACAACTGGGGCTTGAAATCAATAGTGCCAAGTCATGGATAAGATCATGCATGTTGAATATCTCCTTGTTGTCAATGACTGAAACTTAAAAAGAAGGACCTTACAAAGAGCTCATCAAAATATTTGATTCCAGTCTCCTCTTCCTTCTCTCGTTCTCGAGCTTGTATAAACCTTTGAGCAAGCCAGAGCTTGACCAACTCTTCCTTGTGGAAAATGTAGGCCTTAGGAAATAAGGAGCAGTAAGAAAAACAGCGCTTTAGATGAGAAGGTAGATGGTCATAGCTCAATTTCAGAATAGCCAAAATTTTGGGCTTGTCATATCCGGAGTTCTCTTCCTCTATCTCCCATATTTCACTGCTTTGAATTTTCCTCCACTTGTTTACATCATCAACGCAACCACGTAAGAGACCTCCGATTGCCTTGACTGCCAATGGGAGACCTTTGCACTTTCTGACGATTTCTCTACCAATGTCTTCCAAGACTTCCTGCCTTTGGCTGGACAAACTGACACCCTGAAATGCAGTTTTTGCAAACAAAGACCAGCATTCCTCTTCAGGCAAATACCCCAAAAGATGGGGAGGCTGTGTACCTATGATTTCCTTAACCTTGGTAATCCGACTGGTGACCAAGACTCTGCTTCCCTTTGCCCCTTGTTTCAAGAGATCCTTTAGGGGCTCCCATTTTAGGTAATCCTCAGTCCAGACATCATCTAGAACAAGTAAGAAACATTGTCCAACCATGTATTCTAAAAGCTGCCTCAGCAGAATTTATGCTTATCCCCGAACAGGTATTGTCATTTGTTCAAGTCTCCTCACTTATTGATGATGGAACGAATGTGCAGGAAGTAGATTCTGAAAACAATTGGGCTACGCCATTGATATCCTACCTTAAAACTGGCGTGTTACCGGACAGGAAAGATGCCGCTAGGAAGTTGAAGGTCCAAGCATCACGATTTGTGCTGATAAAAGATGTCTTGTACAAAAGAGGATTCTCTCGACCATACCTGAGGTGTTTAAACCACAAGGAAGTAGATTACGTAATGAGAGAAGTCCACAAGGGTATCTGCGGAAACCACTCGGGGGCACGGTCATTGGTGCACAACTTGATCCGAGCAGGATACTATTGGCCTACAATGCTGAAGGACGCACAAGCTTATGTCAAGGCCGCGACAAATGTCAAAGGTTCAGTAATTTCATTAGACAACCATCCGAAGAGCTGACCCTCATGACGGCCCCTTGGCCATTCGCTCAATGGGGACTAGATATTATGGGCCCTTTCCCGATAGCAATTAGGCAGCTAAAGTTTCTGGTAGTTGGTATCGACTACTTCACTAAGTGGGTGGAAGCAGAAGCCTTAGCCACTATCACGGAGAAGAACATTCGAAGTTTTGTTTAGAGGAATATCATCTGCAGGTACGGGATACCAGAGTGCTTGTCTCCGACAACGAAAGGCAATTCGACAACAACGCATTTAGGGACTTCTATTCGGAGCTAGGTATCAAGAATCACTACTCGTCGCCCGCACATCCACAGGCCAATTGGCAAGTTGAAGTCATGAACCGATCCTTACTCAAGATCATCAAGACCTGGCTCGAGAGGGTAAAGGGTATCTCGCCGGACAAGCTACCAAGCGTTCTGTGGGCATACTGAACTACAGCAAGAACACCCACTGGAGAAACGTCGTTTCAACTAGCATACGGAAGTGAAGCTGTCATCCCAGCAGAAGTAGGGCTCACAACTTATCGGGTGGAGAACTACGACAAGGATAAGAACGAAGAGGCCATGCGCCTTTAGCTCGACCTGATGGACGAAGTCCGGGCGACAGCGGAACAAAGGTTGGCGCGGTATCAGAATCTCATGGCGAAACACTACAACTCCAAAGTCAGGCATAGAGACTTTCAGGTTGGAGATCTTGTACTACGGAAGGTAATGGGCGCTACTAGAGATCCTTCGCAAGGAAAGTTCGGCCCTAACTGGGAAGGACCCTACATGATCACATCATGGCAGAGGAAGGGCACCTACCACCTCGAAACGCTGGATGGGCGAAAGCTGCAGCGCCCATGGAACACGGAGCACCTACGGAAATACTACCAGTAGAGATAATATGAAGAACAACGATGCTCCCCAATTTCCCAGTTATTTAGTTTTACTACAATTACTAGTTTTACTTAGAAAATTTTTTGCTACAATACTTTATGTAGTATCTTTTTAAGCCCAAGGGGGCAGGTACTTTTCTACAAACGCATTTTTTTTAAAGAAGAATATTCAGACACAACTATGTTTTTCTACCTGAATTCTTACTAAAGTCCACAAATTGGACGGATCATCCCAAGAGGATGAAAATTCTTAGTCCAAAAAGTGGACGGGTATAAACTAAAGTCCACAAATTGGACGGATCATCCCAAGATGATGAAAATTCTTAGTCCAAAAAGTGGACGGGTATAAACTTAAGTCCACAAACTGGACGGATCATCCTAAGAGGATGAAAATTCTTAGTCCAAAAAGTGGACGGGTATAAACTAAAGTCCCCAAATTGGACGGATCATCCTATGAGGATGAAAATTCTTAGTCCAAAAGGTGGATGGGTATAAACTAAAGTCCACAAACTCGACGGATCATCCCAAGATGATGAAAATTCTTAGTCCAAAAAGTGGACAGGTATAAACTAAAGTCCACAAACTGGACGGATCATCCCAAGAGGATGAAAATTCTTAGTCCAAAAAGTGGATGGGTATAAACCCACAAACTGGACGGATCATTCCAAGAGGATGAAAATTCTTAGTCCAAAAAGTGGATGGGTATAAACTAAAGTCCCCAAACTGGACGGACCATCCAAGAAGGATGAAAACCAAGTCCATAAAGTGGACGGACCATCCGAGAAGGATGAAACCCAAGCCCATAAAATGGACGAACCATCCAAAAAGAATGAAAACCAAGTCCATAAAGAGGACGAATCATCCGGATAGGATGAAAACTTTACATATCCATAAAGTGGACGATACGACCATGAGGGATAAAAAAATTTATAGTTAATTAGGGGACGGTACGTCCAAGATGAATGAAAATCTAAAGTCCATAAAATGGACGGATTCTTCCAAATATCCAGATTACAAAGGTTTAAATCACACCGGCAACATAGAAGGTCAAATAAGACGGGCCCGTTGCATAAAAAAAAACTACTACAGAATAAGCTATTAAGCAAAATAGATATCATTGAAAGGTAAAAATATAAAACCCTTGAAGGGCAATTGTTTATACATGAGAAAATATTGACGGATAAAAAGATTGTTGTCCCAACTTACAAAAAAAAAAAAAAAAAAAAACTACAACTCTTGAACGTCGGCCATCTTCTCCTGCTCTGGCTGACAAGTACCATCCCCTACAAGTTCAGCCTGACCTTGAGCATTCTTCTCCTAGGCTGACTCTCTGTCGCCTTGAGGTGCATCATTAGCAAAAAGATCCTTAGTATCCTCCGAGGCGAAAGGCATGACGGAGGCTTGACCTTGGTCTTCGACTTTGACATTGGACACATCCAGGTCAGGGTAGGCTTTCTTAACTTGAAGTAGAGCGTCATCAAAAACCTCTAGGAAGGAGTCTCCTAGCTCGGATAGCAAGGCGTCGGAGTTGCGGTATTCACGGATTGCCATCTCCTTAACTTTACGGAGCTGATCCTTCAGGGCCTGGACCTCCTTATCCTTTTCCTCAAGGGCCTTCTTCGCCTCCTCCGTCCTCTGCTTGAGCTCTTTCCTCACCTTCTCTGAAAGATTAAACTTCTTCTCCATTGTGGATTTCCAGGTTTTGAGCTGACTCAATTCATCTTCTGTCAATTTTGCCTTTGCCCGCACACGTTCCAAGGCTGTCTCATGGTTAAGACATCGTCCCATCAGCCCTTTCATCATAATCATGGCCTGAAATGCAAAAAAAGGTGTTAGATGGAAAGCCAAATGGAAAGGACGGACGGAAAGTCGACGGGCAGGATTACCTGAGCAATTGCAAAAAGTCTCGTCTCCCCCATTGCTTCCGTGGAGTGATTGCCTAAGTCCTCGTAATCCTCCGATGTTATGATGGACGAAATCTACTCCAAGGCATATTTGGAGTCTTCGCGGAGGAGGATGGGTGGCTTCTCCTGACTAGTGGATGGAGCCTTTATAAGGCCTTTGCCAGCCCCATGCTTCGCTGGGGTGACTGTCTTTGAACCCTCAGCCATTAGCCCTACAACGGGTTCCAAAGGGACCTTGGGTTTCTTGGGAGGACAATCCCTTTTGGGCGGCTGTTTCCTTTTTATGGACGGATTGCTTGAGCCCGTCCCCTTGGGATCCACATCGTCGGTCTCCTTTTTCTTAGCAGCCTGTGTCTTAATCATTGCCCTCCTCTTAGCGTCGTCCATTTCTGTAGAGGTGGACAGATGAAGTTAATTACTATGACAAAAATTAAAAACCTTTAAACAAATGAGGTCGACAGACTTACGTTGGCGAATTCTGGCGTTTTATTTGACGGCTGCTGGCGTTGGTTCAGGACCGTCACAGTACCAATGGATGGTATCAAGTGTGACTAGTTTGGCCCAAGTCCTTTCCTCCGATTTGGTCCTGGCAAAAATTCTCTCAATGAAGCTGAACTCCTCAAGTTCAACTTGTGGACGCCGTCGAATTGTAAAGAAGAGGACGGTTAAAAGTTTGAAGAAATTATAATAAACTGAACGTAAAGAGTTCACACACTAGGATGGGTGCATATTGGACGGAGGCAATATGCCTCAAGTCGTGTCGACGGGCATGTGTTCCGTGTTCCCTGGACGACACATCCACTCGTCACCCTTTAGGAAGAAATAACGGCTCTTCCAGTCCTTATTGGAGTCTGGGGTTTCAAATATAACCTTCAACAACGGATTCCTAGACACAAAACTATAAATCCCCCTTGATTTGTCTATTTCATTTGGACGGTAGCAGTGGAGGAATTCTCGCACCGTCAGCCTTCTAGCACCTTTATACATAGCACCATACATGACCTCCATTGCTATGAACACCCTCCAGGCGTTTGGGGATACTTGGTTGATGGACAGCCCTAGGTATTTGAGAAGCTCACGGTGAAGGGAGTTTTGTGGAAACCTAAGTCCTGCCTTCAGCATTTGTTCGTACACCCTTACACCTTCTACCCCTTCATAGTAGCATTTCTCTAATTTATAGGGTAGACGGATGGGGATGTTATCTGGAATTTGGTAATTGGTCCTAAGAGTGTTGAACTGTTTCTCCTTGATGGTGGAATTAAAATAATTCACTGTCCACTCCGGTAGTATGATGAACTCCCTAAGTCCATCAGCACTTACGACGGACTTTATTGGTTGTTCCTCGCCGTCATCAGAACCCTCCTCTAGGTCAGCCATCTCCATATCCTCATTTGTTGAGGAAGGGGAAGAGGCGGACAGACTCCTCTCTTCGCTTGAACTCTCTTGGTCTTTGTGACCTGACGGGTATACTTCCTCGTAATCCGTCCCGTCACGAACAACTGACTGGTTACTTGACGCACTAGACATTGCCTACATGAGACGACAAAGCCTTAGACTCTGACGGGTCTAGAAGGGGTGATGGGGGTATAAAGTCTAGGAAAATAAAGAGTAAATCCAAAGGTAAAAAAGACGTGAAAAAGAAAGTACTTACCAAGTTAGCGAAGTGAACGGATGAAGGGCGTCGATGACGGATACAGCAACTGAATGGAGTGATCTCTGACAAGGATGACGGGAGCGCTCTGACAGTGTGTTTCAGCAGAAAGTAGAGAAATGAGGAAAGAAAAGTGTGATATTTATAGAGGAAGTGCATAGAAGACGAGGTGACGCTTCGATCCGAGATAATATCCAATGAAAGAACGACACGTGTCATGCGTCATAAGTGGCTTCCAGATAACCTGTCAGGGGAAGGCACTGTTCACGAAATCCGTATTGCAACCGTCGACCCACAGGCCTTTGAACCGTCATCCCCTTAACTTTGAACTGTCACCCCACGGGTCCTTCCGCTCAAAGATGACGGACCTATGGCGTGAGGGGGCAACTGAAGAGGGTAAAGATTTAGGTTGACAGATTGTTATGAAATGGGCCTGACGGTTCCGTATCTGTGGGCCGATAGTGGACGGGCCCAACTCATGCGAGTTCTGTTATGGACGGATCTTGCATAAACGGATGCAACGGTGACGGATTGAGCACCTACGTGGCAGCCAGAAACCCTAGATGGGAAATAGTTGCGACACACACTTAGCCACCATAGAATCCTAAGGTAAATGGAATCCTAGCACAAAAAGGATTCCAAAAGATACGCACATATTTGAAGATCTTCTCTATAAGGAAATGTCTTGTCCATCACGTTTTGGACTATTTAAAAGGATTCCTATAAGGAAAAGACTTCTACACTAAAGAAGAGAGTTCAACCTACTATTACTATAAAAGCCCCAATACCCTCATAAATCAAGGTACGCATAATTTACCCTCTCAGCACTTTAGAGTTGTGAGAAGTTCTGACTTGACCTTCGGAGGGTATTCGGCCGGCACCACACCGGTGCTCTCTATTAGGTCATCTTTTTCCCTTGAGCAGGTGGTGTTTCGAGTGTAGGAAGGTCGTGTGACTCACTGGTGATTTTACGGCATCATCATTAACTAAATTAATGGTTAGTAAATTAAATATTATTTAAGTAATATCTAATATAAAAAGATCCATTTGAAGTTTTTGCTTTAGGTCTCAAATTGTATTGGATTGGCCTTGTAATTTTTTTCTCCAATAAGAGATTTGGGGTTTAATCCCTACTTTTACCAAAACCGATTAGTGTCTTGGTCTGATAATAAAAAACTATCATCAAGAATAGACACCATAGATTGAAACTCTCTCTAATAAAAAAAAATCTATTTTTTTGTTTTGTTTTGTTTTCTTGAAATTCAAACAAGTTTATTTCAACTATTAATTCATCCATTTCCTTTTCCTCCCCTACGTTGTTTATGTAGCCTCTAAGAATCTTAGAAGGTTCCAATAATATTCTTGGATTCTTGCTTCCTTAAGTCTTTATTTTATTTCAATTCAGATTTTTATTATCTACCAACTAGTTATTTTTTCTCTTTCTGAAAAAAATAGTTAGACCACTTAAATTTTTTTTTTTTAATTTTATTTTAAAAAGAAGACCAATTAATTACTTGAATGAGGTCTCTCTAATTATCATTGTCTTCCACGATGAAGACAAAGTTTTATAAAGATCTTTCAATGTCACTTGAACTCGGTTGATACCCACTTTCGTAACACATTTTCTACAAGCCCGATTCAACCAAACCCAACTTCTTTGTAGGTCCAATTCATGTATTATATTATATTTTATTCTTTTAAGCAAGACCCAAGCCCATGAGACATATTGGGGAAATTGAGAAAGTGTTGTTTGGAGGGTATGGGGCGGTTTCTTTCGAACCTTTTGCATGAGCCTAATCCGTGTGTGCTACCAAGTAGGCAAGAGACATTAATAGCACCTCAAGCTCATGGAGGAGGTCTTATATCCGAAATTTTCACTCCAAAAGAGCTTTTATACTCTGGCTAACTGTGGCCCAAAGTTTTTGCCTTTACCCATTTTTTCCTTTAAATCATAGTTGGCTTTAATTGGCAATTAAAGCAAATATGAACCAAACATCAATTTAGCACCTTAGAGGTCCATAGTCTCATCTTTTAGCCTAAAAATTGGCCATTAAGGACACCTAAAGGCTGTTATAAAACTCTCCCTTAAGCTCAAAACAAAACCAACCCTGTTTTGTCCTTAGAGTTGAAACTTTAAAATAAAGTTCAGCTAGCTAACATTCTCTTAATTCTGAACCTTGGGGGTGGAAATATAGGTACAGGAGAACCTTCCCTCTCTTCCTCATGTTGAAGATGATCAAGTAAACGACACAGTTAAGAGATAACACGTGTTGTTAAATGCATGTGTATCAACTAATTCAAATGGTGTGTTTCATCAGAAGCAGTCCTAACTTAGGCACACAATGTGTTTCATCTCATGCCAGCAAAGCAGTAGTTAGCTAGTTTTTCAAGAAGTTAGTTATGGCACGGGTTTGAGCGGGAAATTTTGTTTTGGTTGTTAAAGGATATTTATACAAGATATTTATAAGTGATCCAAGATTTCTGGATTCTTTGATTGACTATATATATCTGTGTACTGTGTAAATTTCTCATATAGTGGAAATATCAATTTCTTCTTTCTCACAAATCTCTCTCTCTCTCTTTCCTTTGTTCTCTTAGTATTTGCTCTAGAATCTTCAATAGCTTTCTTGTGATTCACTTAGAGAAGCTTAACTCTCTTCATGGTATCAGAGCCACAAATGGCTTCTATTGCAATGTCATCTTCAACCTCAACAATGACGTCCACTTTTGCAATGACGTCCTTATCCATTACTGCACCAATCAATTTGGTCAATCAACCTCTTCTGCTACTGTCAAACATGGCTAATATGAAGACAGTGAAACTTGATAGTACAAACTATATAGCTTGGAAGCATTAGATCACGATGGTGCTTGATACCTACTCAATGTTTGAGTTGCTTGATGAAACTCAACTAATTACTGAAAAGTTTCTCAAAGATCTTTCAGGAACAATCACAACAATTGTGAATCCTGATTACTTGATTTTGAAATCGAAGGAGAAAGCATTGGTTATATTCATCAGCTTAACACTTACACCTTCAATTCTTGATCTTTCTATGGGTTGCACTCAGCAATGGAGGTGTGGAAGGTTGTTGAGAATCGTTTCTCCTCAATTTCAAGGTCACACATCAAGAACCTCAAAGGAGAACTCCACAATATTAGAAAAGGTACAGATTCTGTAGATATATATCTATAGAAAATCAAGGTTGTGAGGGACAAGTTGATGGCAGTTGGAGTAATTCTTGATGATGATGAATTGCTTCACATAGCAATCAAAGGTCTTCCAAAAGACTACAATTCTTTTAGATCTGCCATACGTACAAGGAGTATACAATTGAGTTTTGATGAACTCACTACCTTGCTTAGTACAGAAGAGGAATCACTTAATGATACTGGTGATATCAAGGATACTTTTGCAATGGCTGTGAATACTACTCCTAGACTTGGAGGTTATAATTAATATTGTTTATTTGTTTAGACCCTTTAAAGCAGATTGTTTAACCTAATATATTCACCAAATGATTACTTAGATTAATTATTTAGATCTAGGTTAAACAAGCATATATCATATCATGCACAAATGTAGAAAAATAAATAATACCACGATATGATGACCCAAGAAAACTGATGAAACAAACCGTTTCAAGGTAAAAACTTGGAGAGGATTTGACCTAACTATTCTTAAGGTAAAATAAATCCACTATAAAAGAATTGAAGTTTTTAGAATCAGATTTAATCCTAAATCTATTACTACCTCATGTAGTAACTTACTGACACGACCATGTGCAAGCTCCGAATCCACAGACTCCTTCTCTTCTTGGATTTACAACAACACATACCACCTTGCTTGTGACTTTGAGATCCCACTCAAAGGTTTCAGATCACCATCAGTAATGATCTTGATGCAGCAACTATGTTCTATAAATGCTTGATTGTAGTTCTTGCTTCGATAGATTCTTGTGTCGTTAGAAGGTACAAAACCTCTTAGATCCCACAAAGAGTAACATATAAGTCTTCCAAAAAGTATTCAAAACGTGACTAGGGTTTCCCTTTAATGTGTAGAGAGGTTTAAATGAAACCCTAAACATGTTCGCGGGCTCGGGCCTGTTTAAAAATTCTGCTGAAAAAACTGGAGCTGCGATTTTCGATCGGTCAAGTCTAATTTTTGATCGGTCGAGCAAGGCAAAAAGTCACTTGCTTGTTCTGTAGTCAGCTAGACTTGAAACTTTGAAACACATACTTTTAAGCATTGCCTAACACCTAGACTAGACATGTTTTGTTCTCGGTTTGCCAACACAATAAAAATATGATTCTAAACATTTACACCTAAATCTTTAGAACCTAACAAATATAATCAGTATAATGGTAGAGGAAGAGGAAGAAAAGGAAATAGAGGTAGAGGTAATGGAGGTGGTAGAGGTTCTAAATCTTCTCCACATCAATACTCTCCATACTCACCAAATAAGAATCAACATAATCAGTTTTCTCCAACATAGGCTCAAGGTCCCAAGTCTAAGAGACCAACCTGTCAAATCTGTGGAAAGATTGGTCATCTTTCCATTGACTACTATCATAGGATGTACTATGCTTTTCAAGGGAATCATCCTCCTACAAAGTTTTTTGCCATGGCTACTGCTTCAAATGTAGCAATTACTCAAGAACAACCCTGGCTTGCTGATAGTGCAGCCACTGATCATGTCACATGCAGCCTAAATGCACTCTCTTTTCCTAAGCCTTACAATGGACAAGATCATCTTATTGTTGGTGTGGGCGCAGTGGTTTCCTCCTAAAAGGAAAGGGGACTATGCCTCGGTTGAGTGGACCGAGGTAGAATAAAGATGGAGTCGCTACCTAAATTAGGTTTGAGAACCATTTACATAACGCCCTTATGTGGAAGGACTGATCTTACTACCAGAATATGAGTTCGGAGTTTAGGTACGATTTTGAGTAGGTGTGAGGCACCCAAAAATGCCCGACCCGTAGGTCGACTTCCACTCATTGTGTCTTACATCTTAATCTCATTAAAGGCATATTCAACATCATTATTTTAAACTCTCTCACACACACTAGCATATATGTAAGCATACAACATGGCATTTCATCCCAAAACCTAACACACATCTATCATGCCTCTCGCATCGAACCTATGCATAAATCTATCATGTCATCATATTATTTCATCTAAGGCAGTAAGCAAATCATGGCATAAACATTTAAACATGTTATTGCATCTCATTATCAAAAACAACTCATCCAAACAAACGTGTTCATCCTCATCATTACACATATACCCAATGCATGTTTATGTGAATACATGACTTACCTCACTTACCTTACTACATCACAGCATCTATGCATCAATGGATGGACATGTGAATGCATGCTCATGGTATCAAAGTAAGAAATAGAAAAGAAACCCTAATTTAGCATGTTAAAGACAAACAAACAATTAAACAGAGGAACAAAGACTCAAAAACATAAAATCAAGACAAAACAGAGGCATATTAAGTAAAAGAAACAAAAGCAGAAAATTCGGATTATGGTTTTTGGGCTTGAGTACGCGTACGCATATACAGGGTTTGCATATGCAGCCCAGTTGTATGCGTACGTATACTTCATGTATACGTGCGCATGCAGTAAGCATGTGTATGCATACGTGCCCTAAAACCCTAACCTAGAAGCTAGAACACAGAAAGGAGCAGAAACGAAAATCTAACAACCTAACATGCATAAAATCATAAAGCAAAGAAAACCTAAGGTAAAAAAACATATTACAACATAAACAAACAAAAGAAATAAGAGAATTAAAGATTAAACAAAGAAAAAAAAAAGACTTAGAACTTGTACCTCAAACACAGAGCTCCTTACCTTGATTTTGACTGTTCCTCTCAGTCAAATCTATTCACAATCAAATACAAAAGTGATTAGTAATCTTAAACTCGAAGATCAAGGCTAGAAAAGCTCACAATCAAAAGAAAATTGACTTGAGGATGTTTTGTGAAAAACTTCCTCTTTGATTCGCTATTTCTAGTGAATCTTAGGTTTTCCATTAGGATTTCCAGTGTGTTTTAAAAAGGTGCCATGTATGGCCTTTTATATTAAGAAAATTAGGGTTCGGAATGGCTCGCAGACGATGTGGGATTCGTTCTAAACCTCAGTCTTTAATATAGAAAACTTGCCTTTCATAGTTTCTAGAACCCTCGCATGCATACGCATGCATAAAGCTTGCGTACGCATGCATAAAGCTTGTGTACACAAGTTTGAAGCATACGTGTGCATACGCGTGTCTGTGTACGCATGCCCTAGGGTTTCCGTGGCCTTTATTTTTTAAAAATAGCTTTATTTTATTCATAAATGAGTTATATTTTCCATAGAAACCTTCCTCAAGTCAATTTGTAACCTGATTGGGCTCTAAACCAACCTTTGTCCATGGGGAATGTCATCTACTAGGGTAAGAATGAACAGGGTGTCTACCTTATCTACCCTGGGAAATCTGGCACAACAGACTTGGACATCCACATGCTCAAGTTTTGCAATTTCTTTTTCCAAAGTTTAAATTTTTTGCCAATAAGTGCAATCTCACATCTTGTTCACATTCCTTAATGGTAAAATGCATAAACTTCCTTTTAATCTATCTCAATTTACTGCACATTCACCTTTTGAATTAGTGCATTCTAATGTATAGGGTCCTGCCCCAGTTTCATTTGTCAATGATACCAAATATTATGTGCTGTTTGTTCATCATTATACTAGTTTAACATGGATTTACTTACTTAAGCAAAAGTCTGAAGTCTTTTCTATGTTTGTCAAGTTCAAAACCATGGTTGAAACTCAATTTTCCTCCAAAATCAAGATTCTGAGATCAGATGGTGGTGGGGAATATGTTTCTAAATCCTTTGAATCTTTTTTGTTTGGAAATGGTATTCTCCACCAACTATCTTGCTCATATACCCCCAACAAAATGTTTTGGTGGAAAGGAAACATAGACATCTTATTGAAACCACTATCACTTTTCTCTTTAAAGCTTCTATTCCTTCCACTTTCGGGTCTTATGCTATCCAAACTGCTGTTTTTCTTGTCAATTTTTTTGCCTACTTTTGTTCTGAACTTTCCTTGATAATAGTCAACTTAAGGTGTTTGGCTGTGCTTGTTATTCTCTTCTCAGACCATATAACTCTCATAAGCTAGATCCTAGAACTAAATAATGTATTTTTCTAGGATATTCCACTACTTCTAAAGGTTACTTGTATTTTGATCCTAGTTCTAAAACTGTGTATACCTCTAGATATGTTCTATTCAATTACACTAAATTCCCATATCCAAATCTGATCTCTTCCTCTCAGTCACAGTCCCTTTGGTTCTCCAATCTTCTCTATTTTCACTCTCTTAATCAAAATTCTATCTTAGGTCCATTGCCTTTTTCTAATTCCATTCCTTCCACTTCCCCTTCCAATTCCATTTCTGACATTTCAACTCCACTGTTACATACTACATTTGATCCTATTCCATAATCCACTTTACCTACTCCAGTTGCTCCCACTTCACCACCTATAGATTTACCTACTATTCCTCTTGATCCTAATCCAATACCTATTGTTCCTGTTAATCAACACCCTATGCAAACTAGATCCAAAAGTGAAATTTCTAAACCTAAACTTTGCTATAAAGTAGGGATGGACCCGGGGGGGCGGGCCCCCCCTGGCCCAAAGAAAAAAAGGGAAAAATTTTCCCAAAGAAAAAAAGAGAAATTTTTTATATTGGTTATATATATATATATTATTTATTTATTTCTAGAGCTGCACTTCCATCTTCCAAAATCTTAGACCCCCTCCCTTTAATTAGCCTAGCTTAATTAGCAACTATCAAACTCAAAAACTTAACAAAAACAAAACTTTAACATAAAAAATAAAAAATCCTAATTAGCCCAATATTAGAGTACTAGCATCAGGTATTCTAAATGATAAATATTTAGTATTTAGAACATCAAATACCAAAAACACTATTGTACGAGATATTTCAAATGCTATATTAAAGTTGCAAAGGTAAGTTTTGGTTTGTGAAAATAAATTTTTTTTGCAACAGCTGATGCTTTTAAGAAATAATATTATTTTGTATTATTTTGTTTTTGTTGGTAGATGATTACATCTTAATGTATTAAGAAACAATGATTTTGTGTATTTCTTGGTTAATATTTTGTTAGTACTATATGGATATCTATTTGGATTTTTTTTGTTACGCTTCGGCCCCCCTAACTTGAAATCCTAGGTCTGCCCCTACTATAAAGCTACTCTTGACTATTCTTTCATTGAACCCCCTACCTACAAGATTGCCTCTTCTTATCCATATTGGTGCAAGGCTATGGATGTTGATTTTGATGCATTGCAAAAACAGCAGACCTGGGTGCTTGTTCCTCCACCTCCTAATGTTAATCTTGTGGGATGTAAATGGGTTTATAAACTTAAGATTCATAGTGATGGCTCCATAGCTCGCTGCAAAGCAAGGCTTGTAGCTAAGGGCTTCCATTAGCAACTAGACATTGATTATATTGAGACATTTAGCCTAGTGATCAAACCTGCAACAATTAGATTAGTTCTAGCCATTGTAGTGAGCTTTTATTGGCCTATGAGACAGTTGGATGTATCAAATGCCTTTCTCCATAGTCATCTCAAGGAAGAGGTTTATATGCAACAACCTCTAAGCTACATTGATCAATCCAAACCTCAGCATGTTTGCAAATTACTAAAATCTCTCTATGGCTTGAAACAAGCTCCTTGAGCCTGGTTTGAGAGGTTTACCTCACAATTGCTTCATCTTGAGTTTGTAGCTTCTTTGGCAGACAGTTCTTTATTTGTAAATCACTCTGGTCCTACTGTTCTCCATCTTCTTTGTATGTTGATAATATAATCATCACTGGAAATGCTCCTGCTCAGATTTCAAATCTTGTTCATGCTCTCAGTTCTACCTTTGAACTCAAGTACCTTGACCCTTTTAATTACTTTCTTGGTATTCAGATAACTCCTACTAAGTCTGGTCTCACCTTGTCTTAGTCCAAATATGTATCTGACATTCTTTATAGATTCAATATGCATAACTCCAAGCCCTCCAAAACTCCATACTGTCCTGCTGCAAGGCTTACTCCTACCACTGGGTCTCTTCTTACTGATCCAACTACTTATTGGAGCATGGTTGAGGCTTTATAGTACCTTACCTTTACTAGACCAGACTTGGCATTCAGTGTTCACTAGTTATGTCAATTCATGCAATCTCCTACTACTACCCACTTAGAGGCTGCAAAGAGAGTACTTCGTTATGTTAGAGGTACCCTTACTTATAGTTTTCACCTTTCTTATGAGCCTCACTTTATTTGCATTTACTAATGCTGATTGGGCAGGGGATCCATTTGATAGGAAATCCACTACTGGTTTCATTGTGTTTTTGGGGTCTAATACTGTCTCATGGTCCTCTAAGAAGAAAACCATGGTTTCTAGGTCCTTTACTAAAGCTAAGTATCGTGCACTGGCCCCTATGACTGCTGAGCTTTCTTGGCTCAAAACATTATTTCGTGAGCTTCATATTTTTCTTCATCATATTCCAGTTCTTTGGTGTGACAATGTCTCTGGCATTGCTCTTGCTTCCAATCCAGTGTTTCATGCCCGTACCAAGCACATCGAGGTGGACTATCATTTTGTTCGAGAAAAGGTTCTTTGCCGCAATCTTTGTGTTCGATTCGTATCTAGCAAGGAAAATCTTGCCGATGTGTTTACTAAACCTTTGGCTGCTCCTCTCTTTCTTTTGTTTAGAGACAAAGTCATGACTTGTTCCTCCCTTATTCGTTTAAGGAGGGATGTTGAAGATGATTAGGTAAACGACACCATTAGGAGATAACACGTGTTGTTAAACACGCGTGTATCAACTAATTCAAATGGTGCATTTCATCAGAAGTAGTACTAACTTAGGCACACAGTGCGTTTCATATCATGCCAGCAAAGTAGCAGTTAGTTTTTCAAGAAGTTAGTTATGACACAGGTTTGAGTGGGAAATTTTGTTTTGGTTGTTAGAGGATTTTTCTAGAAGATATTTATAAGTGATCCAAGATTTCTAGATTCTTTGATTGACTATATATATATATATGTGTGTGTACTGTGTAGATTTCTCATATAGTGGAAATATCAATTTTCTCTTTCTCTCTCCCTCTCTCACTCTTTCTTTCGTTCTCCGAGTATTTGCTCCAGAATCTTCAATAACTTTCTTGTGATTCACTTAGAGAAGCTTAGATTTTCTTCACCTCACGACCTCTCTCAATCTCCTCTTTTGGCTTACTGTGGGTCGTAGTTTCAGACCTATTGTTTTTATGCATTTTTCTGCACTTTTGTTATTAAACTTTAGAGCAAGGGCCCATTCAAGTAGGATGCATTCTCAAAATTCTGAAGCCAGGAGGTGGAAATATGGGTACAAGGGAGCCTTACTTCTCTTTCTCATGACCTCTCTCAATTTCCTCTTCTTGTTGACTGTGGGTCAAAATTTTGGACCTATGTTGTTTTATGCATTTTTTAGCATTTTTGTTATTGGAATTTTGATTTCTCTCTTGTTAAAGCACCATTAGCCTCTATTCACTAAATATTGGAATTTTGGGCTTGATACTCTCCACAAACAATCATTTCTAAAGAACTCAAGGGGAGATTTGAGCCATTCTCGCTTTTGGCCCTTGTCGCAAAATGTCCTGACAAACTCTTTCTTCCTTTTAAATCTTAATCTAATTTTAAGTTAATTTTTTATTTTCAACCAACTATTTTAAATGACATGTAGACCGAAAGGAGTGTCTAACTATTAATTTCTTTGAAGTGCTCTGCTAAGTCATTCAAATAATAAAAAAATTATTTATATTTATTTATTTTTCAAAAATATGCTAAAGTTTATTTTTTAAAAACCCATTAATTTTATTTAATTATTAATTTAGTCTTTAAAATTTTAATCTTGTTAATTTCATCTCCCAATTTTGCAATTATTGTCATATGACCCTCTCATCTACTGCCATTAAAATTAAAATGCTATTGTCAACCTTTAAAAATCATTGTAGTTTTTGTTTTTACAATTTATAATAATTAAAAATGACCACTAAAATTTCCAATAATTAGGAAATAATATAGAACCTTTTATTTTTATTTATTTTTTAAAATGAAGCCTATAACGACATTGTCTCATTCAAACTTAGTCCATTCACAATTGTGATCGTTGCTATTGCCTCTTGTTGAAAATAGTCTCAAATTCTTAATTAGATTTGGTTTGAGTTTCCTTGTCGAGAAATGAAAGCTTATCATTTGGGTGGAAGACAAGGATTCTCGTTGATATTAAAGGAAAAAAAAGTATTCTTTGTTCAAGAAGTAATATGTATTTCTTATCTATCAAGGAATAGAATTAGAGCCTTATAAATAGGTAATGTTGCAAAGGATTTGATGGTCTTTGCCCAAGGGTCTTCCCACATGAGGACAGGAGAAGACTTTTAGAAGAACATGAGTTTTTTTTTTCAAAAAGTAGTTTGGTAGATTTTTTGGGATTAAAAGATTACCCGTTGTTATGTGTTGGAAGTTTATTTATTTATTTATTTTGTAAGTGTAAGAGAGTTTTTATTGTAGACATGGATTTGGCCGAATTACATTAAATATTTGTCTCGTGTAGATATTTTAATTCGTGTGAATGCGCTTCCGCTAATCCTAATTCACAATAATTGATATTATAGATTTTTCTATCGCACAACACCCCTTCTTCTCTTCCCTGTCACCTCCTCTCATTTAGACGCACACATGATAGAAAACTACAAAAGAGATTCCTAAATTGCCGATTGTACAATGCCCATCAAGCACAATCACACAATCAAATAGCATAACCACCCAAAATTACAAGCACAACCACCCAAAACTGAAAACTCACTTGCCATTAGGGCTGTTCGTGGGTTGGTTCGGGTTGGGTTTGTGCCCAACCCGAACTCAACCTGACAGCATAGGGTGGGGAAAATCTTAACCTATAACCAACCTGAATGGAGCTTCAAATCAGTTGGATCGGGTCTTATCGGTTTAGAGTTTGCTCCCGAGGTCAACATCTTGCCAATTTTGGCCGAAATCTTGTTGGATCTCATAAGATTTGGCCTATATTCCTCTGGATCTATCAAGATCTGGCTGAGATCCCTCTAGATCTGTCGAGATCTCCTTATATCAGAGGAGTTAGAGTTTAGGCTTACCGGATTTTTGGCTGAGACTTGTGATTTCTTACGGGGAGAGGACAAGTCATCGGGTGGTCGGGTTCATCAGTTTCTCAGATAGCCAAATTGCAACTCGAACTGACAGTATCAGGTCCTGGCGTTGGTGACTTGTGGCCGATCAAACCACTGCTTGGATCGGGTGGAGAGCTTCGAGTTCAGGCAGTTCTTTGGGTTAGGGCGGTTGGTGGATAGGCCTACTTGCCATAATAATATTTTGTTGGGGTCCTTTTTATCAACTTTTTTTGATAAGTAATAAGGATTTATTGATATCAAAAAGAGAGAGACACCCAAGTACACAGGAAGTATACAAGGGTGTACATATCAAATACAAAAATTACATAAATCAAGTAAATCCAAAATAGAAGAAAAAGGTTGGTTTCTCCACACTGAGAACTAGTCTAATAAGGTTCTGAAAAATAGAAGCTTGAGATCAGGCATAGAACGCTCATTGTCTTCAAAACACCTACTATTTCTTTCCTTCCAAATACACCACATCAAACAATGAGGAACAACCATCCAAATATCTCCATTGCGATGGCGACCAAATCGACCTTGTCAACAAGCAAAAAGCTCAACAACAGACATTGGCATAACCCAACAAACTCCAAATAAACCAAAAACCATGTCCTACAACTCCAGAGCAACCAACAATGAAGGAATAGATGGTCAACAGTTTCACTATTACACTTGCACATATAACACCAACCCAAAATGCAAACCTTTCTTTCCTTAAATTGTCAATTGTCAGACATTTTCCCAAGGCAGTGGTCCATACAAAGAAAGCCACTCTAGGAAGAATCTTCTGCTTCCAAATACTTTTCCAAGGGAAAAACTGTTCACTGTGGCTAACTAGAAGATGGTAGAACGCACTAACTGTAAACCCCTTACTCTTACAAGGTAGCCAACATCTCTTATCCTGCCCAATCCCCCTTACAGGAGTGCTATAAATGGTATTTATAAAGCTCCAGAAAGCTTCCAATTCCCGATTATGAACATCCCTACAAAAATGTATCTCCCAATTAACAAGATGAAATTTGGGCTCATCCCCTAGGCCACCCTATAGAAAGTCCCTCTGAAGTCTTGCAATTCGGTTAGCCACTGAAGCAGGCATAGGGAATAAAGAAAGAAAATAAGTAGGAAGGTTTGAGTGAGTGCTTTTAATTAAAGTGACTCTACCTCCCTTGGATAAATATAACTTTTTCCAACCTGCTAATTTTCTTTCCATCTTCTCTAGAATTGGATTCCAAATTGTCTTGTCCTTGAATTTTGCCCCCAAAGGAAGACCCAAATATTTCATTGGAAGTGACCCTTGCTTATAGCCTAAGACAGCCACCAAAAGTTCAAAGTTATGAACTGCCCCCACAGCCACCAGTTCAGACTTACCCAAATTTACCTTCAAACCTGACACAGCCTTAAACCAAATGAGCACCATACGGAGAATCAGCATTTGATCAACATTAGCATCACAAAAAATTAGAGTATCATCAGCAAAAAGGAGATGGGAAACCACCAAAGATCTTCTTGTAGAATCACTTACATGAAAACTTGACAAACGACCTTCATGGACAGCCTTATCCAACATTCTATCAATGGCTTCCATAACCAACACAAATAACAAAGGGGACAAAGGATCACCTTGCCGCAACCCCCTTGAACTCCCAAAAAACCCATGGGGAGAACCATTAATAAGGATAGAAAAACGAACCGTTGATAAACAAAATGAAATCCATTGCCTCCACTTATCAGAAAAGCCACAACGCTCAAGCAAGTGTGTAAGAAATCCCCAATTCACATGATCAAAGGCATTCTCTATGTCCAATTTACATAACAACCCTAGCTGACCAGACTTCAATCTACTATCAAGACATTCATTAGCAATAAGGACGGAATCAAGAATCTGCCTGTTTAGAACAAAGGCATTCTGAGGTGCTGAAATGATATCTCCTAAAACCATGTGAAGTCGAATAGCCAAAACTTTAGCAAGAATTTTATACACCCCCCTAACAAGGCTGATAGGCTGAAAGTCCTTTACATCCACTGCTGTAGCTTTTTTAGGAATGAGAGCAATGAAAGTTGCATTCAAGATTTTTTCAAACTGATCTGTAACATGGAAATGGTGGAACACAGCCATGATATCTGATTTGAGAATCCCCCAGCAAGTTTGAAAGAATGCCATCGGAAAATCGTCTGGCCTAGGTGATTTATCCCCATTAAACTCCTTGATAACTTCAAAAATCTCAGTTTCCTCAAAAGGTCTCTCTAACCAATCCATATTATCCCCTGAAATCCTAGGAAAATCCAACACATTCGGGAAAGGTCGCAGCTCTTGCTGCTCAGAGTATAAATTCATGTAGAATTGTTCAATATGGTCAGCAATCCTATCCTGGTTGGAAGACAAAGCCCCATCAATCATAAGATTTTCAATACAATTATTTATTCTATTAGAATTGGCCATCCTATGAAAAAACCTCGTATTGGAGTTGCCCTTCTTTAAGTACAACACTCTGGACTTTTGTCTCCAGCTAATCTCCTTTAACAAGGCTGGTTTCTCAAGCTCAGCTCAAAAGGATGCTTTTTCCAATTTTTCCTCCTCTGATAGAGGTTGATTGTCCTCTTTTACATCTAAAGCATTCAACTTACTCCATAATTGCTGTTTCTTGGTTGTGATGTTGCCAAAATCTGTTTCGTTCCATTGCTTTAGATCCGTTTTTAGAGCAGCCAACTTCTTGGCAAGAATGTAACTAGAAGTCCCTTGAAAATGGTAATTCTCCCACCAGGACTTCACCTTGTCTAAAAACCCCTCCACCTTCAACCACATATTCTCAAAACGAAAAGGGATTCTCCCTCTTCGATGACTCCCACTCTCCAAAAGAATTGGGAAGTGATCAGATAACACTTTAGGAAGCCTTTTTTGGGAGAAATGTGTGAAATATTCTGCCAATACCGGAGAAAAGAGAAACCGATCTATTCTAGAAGCTAAGGTAGAGTTAGACCATGTGTAAAGACCTCCTTCCAAAGGATTATCCATTAGCCTATGAAGAGATATAAAATTTGAAAAATCATACATGTAGTGAGTAAATGTTCCCGCCCCTAACCTCTCCGAAAGGAAGCGGATAACATTAAAATCACCTCCCAAACACCATGGCAAATTCCACCAACTGTTCAAGCCTGCCAATTCCTCCCACATAAATTGATGCTTCCTGTTCAAATTTGGACCATAGATACCTATGAAAGCCCACTCAAAATGGTCACAAATGTTTTTGAACCTACAAGAAATCGAAAAATGCCCCACTGCTTCCTCTATCTTTTCAACCACCTTTCTGTCCCACATGAGCAGAATTCCACTAGAAGCACTCTCTGAACCCAAATATAGCCAATCTATATAAGGATAACTCCATATACTTCTAACAAGTCCTCTTGTAACCCATTCCAATTTTGTCTCTTGCAAACAAACGATATTAGCCTTCTAAGTACGTAATAAATTACGAATCTTGAGCCGTTTTTCCTTCTCATTCAAACCTCTAACATTCCAAGATAAAATCTTCAAATTCATTGGGAAATAATTAGAGCCCTTTCCTTACCATTACCAATGCGCCTTGTTAAAGTTGAACCATAATTGACAGAGCTAAATAAACCCCTCAATTCCTTTATTCCTTTCCTCCCTGAGCTCTTCACGGCATTTTCCGTTTTTTCCTTAATAGCCCTCTACTATAACTCAGCTTCAACAGCCAATAGAAAATTGGTTGTTGGCTCTTCCAAACCTTTGAGGGATGTCCCGAGAAAATCATCAAACCCACTGAATTTTTCCTGAAACTATTATGAGTAATTGTCCTTACCCAGCAATTTATCCACATCTAGAGTTGCTGACCCATCACCATTATCCATAACACCCATAGGCAAAGAGTAAGCCAATGGTTCAACAGTTAGAGGAAGCGAAGGATCAGTACACTAAAAAGCATCCTTGGGGCAGATATCAGAAACCCAATCCTCCACAACAACATCATCCCCTTTTACCTGTTCTGATATTATCTCCTTAGATTCCGATGACACCCCCGGTACCATTGCCAACTGATTCGAGTCATCCACTCCGTCAACGACATCTCCTGGTGGCAAAAAAATTTGAATCGAGACTTCCACCCTCCTCCCATGTCATAATTCGAGAACCCACAGCTCAGAATTCCCCCATTTCTTGATGACATTGTCTATATGCTCATGGATGATCCGTTGGATGTCACGTTGCAAGGCCACATCACCATCAGAACATAGGGACTCATCCACGAAAGCATTGGAGCATAGAGACTCAGCCACGGAAGCATCGGAGCTGTTGACCACTGAGAGAAGCTTCTCGGTGACCTCAGTCTTATCGCTACCCACCAGAGAAGCTCTTGTTGATGCTGAAGAGGTTGGGTGAGAGGGAGGAACTTGCGAGGAATGCTTAGAGTGTGGGTGGGTCTGATTTTGTGCCAAGGTGAGAGGAATAGTGGGCTGGGATGGTTTGGGCTGCCACTTAAAAAGAGGTTTTTGTTTGGGGTTATTATTGTTGATGGGCTTTGGGTTTGGAACTTGACCATTAGGCCCACGTTCTTTTGGTCCCTCTTCATTAACCTCAAACCACACTATAGCCCATCTCCCATCTTTCACACGCTCCAAACACATAAAAAGATCCAAGGTCAACTCAGATAATACATTGTTACTTTCAATACCATTTATAGTTGACAAAATCTTCGCCCCAAGATGCTCCCTCTATCTCGAGATACATTCTTTGCAGGTATCACTGTTATTATGGCTGAAATCTCTAGGATTTGACAAGAGCCTTTCCTTGTAGGTATCACGGTTATTAAGGCTGAAATCTCTAGGATTTGAATTTTGAACCAAGACAGTTTTATTCTTTCCTTCATCTCCTCTGCCATCGCTATTTTTCCGATTCCCCGCCACCACCGACGCAAAGGATTTTAAGGCATCTCTTTTGGGAATACCTGTGATTGCTTGCTTGGGAGCTAGAGACTCCGGGTCTATCGCCTTTCTCAGGTATAGAGCAAAACCTTTCCAGCCACTCCCCGACTTCCCTTCTGGCACCATTATAGAACCCTTACGGCGACCATGAATGAGTTCAGATATTAAAAAGAAAGAGCCGTAATTGTTGGAACCTAATTGAAGAGTAAAACATTTGTCACCCTCACGGAAGGATTTCGCAAATTGACCACAAGACTGTCCAGCGATCAGTTCTTCCACATTGAACAGCAATCTCTTTGCACATCATTTTCCCATAAAAATTGATCTTAAAGAATCTCTGCCTCTCTCATAAATACGAAGCTGGTAAAACATCCTCAACTGTAAACTCAAAGTGTTAGATTCTAAGGATTTAGGATCTAAAAGTTTTAGAACTTCAATGTGTATTGTTGGCAAACCATGATCAAAACTTAGAGTCTAGAATTAGGCTGCTCAAAGTATGTTTATTTGTAAAGTTGGAATCAAGTAATTGCGGAAAATTATTGTTCACTTTCTACAAGGCTCGATCGATCGAAGCTCGTGCAGATTGTTTTTTTGTAGATTTTTCCAACTCAGCCCAAGCCCATATGACGTGTAGGGTTTTATGTTTTGCCTTAAGTATAAAAGGAAAAACCCTAGCCACGTTTTATTGTTGTTGTTTATGCTGTGTGTATGAATCTCTTGTGAGATCTAGAGGTGTTTGCCTTCATACATACTTAGGGTTATCAAGATCAAGATTGATGTCGAGAGCTTGGTGATCGCTACAGTTGTTGCATAAAGAGTTTAAAGAAAAACATAAGTGAGAGTACTTGTGGTTGCTGTGAATCCAAGAAAGAAGTAATCCGTGGACTCGGAGCTGTCACGTGGTTGTGGTAGTAAGTTTTCTACTCGAGGTAGCAATAGGATGTTAGTGGTCTAAGTCGCTATTGTAAAACTTCAATTCTTTCATAGTGGATCTGTTTTACCTTGAGGATAGCTAGGTTAAATCCTCCCCAGGTTTTTTACCGGTTTGGTTTTCCTGGGTTATCATATCGTTGTGTTATTTATTTTTCGCACTGTTTCAATGATATGATTTATCTGTGTTAACCTAGATTTGTATAATTTACCTAAGTTAATCACTTGGCTAAATAACTAGGTTAATCTGTTTGCGTTTAAGGGGTCTAAAAACGTACAAAAAGGTTTTTGATTCAACGAAGAAAAAAACAGAGCCTCCCATATTGAAAAAGAAATCAACAAAAGAAGCATAAAAAACACAAAAGAAAACAGGAGAACAGAGAAAAATCTGTGGCTAATTCGAGGTAGCCAGGCCTCAAATCTTAGAAGAAAATGTGAATTTTACAAGAAAATTATTGTATTTCCTCGTGGTTTCTACAATAAAGTGCTCTCTCTCTCTCTCTCTTTCTCCCCTTTTTGTCAACTTACCATGCTTCAAACTTTGATTGGCTTGGCTTTCGGACCTGAGTTGAAGTTGGTAAGTCGAGCCCGCTGTTTGCATCAACACAAGAGTTAAGAAGGCTCGTGAATTGTCTTGGAATTGCACTTTAGTCAACAAACCTGCAAAAGAGAAGTAATATGTGATTTCCAACCAAGTATAGTGATGTACGATGTTGAATAACAAAAGTGGGTAAATTTGGAGCAATGTGGTAAGGGAGAAAAAAGACCCTCCATTTGTGCTTCCAAACATAAAGAAAACTTATCGTGGCATCTACTGAATGTATTGGATAAAAACTGTGCATGAGAGAGTAATCTCTTCTCTCAGGCTGGGACATTTTTTTTGGCTTTAATGGAAGTTGAGAGGATCTGCCAAGATCCTCTAGTTGAAGATCAAAGACACATATCGAGATAAGTTTAGGAGTCCAGCTTGGAACTGAACGCTAGCCCAAGAGAAAAGACTAACAACTAGTGTGTTTCTTATCCCCTGGAGGGGGAACTAGCCAAGGCCTAAATTGCAGAGGAAGAATGCACGATAAGATTCTCAAGGTTGATTTTAATATAACTCAAATAACCACCCTACAATAGTACTAAGTCAGTACAGCAATCCCAACCACAAGTCAGCTTAGACAATTTATCCAGCAATTAATCAGTATAAGAAAAATTCAGTGGCTAATAACTCAGAAAGATGCTAACAACCTTTGAATTTCATCTTCTGGTAAGAAGTCAAAAAAATGAAAAAAACTCAATAATAACAGACATATCATATTCATCAACAGTAAAACTATAAAATAATATGGGTTCTTCCCTTTATAATCATAGAGAAAAGAGTGAAAACTCGGTGCAATTGAAGGGAGCAAAAGGGTGTCCAATCGTGTGCAACAGTGCTTCGAGCAAGCCTTCTTTCACAAAGCATACTTAGGTGATGACCATATGGTGGAGTTTTGTGTTGTTGTGATGGCGAGGTTAGTTCAATGAGGCTTCGAGAGTGGGTGCTCTATGAGAGGAATGAGATATGTGAGAACTACAATTCAAAGTAAGGGTGCTACGCATATTCTGGTTATTAATTTTTTGGGTTCCGCCTTCTTGGTTCATTTTCAACTGATGCCCTCACTTGTATAGTCTCTAGGAGTGAAATGATGAGGGTTGGTAGAAATGAGGAGGTCTGATTCAATAGGCCACGAGCTTTGATCATTCTTTCTTAGTTCTTAGGCAAAGATGGAGGAATTCTTAGACTAGCTATCAGTTCCGCAAGTTGAGCTGCCAATCACAAGACCAACTCCCCTTGACCACTCCAAAGCCTCTTGAAGATTTATGAATTTCTATAATGATTTTTAGCACCAAGCTTCAATAAAGATCACTCAAAGTATCTAATTGTGTAAGGCTTAGGTCTCCTATCTAAGGATTTGGCAATTTGAGAAGGTAAAGGTAGAGACTACAATGGGCTTTTCTCCTAAGGAAAATAGGTGGTTAACTGATTTCTCTCAAGTTTGCAATCTTGCTCAACCGAGATGATAGGCAAGGGCCAAGCGTGACTCTTTGCCTGACTGCTTTTTGAAATCCACACTTGCTTGACAGTTCAGCTGACAGCCTTATCTCACTTGACCGAGATTCTTCAGGCATCAGCTCCAATTACAGCACTTGGACTCTCATCTCAAATACATTCAAACCCAAAATTGTACAAATACATAGGAATTTAATTTGCACGAAATACACAAAAATTTGGCACTGAATATGCCAATGCTTAAATCCTAACAAGCGGCAAAGTTTATCCAACTTTGAAAGTAACAGTTATAATGGACAACTAAGAAATAATTCTAAATCAGAGCATGACAGAGAGAGGAAAAAAAAGCATATCATTCATTTGTTTTGTTTTGCTTTTTTCTTTCTTTGGAATGAGCTAGATTTTATTCAACAAACAAACAAGAAGCAGCAAGCTGCAAACTATACCATCATCAAAACAAAACCAAACTAAATACACTCAGCCAGCTGTAGGATAAAAAAAACCAGCACCAAATCCAATCAAAAACAGCAAAGGAATTCTCCAATGGCTACACAGAATCCTATTTTGGATAGAATTCCTTCTAAGCTGCAGCAGCTTAATTTTTTCATCATGAATACTGAAAAGAGTAATTTTGGATGTGTATAACTTCATTTAGTGCTTATATGTTATGCTAGGCCCGCACTATGTTATGCTGCAACTTGGGCTGAAGTCAGTAAATCAAATAATCGTGTATTACCCTTTTGCCTTTGAATTAGGCAAAGTGAATTAATTTGGTTGTTCTTCAGCCTGGCTTATATCATTCATGTTGATTCCTGCAACAAATGAAAGCAATCACCATTAAATTGCTAGAGCATTCTAGTTAATATATATATATATATATATATATATATAAACCTTCTGACATTCTCAATTATTTATTTATTTTTCTTTGATTTTCACTGAAACTGCAGTTTCACATGTAGAGAAACCAATAAAGTTGCTATATATAGTCAAAAGAGTTTATAGTTCACATACAAGAATTTGTGATGTAATAGTAATTAGTAAAACAGAAAGAACTAACCTCCACTGAATGTAAAGGCAAACTGTTAGTTGTAGTCTGACCACTTTTCTTCAATCTCCCTCTAGATCTTCTCAGCTGCCTTCTCCTTTTCTGCATTAGTGGCCACATCCCACTTTTCCTTCAACTTATTTCCATCGGTGTAGATTATTTTCTTCTCTTCCCTTGCTTTTCCCTTTTGTTTTAGATCATTTATCTGTCCTTTGGCTCCAGATATACTCTTTCCAACTGTTGACGTTTTTTGCTTGTCCACTTTCTGTTGTAGCTCATTGATCTGTGATTCATTAATACTCTGAATTGTTGCCTCAACTGAATCAAGCTTCAAGAAATTTTCTTTATTCTTTTCTAGTTGAGATACTATCTCAGCCATAGGCTTGATCAGATTGGTGCACCTTTCAATGGTGTCATTGGCTTGGCAGAAATGGCTTTCAGAACTGTGAAATCCTTTAAGAGTTGAAGCACTAGGGATTTCATTCCAATCGAGATGCCATGACTCATCCAAGTCACACAACAATTCTAATGCCGAATTTAAAGAAATGGAATGACCAGGAAAAAGTGCAGAAGAGAAGTCGGTTGCTAATACAGTTTTACAATGTCCAATGCATTGTCTATGTCAGATTGACCTGGCCTGGCTTTCTTGGGCTGCACATTTGTTATGAAACAGCTGTATGCAGACTAAGAAGTTTCAGAATTGGCTCCCAAGTGTAAAAGGACTCCATATCATCATCCTCACTGTCATTAGACACAGTAGAAGCCTCTTCATGCCCAACCATTGGTGGAGCATTTAATCCAGTAGTTTCATATGTTGGAGTAGTTACTGCAACTGATGACTTTTCAAGTTCTGTAGTAGGAATGTAGGATGACAGATTGATGGTTTTACGTGTTTCTCCTCTGCAGCTTCTGTGTGCTTCTTTGAGGCTGACCTAGGGACCAAATGAGTCTCTTTTTCCTTCTTCGTCCTCATCTACTAGTTGTGGAGACCTGATGCTTGTTTATAGATTTCATTGGAAGAATCCTTCATAATAGATAAAACACAATGAGAAATTATTGTTCAAAGCAAAGAGAATTTTAAGACGATCAGATTGAGAAAGATGGTAACTTTTGTACCTATCAAAAAAAGAAAGACAATAACCTTTGTGGAACTTGATTTACTTTGAGTTGATCGAATGGATAGTTTGGAACCGGTCTCTTCCTGTTCTGCTTTTGGTTCATTTAATACCTCATCAACAGCTTCTGTAGCATTGGCCCTTATAAAAACTGTGAATCAATTCTAACACGATCAAGATCATTATTGTATACCTCTTCTCCATACTAAGGTAAATGGATTCAGGAAGACTAAAAAAAGTCAATGTCACATATAGGTAGTTAAATGTGGGGAGTGATACTCTCTCTCTCTCTCTTAAATGAATGAAGTTTGTCCCAGGGGTTGGGAGAGAGAGATTTGAAACAGTAAGCTTCATTTCATGGTGTGTGGTCTGCAGTCAATTGTGTTAACTCTTGGGATTAAAAGAAGTGAACTTCTTTACAAGCTGATGATTAGCACGTATCTAATTATATTTTAGACAAATTTATTTCTATCAATTAAATCATAGATTTTTCAGTCAAAGAAGTTTTGTTTGTAGTGCAAAGAGTTGGACAATGATGAGTTGGTTCTTTCTCAATAACACCACCAAACAACACAATCAAATTGTGAAGCAAACCATCTTTTTAAGGATGGAATAAGATAATTATCAAAAAAAAAAAAAAAAAGGATGGAATAAGATATGTAAAGTTGTAATTTACAATTATTTTATGTTGGCACTAATTTAGTACCAAATTTGATTGTAATTTCTTCAATCATATTTCCCTGTATGTATGTGGGTTTTTAATTGTAAGGGATAAGTGTGAGAGAGTGTGAAGACTCAAGCTTAAAATGATGAATAAGTGGATTTCGAGAGTGTCTCGCGAGAAGCTTACCTGTGAAAGAGCCACATGTAGAGCACATGACTAGAAGATGAAGAGTTATGCCAGCCTGGAGGTTTTCGCGAGTGTCTTGCGAGAAAGGCCATCCCGCGAAGTACTCGCGAAACATTCTGTTTGGCAAAAAGTTATGTTTTGTTTTACCAAGTCTTTACCCATACTATATATACCCTCGTTACCCACGAATTGTAAGGAGTGCTTTTCAGAGAGAAAACCCTAGAAAATACACTTGAGAATTAAAAATTGTTATACCCATAATCATCTACACATTTCCTTGTGGTTTTTCTTAACTCCTACCTCTCCATCTCCATATCCTTGAGAGGTTGATAACCCAAACACTTACCACACCCATTCTGAGTGTCAAGTGAGATTTTTGTACTGTTGGGAAGTATTGGAAAGAGCCATTCATTGGCTCAATAACACCACCAAACAACACAATCAAATTGTGAAGCAAACCATCTTTTTAAGGATGGAATAAGATAATTATCAAAAAAAAAAAAAAAAAAGGATGGAATAAGATATGTAAAGTTGTAATTTACAATTATTTTATGTTGGCACTAATTTAGTACCAAATTTGATTGTAATTTCTTCAATCATATTTCCCTGTATGTATGTGGGTTTTTAATTGTAAGGGATAAGTGTGAGAGAGTGTGAAGACTCAAGCTTAAAACAATGAATAAGTGGATTTCGAGAGTGTCTCGCGAGAAGCTTACCTGTGAAAGAGCCACATGTAGAGCACATGACTAGAAGATGAAGAGTTATGCCAGCCTGGAGGTTTTCGCGAGTGTCTTGCGAGAAAGGCCATCCCGCGAAGTACTCGCGAAACATTCTGTTTGGCAAAAAGTTATGTTTTGTTTTACCAAGTCTTTACCCACACTATATATACCCTCGTTACCCACAAATTGTAAGGAGTGCTTTTCAGAGAGAAAACCCTAGAAAATACACTTGAGAGTTAGAGATTGTTATACCCACAATCATCTACACATTTCCTTGTGATTTTCCTCAACTCCTATCTCTCCATCTCCATATCCTTGAGAGGTTGATAACCCAAACACTTATCACACCAATTTTGAGTGTCAAGTGAGATTTTTGTACTGTTGGGAAGCATTGGAAGGAGCCATTCATTGGCGGATGCAGTCGGGCTGAATTGCAGGATCTGGAAAGCTAGAGAAGACAAGGTTTCGAGAAGCTAGTTGATAGTAGGAGCTTGGAGGGCTCAAGTACATGGGGTAGACTAGGCTTGGAGGGTGTTTTGTTATTCATGTATTCCAACTTTATTCTCTAGTGGATCGATTTCAACTTGGAGGGTCGCGGAAAGGTTTTTCGCCGAGTTCTTCTGTTTCTTCTTCGATAACACGGCTTGGTGTTATCTTGTGTTTGCATCTCTCTTCCCTACTCTTTAAGCTTTTCTTTTATTGTTGATAATGGATGAATATGGCTTAGGATAGTGTTATCGGTTGTTTGCGCTCATTTACTCTTATTTCACACTTAGCTTAAATTATAGTAAAAGCAATCTAGTCGTATTTTTTATTGGGAGTCTAATCCGAGCTTTCAAGATACATGAGAGAGCACCATATTATGGTGTGATTAGCTCATACACTAACACAAGGTGGAGTCAAGAAAAAGAGAATGTTTTGCCTTTTACCTTTGTGATTTTACTTTAAGCAAGATGAATTTGGTTGTTTTTTAGCCTGGTGTGCATCATTTATTTCTATCCCTGAAACAAATGAAATATATTAATAACTTTTAAGGAGAATTCGTGTTAAGCTTATAATGCAAACATAAATATACAGATTCTCAATTTTTAGTTTTATTTTTTTGGTTTATTCAATTGTGGTTTAATCTTCACTGCAAGTTCACATCTGGAGAAACTGATAGAAAAAGCCATCATAAATACTATAGCATTTTGCATGTGTGAGGCAAAACACAGAAAGGTAAAAAGAAGCAGAGAAACAATGCTATAAGTGAATAAAGCCAAATTAACTTTATACCGAAACACACACACACACAAAGTGTGAATGTGAAGAGGTTGCAGTTTGAACCTTTTAATCTTGGTTTTATGCAGGGAAGTTCAAGACTTCTTGTCACAATTAAGGGAACATTTTCTGTATCAATAAATATTAATATTCCATTTTACCAGGTCCAGAGAAACATAAATTCCATCCAAACAAATTAAATAGAGTAAATTCATGTAGAAAATGTTAGTATATTTCAAAGACTACATAGTTGGCATATTAGAATCTATGGTGGTAAATAGTTGACATTCTATGATAATAGTAATTAGTAAAACAGTGTATAGTATGTGAAGTACTAACCTCCAAGGTGTGGAAGAAAGTGATACTAACCTGATGTTGAAGAAGCTGTAGGGAAATCAATCTCCAGGTCAGGAACGTGCATAACCTTTGGCCTATCTGGACCTCCTCCACCTCCTTCCTCCATTTGACAACGCTCTGTCAATAGTGGACATCTTTGTATTTGCAAATGTTGAAGAGAGCTGGGAAGCTCATCTTCAGGCAAGGACTGGAGCATAGGGCAGTCCTCAATGTAAAGGTCTTTGAGCGAAGGGAGGCTTTTCAGTATCTCCTTGGGGCCTAGAGACTGTAGAAAGGGGCATGAGCCAATACTCAAACACTCCAGCGTAGCAGGTAGCTCCTCAGTTAATTTCGCAAGCATTGGACAGTTTCGAATGGAAAGTAGTGTGAAAGATAACAAAGTTGACAGTGACGCTTCTTTCCCCTCGGACAAAGACATCAGATCTTTGCAATCACGAATGTACAATGCCTTGAGGCCAGGAAGCTGGGGCCATTGTGGAAGTGAGGTGAGGTTTGAGACACCGGATATAACCAGTGAGTATAGAGAGCTAGTATTTGGTATTGCCCTCACTAATGTTCCATCAGGACATGCATCCAGTGCTAAATGCTGAAGACGTTCAGCAAAATGTGGTTGTGGGAGAGCAACTAATAACTCACACCCACTGATCTCCAGCTTTTGTGGAGCGAAGTCTATTGGCAGTGTCTGTAACTTGGGGCAGCTTGTTACATTCAGTTCCAACAAATTAAACCAGGACCCTTGGTGGCAACTTGAGTCTTGGACTTCACCACACATAGGCTCCCAAGCCGTCACTACTTCACTCCAATCCTCCAGAATAAGATTGTCAATAAGAGTTAGAAACATCAAACTTGGGGCCACTGGAAGAGCCCTTAGGGATTTGCAGCTTTTGATCTTCAAATTTCTCAACTTTGGAAAGCAGTTGGGTAGCTCCCTCAGTTTGGGGCAGTTGCTAAACTTTAGCCGTGAGAGGGAAGGGCATCTGACCTCTGGCCATTTCTCCAACTCCTGCATACCTTTGATGGAGAGAACTTGAAGATTGGTTAGCTCACCAAGAGTGAGAGTTTTGCAATTTGTGCAATCATTCAAGGTAACACTAACTAAATTTTGGAGCCGCCCTTCTCTCATCCAAGCTGGAAATTCATTGCCCCTGTAGTGACAAATTTGGAGCTCTTTGAGGTTTGAGTGAGGTTGTAGGCCTTCAAGTACAATTTTTTCAGTTGCATCATCATGGGTATTGACAACCCTGTCACTCCATTCAAACACCAACTTCCAAAGGTACTTCTTCTCATTCATCTTAGCCTCCACTACATTAACCACATTTTCTAGCTGTGAGATATGTAATGTTCCTGAGAGATATGCCATGTTCTTCAGTTCTTCGATTCTGTATCCAATCTTGTTGCCAACCCGAAATGCATGCCAATTCTGCAGACGGGTTAAGTTCCCCACTTTTGGTGGCAGGACGGAGAACTTGAACCAGAATAAATCCTCGAGCTCCAGATGTCGCAAATTAACCAAGTTCCCAAGGTCCTTGGGCAATTTGAAAAGCCAAGGGCACCTCAAGAGTTACAGTGTTTCCAAATTGTAGAGATTACAAACTGAGTTGGGCAGAAATTTGATTTCTGTTCTAGAGAGGTCAAGGTAGCGTAACAACTTCAACTCATCAATTGAGCCGGGCAATTCCAAGATCGTACTTGAACTAAGATCCAAGGTCCGTAAGTATCTCATTGTACGAAATGCTCTGTCAAGGGCTTGACTAAAGTTTTTCAGGTAGTGACTAGGAAATAGAAGTGACCGCAGCTTCCTAGCATTCTCAACAATCGCCAACATAGGCTGCTCGACATCTTTACCAAGCAAGCTCACATGATGAGATTGTTCAGAGAAACTGTATGACTTGTTATCATTTATCAGACAACAATTGGGGCTTGAAATTGATAGTGCCAAGTCATGGATAAGATCATGCATGTTGAATATCTCCTTGTCGTCAATGACTGAGACTTGAAAGAAGCACCTTACTAAGAGCTCATCAAAATATGCAATTCCAATCTCCTCCTCCATCCCTTGTTCTCGAGCTTGCATAAAACTTTGCGCAAGCCAGAGCTTGACCAATTCTTCCTTGTGGAAAACGTAGGCCTTAGGAAATATGGAGCAGTAGGAGAAACAGCGCTTTAGATGAGAAGGTAGATGGTCATAGCTCAATTTCAGAATAGCCAAAATTTTGGGCTTGTCATTTCTAGAGTTCTGGTCCTCTATCTCCCATATTTCGCTGCTTTGAATTTTCTGCCATTTTTTTACATCATCAACACAACCACGCAAGAGACCTCCCATTGCTTTGACTGCCAATGGGAGACCTTTGCACTTTCTGACGATTTTTCTACCAATGTCTTCCAAAACTTTTCGCCTTTGGCTAGACAAACTTTCACCCTGAAATGCAATTTTTGCAAACAAGGACCAGCATTCCTCTTCCGGCAAATACCCCAAAAGATGGGGATGCTGTGTGCCTATGATATCCTTAACCTTGGTAATCCGACTGGTGACCAAGACTCTGCTTCCCTTTGCCCCTTGTTTCAAGAGATCCTTTAGGGGCTTCCATTTTAGGTAATCCACGGTCCAGACATCATCTAGAACAAGTAAGAAACGTTGTCCTGCCAAGTATTCTAGAAGCTGGGACTGCAGGTGGCTTGTGGAGCTGTCATCCAATTTCATCTTGGAATGAAATTGTATCATTTCTTTTAGAATCCTGGTCAGGTCAAATTGGACTGTGACACAGACCCACATCCTGGATTCAAAATGACCAGTTACGCTGTTGTCGTTGAAAACAAGCTGAGCAAGTGTTGTTTTACCCAAGCCCCCCATACCTATGATGGGAATCACGGAAATGTCTCCTTCTTTATCGAATTCATTTGATAGCAGCATATGTGTTATCCTTTCTTTATCATCCTCCCTGCCAACTACATCTGACATGTCCACAAAATAGCCTGTGTAGTTCGGGCTCTCAATCTCACGGCCATTAACTTTGATGTCGAGATGAAAACCTTCCATTTCTTTGGCAATCCTATCGAATGTTTCTGTAATCTTTTTGACATAATGTACTGCATCATGTTTATAGGATATTTTGGATTTACTCAGATGAGGCTGGATTATATCTTCCTTCTGCCTTTGTTTCCAAAGAGAGGCTTCTGTTGTGAAAGTATCCAATGCATCTTCTGCATCAAAAGCTGCCTCCTGGAGCTTTCTGAGCCAATCTTTCAGATGTGGATCATTCACTTGCTTGTTCTCTGCATCTTCAACCAAACCTTGGATACTAGTGAGCTTACTTTCCAGGTCTTTTATATCTTCCTTGACGCCATGGACCTGAGAAAACTCCTCCGGGATCAAGGAGGTAGTACTTTTGAGGATGATATCCACAATTGGTTTTATTACATATGAAGTAGGGTCTGCCATATATGGCTTGTTGATAGCCCGAAAGACAAAGAAGAATGCAAAATTTCTATGGGGTCAGTATGAGGATTGATAAAAGGATAGGCTTTTGTTGTGTAAGTGGAACAAAGTTACAAAGGATGAATATCTATACTATCATCAGTGTATATATATAGTGTCTCTAGACGACTAACTAAACTGAAGAAAGACTAGGAAATGGCACTATAAAATGATTGAAATTTCTTGTGAAGAAGAAGAAAAAGTATCTAACTCGGTTACTTACCAACTACCAAGGTAAACAACTAACTATTCATATCATAGTAGAATTATAAAACCAGGTACAGCCAGGGTTTCCCATTTGAAAATGACATGTAAAAGAGTGGATGAATAATACCGGGGTTTACTTTACATATTCATTTAACACGCCAATGTAGCCGGCTCTCGTGTTTTCGACCGAGATGTCCTTTTTTTTTTTTTTTTTTTTTTTTGAGATAAACCCAATAGAGATGTTCAAAATTTCAAATCGCCCTGCTTACTAACTATAGAATTATATATTAAAAAAAAAATGTTTGTGCATAAAATGTTATCCGGTGACTCGGTAAAGATTCTAGGTAGCTAGCCAAACTTGACCAGACTTGAACTTAACTGTTTATTATATGTTCCTATAAAAAGAAAAAAAAAAAACTGTTTATTATATATCGTTGTTTAGGGAATTTCTCAGCTAACAAAGAAAGCGTCAAGGGATTGGATTCACAAGAACCCATTAATCCCCAATTTAATAAAAACAATAATAAATGAAAAAGAAAAGGTATAGGAATAGAGTTGAGAAAGTATTACTATTAGTATTGAATAAAAATTTGTCCTTTCGAATGATTTGTGAGTAGTTTGTGGCGGCCATGGCGATGGTTTTAGTTATAGACTTAGAGCATCTACAACAGTAGAGCTAAAAATTTAGCTATTTGGCATTACAAAAAGTTACTTTATCTATTTTACCTACTCACATGCTGCAGCATTATATCTATTTTAGCTTTCAATACAATAAAATAATATACCTACTACAATAAAATAATACATCCCACTAAAAGAGTAAAATTGCATCACATAGATTCAGCCAAAAAAAAAAATTGCATCACATAGGATCAAAAATATAAATGATGTATTCTTTGTGCAAAATGAAAGTGTGGTCCAACCCAAGTAGACATTATTATATTATACTTGCTTATCGTGTATAGTATGTTGGAGCTTCTTTCTCTTCAACTTGGGAATTACAACTCATATCTTCCATCTTTCTGTAAGTCTTTTGTAAGAATGATGATGGATTAGTTCTCCTATTGTTATCTTCGATTCTTTTTGGGCTTGACCTCCCTCCTCTTAATAAAATCATCTTATAAACTAATATATATATATATATTATTTTTAGGTTTATTGTAATTCAATTGGTTAATCTCTTACCCATAAAAACCTTTCAGCCAGCCACATCCACCTCCACCACCACTCCACTAGCAACAATCTCTATGTGACAACCACAACCCACGACAAGGAAAAAAAAAAATCAAACCACCACCAACACAGCCACAACCACCAACACAGCTCATGACAATCACAATCACAGCTACCAAACCACCACCAACATAGCCAACAAACCGTCATTTCAACCACAATCCACGGTCACAACCAAACCCACAAAAAAAATAAAACACCAAAAAACCCATGCGAAGAAGAACCAAAAACACCAGCAAAAAAAAAAAAAAAAAAAAAAAAAATCGGAAACCTATAAACCCATCAATCCAAAACCCATGAACCCAGAATTCCCACCGTCGTTAATCATGGCGCCTGTAGAGAGTGAAAATTCTACAGCGCCATAGGGACGAGTGATGTTACTAATTACCATTGACGTTCTGCGATGAGCTGGAGCTAATGTTACTGTGGGTTCAGTTGAGAATCAACCCTACGTCGATGCTGCCCACGTTGTTAACATCCTCGCCGTGCTTTGGTTTTTGATTACGCTTCGATCTCATCGCTCTACCCGTACATCTCTCTTTTGGCTTGGGACTTGGGGCTTGGGTTGGCGAGCTGGGTCGACGGAAGGGATGGGTCAGAGCTGGGTCTGTGGCGGCGTGTGTCGGCGGCGTGGGTCGGGGGGGCGGCGGCGTGAGAGGTCTGAAAGTTGAGAGAGAGAGTTGAGAGTTCTGAGAAGAAAAGAAAAATAAAAGAAAGAAAGAAAAAAATAATATTTTATTAAGAAGGAGAATAATTTTTTTTTTATAGCTTTTAGCTACAATGCACATCTATTTATAGATGTGCACTGTAGCAATGAAGGTAAAAATTTTACCTTTAGCTCCACTGTTGTAGTGTGGATTTTTATGTTTTGGTGGAGCTAAAATAGCTATATAGCTCCATTGCTGTGAGTGCTTTTAGAGGTTAGGAGTGATAAGGAATTGAAACCTTAGCTTTTGAGACGGTGGTTTATTTATTTATTTATTTTTGAGAATATATTTATGAGTAAAATACATGGGTGGTACTTATCATTACACTGCATGTCAATTTAGCATCTTATCTTTCTATTGTATTAATTTGGTCTTTAATTTTTCAGTGCAATAACAATTTAGTCCCCGTCGTTATCCATTTGAATGAAAAAAATATGATATGCCAAACGGAGTAATAAAAAATGATTTTTAATACCACATTAATTGTTAATTGTACCATCAAGTCTAAATAAGAATAAATTAAAAAAAACCCCCAAAATTTATGTTCAAACCTTGAAGTAATCATTGTGCTTTCATGCTTACCAATGATTAAATCGAGGGTTTTTCTTATTGTTTTGATTTTTTCTATGTTTTAGCCCATCTGTGTCTTCTTGGATTGGTTTGAAAATGGCTTTGGTTTTGGTTTTATTGGAAACTAGTTGCTAATCTGTGCCATGCATGGGAATAGCTACTAAATGGGTTTTAGGAAAAAAAAGTCATTATTTTTGAGTTGGAGTAATAAGCAAAAATGTATGAAATTAAAGAATATATATAATATTAAAAGAAATAGCACAAAGTTTTATTACTTAGGCAAAAGAAAACAATGTTGTTTTATTTATTAGGTTTTTGTGGAAAGGAATTAGAGACAGAATGTTGCGTCGCTAATTTAGTTTGTGTTGTATATATAAGTATATATAAAATAGGTTGTAATATATATGCCAAAAGATGCCTATTAAAAGGTTATAAACATTCGAATTTGATATACCAAAGGTGCCTATTGAAAGATTATAACCCTTCAAATTTGATATACTAAAAGGTGTTTATTTAAAGGTCATAACTCTTCATATTGGATATACCAAAAGGTACTTATTGCTCGAAAAAGTATCTATTGAATGAAAAGGTGCCTATTGGCTGAAAATGTGCTTATTGATCGAAAATATTCTTATTGAATGAAAATGTGTCTATTGAAAAATAAAAAGGCGGAACTCTTGGTGTTTTTAAATGTATACATGACATTAATTTATGTAATCACATGGCTCAATGATATATATATATATATATATATCTCTCTCTCTCTCTCTCTCTCTCTTAGAGAAAATCCTATTAGATTTTAATTGGATTATCAATTTTGCGCTACGTGTCCTATTTAATTTTTAATTTTGTGCCAAGCGAATTATTGAGTATAAAAATTGAAGTCCAAATCCAATTAGATTCTAAATTGGATTTCAATTAGAGTTCAATTTTTCGCCATGTGTTCATTTCAGTTTTTAATTTTTGTGGCAAGTGAATATTGGGTGCAAAAATCGAAGAATCTAAAACCAATTAAATTCTAAATCATTATATATATATAATGAGAAGCCATTACATATTTTAGGAATGTATGGTTTAAACAAGTGTAAGTTAATACCGTGTATGATTTGAACTTATTCTAAAAAAGAAGAAGTGTAATTTGAACCATATAATTATGATTGTTTTTAATTGTATCCGTGCATATGCACAGTGCTACACTAGTATATTTAAAGCTAAAGCTTTAAAAAAATTCAATTAGATTCAGAATTAGGGTTCAATTTTGCGTTGTGTGTCCAGTTTAGCTTTCTATATTTTAGTGCACCACAATAATAACTTTGCTTCAATCTCAATACAATAACTCAAACTATTCTTGAGATGAGAACCCTATAGAAATGTGTCCCATTACATTGATCTAAGTGGATTTTTTTTTTTTTTTTTTTTGTGTGTGTGTGTGTGTGTGTTGAGCAGATGATCTAAGTGGAATTTAAACCAACATTCTGAAACCACAAATACTTATTCCTGCCCATTTCCATTTGATCACACCGTGTGGTTTTGTCCCTGTTATAATGTACACCGTTTAGTTCCTTGTCTATTTTACAAGCGGGATCATTGTGAACACTTACGGGGTTCTCTACCAAAAGTTTCATTGTTGAGTTCTCTAAAAGAAGCATTACTGAATCGAATTAAAAGTTTAGGATAGCTTTTTTTTTTTTTTTATATAAAATATTTGATGTTAAAAATATAGATGGTTTGAAAGTTATAAATTTGTTGTATGGATTATTCATTTAAAAGGTTTGCTCCCACACCCCAATGTTAGTGAATTCCACTTATTGAGTTATCTCACCTCCCTTTTATTCCCCCTTATGGATACATTAGAAGGATCATTGGATTAGAGATTCTTGGAAGACAACAGTTACAAATTATATTGTGGAATTGAAGATTTTATTATTATTTTTATGGTATTAAATGTTGTACAGGAGAATTATTTTGAGGATATTTTATCTTTAGTTGGGTTAGAGCTTTGACAATTGTGATGATATTTTAGGTTGCTGGTTGCATTTATTTAATATTTTTATGGATTATTTAGATTGAACAGACTTTTATTATTTATGATTTTGGGGTGTTACAATAAAAGTGCACATTACCCACAAAATTGTAAGGAGATTCTTAGAGAGAAAACCCTAGAAATCCATTTAGAAGTTGGAGATTGCACACCCACAATCCTCTACAAAATTCTCTTAGTTTTCCTCTACTCCTACCTCTCAATTCCATACTCATTGAGAGATTCTTAGTCCAAACACATACCACACCTAATCTGAGTGTTGTGAGTTGTTTTGGTGCATTTGGGCAGCATTGGATGAAGCCATTCTTTGGTGGATGCAATTGGAGCTAATTGCGAGATTTGGATAACTAGTGAAGACATGACTCGATAAAATCCATTTGGAGCTGGAACTTGGAGGGTTCAAGTACTTTGGGTAGATTAGGCTAGGAGGGTGCTTTTGATATCATTGTACTCCAACTTTATTCACTAATGGATCATTTCGTCTCGGAGGACCGCGAAGAGGTTTTTACGTTGAGTACTTCGGTTTTCCTCTTCGATAACACATCCTATATTATCTGTGTTTGCATCTCTCTTCCCTTACTCTTTATGCTTTACATTTAATTGTTTAGTATGTATATCTATGCACTAGAGAGTAGTTTTGGTTAATTGCGTTTTGTTTGCTCTTATTCCGTACTTAGTTGAGTAAATTAAAAGCAATTAAGTCTTATCTTGAAAATTGGGGTCTAAACAAGTTTTAGTAGTTTTGATTGAGCTTTCAATTTCAACTTGGTGAGACTAATTGGATTTTGTGCTAAGAACTCTCATAGGCATCTTGTCTAAGAGTACATTTCTAATGAGTCTTTAGATAGATGGGTATTTGACAAAAATAATCCTGATATTTTGTTTGATTTGACAGCATAGAAAGAAGATCATCCTTGACATAGCAAGGGGGATAACTTATTAATTACATGAGGATTGCAGACAGAAGATAGTTCACTTGGAAATAATTAAAACCCCAAAACATTCTTTTAGATGAGAACTTTAATGCAAAAATCTTTGATTTTGGGTTGTCTAAACTAGTTGACTGTGAATAGAGCCAAGTTGTGACAACTAGGAGAGAAACTCTTAGTTATATGGTTCCAGAATGGTTGAGTTCAATAATTACAAAAAAGTAGATGTCTATATCTTTGCAATAGTGCTCTCTAAAATAGTTAGTGGAATGAGAAATCTTGATCGCTCATAGCCCGAAGAAGCAACGTATCTACTTGATTTATTCAAGAAAAATATTGAGGTTGGATTTGGTTGATAAGTATAGTGAAGATATGTAATTACATAGAGCAGAAGTTGTGAATATAATGAGGGTTGTTGTAGCATGGTGTTTGCAAAATAATTTCACAAAGAGGCCTTCAATGTCCATTGTGGTTAAGGTTTTGAGGGGTGTTGCGAATGTTGAATATAGATAAAATATAAAAAAAATATTCATAGCAAGTATCAATAGAAACACAACCACAACCACACAAGAACATAAAATCCCCAATTTATCTCATTGTGTGCATAGCTTGAGCAAAGAAAATCTCTCTACTTTTTCTTTTTCACTTACTATGTTCTTACACTATGTTTCTCTCAGAATTTTGAATTGCTTGCATTCTCATGATGTTTCAAACTCTACGCTAACAGAAGAGAAAGTCTAGAAACACATAAAAAATGTGACAACATTTTCATAACATTTTTGTTTTCAGTTGTGGTAGTTCCAATCTAACATTTTATTATTTAATTTAAATTTATTTTGACCAATGAGAAATTCACATCTTAGTTGTTTTGAAAATATTGTCAAGTGATTGGGATTAAGAATTGGTGCAATAATACTATTGCATCATGCAATTATCATCTCATGTGAGATGTAAAAAGTGGTAAGATATTTTTTTTTAACCTTTTAAACTTTTTACTATATTAGCTTTTATGTCTCTATGTGAATTATTTATCCAAGGAATAACTTTGATCGAATCAATATCTTTCTTTTCTTTTAGATCTTCTTTTTCTTTTTTAAAGAAGATTTTAACTTATGGCGTTCACTCTATGATGATTGCTCCTATCATCAAGTTAAGATACCAATCGGTTTTTAGTGTAAAGGAGTTCAAGCTCCAAATCTTTTATTCGACAGCAAAAAATTTACTTGCTAAATTAACTAGAATCTATCTTATTTTTCTCCTTATAAGCTAGATAAGCTCAGCTTTTCATAAATTAGAAAACGAATGAACAACTTATTTAGCTTTTTATTTTTTGCTAAAAATATTGTAATAAAAGCTAAAAACTAAATAAAATAAGCTGAATGTTTTTTTGGGTGAGAATACCGTAGAAAATAAAAACTATAATAAAAATAAAAATATATTGAATGTGAAAACCACAAGCAATAACATTACCGTTGAGTCATTGACCAAGAGAATAACCCGACTATATTCTATATCTCTCCCGACTCCCCTCCTAATGCGAAGAACTCCCTCTCTCTTTAAATCTCTAACCTTCCCCCAAATCCTTAACCTCACGCACGCAATCTCTTCCATATAAGTAACAATTTGAAGTTAGAGTTCCAAATTTCATCAAAGTCAACTACGGATTTAAACGATGTTGGTTTCGTTGAACCTGGGGAAACCCTATAGAAGATCAAATTCTACATGGGCTTCGTCTCTTGGCGTTTTAAAGAATGGTTAGTGATGTTTTTATTTTAATTTTAGGTTTTCCCCCTTACCTGTTCTCTTAATTTGGAGTAAATTTGTAGATTGAGAGCGTTAATAAGGGCCAGAGAGAGTCAGAGAGGGAGAGAAAAATCTGAGGGACTTTATAATCAGATCAGAGCTTCTCCGAAAACATTACCGGTAAGTTTTTAATTTTGTTCTATTGTTTTTGGCTGTTAAGTATGATTTAGGGTCACAATTGGGAGTGTTTCTTTTGAATGATTAGCGTAGATTGATGAGTTTGGAGCCGGTAGTGGAGTTTGCTAATTTCAATTATTGGCCGCATTGCTTTCTCTTTTATATTTTGTGATTTTTCACAAGGTCATATGTCTCAATTATATATGCCCATGCTGCAGTTTCAAAATCTTTAAGGCAAAGCTCAAATAATGTCACAATAACAATTGATTTAGATATGTGCATCAAATAAGTTGGCAAATTTACCCTTTTGCCTTTTAATGTACTATCATTATTTGCTTTACTTGACATAAACCAGTCATCAGCTCACATAAGTAAAGAAACAATCTTGAGCTCTGAATCTATAGAGCAATTATTTGGAAATATTTGTATGTGATTGCGTGGCTTTTTGCAATAACTAAGTATGTTGCAAAACAGCAGCAGTACACTCACTGCATTAAGAAACGGTATGTTAAGGAAATTTTAGTTTTATTCTGACAATTCCATAGTATTCTCTTACAAGCTTTATTCAGTTACATGATGCATCTTCTTTCTCCATGTGTTTAAACTACGTTCCAACATTTTCATCAGGCAAGAGTATCCTGTGAGGTGTATGTAAATACAAACAACCAGACAATTGTCCACCAAGATTGCTACCCTGAGGTGAGCTTTTACTTATATGAAATTGCTGTTTCAGTTGCACACATAAGGAAACTTTTCTGTCATATCAAAAATAGCTTTTGATTTCGAGATTGAAAATTTGGTGCTCACTAAGTATAAACACTTACTAAATCTAGCTGAAACCCAGACTAAGACCAATACAAACCATACCAATCATCCCTCAGAATTTTGGGCCACAAATGCACTAAGAATAAACAGGAATTAAGCATTTGTATTCTTCACTTGGGTCCCAAGGCCTTCAATAATTTACCTCCGACACCCAACTCAATGTTCAGCTTCCATCTTGTCAATTGTCATTAAGAATTTTCTACTAAAACAAAATCAATTCTAACCCAAAGACCTTAGTTTATAAAATAAAATAAAAAATTAAAAAATTAAAAAAAATAAAATAAAATAAAAATAAAAATAAAAAAAATCTAACCCAAGTATAGTTATTTTTGTTAGTTATGGTAAGGTTTGTATTTTAAATTTAGGTATAACCATGGAAGCTAAAATCCATGCCTACTACTGACTTTTATTTTCTGCTTTCTGCCATGCACAGCGGAGGACTGAACCTATAGTGTTTAGAGGCTGGCTACAAATTCCAGAAATAGCAAAGTGAAAAGGTAGAGCTGTGTTTTTTCTTCTTCCATATCTATTTTTGAAGCATATTTTGTGAGACTTCACTGTGATCCAAGCTGATATATTGATTATTGAATCTAATAGGCAAATAGTGGGTTATTTTTCATTTCTTTTTTGCCTTTGAAAAGTGGGGGGACTTGCTTTGCAGGAACCAGTTTTCACAATTAATTTAATTGTAAGAACTGATTACTTCACTATTAACGAGTACTACTCTTAAATTTGAGGGTGCTTAGACCAGGGAAAGGACTAAGAGGGTCACTTATTGATAAAAATAAAGAATAAAGGATTAACAACGTTGAAGGGGTTATTGATACATGATTGCATGTCATAACACTGAAGATATGGCCCTTGGTAGTACATTGGAGATTTTAAAATCCATTGCATATTATTTATCTGCACTTGAATGTCCAATCAATTTGATCAGTAGGATATGGGCTTAGATAGTAGATTTGGAAGCACTGATACATACATCATGTTTTGGAATTTTTGTTGTTAAATTGAAGTTTTGCAATGATTTATGACTGTTATGCTACTATTTGAAAGTAGAGTAATAGACAATTTCTAATAATGTCCACTTTCATTAAGTGTTTTTTCTTTTACATGTGCACAAGGTGTTTGATGAAATTTCTTAGAGATTTTTTGCTGTCATTCTAGAAGCCATAATACTTGCAAAATTGAGAAGTCAGTTTAATGGTGGGGAACATAATTTTTTGTTGGGTGGGAAGCATAGACAACCACAAAATTTTAGACAGTGGTTAGAGATGATAACCCAGAATAGAAGTGGTAGCTAGATGGTATGTTGAAAAAATTTCTAATTGAGTAAAGAGGTTAAATGTTTAACCAAAACACTGAAGAGTGAGTTTACATTCATGCTCTTAAAGTTCAATTTTCTCCTCCTATTGATGCAATAGTTTCAGAATTAGTACCTTTTAAGTTTTAAATTTGATTATTTTTCTACTCAAATCTGATGGATTGTTTTGTATGTTGATACAAATCTCGACTCCATTATCTTCAAAATCCTAAATTCCTTGATGTGTTGCTCTAGCAACCTTTCATATGAAAGCCATGAAACTTTGAATATTTAAATTAATAACATAGATCATGTAGTCCAAACAAGATGTTCAAATTTATTATTTATGTCCCTTCCCATTTCTCTCTCTTATTTTAGATAAATATTTTCTTGGAGGAATGATCTTAATCTGTATAGCAGATTGCTTGTAGCCTTGCACTATTATTGACTACAAGCATTCTCTACATGGGCTGCCAATGGACTTTGACGAGTACCTTTGCGTATTATATGAGGTTTCTTCTAAACCCTCTCTCTTTTTGTGCCATTACAATTTCTTTGTTTAATAATGATTTGTGTTTAGTTACTAAGAAAGTGTAGCAATAGAATACATATGAATAATTTTAGGTTTTTATTTAGTTTGGTTGAGATTTGGGCATCTTCTTTATATAGCTGTTTGGGCTTTTTTTTTTCTTCTTTTTTTCCTCCCCAAAAAGATTGTATTTGGTTGCTAAAGGAAATCAAGGAACGCAGTGGCTAAAGTGAATATTTGGTTGGCTATTTTGGGGCTAAGCCACAAATTTGAAAGCCTTTCTTGGATGTCATGAAAGAGGAGAAGAAAGAAAGCAAAAATATTTAAATTTTTACAAAATTATTAGATTGTAAGCATGGGATCTCTTATAGTCATTCTCTCAAAATTTTACACTGTACTACTACCATATGTGGTTATTCTTGACAACATCATAGGCATTGGGAAAACTCCAATTTGACTTTGAAAATATATAACAAACTCTTGGAGAAAAAACACCGTTGTCTGATATTTTAAGAAAATATAGATTCTAATTTAAAAATATATAGGTTATAATTTAAAAGCGGTTTGCACATTCCAGTCATTTTAAAAGGGTGTTGGTGATTTGCTTTAAATAATTGGGATTGTTGTTCTAATTGAAGGGGTTGTTGATATTTTCTAGAGGTATGAAAGGCTTGGTTTAGAATAGACAAAAAGTAGATAACTCCATTCAATTATAATCCTGCTTTCATGGAGGAAATGAGGACAAGAAGACAAACATCTCATGTTTGGTTGGTAAGGCTATTTTCTTGCAACATAGACAGTTTTATATATAATGTTCCTTTTCCGTGTTGATTTTTTTTTTTTTTTTTGAAAGACTTTTCCACTTTGAATTTCACTTTTAGTCACACTGTTAATAAAGGGATAACTGCCTTACTAATAATTTATTTTTTTTGGCTTTAATTTTGTGGAAACCTTTCTAATGATATTCCTCATACTCTGGTAAATTGCTACCTTTTTAATGATTTTATTCCTCATACTCTGGTAAATTGCTTATATGATTGATGAAAATGTTATGAATTAAACTCAATAGAGCTTTGTTCTAGACTTCTAATTACTTTGGGTGTGGTGGTATTAATATTATTGACGAAAAAAACAACTTGAAATGGTGACTCTTCTAATTGCAGAATAAAGATGAATTGAGTCTATGCAAACACAGTAATGTTTTGCAATGTTGAGGCTGAATTGCATGAAATAGGGATTGAGTCTATTGATGGAACTAGAGAAGTAGAGGGAAGCAGAAGAATGCACTATTATAATGGTCAGCACTCTCTAATGTTCACAGCCACTATTATATAAGCATATAAATCTTTTTGATGCCAAAATTTAATGGTTGTTCATGCTTAGCAATTCTTCTGTTGATGTAAGTAGTGAAGATCAAAACCTTATAGAAACGAAGTAATTTGAGACGCACATAATTAAATGATATAATAGTTCTCAACTCTCTCTATTTCTTTGAGCATTTAGATTAATGAAAATACCGTATCTTTGTTGTGTATTGAGGTAGCACCATGAAAGGTTAATTAGCAAATACAAGATTCTCTTTCTATGAAACATGTTTCTCCAACTTAGTTAGCCTAATTTGTTTATTGATTAATTTAAACCCTTTTCTTTCTTCCTTTTTTTTTCCTGTTTATTTATTATAGATTTTATGCAAAGTTGATCCATACTGCATTGATTCAGTATCAGTTACCTAAAGTTGTCAGATTTACAAGAACTATGATTGCATATTAAAAGTTTGCTGCTTCGAACTATTTGATCATTTTTGGCAAAAGCACTTTAGCCATCAGATGCTCTTGTGATTCAAAATGCTTTAAAACAATTGGGCTCTAGATGATATAGAGGCATTTACCCCACTTGGTATATATCATTGGATACAAGTTTCTGTATTGTTTAACAGCTTTAGGATGTTCACTGTAATTAAAAAAAAAAAACATTTTGTGTAACAAGTTACCATCTTTGCACTATACCATTGGGACCCAAATATTGGAAAGATGCTTCTTATGGAGTCTATCTTTTAATGCCTTAATCCAGCCTTAACAATTGCTGGTTTTCTTGCACATAGTGACCCATTTGTGCTTCCAGTAATTGGAAAGAGGAAGCTGATGAAGAAGATCCTTTACTGGTGATTCTTGTAGGTTGATTATTAAGCTGATCCATACTGATCCTTTTTATGGAATTTGCAGGGTTTTTTTAATGATTAACGTTAATTCTATTATTGATTTTAAACTTGTGCACACATTCTTTATGCAGTGACCACAGAGCACTTCTTAAACTTTATTAGGATGAAAATATGCAAAGCATAATGGAAAGGAAAGAGCGTTCTGTTAGGAAATTTTTTTAATTATATCCAATTAACTTGCAGAAGATGGAGGATATGAGAATGCAATTTGTAGATCTATTATCAAGCACTGAATTTGTAGATTTTCAATTTTTCTATTTTCAAGTGTAAGTATTCCTTCCCCGTTCTCAGTTTTTTTTTTTTTTTTTTTTTTTCATTTTTTATAAAACTTTATAACACCATTTTATTCAAAAGAAATCTAATTGAGTTTGTGGCTGGTGCAACTTTTCTTCTTTATTTCCTTTTTAATTTAACCATTTGAATAATTGTATAATATATTTATCCAAAGTAAGATTTACTCTTTATGATATGTGCATAGGTTTACAACCAAAACATCTGTGATTAGGAGAAGTTCTGCACAATCCTTTGGGCTGAACACTACCCAAATGTAGTGCAGTGCAAAAGAAGAGGAAAGAGAACATCATTCTACACTAAAAAAGTTAGGAAAGTTGACATTCATCATGCATCCTTCAATAGAACAGTTTTATCTCTTTCCTCTACCATAGATTGTTTTATTATAAAATTGAAAATGACCCTTGTTATGCAAACAAATGTGCAAGATAACATATATTATATTGGTGGTGAATAGTAAATTTAATTGCAGTTGAGCATTGTATGAAGACATCACCATAGCATTTTTTTTTTTTTAAAGCCAAGTTATAGTAGCAAAATAAATATTTAAATTTTTTATTTAACTATCTCGTGCATCGCACGGGTTAGCGACTAGTATAATAATAATACCTTTGCCGAAAGCTAAACACACATGGGACACATAAACAATAATATAACTTTTGAAAAAAAAAAAAAAAAGATACTAATAATAAGAGCATTCGTATAAGGAAATGCCATCTTATCCTATTTTACCATTCCAAAAAGCTACTTCATCAATTATACAATACTATTTTCAATACACCCAGCAGCCCAACTTTTATTTTACAATATCACACATTAAAATAATATAAATTATACAATCAAATAATAAACAAATTATATCTCTCTCCTTACTAATTTCTGTCTCTCTGTCACTCTCACTGCACAACAACCATCCTCTTAACCACACCACCTCCAGACATCCACCACCGTGACCCTAAACCCGCCACAATCCCAGCAAAATACCAATCCACCATCGGTGTCACTCTCTTTGAGCAAAATCAAAGCCTAGTCTCGCCATCCAGCCAAAATCAAAACCCAAAATTCATAGCAAAATCAAAACCCAAAATTCATGCCAAAATAAAAACCCGATCCATCGATCTCGCCACCCACCGATCTCCGCCACGCCAATCTCGCCACCCACCAATCTCCACCTTGCCGATCTCCACCGTTGTCAACACCCACGCCGATCTCCACCGTTGTTAAAACCCACGACCCACCGTCGTCAAAACCCATACCGACCTATGCCCACGTCAGTCACAAACCCACCACCACCAGAAATAATTAGGTTAGCATTAATTTAGTCTTCAATCTAGAATATTTCCTTGCAATTAAAAGTCAACAAACACTGTTGAAAGCTTCAAACAAGTTCACTCTTGAAGTAATCTTCTTTCTGGGACTTGTCTAGTTGATAGTTATGGTCTAGCCATTATTTTGTAAATACACAACAATAACAAAGCCTTAGTCCCAAAAATTTGGAGTTGGCTATGAATTCTTAACAAATTAGATTGGATTGGCCACACGAATTCTTTTCCTCCATTTTATTCTATTTGAAGTCATGCTATTTGTTACTTTCCTAATTGACATGTCCTTTTTTTTATTACTTCTACTAATGTTATTTTTGGCCTTCCTCTACCTTTTTTCATTCCCTCAACTAGATCAACTCGCTCTTACTTACCAAATCATTACTCGCTCTCCTCTAAACATGACCAAACCATCTCAAGCGAAGCCTCATCTTTTCATCAATAAGGACTACCCATATATTGAATTGAATCCTATCTTTCCGTGTATTCCCGCTTATCCATCTTAACATTCTCATATCCTCATTGTAAATATCTTTCTTCAAAATAAATCAGCATATCAGGCCAATGTAGAAGTCATGATTCATCCTTCATATCACTAAAGGAATCGGCTGAAAACATACAGTAAACTATGTCAATCCTTTCTGAATATTATAAATATTGTCAAGGCCACACTTGCAAGGTGGTGTGAAAAGAGAAAATAAAGCTCTTATTAATCTTGACCAGCTGGAGAGAGCATCCTGATTGCTTGTGAGGTCCTTGAATAACATAATCTAGTATGTATATTTCTCACATCTTATTGTTGAATTTTATTACATATGCACATGATATAATTGTTAATTGATAGATGTATCATATGTGTTTCTCTTGAATTATTACTTTTTAAGTATAATTCCAACACCAGTGACTTGTAATGAATGATATGTACACTAGTCACTAGATATCTAAAATGATTGTGAACTGCAGCAGTTCAAGTATATTACAAAATATAGCCATATCATTTAAGTAGGTATCAATGCGCCTTTCAATATTAGATTAAGTTAAACATGAATCATGATGGATTGGAACAAATGTAAAATCCACTGATTTGGTAGAGATTCTCAGTTATACAAGACAATCACTCAGTTATCACTTATCAATACTCTGAAAAAAACTTTGATTAGCCCAAACAAACAGTTTCTAATTACCAAAAGAAATAGTATACACAGCATTATGAATTTTAGTTGCCAGTAGTGAAACAACTGAAGTTCTCCATGCTTGCAAACATGGCTTCATCTGTAGCACTAGAGATAGCATAAGAATTCATATAAAATGAATTAATATTATGATACAGCAGCTGTGTGACACAATCCATCCCCACCTACACTGGCTTCTTTCAATTTGCCTCGGTAGTTGTGTGAAAAAAAAGGGGTGCTGCTGTCAGAAATTTTCGACAGAAATTGATGCAGCAAATGGCAGGTATGTTGCTTGGAAAACATGGGATTTGGTTTGCCAGCCTAAGAAAAATGGGGGACTGGCTATTAAAGATTTATGGAAGAAAAAATTAAGATTATGCTTTCGAGAATCGTCAGTGGAAGTACTGCCAATACAGAATAAGGAGGAGGCTATGGAGTTAAGAGGATTTTGTTTACATAGTATGTATGAAGAAACAAGCTTGCAGCTTTTTTTAGAAATGCAATTTTGCTAGAACTGCAGGGTTTTTCTCTAACTGGGGTTTTTAAATGGGTGAAATCAATGTGAGCTCAAGTGCTGATTTGGTGAAATTCAAAGTTGCTCCTCCTGCTGAAAAACTAAGTGGCAGACTGACTGTAAGAGGAATTCTCACTATTTGCAACTCCCTAAGGAATCTTGACCATATTTAGACATTAAGGAATCTTTCTTGGTCTAAACTATTGGATCTATCTCTTCTGGAACTCCCTACCAAGGTACTGCAGTACATTTGAGAATTTGTCTCAGTCAATAGAAGAACAAAAGCAAGCACTTATACAATTTATACCCTAAAATCCAATTTATTAGCATGTCATAAATAATTAAATTATTTAATTATATGAAACTATTTGTAAATGAACTAATGAGACATTATCATAGTTCTTGAGATGCATTGTATATGATTTAGTCACAGAAGATATAAATCACAAATTACTTGTAAACTTAAAACATAGTTCGTAGTCGTTGACGAAATTGTGCACTTCATCTGCGACGACTATAACACATCAACTAAGATGGTTTGTCTTGATCATGGAAGTGGAGACTTCTAGTTGATGTGTTGATATGTCTTAAGTGTTAAGACATATTGAACTGGACCGTTGTGAGATTAATTATTTAATCAATAACTGTCATCTGAATGATTAATCTCACGACTTTTAATTTCATAGATTCTCACTCCTGAGAGGATAGTGAACCTGATCATGAAATGTAAGTTACTTTGATATATCAGTAGTGAAATATAATATTGACAGTCAAAACCTCAGTATGCTGGGTAACTACAAGTAGTGTTGAGGGAACACATATTCTCAAGATAGAATCCATAATCTTTTTTTATAGAGACACGAAATATCCCCTTGAGATAAATTTAATGAGAACTGATTATTCAGGGCACTCATTTTAGTAAGGAGTTACTAAAGTTTATATTTATTGAAATCAGATTTCAATAAATATTAATAACTAAAATATTAAACCGGGTACTCAAGGATAAAATAGTTGTTTACAAAGTGACAGTTTATTATGACTTTGTTCACTATGGATATTTCATGGAGGGGTCAAATGATATCATTAGAGTCTTGGGATATAATTTATTAATAAGGTCTAGAATGTAATTATATTTATATAGTGATATTAAATATAATTAATGGTAACTTTGGACTTGTCAAGAGTTGACAGATAAGTCCAAGGCCCATTGGAGCTAGAGTCTTATTTGTTCCCTTTGGTCTCATCTCAAGCTACAAACTAAAACCCAATTGGGCAGGCCCAAAAGGCTAACCTAATTAGATAATCAGTTTTGATTTAATAAGAGTTATTAAATAAAATAACTACCAAGGTAGTTAGAATGTACGTATGATGAAAAAAAAAAAAAAAAAAAAAACAGTTTTCCTCTACAATGAGAAGAAGAAGAACTTTTTTTGAGAATCAACGTACATAAAGACTGATTGAGAGACCACTCTTCTCGGACACCATGTGGAATTAGGATGTTGATTAGAGGTATTCTCAAGTCTTGTTTTTGAATTTCACTGCATCAATGTACGCTTTTTATTCTTTGTTCTAGAATTCAAGGTTACATGTTATCTTTCATGAATGAAGTAGATCCGTGTTTGTTGCTTGCTGCGTGTTTTGTATGTGATACAAAACCAGTTTTTCCAACACTATCTCTTCTGGAACTCCCTACCAAGGTACTGCAGTACATTTGAGAATTTGTCTCAGTCAATAGAAGAACAAAAGCAAGCACTTATACAAAGCAACCCATGAAGTGGCAGAAACCCTCTTGTAAATACATTCAAAATAAATTGTGGTTCAGCTCTGACAGCAGAAAATTCCTACTTGCAGGCCTGTCCTCGCAAAAGCAAAGACAGTGAGATGAAGCTTAATGTTTGACATAGGAGTAAAACGCAACTAATTGTGGAAAACAGATTTGAAGATATGCATTGATGCTTTGAACGATAAGATGTATTTATGTTATTTCTTTTGTTCAATTTCCTCCAGTAGTGTCATCTGTATAGAAAAAGATGGCCTATTGTGAAAGCAAATATTAATATTAAATCTCTTGGGTTGTAAAAGGCACCGAACTTTCAAACCTTACGTTTCTACACTAGGAAGATGGTGGCCTTAAGCCTCCTCATAAACGTCATTTAAAATATGGATACAACCCAAATTTTTCCAAAATGACAAGAACTCAGCTAAGGCATTAGTTAAGGCAATAGGCTACTAAGCAGCAACAGGGAATGGAAGGAGGTTCAGACACTAATTCGAGAAACCCTAATCCGAGTTTTCTGCCTTTGTTTCTTTGTTTTTTTTACTTAATATTGTTGGGATAAATCCCCGTCTATGTGTGAATTAAATTAAATACAACCCAAGCAACAGAGAAAATAGAAATCTACGGAAGCGATAAAAAAATCAACCAATAAAAACACTAAGAAATTACGTGCCCTCTAGTGTAAAGGGAAAAACCACGGGGCAAATCCGATCAATCCACTATAATAAAATAGAGATTACAACACTCAAGTTATACCCAAAACCGGAATTCACAGTAAATTGGGAAAATACAATAATACCTCTAGGAACAAATACAATCTCACCACAAAACCCGGTAGCAAAATCTTCCACTCTAAATACTTCATAATCCTACATTAAATGCTACGTCTCAGCTTTTAGATATATATATAGATTTATAATCCTACATCTTACATCTTACGTGATATTATACTCTAAATGCAAGTTTTTTAATGCAAAAAATCACCAAACCAATTAATGCCAGATTGAAAGCATAAGAAAGGAATATCAATAAAAAAATTCTGCTCAAATCATATGTTCTAGCAAACAACAAGAGGATGATGAATTAGGAAATGGGGCATTAATGCTTTATACTTCCAGTTGGCAGGAAACACACATTACACACAGACCAATTCCATTTTTCGGGGAGTTTGCAGCAAGTCACTTACAATTGTCATTGTAATATGCATCTAATTAATCATTTCTAGATAAAGGGTGAGTAGTGATTCATAAATAATGTTACCAAGATAAATCAACACTAAACTAAGAAAAATTTGCACCAAAGATACTTTGCTTTGCAAATGGGACAATGCTAGAACTTCATTTGTTCATGGTTTGAGATACAAAACCCCAGGTGCATGTTCTAGTTGATACCATGAAGCTTCATGATTTGCTTATTTTGATGGATGAGCTGGGGCCCTGTGGCTTGGACAGTAATTCCAGATGCCTATTTCCTCCATAGCCTTAGGGTGTTACGGAATTTCAAGATCCCATGCAATTTCTCACAAAAACTTCGTTTGCATTTGGGAATGGTTGTAATTCCAAATACTCTGCAAGAAACTGAAGGTGATAGAGACAATACCAACCACTTAGCATATCAGTTTTCTCTAACCTATTTGAAGGCTAACTGCAAAAGAACTTTCTCATTCAATCCAATCTTTTGAATTCCATTAAAATGTCTTGCTATTTATGCACAGTAAAATGCCTAAAGCATACCTGCTCCATACCTCCAACATATTTAATTATTTAGCATTACCATTAGCTTGTACAACAAATAAACAAAATCTAAATTACAACTCTCCCCAACGCACAAAGACACAGGCCGTGCATAGAAAGGTTCTTTTGCCAAAATCTCATTAGTATTTCATTGAGTCTAAAGAGTTTGCATATACTCACCTCCATCCTCCATACGCAAACAGAAAAGCATATTGTTCAATTGATGATCGAAACATGCACATTAATGCTAATGGAACTTGTATATGTTTGGAATCAGGTCAGTTTCGACCTGACCCATGGGCAGTTATTTGGGCGCCAAAGAAATGTAGTCATTGGAGAGAGTTATTGCTGATGACCCTAATCCCTCTGACAAAAACTAACTTATACATTATAAGCTAACCTAAAACAGGGAGATAGAACATCTTCTTCTCCCCTCTCTTTTCTCTATCTATCCCTTCTTTAAAAGGTTTCTTTCAAAGTTTCCATCTTGGACTCTAATATCTGATGTCATCAATGGGAATAAGGATATACATGTGTGTATGTGTGTGTGCGTGTGTTTAAACTCCCCTCATGTCCCAGATCACATTTTGTGAATTGAAAGGGGAAGCCTACTCATCCATCAGCTCCTCTTGTAGATCGGTTCAGTTTTGCGAAGCATCTAAACATGGTTCACTTGTGATATATATAGAAACCTTCATTCTAGCTACCAAAAAATTCTACATAGACAGAAACTTGAACTCTAGGCATGAAACATGTCCCTTTCTTCATGTAAAATCTCTTTTACTGTGCAGCCTACACTAATTAAAATAGGCATGAAACATGTCCCTTTCTTCATATAAAATCTCTTTTACTATACAGCCTACACTAATTAAAATACAATACAGTTGCTCTCAGTTATCTATTTAGTAACACTTCAAAATTCAAACAAACAACAAACTCGTAATGCAAACAAGACCTTTCCATAAAGTATCTCATATGTTCTCTAACTCCAAGCTGCATTAACAAAAAAATGGAAACAAATTACCATTCAACAAGAAAATTTTTAATCTTCAGGTGAATGTGATTGCAATAAATATGCATGCATCCATCTGTGCAAGAGCTAACAGTAAAATAATCATCTTCAAACTGAGCTCAAACCCCTATAAGCAATTACCAGCTGAAAAAAAAATAACTACAGCAAAAATGCAAGTTAGATACAACCAGAATTATAAAATTAGAACCGCTTTTATCATTTTTTTTTAATAGAAAGGGATCTTAAGGATCCATGATCCTTATCTGGAATAATTGTTTAAATTATTTATTGAAAATTTCATCATACAGACAGGACACTCTCGCAAATACAATTGAGATTGAACAAACAAATAATCCAATATGGCCAATATGTACCGAGACCTAAAAGAATATATAGTATGACTATATATATCATACAATAAAGTAAGTATGAGGACATAGTTTTTATTAGAAGTTGATAATGATAGATAATAAATTAATGTCATAGGTGCCAATGGCCTCATATGAGAATAAATAACAACTTACGAACTCAAACATTTGTAAAAAAATAGTGTCAACAATGTTACCTGTTATCATAAGCACACCTATGTCCTCTCCCTCCCTTCCGTTCCAAATGGACCCTTATATTCTATGTTTATTAAAAAAAAACTTCGAAGAGTCATCTCTGTTTTGTAGAGTATTCACGATTACCCCAAGTGATGTAGAGTGACCTTGCATACAACATGAAGCACTTATACCCTTTTAACTTATCACCCCATTTTTTCTGCATAAAGCAAAAAGAAAAAATCAGCTCATTTTCTCTATCTCAAATTGAAGCTGTTAGATTATGACAAAGTAATTTAGTTCTTTTACATTAATTGAGTGTCTAAAGTTAAGGCATACATATATGATTTTTGTCATCCTCATGTTTAGACGTATATTGATTGCAATGAGTTAAAGAGAAACAAAAAAACTGACTGACCTTCCTCTGGAATTCAAGAAATTCTTCAGACACAGCGTTCTTGTTGAGTGTTGTTGAGATCTGTTGATGCCTTCTTCTTCATGGTTTCTTTCTTTTCTTTTCTTTTTTTCGATGAAAATAAAACAAGTTTATGAACTAATAATCCCTTTTCCTCCCCTAGGCTATTTATTTATAACAAGCAAATGGAAGAAGATTCTTGTACTCTTCCTCTTAAATCATTATTTTCTACTAATTAATTACTTTATTTAGTTATTCTTCCTCTAAAATCGTTATTTTCTACTAATTAATCAAGAGTTGTTTATATTCTATTTAAAAAGATAAGGGTAAATTATAAAATCGTTCCTTATATTTTACATCATATTTCAATTTGATCTCTATCATTTCAATTGTGTTAATTTGGTCCTTAACCTACTAGTGTCATGTCAATTTAGTCCCTGCCGTTATCTCTTAGATGGAAAAAACTGATACGTCAAACGGAATAATAAAAAATTATTTTTCATACCACATCATCTGCTAATTGTACCACCACATCAATTCAAGGAATAGAAACTAAGTGCATGTTTGGATTGCACTGAAAAGGAAAGTAGACACGTGTTTGCGTTTTTTGTGTGGGTCCCATGCACTGTTTACAGACTCGCAAGTACTTTTTTCAGTAAAAATAACTTTAAAACTGAGTCTCACGATACTATTCACATATTTAAAAATTATTTCGCTACAGTGTTTTCAGTTTTCAGCAATAAGTAACAAGCCCTAAATTAAAATATGTACATGTGAGATAAGTTTGGGGTAACTAATAGGTTCTAAAATCTCTAAAATCAGTACTCCATCTCTTCTTCCTCGTTTCCATCCCTAAAATCCCTGAAGTTGCAGACAGGAAAGTTACTTTCTTGTTCGGAGTCGATCTTATTTGCTCAATTTCTCACAGATTATGTGTGAGTTTGGATACATGTCCGGCGTCTGGCGTTTTGAGTCTTGCATTTTCCTCTTTTTTTTTTGGCACGCGTTTCAGGAGACAAACGGCTACTGTTCATGAACAGTAGCCGCACTATTTGACTTTTCAACCCCTTTTCAGCACATTAGTGGGTCCCGTGCACTGTTCACGGGACCCACAAATCTCACTTTTCAGTAACTTTTTTATTAAAAATGGGTCTCACGGTACTATTCACACATTTAAAAATTATTTTGCTACAATGTTTTCAGTTTTCAGTTTTAGCAAAATAAGTTCTATCCAAACGGACCCTATATATGCTGTTTGGTTGGGCGAAATAAAGCCATTATCCTATTTTAAGGAAAGGTAGATGGTTAGCATGGTGTACTACATCTACACCGATGAAATACACGGATTTTCCATGGCCAATTCCAAGATTTTTTTTACAACTAAAAACTAAAAAGTAAATAAATTTAATATGGGTTTTGGACCCAATAACTCAAACCACTTTTTTATTTTTATTTTTTTGAGATAGCCACTGAAATTTTAGATCTAAATTTCAATGTAACCAACGAAACGACGACAACCAAAGAAGAGAGAGAAAGGAAAGGTTTCCAATCTTCCACCAACAAAATCAGATTTCTGACCCATTGCCAACGATTTTGAAGATTCAACGCTGCCGCCGTTGTGAGGAAGAATTTTGGTACCATCCATCTCTCAACACCGTGTGGAAGAGTTGAAGAAGAAAAGTTTTCTTGTGAGCTCAAAATCAGCGTCCCTAGGAAGCATTTGCTTTCCTTATACCCATCAAAACCCAAAACTTGGATGGGTACAAAACATCTTAAATTTCTTTATTTTTTGAGTTTTTCTTTTTCCTTTAATTTTTATTAATCTAGCAGTATATATGGCATCCTAGTTGGCATAAATATTAATATTTGAATATTATCGTTTGATACGTCAACTTTTTCCATTTAAGGGATAACGACAAAGATTAAATTGATACGACACTGAAAATGTTAAGAACCAAATCGACACAATTGAAAGGTCGGGGACTATATTGAAATATGGTGTAAAGGATAATGACCAAATTTGTAATTTATCCAAAAAAAAAAAAAAAAAAAAAAAAACTAAGGCCTGTGCGTGCCGCACAATTTTGGTTAAAAACTTCTAGAATATACTTCTTTGGTTAAAAACTTTGAGCAGTCACATGAGCCATAAATTTAGTAATATGACTCTACAAAAAATTACTTGATCTATTTTACATTTTCACTATACAAAACACATAATAGCTAGTGCACAAGCAAAAGTAGTTGTGTGTTGTAGCTGTGGAGCCAAATTGTTTGGCTTTGGCTCCACCAATGTAGACATAATTTTGTATTTTTTTTAGAGAGAGTTTCAACTTATGGCGTCCACTTCTGATGATAGTTTTTTATCATCAGACAAAGACACCAATTAGTTTTTGGTGTAGACGGGGATTGAACCCAGATCTCTTATTCAACCATTAGAGACTTTACCAATTGAGCTAACTAAAACCCACGACATAATTTTGTATTTGGTGGTGCTAAAAATAGCAATATAGTTTTTTAGCATCACCAATAATAATGCTCTAGAATATATAACATTTTTTTTTTGGAGAGGAAGAATATATATGACTTATTTGAGAAATAATGACTATAATGAAATATTAATCCATAACAGAGAACAAAGTTTCTCTCCAATCTAGTTTGGTGAGAAACTTTATAAACTTTTTATATTTCTCCTTTTTTAGTATGAATTTTAAAAATCTAACCGTTGAATTTCGTGTTCTTTATATTTTTAACATGCATATCAAATTTCATTCAAATAGGATGTTATTTACTATTCGATAAACTTATTTTTAATACACAATTTTAGATTATAAAAACTTGAAATTTTAATATTTGTTTGATGACATAGCAGTTGATATTTGATTTTCTTGAAATTTTGCAAGCATAAATGATATAAAAAGAATATGAAATTCATTGGTTAGATTTTCAAAATTCACACTCAATATAAACATATATGGAGAATTTGAAGGGTTTTTCTCCAAACTAGTTTGGAGAGAAGAAACTTTATTCGAACGAAAAATAAATTTTTTCTTTTGATTTTTAATTTTAGTAATAACTAGTCACAGATCCCGTGTTGCGCGTGATAATATACTTAGGACGGTCTCATTATTTTTTTTCTTTTCAATTTATACTAATTTAATAAATAGTAATGTAATTCATAATCATATTTTCACTCATTATAGGAACAATTACAAAATGTAATATATATAAATTTTGTTGTACCAAAATCAAAACAATACATTTTTTTCTCAAGAATTCAAAGGTAAGTTAGTGAAATATTAGTTTTTTAATACAATTTATTTATAATATTTTGTATATCATTAAAAAGTATATATAATTTGGAAATTATTCTTTTAGTTTTAAACTAACTTTTTCAAACCCAATTTTTTCTACCATACAATCAAAAACACCAAGAAACATATCTAAAAAAATAAATCAAACTCAACAAACCTACAATGTATAATAAATAAATAAAAAAATAAAGGGAAAAATAAAAGATTGTAACCTTTTTTCCTTTTAAAAAAACCAAGTGTGCAATTCCAAAGGGGAAAAAAGTAGAGAATTTAAAAAGAAAAAAGAAAAGAAGAAGAAGAAGTATTATGTTAATGCTGTCATAATCTAATGTTACATCTAATCCAACATGTGAAAAATGAATAGTTAAATAAATAATTTTAAGCACAAAATTGAATTTGTTTTCTTAAAAATCTCAAAGAATACACTAATAAGATAAGAAAGATGAAGAACAATATAAAATATTCGTAAATGCTTAAAGCAATCACCCAAGCATCTGAAAACATCATATAACAAAGACATAACAGTTCACTACTAATTTGTTAAACAAAATATTTACAAATAGTGAAAGTAAACTGCACAAAGACCATTATCTTCAACTACACTAACTGTTTTTCATTAGCTTGTCTAGACTTTTTTGTTGTTGTTCAAATAAATTAAAATCTAAAAACAACACAAAATTTGACATATTATAATATGATTTTCCTCAAATAAGATCAACAACAAAAACCATTCATTAAAAAAACAAAACAAACACCATTCATTAAAAGTATTTAGTGTTGTAAAGAAAATGATAAAAAAAAAAAAATTACTTGCATCAAGGAACACATATGAATTAGTCAACAATATTCAGCAATCTAAGGTAACGATGCAAGAAAAAAAAAATTTAACAAAATAATGAAAAAAAAAATTGAGAGAGAGAGAGATAATCTTTTTTGTATGGGAAATATATGCAAAGAATAGGAGAGAGTGACAAATTTATAGTAAGAGGTTGGGAATAAGAAGAGTCAAAATAAATGAAGATAAATGGGCAAAATAATATTTAAAGTTAAAACCACCCAAGGGGCAAAATAATATTTAAAATTAAAATTGCCCAAGATGAATATATATAAACAACATTTTTGTTTTGATTAAGTTAAAACTGCCTAAAATGAATTTGTAAAGTCAATATTCTTTTATATTTAATATTATAAAAAATTAAAGGTAAAAATAAATATGAAAAAAGACTAATGGTGTGGTCAATGACGTGAAAGTAGCTTAACAGAAACGTAGTAATAATAAATGTTATGCTACAACTTTTAGATATATATATATATATATTTATAGATTTACAGTTACTTGTTTATGTTTGTTTACGTGTATTTCAATTGTTTGTTTATGTGTATTTCATTATCAAGCTTGCCCGTATAACTTGAGGTGGCTTCTGAGAGTTCTGGGGTCGGTCGATAGTAATTCGGCTTATTGCAATTTATGACTTAGAGCATCTCTAATAGGAGAACTAAACAAAATTTCCTCTTTATTGTAGAGAGTGAACCCACAAAACATCAATCCAACAGTCTCTCTAAACCTTAAATTTTTTTTTGCTCATGTACCGTAACTCTCCAGCCCTGAGATGGCCTGCTGTAGATTAGCAACTGAATATCTTCTATTAATAAATTCCAGAAACTCATTTTAATAATCATTATTTCTTGTTTCAATTTCTAAATCTTATCTACAGAGCTGAGCTTTAGCCATAACGAGGAATAATTACCGAAGTGCATAGCTAACAAGATTTGTTACTGATGGTAAACTAAATGTAGGTGACCACTTTCTCAAAAAAAAATGTCGGTGACCATATTAAATGGCAACAAAGTTTATGTAACTTTGAAAGTAACAATGATAATGAATAACTAAGAACTCAGAAACAATTCGTAATTCTCAAAAAAAAATAGAGAGAAGCAATTCGTAAACCAGTGTATGACACCATAAAAAAAAGAAAAAAAGAAAAAAAAAAGAAGGTTTTTAAGGAATTCTCTCAAGTTGGCTTCAGCAAACCTTATTTTAAAAATTAAAACAGTAAATATATAGTATATAACACATAATTTGAAGACAGCAATACAATCTTTTTTCTTTTTCTTTTTGGAATGAGCTAGATTTTATTCAACAAACAGACAACATTACAAATAATAAGCAGCAAGCTGCAAACTGTACCGTCATCAAAACAAAAACCAAAACAAACATCCCCAGTCAGCTGCAGAACAGATTTAAAATTAAATAATAATAATAAAAAAAAGCAATACCAATATTCAATCAAAAACAGAAAAAGGAATTCTCCAAAGGCTACACAGAATCCTATTTTGGATAATATTTCCTATATTTCCACACAAGAACAACCTGTATCAGACGTCCTGCACAACAACTTGATCAATTTCAGCATGTAATCCTCGGTAATTCCTTCTAAGCTGCTGCTACTTAATTTTTTTTTCATCATGAATAGCATAATGTTCGATGTGCATAACTTTATTCATAACTCTATGTTATGTTGGACCTGCACTATGATATGCTCCTAGGAGATGGTCATTCCTGCAACAAATGAAAGCAATCACCAATGAATTACTGGGCATTCTTGTTAATATTAAAAAAGAAACCCCTATGATATTCTCAATTTTTCTTTTTTCTTCTTCATTGATTTTCACTAAAACTGCAGGTTCACATGTAGAGAAACTAATAGAAGTTCATTTAAGTATTCAGAAGAGTTTATAGTTCACATACAAGAATTTGTCGAGTTGATGAAATAGTAATTGGAAAAACAGAAAGTACTAACTTCCACTGCACGTAAGCGTCTCAAACTGTTTGTTGTAGTCTGGCCACTTTTCTTCAATCTCCCTCTTGATCCTCTCAGCTTCCTTCTTCTCCTCCTCTGCCTTAGCTGCCACATCCATCTTTTCCTTCAGCTTCTTTCCATCGGTATAGATCATTTTCTTCTCTTGCTTTCCCTTTCCTTTCTGTTTAGTCAAAGAATCTATTTTTTGTTTTAGCTCATTTATCTGTCCTTCAGCTCCAGAGATACTCTTTCCATCTGTTGACATTGTTTGCTTGTCATGCATGTGTTGTTCGCCCAGAGGGAAGGTGTCTACTTTCTTCTGTAGTTCATTGATCTGTGCTTCAGCCTCAATTATACTCATTTGAATTGTTGCCTCAACTGAATTGAGCTCCAAGAACTTTTGTTTATTTGCATCCAGTTGAAATGCTATCTCAGCCATAGGCTTGATCAGATTGGTGCACCTTTCAATGGTGTCATTGGCTTGGCAGTATTGGCTTTTCAGAACTTTGAAGTCCTTTGAGAGTTGAAGCACTAGGAATTTCATTCCAACCGAGATGCCATCATTTTCATCCAAGTCACACAACAATTCTAATTCTGAATCTAAAGAAATGGAACGACCGGGATGACATGCAGAAGAGAAGTCAGTTGCTAATACATTTTTTACTATGTCCAATGCCTTGTCTATGTCAGATTGACCTGGCCTGGTTTTCTGGGACTGTACATCAGTTATGACACTACTGGATGTAGACGGAGAAGTTTCAGATTTGGCTCCCAAGGAAGTGTAAAAGCGCTCCATATCATTGTCCTCATTGTCAATAGACTCAGTAGAACCCTCTTCATGCCCAACCCTGTCAATAGACTCAGAAGAGCCCTGACCTGATTCTTGTTTGGTGATTTCATTGGAAGAATCCTTCATAATAGATACAACACAATGAGCAATGACAGTTAGAAGCAAAAGGAATTTTAAGATGATTAGATTGAGAAAAATGGAAACCTTTGGGGAACTTGATTTGCATTGAGTTAATGGAAAGGATAGCTTGGATCTGTTTTCTTCCCATTCTGTTTTTGGTTTTTTTAGTACCTCATCAACAGCTTTATCTCCATCAACATCACTTTGATAGACCGCCGTGGCAATGGCCCCTATAAAAATTGTGAATCAGTACTGACTCAACCAATATCATTATTTACAAAATGAGACTTTTTCCCTATACTAAGTTTTTTCAAGTGAAAGCCTCAAAAAGAAGGTAAACAGTTTATGAAACAGGGTGGAAAAAGGTAAATGATACAAGAAGACTAAAAAAATGTAAATTTCACATATAGGTAGTTAGATGTGGGAGAGGTACTCTCTCTCTCTCTCTCTATTGAGTGAGGTTTACACTACTCAAATGGTTGGGAGAGAGATTTGAACCAGTAACCTTCATTTCACGGTATGTGATCTGCAGTCAATTATGTTACCTCTTGGGATTGAGGCATACCAAATTAGATTTGTTAGACAAATTTAATTCTATCAGTCAGGTTAGAGGTTTTCAGTCAAAGAAGTTTTTTCTATAGTTGGTTCTTTCTCAAGGGTTGTAACACATGATCAAACAACACAATAGTATTGTGAAGCAAACCATCTTTTTAAGGATGGAACAAGATACATGAGAGAGCAGCATATTATGGTGTCATTAGCTCATACACTTACACAAGGTGGAGTCAAGTAAAAGAGAGAGCTATGCCTTTTACCTTTGTGACTTTGCTTTAAGAGAGATGAATTTGGTTGTTTTTTAATCGGTTGTGCATCAATTATTTCTAACCCTGAAACAAAATGAAATATATTAATAACTATAAGGAGCTTTCTTGTTAAAATTACAAAGAAAACATAAATTTACAGATTCTCAGATATATATATTGTTTCTTCAGTTGGGGATTAAACTGCACTGCAAGTTCACATCTAGAAAACTGATAAAAAAATTATTTAAAAAAAAAAAAAAAAAGCCATCATAAATACTCAAAATGGTTACTATAGCATGTTTGCATGTGGGGGACAACACAAAAAAAAAAAAAGGGAAAAAGGAAGCAGAGAAACAATGCAATAAATGAATAAACCCAAATTAACTTTATACCAAATAAAACATACACACTGGCATACACACTGATTCTAGTAAGTAGTACAAAAATATATAGTATATGAAGTACTAACCTTCAAGTTTTGGAAGAAGACGATACCAAGCTGGTTCTGATGGTTTCTTCTTGGGCAAAGATGATGTTGAAGAAACTTTAGGGAAATCAATCTCCAGGTCAAGAATGTGCAAAACCTTTGGCCTATCTGGACCTCCTCCACCACCTTCCTCCTTTTGACAACGCTCCGTCAATAGTGGACATCTTTGTATTTGCAGATGTTGAAGAGAGCTGGGAAGCCCATCCTCAGGCAAGGACTGGAGCATAGGGCAGTCCTCAATGTAAAGGTCCTTGAGTGAAGTGAGGCTCTT